>KV751334.1:5486227-5507891 GCA_001698575.1 Mola mola | reverse complement strand
CCTATTCCAAACACAAAAAGTACATTTGCACTCAATCGAAGACGCTGTTCACATTTTAAAGTTTGCAAGTGGGAGATGTGTGTTTCTCATTAAGTGAGACGCATTTCTCAGTGGACACATTGAGCTGCTTTAGATGAACCCTGACTGCAAGCTAATACCTCCATCCACACATCTAATTTGATAAGTGAAGACATCTCTCATTCTGATCTGATTTAATCTCTCCTCTAATCCCGCCGCACACAGACACTTTGACCCCTCCAAATCGTTGAGCTGATGATCGAACCGTTATATGTCTAATGTGCTTTGTAATTAAGACTCCAGTGATGTCATGTAAGAAACACATTTTCAAATGTGTTCAGATGTGAGATTATTGTCAAATCAGCAGTTGTTTTTTTTTTTTTATTATTATAACTAAAGACTGAATGAGGGAATTTTGTGAAAGGACCAAAACAGAAGCACAGAAGCTGAAGATTATCTTAGTTGGAACCAGTTAAGTGCTGAAAAAAGTCTTAAAATATATCAGTTATTGTCAATGTTAATATTGCTGAGGACAATTTCTCTATACATTTTTTTCATGTGAAATAGTTGCTCTACAAAAAAAAAAAAAAAAACAGTAAAACGTCATGTCATGGTGTGAAATGTTTTTGTAGCGTTCTGTGTTGTTGGTTTCGCTGCTCTTTCTGTGGGCGGAGTCTCTGAGAGCTGGGTGCCGCTTGCTGTGTGACTGGATTACCTGATCTTCACACCTGCACTCAGTCGTCTCGTCCTCTGCAGTTTAGAGTCGTCTCGCCTCCACTCATCACCATCAGGTCTTGCAGACTTTCCGACACCAGTATAACTCCTGTGAACTTTCCAGTGAAGTTTTTTTTTTTTTTTTTTTTTTTCCAGAGGACCAGTCACTTTTGCTTTTATTGCTTTTTTCAGAATTCAGAGCCACGTCAGCAAACAATTCCAAGTCACCTCCAGCCTCAGCCGAGCTCAAGGTCACAGATTATCCCCTTTTAATGATGCACCTCTTCTCAGTGATTATTTTGTGTTAGAACAAAACCCTACTTATTACCCTGTCTGTTTTTCTATATCAGGATGCTTGAGTGTGACCTGACTCTCTCTCGCCTCCTTCCTTGTGAACGTGTTTGTGAAAACTTGAAGCGGTTCTAACACTGATGGCGGATCTTATCTTTGACAATCTCTGCACAAATTGTCAGATTAATTAAGAGTGAAAAATAGTGTAAGAACCAGGATCAAAAAATTCACAAAGGAGGTTATATTTTTTGAGAAAACCACTTTATTCTTAATTTCAAACACCTCACATATCTTGTTGATGCTACATTGCTACAGTCAATGAGCACCATGCTGCTTGATGCTACAAGCAGCATGATGGTTACTATCAGAGTGGAGGCCAGATATTAAACATATTCATCACTCACATGCTGTGTTTCAACATGACCAGTGTTAAACAAACAAGATGTTTATTTCTCCTGTTTGATTAACTTCAGTCATTACAGTCATATTCATAACGTGACTATGTGTTCTCCAATACAGAAGATAGAAGAAAGGAGGCTTCACACCTGATTGGTCAGATGTGAAGATATAGACTGCACAAACTGAAATGACTAATAAAGTGTTATCTCTAACTATTAGTGTGTGTTTACTTTGTCTTTTAACTGTGTGTAATAATTATTATGTAGCAATACTGTTATGACTAATATGCAATTACTCACTTTTGTAGGATTAGCTTTAAACTTAACTTTAAGTATTTCAACTTATAGGATAGGCGACTACAAGGCTTACTCTAAGGAAAAACTATAGTTCTATGTTCTCAAGCTAAATGCAAATAACCATTCGCAGGCAATGACATCTTTGTAAATTAAATGAACTATTTACTCATGTACACAATCAGATAGTTCCTTTTGTAAATCATAAGTTCAATTCTGTTTTCTGTCCAGCTTAACAAAATAGGTTGCAAGTGCACATTCACGTAGCCCATCAAAAAAAAAACCCACAAACACAGGGCTCTAAGCCTAAATGAAATGAAATACCCTATAGCCGGCAGTGTAACTAAAAATAATACCCCCAAGTCAAGTGGTTGTTGCAGGCCTGGCGCATGGCTTGTGTGCGGTGTAGCGCACCAAAATGGCGGCTCCTTCACTCTAAATGAGCTAAAAGACAAAAACAATTCACAGCTCCTGGAACAGGCAGTGTGCGCGAAGCTCCTCTCCGGAAAGTGTTTAGTTTGTTGTAATCGCAGGGATCTCGTCTTACTGTCTCCTCTGGTTTACGCAGACTTGACGAATTCTCCGGGTTGGCGAACACACAGTCCAAAAGTAATCCAGAAAAGGTAGCTATCTCACTGTAGAGCTAAGCTAAGCAAGATGGCGGACCGCCCGAACGTTGAACTCCTCTTCGGAATAAATCGTTCCAAACAGTCCGTCCGTCGAATATAACAACGAATGAATCAAGGAACTTTTAATATCTAGGCCTAATTTTCCATAAGGCTACATGCATATTTGTCAAATCAAATCAAAACCTAATCCAGTGATATTTCTTACCACATCCAATAGGTACATAAAGTCTTAACATCAATGTATCTAAAACAGTGAGGTACTGTTACCTCCAACAGGGCAGGGTGTCCTTCAAAACACAAGTTGAGCGTGAAGCAGAACTTAATTACAATAATTGTGGTACCTCAATGAGAAGCACAAACATAAAAAAAAAACAAAACAAGGAAGCTACAACAGGCAAAACTGTGGCAAAAATGTACCAAAGGAAGTCTCTTGAAGTGTTAATTTGATCAAATAGGGTGAAATCTACACATACTGTATGGAAACCCAATAGGGACATTACAGCGTATGCTTAAAATGCTTGAACGGGCTGCTTAAAGAGACGCATGGTGACTTTTAAGTCATTTTACACATTTATTGCCCCTGGCTTTTTCCCACTCTCATTATTTAGTGAGGCAGAGAGAATGGACTCCGGCTGCAGTGAAATGGAGGCGATGAAGTAATAGTTTGGAAGCAGGATAACCACTGGTGCTCATGTCCCCCAGGTCCTGTTAGGGGCGAATGGAAAGGCACATATAAACAGAGCACATATGAACTAAATGGAGCATGATGCGCCGGCATGGAGGACATTCACAAATGAGTTAGAAGTTGCCATCAGATTTCTTCACACCAGAGCCCGGACCAGCCCATTGCATGATAAATGATGCATGCTGATAATCCAGATAGTGAGACAAATGGAGTACGTGGCGTACGCATACGCAGATATAGCTGCAGCGACAGGGAGGGCGAATCATTTGGACTTTTTGTCAATGAGAACATGAACGCACACTAACACACATACTAATCTAATGGCTAGATGCTCTGGTCAATTCCACCTTACATGCTCCTGCTCCTGCTCCTGGGCCAGGTTCACTAAAAGCCTCACCAAAGGGGTCAACAACAATCTAAATTTCAATTAAAGTTGAAAATCCCGCAGATGGAGGCTGAATGAATGATGATGCTGCTTCGTCTGAAGAATCATGTTTCGGGGGCTATTGGGGAAAAAGAAGCATTTGCGGCAATTATTTCATTATCTTGAATGCGCTCACAGCAGGCTGGGGTCGGCGCCCCCACTGAGACTAGGCAGAACCACAATTATTATTACAATTAGGAAGCCAACAGCAGCAGTGTTTGACTGCAAGGAAAACTAAATGTCAACATTAGACTGTTAATTGGAAGCTGAAGGTGAAGAGAACATGGAGAATTGGACGCTGCAAGTTTATAAGATGGTTTTGTTAATTGTCTGTTTTCCATCTTCACAGGCTACAGTGTGCGATTTCATAACAAAGTCAAACTGTTTAATGTCATTACCACGTGGTCAAACACAGACACTGATTCTTAACAATAAAAAGCGTGTCCTTGAAGGAACGCCAACCTGAGACGTGCTTCACATTAATACGGATATTTTGCAGAAAATCCTGACTACAAATCGATACTTTCCAAATGCCTTCTTAAGTGCATTAAAAACCCCTCTATTAACTGTGTATATGTGTGTACACGCTTACACATGTAACAAGGAGCGTTTGGGATGAGATTACATCACACCACATCACAATTTGCAAATATTCATTGTTGCTTTTTGCAATTAGCACATGCAAGAGACAATAACACATTTTGGTTCCCCTTCAGCACCTTGAGATGTTTGCCAGAAAGGTGTTAGATTCTGTGTTAGGAAATACTTGTCAAATTACTTTAAATAATGAATACTTAGCTAAGTAATAAGGGTTTACGATTTAAAGCCACTCCACTAAAGATGTGCCTTTCTCTGGTACTTGCCATATTGGTGATGTGGACTGTATCAGCGCCTGATGGTCAGGCATGCCTATAGTTGCCTTGTGCACTGAGAAATCTTGTAAAAGGAAGCACACGATGAAAGATGTTTTATTCTTTTAACAGAGGGGAGACACATCCACTCACAAATATGATCATTTTAGCGTGGACAGGGCCTTAGACACAATCAACGACCGTCAGACTCATCGTTAATACCCTTAAAAACAAAACTTGCACCATGCTCCATTTGAAATGGTGTGAATTACATTTAAGACTTACTATGCTGTTAGTTAGTTCTAACTCTATATATGCAGAAGCCTGTTACTTAGCTTATTTTTATTTACTTTTGTGTCTTAAGTAATGTTAAGGTTACATGTTATTAATGTTTGTAATGTTATTCATGAATGATTAAGTTAGACACTGTAGTCGATGCTATACTCCTGACTGACTGTCAGAGTGATGGTGCTGTGAGTGCATGGAGACTTGTTTCCAAAAGTATCAGTTTTTGTAATGGTTGGATTAGTGGCAGATTAGTTAGCTATTTCCTGCTCCAAATTATGGTTTACTCCATCAGATTTTAAAAATCAACTATCAATGGAGCCCTTGTAGATTACCTGTAAGGTTTCATGAACTTTTCAACTTTAACACTAGCTCGCTGGCCTTGCTTTGGCTTTTAAAAGAAATCACTGCTGAGCTCACACTCCCTGACTGTTTGGAAAAGAATAAGAAGAGGCAGCCTGTGAGAGGTGCACCATGTACATAATTAAATCAAATTTGCATTTGTATAGCAAATCATGTCCAGTTGCATTTCACTTACACCATGCCCTCTAATTATCTGCATAAGGGTGCAGAGCACATCCGTCAGTGGGAGATCAAAGATGGAGGAGAATGAGATGTGGATGTGGAGGGATGGAGGAGATGAGAGAAACAGGGATCTCCTGCTGTACAAGATTGTTTTTTGATCTTCTTGGTGGTGATGAGGGGATAATAGGAAAAGGTCATTGTGGTTTATGTGTGAAATAATAAATCTTTTGCTACCTCCTGTTGACTGCTTACTAAGTTTCACTGGTGCTATTCCTGTTAAGCTTTCTGCTGTAGCACAACATAATGGTATAAGTCCTATAACACTTTGAATCACAATATAATGTAAAGTATAAAAATCAATGCAGCAGAATCATCGATATTATCTTTATAATTCTATGCATTCTTCCTTCTTTTCAAAACTCCAAATTTCAAATTGGCTGCTGACAGCATGCCTTTTTCTTTGTGTTATGCTAGTAGCTGCTCCAATCTCCTGGTGGCTGGTTTTACGCTGCAGGTACAGAGTGCTCAAGCCTGATGTCGAAGTGCATCTTTTGTGTCTGGACGAGACACAATGTTGATATCTGACAGGCTGGAAATGAGAATGGGCTGTTGATTATAGATGGACAACACAACAGCTCCCCAGAAGTAAACATCTTGAGCTACTGATGGTCCACCCTAGACCTGACCTTTCAGTTTTAAAGGGGTAAAGGGGTGCCGATTCATTCCATACTATTTATTTAATGCTGTGGGAATCTGCTAAATAGTTGGACAGTGCCACTTTGGCAGTTGACTCGTGTCTGAAGTGCACCGTCCCCGCGTCCTTACACTGTAAAGCCTTGTCAGACTAAACGGTCTAGTGACTAAATTCATTTCCCAAAAATGATGTATTGTGTGAAATTTAAGAGCCTAAAAGTCTTGGAGATAGGGCTTAGACTGAAAAATATGAAGAGTTGTCCTTTAAGTCTCTGCTTTTCTAGGTACTTTGAAATGAGAAAAAACAAACAAACAAACAAAAAATTAGAACATTAGAACATGAAGTAATGCTCTTATATTTTATTTATGTGGTCTCAGTTTTTTTTGAATGTCTCTGTTTAAAAAAAAAAATTGCAATGATTTGCTTTACAGAATGTCTTAACATGTCCAGCAAAAATTCCAACAGGTAAGAAACAATCAAGTGCTGCAATGTTCATGCCTGCCCAGCAACCATAGAGATCTGCAACATGTACACTCACACAGTCATGCTCTTTTATAAATGTGAATTAGTTCAAGTTAGCAGCGCAGCTGAGAAGCTATTAGGGTGGACTAACATCAACCAGAGGCTTTTTAAAGAGGGTATAATAATTGGGGATCTGAAGAGGTCGTTCTCCCCACTAATTGAGTCCATCTTAGAAGTGGGCCCCGGTCGACAGTTTGCTGCCTGGCTCCTGTCGATGGTTGATGTTAATGTTATCGTGAGGTTGCATAGAATGCATTCAAAGACGGAGGCATAACTAGTTTTTGATTTGTTTCACAGCAGGGAAAGGAAGGAAATGAGGTCTCCAGTGCCGGTGTGTGCGTTTCCAGCACCAAGAACACATAATGATAATTAAAGTCGTAACATTAGCATCTAGGCGTGATAATGTTTGGAGCAGCGGCGTAAGCAAAAGCTAATGGGAAGATAATGACTGCAGGCCTGTTTGCTGGGAAGTGGGATCACTTCAATGTACATGAAATTACTTCATCAAAGGAAGGGGAAGTTGAATAGAGCGCAGATACAACATGCAGCTTTATACAAGGGAACTTTGATGCCACATGACCTGACATTTTGGCACTGTTTTTTCCCTCAGTGGCCTTAAATTTTTGAGCTGACATTCATTAGACACAGCACTGATTATACTATCACACCAAAACAACAACGTTTGTCTTATACAATCTCATAGAGAGATCCAGTCTTTGATTGTTTTTTCATTGTAAAACAGCAATGAGACATGATGCTATGGTGTTTCAAGTATTTTTGCATATTATTTCAGACTTGGACCCGACTGCAGAGAGTAGTATTAAAAAAAAAACTTAAAACTTTATATTAAGCTGAGACAAAACATAAAAAGCTTAAAAGCTATAGCTACAATGGACAGAAATCACTTACTCAGCTGGTCACTGACTTTGAGCAATTATAAACCTCTCTTCTAAAGTACAGCAGGGCAGATACAGCCACAAGATTTTGTGTGGATTCCCCCAAATTTTTAATTATTTAAGTAGGTAGGCTAAGTGTTTAACAACCAGCATCGTCCACTTACAGCTGTCCTGCTGTTATGATCAAAAAACACTAAATAAAAGTCTTAAAGTCAAAAGAACAAACACAGAGGGAGCAAAGCAGAGAGAGAGGGGGAGGCCAGTGTGTGGGTCTGTGTGCGACAAAGCATGGATTTACATCTGGAAAATTAGTACGGAAATTTGTAAAACGGATTTACTGGCATGTGCACACCACTGCAGAACAACATTCTTCCATGAGGAAATGAAGGAAAATCACATTAATTTGGTGTCATAGCATATCATTTTGTATGACAAACACCACAAACACCACAATGAGCACCTAAACCAAGTCAAATACACCATATGGCCTGAGATTGCAAAGATGCTGGGTTATGATTAAGATGCAGCTGATGTTCCGTTGAAAACGTTGTATGTTGGCACCAACTTTACGCACACACCTCTACAGGAGAAATTATTCAGTGGGATTTTCTCCTTCTTTCTTTCATACCATCTTAATTAGCAATCAAAGCCATCAGCACTGATCTGTTATTATGGAGACCTCATGTAGTGTTGCTACGCTGCCAGAAATTAGCGCTGAGATAATCAAACTCAGTAGAAGTGAATACAAAATGTCAGTGGGCTACTGAGGCCAGCTTATGATACTTTATGACTCGGTCGACTCTCATTAAAACTCATTATCAAACGATTGTCATATTCAGAGTGTTACTAGGTGTGGTGTTAGTTATAGAGGAAATGAGCAAATTAAAACAGTGGAAATTATCAATTTTAAAATTAACATTTTGATGTAGAACGATTGAAGTGCATTATTTACCTGCTTGCAGCCATGAAAGCTCCATGTGGTTGCAGTGCGGTCTCATCACCATCACCATGTTGGTGATGGCTGGTTCTTTAGCAAAAAATAAACATTCCAATTGACAACAAAACAGCAGAATGAATAAAATGGTTAAAAAGTGTTTAGAGGCAATAGTCTAAAGTTAAAGAGAAAGATAGGGATGCCATGTATAACTTTGAGTACTGAGTCATCTGAGTTAAATGTCAGCCTGATTCAATTTAAGCAGTTCTGTTCAACATTTTCGACTTATGCCATTTTCAGAGTTTGACATCTGGTCTTGTAAAGATCAACAGATCAATGATTCACTTTACATCCTGACAACTTTCAGGTTACTATTACACTTAAAACATGGATCAGGGTTTTGGCAACAGAAAAGCAGTGTCGAGCGGAAATTAGCGTTTTGGGGTTTTTTTTAAGGTAGAAGAAAGCAGTTCTTGAGATAAGACTAACATGTTGTTGAAATGAGAGATGACTCTTGAAAATGACTCTAAGGTTCTGGATGTTTGGGTGACAGGACGGTGTGGAGTTGTCGATGGTGAGGCAGAAGTTTTGGGGGGTTTTGGTGAGGGATTTGGAGCCGATCAGTAACGTGTCTGATTTGTCACAGTTGAGGTTGAAGGATATTGGCTTGCACCCATGCATTCATTTTGGTGAAGCAGTTTGTTGAGGTGAGGAATTTGGTGGAGATGTAGGTCTGTTTGTCATTGACTTAACAGTGGAAATGAAAACTATGTGTGTATATAATGTTACTAAGGGGAAGCATGTAGAGAATGAACAATAGAGAACCGGGCCACCAAACCTGGGGTATGCCTTACGAAATAGGAGTGGTGGAGGAGGTGCAATTGCTGATACTTATGAACATTTGAAGAGATATTACCTGAGCCAGGAGAGGGTAGTGCCAGTGATGGTACGGATTCCATATGGAAGAGGAGAATGGTGTGGTTGATAGTGCCAAAAGCTGCTGTCAGGTCAAGGATGAAGAAAATTCAGAGGTGGCTAGAGTCTGATAGGGGAAAATATAGAGAGTTTGCAGGCGGGATGTTGAAAAGAGTCATCAACAGAAGTGGAAATGTGTATTTCAATGCCCTTCCTGTAAATTGCAGCAACACCAGCTCCCTAACCTACAGGATTGGGTTTGTTGGTATATGTATATTCAGTGAGTGTGGTCTGGTTTAGTGAGAAATATTCCAGGGGGTTTGTGCCAGGTTTAATCGACACAGAGAAATTCAGTTTTATTATCAGTAACAAATTGGTTGAGGAAGTGGAATTTATTGTTTAGTGAGTGTTAAGCAGAGCCAGGTAACATTGCTTTGAGACAGAGGATGGAGACTGGAGAGAATTATATTTGTTTGTTCTGATGACATAGTGAGAAAGCACAAAGAGACCACAGTGAAGGGATGGAATTTGGAGAGGGGTTGTGGTATGAAAACATGCAACCAGAGCCTCTGAGGTGAGGACCTTGTTTACAAAATATTCCAGCATCCTTGAAAGTGTTCATGAAGTCCATG
Source organism: Mola mola (assembly GCA_001698575.1). NCBI lineage: Eukaryota > Metazoa > Chordata > Actinopteri > Tetraodontiformes > Molidae > Mola > Mola mola. The sequence continues at coordinate 5,498,184 of KV751334.1, read as the reverse complement.
CTGAGATGGTTGTGGAACCGAATGCAGAACTGAGACGGAATAAAAAAGCGGCATAGTAGTGCTTGGAAGAAGTAGCATGGAACTACTTTCAGCAAGCACCAGGTGGGCCGGTGTTGAAGCATCTGGAGAAGTAAAGAGCAGCCCTCAAAGAATATCCAGAACATAACAGCAGAGGCAGCACTCCTGCGCTCTGGTGAGAAGAGGAGCTGGTTGGTGGCAATAGTTGAAGAGTTGAACTGTTGGCCTTTCGATCCAGCTTTGAGAAAGTCAGTCATCCTAGAGTCAGTTAGCCAGAGTAGGCCAGCAACCCGCCATGTCTTTCAGAATTTAATGGACAGAATTTAATGGGTGAAAGTGCTCAGCTCTGCTCTCTATTTCACCAAGTGGCCTCTTGTACAATTGTAGCTAAAAATTCCCCAGTGGCCAATAAGGCATTTTCTCCATAGACCAATGTTATAGAGGAGATATCTGTAACACAGGATGCCTCAAACTGAAAACAAGGTTAATTATGACTCTTTCTGTTATGAAGTTTTGATCCCTGGAGTTCTTTTATTTGTCACTATAATAAAAATAAAATCTCTGAGATTTTCTCGAGGCTATCACAAAGTCTACGGGCTGAGCAGGAACCTGTGTTTGGTGCCAGTGGGAGAAATACTGCTTGCAAATTCAGGAATTAAACCTGTTAGCTAGAAAGAATTTTGGCATACGTACCAGGAGCTCTCAGTGGACTATATATGTGCTATCTTAGCATGTAGGATCTATATTTTTTTTATATATCTATGAAAGAATTATGAAAATAGTGGATCTTGCTTTCAATTTCAAACATTGGAAGCTAACTTTGACAAATGTTCTACTTTAATGAAAAATGGCAGCACCCCCTAGTGCTTGTTTGCCCTAGATGTTATATTGAGTGTTGAAGGGGCTGTGTCAAAAACACAAGGGACATACACATCGGGCTTGTGCCTCCTTGTGTCCTGTGTAGACATTAAGGACTGAAGGTGCTGTGCTGCTTTCAGTCATTATTATTAGTCAATATTATATTGTAATTTGGTAAAAAAAACAAAAAAACCCCCAAAACAAATCTAGTCAAGGTCACTGCGTATTACTGGCCATTAATGCCGGCCAAAACCTTTCTGTTCAGTGCTCTGGCCAACAATCTGGCGGTAGCCTTTTATGAAAAAACTTTGCTTTGCTGGAGTTTAAACAATTGCATTAAAGTAGTGTCCAAAATTACAACAAGGCAGTATCACTGACAAGCCAGAAACATATTGGATGATTGTTGACTGATGCTTTACTGACTTGGAGTCAGCATTACATCAGCTGTGTAATTTAAACATGGTACTAACCAGCATCTGTTGACTAAACCAAGTGACACCGATGTCCGTGTAAGTAAGCTCACCTTTTGTTTTTCATCCTTTGAGATTGCAGTGAATTTGGCTCCATATACCTTCCTGCTAACTAAGTATCTCAGCGATCTGACGTTCTAACAACATGGCACTCCCTGCTTTGGCCCCCCTAGCATCAGTGGCATCGGCAGGTGTCAGCGAGGTTTTAAAAAGTAGGCCATCGGATGACACGTGCTGTGGACTCGAGGCTCTAGTCATTGATTGAATGTGGCTGTGAAATGGATTCAATTTTTTCACACCAGTGTCTCACAATAAATTTAGCAGAGTAATGATAGGTGTCTGACCTGGCTGTAGATAGAATACATGACTGTTTATCAGTAATGGCCAGCAGCTTGCCCATTTGAGTACACACAGGGCTCAATATGCAGCAGTATTACCCTTCTTTTAGTTGTTTCTTCCCACCAAATGGTGCCATCATTCCTTTTTGAGGCCACTGCCGAGGTTCGTCACACAAAGTACAGCTGGCTGCAGCTGAATGCATCTCTATGGCAGTGCCATAGCCAGCAGTGAGAGCCAGGAGACCAGCTTGGAGGATACCCCTGCCATGACAGTAATCGCTTGGTTCCGGACGATCGTTTTTTCGAGGAAGAACCTGGAACACAAAAATAACCATCAACCCTCTGGCCTGACGTTCTCTGCTGAGATAAAATTTGCTTCCTTTCAAAGGGGTCTTTTGTTTTCCTGTCGTTCCCTGAGCATTATCTTCACATCTCTGTCAATCACCTCTTTTCTGAAACATACACATTAAGATGGCGTGATTCTTAGTAACACACAGTTGGGGGATTTTTTGGGGATACTGGGATTGCTGCAGCTGTCACCCTAACATTGATAAAGAGACAGGTTGAGATAGTTTTGTCTTTGTTCGTGTTGTCACCAATTGTTCCCTTCAGCAGAATGGTGATAATGCCTTTAATTGCTCAATGTCCATCAATTCCCTAAGCAAAAGCTGCACAGGTAGAGACACACACAAATACAGTTACTTTCTCATCTACATGCAGTACAATTCCCACACTTCTCTTCCCTCCCAAGAGGCCTTGTTTCCTCCAGCTCATCCCTGCAGTTCAATCTCTTGTCCTTGCTCTTGTCCAAGTCCTCAGCACCATTTGTTGACGTCAAAGCCCGCTCAAATAAGGAGAATACCACTGCAAATTGGTTTAGCAGCATTTGGAGACACGTGGTGATGTCTTATTGCTTACAAAGAATAGAATAAAATCTATGAAATTGTTTTGCACCTATTAGTTTATGTAAATATTCCAGTATTCCATCTGGCTGTAAAATGCCGCTTTCACTTCTTTTTTTGTTGCAGACCTAAAACCAAATGTTAAATTCCCCCCAAAAGGAAACATCTTTCCTTTCCATCATGGACTGTGAAAGGAGACCTTCACGGTGTGTGCCTTGTACATTTTTGTCTAAAAGAGTGCAGCCTACATGGAGAATTTGAATGCTGATTGCCTGCCATATATCAGCTTTTGTACTCACCTCTCAGTAGGTTTTCAGACTCTGGTCATACAAGTGGTAATGTTGCACCAAAATAATCAGCCTCTCATTGTCAATGACAGCCTGAATGAGGCATTCAGAGGCAAGGTATCATCGGTCACAAATTTTGAACTTTGATGGCATGGTTGTCACCGTCGTGCGCTAATTATTTTACGGCCTCCTCAAATTTTACCGTCCTGCTCCCATCTAAAATGACATCGGTTTGCTGTCTACTGGATCCCATGTGAATGTAGCATAAGTCCAACACTCACAAGTCGTCTGGACTGGTCCCTAAGGATTTCTGCACAGAAGCCACAGACTGTAAGTTTGTTTTTTGAAGACTCATTTGTGGATTGCGGAACAAAAGCAGTAATCCTCAGCCTTGACATTTACTGCTTGTTTCTTTCTAATGTTCAACAGGAGGCTACACTGTTGGTTTAAAAAATAAGTGAGATTTAATGTCAACCTATTATTTATATTATTTTACCACTTGCAGTGTTGGGCAAGCTGCATCGACAATGTAGTGAGTTATAAGTTACTTTAAATCAAATAAAACGTGACTACACTGAAGATTTAACCAGAAATATAGAAATGTAGCAAGCTAAGTTAAAAGAAAAACATGCTTGCTACTTTCAGAGCTACATCTATTTTTACTTCATGTCAAATCATCTTTATCTCAGTGATTAGATAAACTGTCAGCCAAACAAATTTGCAGGCGAGAAAGGTTCAGTTGCTTCATGTGCCTCAGTGTGGCACTGGCGTTAGTCACATTAGTTATCCTGTTTTATTCAGACCTCAGCAGAGGAAAGGCACTTCAGAGCTTTTCCTGGGAAAAAAAAAAAAAAAAAAAAAACATGTAGCTTTTGTGGACACTACTGCACTGCTTGGTTATTAAATAAACTTTGTTGCTGAAAAGGTACATGATGTCACAACCTGTAGTGATGTTAAAGCCCAACACTGACTTTCTTCACAATTTATATAAACTCAGCTAAAGACTTTCCTATTTAATCTATTTTGTAAATTCTGGTCTAATTAGAATTAAAAAAAACAGTGTGTTGTCCAAATATGTTCCCTTCTGTCTTACAAAAAATCAAAATGGGGGCAACTATAATGCTAGAACAAAGTTTTCAGTCTTTTCATCCCCCTTACTTATAAAGTCTATCGCCTGGATATGGAAAATGCATGATTATCTCATGACATTTAACCTTCTGAGCTGTTGCATCCATATTTTGGATTCGTATTTTAGATCTGTTACATTGCCACCAGCTTCCAGTTGCGTTAGCCTGTCGCCTTGTGAACACCGGGAATGAACATGAACTAACTTTCAGTGCTGCTCAGGGGTTATGCTGAGTGGAATGCATTACATTAATTTGAGCTTTAAATTGAAGTTCCGTGTCGGTTCAAATTTTTCAAAACTTGATTGTTTTGACAGCCGTACTCAGCATGAGGTGAAACTAGGGTGGTTAGTTTCTGTCATGCAGTAGAGTGAGAACAAGAGAGGAGGAGGAGGAGGAAATCGTCCCAGCTGACCTCTTACTTGAAGCCAATGAGACAGTAAAACCTCCACTGTGTTTGTGTGCTGGACAGCAGACAGGCCTTGTGTACACACAGCCGTGGCGGACTAATAATATTTTACAAAGGAGATGAATCGCTCAGATGGACCTCAAACCTTTAATACTGAACTAGAGGAACAGATGAGGTGTGTGCTGTTACCAGCATGTTTGTACCCATATAACGTACAATTATCTTTGTAGAATGTATTATTTGCTTAAAATAAGTCAAACGTACACTGGAAAACTTGGCGCTTTGTTAGAATAACATAAAAAGTCTGGTCTGGAACACAGTGCTCACTCACTGCTGTTTAAAAGATTTTTTTCTGTGTTTTGCTAATGAATTTCAATGTGTCACTAACTGCGCTCTAAAGGATTTCCTTGGAATGACTATGCACACAGCAGAAGTTATGTAGGGCACTGTTGGCTGAATCTTCAACATTGCAGTGTTGGGAGAAATACTGGCCTGGTTTGAAGATTACTCCGATAGGACAGCAGGATTTTAAACTCATGAATCTTTGGACTTAATGTAGAAAATAAGTTATTGAAACGGCATGTATATCAATTAACATGTATATTTCTTCAAATTCTGAAGTGAGTTTATTGGATTTTGACCAATCACTACCTCCACCGAGGAGTTATGTCTTACTGTGTGTGAGTTTGTTTGTTTGAATGTATGTTAGCAGGATTACACAAAAGATTACTGATTATATCTGAATTTTTAGCAAAAGTGGGTCCTGAGCCAATTAAATTCATATCATCATCATATCATATTAAATTTCAGATTGGAGTCTCGATCCAGGAATTTTTAAAGTTTCTTTAAGGTTGGGAGATGGGGCTCTTCTGATGTTTTGGCTTATCATTTCAAAAATGTTTAAAGCTTTGTGTGGGGTAATCCACCTCCATTATCCCTAATGAATTTATGATGAGATATATTCTAATCAAATATTTTATGATTATATTAAATTTTATAATTGTTTTAGAAACATCTTCAGTTGTCACATAGTATGACCAAACTGTACTTGTTGTGTCTTTCCACTTGTCCAAGTTTTGTCACAGCCCGTTGCGGCACATCCAGACATAATGACACCCTTTGAAATTGCGAGCTGATGTGCTAGGCCTTGCTTTACCCAGAGCAGGTCTTTAAGTGTCTGTGGCTGGTACCGTGAGACTTCCCTTTAGTAAAGTGGCCAAGAAAATTCAACAGGTACTGCAAAAACTGACAAGCAAGCAGAAAAAAAACATGCAAACACTAACAACAGAAAAGCTCCAAGTAGCATAGACCACAATGGATGAACGTTTCCAGAGGACACTATAAAATGATGGACGCGTGGCGCACACTTGTTTTTCAACAATCTGTGATTTTCAAAGTTATTCAAGTCAACTACTCATCGGTGGGTTTGGAATGAATAACTATATTACATATAGATTTTTCTCTTTTAGCTTCATGTTTTCCATTTTGTAGTGACGTGAGCGTCATCAGCTTAATGAAGATGTATTATTACTTTGCTAGTTTCTTTCATTTGCATGTTTTCTCAAGTTGTGGTGCACTGACCTGTCTCAGCCGGCGTAGTTGAGCGTCACGATCTGACGCCCACAGGCTCGTGCCCTGCTCATCTCTACCTGACTCACCAGGTCTACATTACTTTGGCTGATTTAAGGCTCAAAATTACTGTGAAGTTTGGTTAACTTTAGACACAAACACCATGTGGTTAGGTTAATAAAGTAACTGCTGACCGGAGTGGGGGGACGCTGTACTCAACCTCCACCCCTCTGAACTTTTGGACTACATTAAATTATTACATTAATTGTTGAGCATCTCCCCCTGAGGTGTCTGGATGTGCTGCGAGGGCCTACAAAAAAAACATCAATAACCGAGGAGCTTGCCGTGCAAACAGGCTGCTGTGACCTCTTAAGAGATTAAGATGGCTATGAATGATTTCAGAATCATTCTGACAGGAAAAGCTACTGCAGAGAACGAGGCAGGAAATTTAGCGCATAAACATCAGCACCCCGTCATTATAGCACCTTGAACAGGATAACACCGTTTCGCCCACAGGCATTCAGCCCATAATGCATTGCCTATTGAGGCCTGGTTACCGTCCCTCGGTCCTGTAATGATTCAGCGGCTGCTGGCTGGTGCAGAACATTTAAAATGAAAGAAAAGTGATTGAAATTCAATGGAATAGAATGAGTCCTATTGATCTCTGTCAGAGATACACAGTGGGAGATGGGACGGGGTGGAAAATGACCAAATTGAACTAGGTTGTGTAAAGTCCCAGCTATCAAATCACACTTCCACATACATGTCAGTAAACCAAACTGTCCTGCAAACCTATCAGCTAGTGAATCTGGAGTGCGCAATCATTAATTTCATATTTCATATATACAGTACGTATACATATATAGCCAGTCAACACCCACCTTGGGAATTTTACCCAAGCAATATTAAATCTGAAGTATTACTTATCAGGAAGGTACTAAGGTTAATTTACAAATGAAAGCAGGCGACATGGATCAAAAATGACTTCTGTTTATTTCTAAACTGGGCAGAAAATTGTAAAACAGTAAAATTAGAACGTTTTTAGTTCTGGTTCAGAAACTGACATGAAGGTTCTTTGTGTCCTGTCGATCTTGTACAGATCCAAGCGCTCCAGTGTTTGGCATTTGGTCATAGGCTTTCTTGTAGTCAATCCAGGCAGTGCATATATTGGTCTTCCTGGTCTTACAGTCTCCAGAGTCTGCCCTGTCCACCAGTAGCTGAGCCACATGCCTACTCCTGTTGGCCGCAACAACACTTGACAGGAGCTTCCATTTCGTGCAGGGGCAGGTTATTGGCCAGTAGTTGGATGGAATTGTTCCTTTCTGGGGGTTCTTCATGACCAGGACTGTCCGATCATGGGTCAACCACTCTGGGTGCGTCCCATCTTTTATCCCTTGGTTCATCAGAGCTGTTGGGTGTTCATGGAGTGCAGTTTGCTTCTTTAGCCGATAGCTGTGGATCATGTCAGCGCCTGGTCATCCTTGAGATTCTTTCTTGATGTCTGCCATTGTGATGTTTACTGAGTTTCGTTCTGGGAGATGGCTGTGGTCTTCTATTCAAGTCCACCAACTACTGAATGTTGGTGTTATGTGTTGCCTCTATCTCCCTTATGCTTCTCCAGTACTGTTCCGTCTCACCCCTGGAAGGGTCCGTCCTCGTCTTATTACCCTCCCACTGAGAGTATAATTTGGATGTTGTTGGCCTCAGTGATGGTCACTGTAGGGACAGGATGTAGTGCTGCATTCACATCCTCTAGCAGACTTTCAGAGGGTACTCCGTCACTAAGCCTTGGTAACCAATCTCGGAGTTATCCATGTTAGCCATTATCTTCATTGTCCGGTCAGCTGCCCCTGTGTTAATGAAATCTGTGCTTCTTGTCACTGGGGCTTGGAACCCAATCTCTGAGTGTGGGGGTGATGAAAACCTCCCCATGACCTGTCGTCCTGGCTCCCCCTTGCCGTAGCATCATTGTTGTACCTCATTAATCTCTAGTTGTGATAGTAATTGTCAATTGTGGACATTAGAACACTGAGTTATAAACTGTTATATCTCGCGTTAGCTTGGCTGTTGGGTTACGAAGCGTCCATAGGTCCGACATCTGTTACATGTAACCCTTCTGACTGGAGTTGCTGGTGTAGTAGTATTCCATTAATTCCATGTTGTCACTCCTGGTCCGTGAATGTCTTGTTCCAGTAGCCCAAATCTCACTAGGTTGCCCTGGTTCCTGGACACATGACGTGGACCTTGTTGACCTGGGCAACATCCGTGCCGGAATGGCTCCCCTGTACGTGATTGCAGTCCTATCCGAGGTATTGCAGGTGGCATTAAAGACCTTGCCAAAGGGTATATATATATATATATATATATATACACACACATATATGTACAATATTTAAATTATATTTTCCTCATTAACAATTAATAGCATTGATGTTTGTCTTCAGTTGTTTAAGTTAAAATATTGGCAAATAGAGAACTGAAGTTTGCACCCAAATCATATTTGCTTCACTTTAATATGTTTTCGTCAAGATCGGTGGTCTCCACTTTATAGCTCTCAGCCAAGTGAACCGTCACTGACCACATAAAAAAGTGTCGACTATAATTAGGAAGAAAAGACACAGCTATTCGTTTTTTACTAATAAATCATGTTGAGTTGCATCAGCTAAAGAATAATGGTGAGAATTTCAATGTATGACTTTTTTTTAATCATCATTCTGGTGATAGGTAGGATAGTAATCTGTGTATACTGTATATTTTCAGTTTAAATATGTTTATTTGTGTATTTTCTAAAATAAGTTTTAACAAAATAATACGAACCCTCACTGTGTTCCACTATTAGACAGTTTCGACCCCATGCCCAAGTAAATGATTAAGCAGATTGACGGTTAAAAATCAATTAAACTTGTGTAAAACAACCATAACATTTGTATGTATGGCAAAAACGTGTTACATTCATGTAAAATGCTATCAGTCATAGTAATAGGCTGGCTGAGATAAAGGTTTCAGGGCCTTTAGCATATTAAATCCATTTTCCACAAGTAAGCATTACATGTTTAATCCCAGAGGGCGGAGATCAAAATCAGCAAATGAGAAGAGAAACATAAGTTCCCTCTTAAAGTTCCCAGGCTGAAAATGAAACGTCTCTCAACAAGATTATTATAAGAGCATGAAAACAGGTGTGTTTGTGTGTGTGTGTGTGTGTTTCCACAAGTAAGCATTACATGTTTAATCCCAGAGGGCGGAGATCAAAATCAGCAAATGAGAAGAGAAACATAAGTTCCCTCTTAAAGTTCCCAGGCTGAAAATGAAACGTCTCTCAACAAGATTATTATAAGAGCATGAAAACAGGTGTGTTTGTGTGTGTGTGTGTGTTCTGCAGGGATCTGGTGGTTGTTTGTCAGGCCTGCCCAGGACGTCTGCTCTACCTACAGGTCATGGGTTGCTGTCTGCAGTGACACATCTGTCTCTCTCTGCAGTCTAGCTCCGGTTACCTGAGGGGCCTCCTCGGTACTCTGAGTCCATATCAAAGCAGGGAGTGAGGCCACATCTCAGACATCCAGGGGGCAGAGAGAGGGGTGCTGCTGACAGATAGTTTTGCTTCTGTTTCCTTTGGATGCATGTCAGTATTTAGAGGAAGTGCTCTTTCCATGAGTCAGTTATTTCAACATTTGTCACTAATAAATGTTGTAACCCAGCAGAGAAAAAGCTGATGGGGTGGGTAGAAGGGACAACATTATTCTGTTGAGCTGCAGCCTAAGATGCCTTGATAATGACCTTGAGTATAAAGCCTAAAATGACCAGGTGCTGACATTTCTCTTCCATTAATAATCCATGATGATGATAGACATGGACAAAATTAAAGGAGACAGACAGAGAGAGAGGGTTTAGTTTTTTTGGATGATAAGAATGATCATTTTAGCTTTTCGGACACATTCATGTGCTTGGCTGAAAAGTAAAATATTCACACATGGGGTGAAATGCGCCTAAAGGGAAGGAGACCTCTGATAGGTTACACATAATTCCCTGTTGCAAAAATTCATTTGTGGATGGAGTCAGGTTAGATATGTCTCAAAAAACCCGCACACAATAGAGTCCACAAACTGCAAGGTGTTTCTAAATGCAGATTCAGCAGTTTGTTTTTAAAATTCACAACATCTATACATGTTTGTGATGAAAATTGAGGAAAAATTGAAATACATACTGTATATTTGTGCATTTCCATTATATACACCCTAAAACAAGAAATGTGTGTGTACATCAGAAATGCATTTGTGAACTTTATTAATTTATATGTGGATTCTTTGTACATTTATATAGAACTACAAACATTTTTGTGTACACTGAAAATTATTTTTGTGGACAGTGATTTACATACACGTCCTAAAATGCAGTTTTGAATCCTTCTGTGTGCATTTATGAATTTTAAGACTTATCTATCTCCATATGAACCAGTCAGTGTGTCCAAATTGTATCTGATATGCACCAAGAAGGAAAATTTCCAGTTTGCACATTAACCTGTGTCCCCTTTGCTATCATCATATTGCTATCAGTTGCTATTAAATTTTGCGTGCGCAGAGGACGAATCCTTACTTTAGCGAAAAAAAAAATTCAGCCCAGTCACCCCCTCAAAGTTTTTTAACTTTAAAATGAAATATCTCACAATGTTTGGTCTACAAGGGTGTTTAAGGCAGATGGTTTTTGTCAAGTGACGTCCACACGAATGTCAGGATCAAGGGTTTCTCAGCAGAACTGTAGTGATGTGATCAATGTTATCCACTTCAACTGTTAGTGGTGTCAATTTGATGTCTGATCCATGTACACAAAATAAACTGTGATGTCCTTCTTCTGTTGGGGCTCCAAGCTGCCTTGGCTCCATTTCTTTCTTGCCCACCACGCCCTGGAGCCTGATTGGTGTGGCGTCCAACCCGACCTACAGAAACTAAAGTTATGCAAGCTGAATTTTTAATTTTTTCTTAATCCACTCGTTTTACTTTCACTTTTCATTTAACCTTGTGTTTAGAGGTACACTTGTATTGTTTTATGTTTTTATCACTGACTAGTAAAAAGTATTTAGATGAGCCTTATTTTCATGTTAAATCTCCATTTAAGTTAGTCAGGTTATATTTTCTTTTGAGTATTGTCTTGTTGTATTTCTTTAGTTTGCCAGAACTTGTTTGCCCTTTCTCAGTTTTGTCACTGTGAGCATGTTAGCATGCTGATGTTAGCATTTACCACAAAGCACCACTGAGTGCAGTCTCAATGATGTGCTAGCATAGTTGCTGACATTTAATTATTAGTTAGCAGAATGGTGTTGAATTTGGCTCCAGGAGCTTTATGTTCTTCAGAAACACCTTGTCAGTTGGTTTTTGAAGGGGAAAGAATGATTCGTGTCTTTATTATTTCATTTCATTTTGTTTTGTTTCGTTTTCTGTTGCTTACCCAGGTCCGGGTCGCAGGGGCAACAGTTGGAGCAGGGAGATCCAGACGTTCCTCTCCCAGGCCACTTTCACAACCTCCTCCGGGGGGACACCAAGACGTTCCCAAGCCAGCCGAGAGATATAATCTCTCCAGCGTGTTCTTGGTCTGACCTGGGGTCTCCTCCCGGATGGGCATGCCCGAAACACCTCCCCAGGGAGGAACCTCTCAATGTGGAGGAGCAGCAGCTCTACTCTGAGCTCCTCCTGGATGTCCGAGCTCCTCAGCCTATCTCTAAGGCTGAGCCCAGCCACCCTGCGAAGGAAACTCGGCCGCTTGTATTCGCAAACTCATTCTTTCGGTTACTACCCTGAGCTCATGACCATAGGTGAGAGTTGGGATACTCACCCTTTTCAGGCTGAGAACCATGGTCTCAGATTTAGAGGTGCTGATCCTCATCCCCGCTGCTTCACACTCGGCTGCAAACTGTCCCAGTGCGAGCTGGAAGTCACTGTTCGATGAGGCCAACAGGACCACGTCATCTGCAAATAGCAGAGACGGAATCCA
>KV751334.1:5439926-5472646 GCA_001698575.1 Mola mola | reverse complement strand
CCGTGAGACTTCCCTTTAGTAAAGTGGCCAAGAAAATTCAACAGGTACTGCAAAAACTGACAAGCAAGCAGAAAAAAAACATGCAAACACTAACAACAGAAAAGCTCCAAGTAGCATAGACCACAATGGATGAACGTTTCCAGAGGACACTATAAAATGATGGACGCGTGGCGCACACTTGTTTTTCAACAATCTGTGATTTTCAAAGTTATTCAAGTCAACTACTCATCGGTGGGTTTGGAATGAATAACTATATTACATATAGATTTTTCTCTTTTAGCTTCATGTTTTCCATTTTGTAGTGACGTGAGCGTCATCAGCTTAATGAAGATGTATTATTACTTTGCTAGTTTCTTTCATTTGCATGTTTTCTCAAGTTGTGGTGCACTGACCTGTCTCAGCCGGCGTAGTTGAGCGTCACGATCTGACGCCCACAGGCTCGTGCCCTGCTCATCTCTACCTGACTCACCAGGTCTACATTACTTTGGCTGATTTAAGGCTCAAAATTACTGTGAAGTTTGGTTAACTTTAGACACAAACACCATGTGGTTAGGTTAATAAAGTAACTGCTGACCGGAGTGGGGGGACGCTGTACTCAACCTCCACCCCTCTGAACTTTTGGACTACATTAAATTATTACATTAATTGTTGAGCATCTCCCCCTGAGGTGTCTGGATGTGCTGCGAGGGCCTACAAAAAAAACGTCAATAACCGAGGAGCTTGCCGTGCAAACAGGCTGCTGTGACCTCTTAAGAGATTAAGATGGCTATGAATGATTTCAGAATCATTCTGACAGGAAAAGCTACTGCAGAGAACGAGGCAGGAAATTTAGCGCATAAACATCAGCACCCCGTCATTATAGCACCTTGAACAGGATAACACCGTTTCGCCCACAGGCATTCAGCCCATAATGCATTGCCTATTGAGGCCTGGTTACCGTCCCTCGGTCCTGTAATGATTCAGCGGCTGCTGGCTGGTGCAGAACATTTAAAATGAAAGAAAAGTGATTGAAATTCAATGGAATAGAATGAGTCCTATTGATCTCTGTCAGAGATACACAGTGGGAGATGGGACGGGGTGGAAAATGACCAAATTGAACTAGGTTGTGTAAAGTCCCAGCTATCAAATCACACTTCCACATACATGTCAGTAAACCAAACTGTCCTGCAAACCTATCAGCTAGTGAATCTGGAGTGCGCAATCATTAATTTCATATTTCATATATACAGTACGTATACATATATAGCCAGTCAACACCCACCTTGGGAATTTTACCCAAGCAATATTAAATCTGAAGTATTACTTATCAGGAAGGTACTAAGGTTAATTTACAAATGAAAGCAGGCGACATGGATCAAAAATGACTTCTGTTTATTTCTAAACTGGGCAGAAAATTGTAAAACAGTAAAATTAGAACGTTTTTAGTTCTGGTTCAGAAACTGACATGAAGGTTCTTTGTGTCCTGTCGATCTTGTACAGATCCAAGCGCTCCAGTGTTTGGCATTTGGTCATAGGCTTTCTTGTAGTCAATCCAGGCAGTGCATATATTGGTCTTCCTGGTCTTACAGTCTCCAGAGTCTGCCCTGTCCACCAGTAGCTGAGCCACATGCCTACTCCTGTTGGCCGCAACAACACTTGACAGGAGCTTCCATTTCGTGCAGGGGCAGGTTATTGGCCAGTAGTTGGATGGAATTGTTCCTTTCTGGGGGTTCTTCATGACCAGGACTGTCCGATCATGGGTCAACCACTCTGGGTGCGTCCCATCTTTTATCCCTTGGTTCATCAGAGCTGTTGGGTGTTCATGGAGTGCAGTTTGCTTCTTTAGCCGATAGCTGTGGATCATGTCAGCGCCTGGTCATCCTTGAGATTCTTTCTTGATGTCTGCCATTGTGATGTTTACTGAGTTTCGTTCTGGGAGATGGCTGTGGTCTTCTATTCAAGTCCACCAACTACTGAATGTTGGTGTTATGTGTTGCCTCTATCTCCCTTATGCTTCTCCAGTACTGTTCCGTCTCACCCCTGGAAGGGTCCGTCCTCGTCTTATTACCCTCCCACTGAGAGTATAATTTGGATGTTGTTGGCCTCAGTGATGGTCACTGTAGGGACAGGATGTAGTGCTGCATTCACATCCTCTAGCAGACTTTCAGAGGGTACTCCGTCACTAAGCCTTGGTAACCAATCTCGGAGTTATCCATGTTAGCCATTATCTTCATTGTCCGGTCAGCTGCCCCTGTGTTAATGAAATCTGTGCTTCTTGTCACTGGGGCTTGGAACCCAATCTCTGAGTGTGGGGGTGATGAAAACCTCCCCATGACCTGTCGTCCTGGCTCCCCCTTGCCGTAGCATCATTGTTGTACCTCATTAATCTCTAGTTGTGATAGTAATTGTCAATTGTGGACATTAGAACACTGAGTTATAAACTGTTATATCTCGCGTTAGCTTGGCTGTTGGGTTACGAAGCGTCCATAGGTCCGACATCTGTTACATGTAACCCTTCTGACTGGAGTTGCTGGTGTAGTAGTATTCCATTAATTCCATGTTGTCACTCCTGGTCCGTGAATGTCTTGTTCCAGTAGCCCAAATCTCACTAGGTTGCCCTGGTTCCTGGACACATGACGTGGACCTTGTTGACCTGGGCAACATCCGTGCCGGAATGGCTCCCCTGTACGTGATTGCAGTCCTATCCGAGGTATTGCAGGTGGCATTAAAGACCTTGCCAAAGGGCCCAACTGGATTCGTGCCCCTTGCCCAGGTCTCCCAAACGAAAGTCAGTGGCGTCAACCACTGAGCTATCCAGCTGCTTGCTGCTGCTCTCTCTCTCTCTTTCTCTCTCTCTCTCTCTCTCTATATATATATATATATATATATATATATACACACACATATAAATACATATATTTTATTTTTAAATAAATGTTATTTAATCATTTAATTTTAAAGTCATTTTCACTTTAATATGTTTTCGTCAAGATCGGTGGTCTCCACTTTATAGCTCTCAGCCAAGTGAACCGTCACTGACCACATAAAAAAGTGTCGACTATAATTAGGAAGAAAAGACACAGCTATTCGTTTTTTACTAATAAATCATGTTGAGTTGCATCAGCTAAAGAATAATGGTGAGAATTTCAATGTATGACTTTTTTTTAATCATCATTCTGGTGATAGGTAGGATAGTAATCTGTGTATACTGTATATTTTCAGTTTAAATATGTTTATTTGTGTATTTTCTAAAATAAGTTTTAACAAAATAATACGAACCCTCACTGTGTTCCACTATTAGACAGTTTCGACCCCATGCCCAAGTAAATGATTAAGCAGATTGACGGTTAAAAATCAATTAAACTTGTGTAAAACAACCATAACATTTGTATGTATGGCAAAAACGTGTTACATTCATGTAAAATGCTATCAGTCATAGTAATAGGCTGGCTGAGATAAAGGTTTCAGGGCCTTTAGCATATTAAATCCATTTTCCACAAGTAAGCATTACATGTTTAATCCCAGAGGGCGGAGATCAAAATCAGCAAATGAGAAGAGAAACATAAGTTCCCTCTTAAAGTTCCCAGGCTGAAAATGAAACGTCTCTCAACAAGATTATTATAAGAGCATGAAAACAGGTGTGTTTGTGTGTGTGTGTGTGTTCTGCAGGGATCTGGTGGTTGTTTGTCAGGCCTGCCCAGGACGTCTGCTCTACCTACAGGTCATGGGTTGCTGTCTGCAGTGACACATCTGTCTCTCTCTGCAGTCTAGCTCCGGTTACCTGAGGGGCCTCCTCGGTACTCTGAGTCCATATCAAAGCAGGGAGTGAGGCCACATCTCAGACATCCAGGGGGCAGAGAGAGGGGTGCTGCTGACAGATAGTTTTGCTTCTGTTTCCTTTGGATGCATGTCAGTATTTAGAGGAAGTGCTCTTTCCATGAGTCAGTTATTTCAACATTTGTCACTAATAAATGTTGTAACCCAGCAGAGAAAAAGCTGATGGGGTGGGTAGAAGGGACAACATTATTCTGTTGAGCTGCAGCCTAAGATGCCTTGATAATGACCTTGAGTATAAAGCCTAAAATGACCAGGTGCTGACATTTCTCTTCCATTAATAATCCATGATGATGATAGACATGGACAAAATTAAAGGAGACAGACAGAGAGAGAGGGTTTAGTTTTTTTGGATGATAAGAATGATCATTTTAGCTTTTCGGACACATTCATGTGCTTGGCTGAAAAGTAAAATATTCACACATGGGGTGAAATGCGCCTAAAGGGAAGGAGACCTCTGATAGGTTACACATAATTCCCTGTTGCAAAAATTCATTTGTGGATGGAGTCAGGTTAGATATGTCTCAAAAAACCCGCACACAATAGAGTCCACAAACTGCAAGGTGTTTCTAAATGCAGATTCAGCAGTTTGTTTTTAAAATTCACAACATCTATACATGTTTGTGATGAAAATTGAGGAAAAATTGAAATACATACTGTATATTTGTGCATTTCCATTATATACACCCTAAAACAAGAAATGTGTGTGTACATCAGAAATGCATTTGTGAACTTTATTAATTTATATGTGGATTCTTTGTACATTTATATAGAACTACAAACATTTTTGTGTACACTGAAAATTATTTTTGTGGACAGTGATTTACATACACGTCCTAAAATGCAGTTTTGAATCCTTCTGTGTGCATTTATGAATTTTAAGACTTATCTATCTCCATATGAACCAGTCAGTGTGTCCAAATTGTATCTGATATGCACCAAGAAGGAAAATTTCCAGTTTGCACATTAACCTGTGTCCCCTTTGCTATCATCATATTGCTATCAGTTGCTATTAAATTTTGCGTGCGCAGAGGACGAATCCTTACTTTAGCGAAAAAAAAAATTCAGCCCAGTCACCCCCTCAAAGTTTTTTAACTTTAAAATGAAATATCTCACAATGTTTGGTCTACAAGGGTGTTTAAGGCAGATGGTTTTTGTCAAGTGACGTCCACACGAATGTCAGGATCAAGGGTTTCTCAGCAGAACTGTAGTGATGTGATCAATGTTATCCACTTCAACTGTTAGTGGTGTCAATTTGATGTCTGATCCATGTACACAAAATAAACTGTGATGTCCTTCTTCTGTTGGGGCTCCAAGCTGCCTTGGCTCCATTTCTTTCTTGCCCACCACGCCCTGGAGCCTGATTGGTGTGGCGTCCAACCCGACCTACAGAAACTAAAGTTATGCAAGCTGAATTTTTAATTTTTTCTTAATCCACTCGTTTTACTTTCACTTTTCATTTAACCTTGTGTTTAGAGGTACACTTGTATTGTTTTATGTTTTTATCACTGACTAGTAAAAAGTATTTAGATGAGCCTTATTTTCATGTTAAATCTCCATTTAAGTTAGTCAGGTTATATTTTCTTTTGAGTATTGTCTTGTTGTATTTCTTTAGTTTGCCAGAACTTGTTTGCCCTTTCTCAGTTTTGTCACTGTGAGCATGTTAGCATGCTGATGTTAGCATTTACCACAAAGCACCACTGAGTGCAGTCTCAATGATGTGCTAGCATAGTTGCTGACATTTAATTATTAGTTAGCAGAATGGTGTTGAATTTGGCTCCAGGAGCTTTATGTTCTTCAGAAACACCTTGTCAGTTGGTTTTTGAAGGGGAAAGAATGATTCGTGTCTTTATTATTTCATTTCATTTTGTTTTGTTTCGTTTTCTGTTGCTTACCCAGGTCCGGGTCGCAGGGGCAACAGTTGGAGCAGGGAGATCCAGACGTTCCTCTCCCAGGCCACTTTCACAACCTCCTCCGGGGGGACACCAAGACGTTCCCAAGCCAGCCGAGAGATATAATCTCTCCAGCGTGTTCTTGGTCTGACCTGGGGTCTCCTCCCGGATGGGCATGCCCGAAACACCTCCCCAGGGAGGAACCTCTCAATGTGGAGGAGCAGCAGCTCTACTCTGAGCTCCTCCTGGATGTCCGAGCTCCTCAGCCTATCTCTAAGGCTGAGCCCAGCCACCCTGCGAAGGAAACTCGGCCGCTTGTATTCGCAAACTCATTCTTTCGGTTACTACCCTGAGCTCATGACCATAGGTGAGAGTTGGGATACTCACCCTTTTCAGGCTGAGAACCATGGTCTCAGATTTAGAGGTGCTGATCCTCATCCCCGCTGCTTCACACTCGGCTGCAAACTGTCCCAGTGCGAGCTGGAAGTCACTGTTCGATGAGGCCGACAGGACCACGTCATCTGCAAATAGCAGAGACGGAATCCAAGGGCCACCAAACTTGACTCCCTCCGCCGCTTGGCTGCGCCTAAAACTATGAACAGAACCAGTGACAAAGGGCAGTCCTACCAGAGACAAACCCTGACTGGGATAATAATCTTAAATAATTATGTCAGCAATTTAAACAGGCAGCATTTTGACTGCAGGACTACCTCCCAAAATTTAAAGCAAGATGTGGAGCCAGCTGTGCACGTGTATCCTTTGAGAATGAAGGTATCCCAAGAGCAACACAAACTCCTTCACATCATCCACAACATACCTCAACAGATGGATCATTTATCATGATAGCAACACTTTCCCTCACTTTGCAGCCTCTGTATCGCTCATACTTCCTACATTGTTCTTTATATCCACGTGCTCTGTCTCATTTTCTCTGATCCAGTTTCCATCCGGCCTCTTGTTGTCTTTCTCCCTCCCTCCCTTTCCATCCTTTCTTCTCGCTTCTGCTCGATCTGTCTGTGATAGTCACAGGAGGGTCATCAAGAGCTGCTTATATATCCAGATGCTTTCCATTACAAAAATGCACTTGAGAAGAATTAGCTTTCAAGGGAGCCATGCAAGACGGGACTAAGTTGAACATCACTGAGCGTTTTATACTGTTGCCACCAGAACAACAGCTGGCACTCATTTAATCGCTCATTTGGCCCCAAGGTGCACCTTAATCTCCAAAACTGTCAGGACTCTTTACATAACGGAAAGGTTGGTGACAAGGACAAAAATCTAGAGAGAGTGTGTTTTTGGATGAATCGGCACATAAACCATTCCAAACAATGATCAGGAGGTTAAATAATCTGATAAAATTGACAGTGTTTTGGAATGGAGATTGTTGTGACAGTGGCTTCACGTGAATGTCCTAATGTTTTGTTTATGGAAGACAAAAGACTAAAAGTCTGACCAGTTAGGGGCTGAGCTCAGTTGATTAGGTTCAAAAAAATGATGACTTCTGTCCTACCATCATGCAGAGCGAGGCTTTCACTCTTAAATTGAGATAGAGACAGAGATAGAGATAGAGATAGAGAGAAATAGAATATATTCTCCTCTTCCTGCCCCCCTGCTAAACCAGGACCACTTTTCTCAGGAAAGCATCCTGCAAAGCATCCTGCAAACAGCGGTGTAATGTTGTGGAACAAACTCCTTCTAGGCACAGAGTAGCAGCCCATGTTTTCTGCTCAATCTACCAGTCAAAGGCTGACAACAAGATTTATGAGTGAAATAAAGGCAACTACCGGTTTCGGGTAAACAACAGAAGTCAAAGCAAGAGGAATATACATTCTTATTGCATTATTTTCAAAATGACAGAACACAATGTATAAAAGCAGATGGCAAAAATTGATCATGTTTTTCCTTCAGTGCACCCAAAAGGCCCCTAGAAATACCAGAGTGGCCTTTGAGAGGAGTGGCGTGATGAAGCAAACGGCAGACAAGAACAGTTGGCAATAAAATATGCAATGCAAGAAAGGACTGCCTCATTGCACGCCATTCAGACTAATAGGACAGAGAATTAAATGGGAACATTCATTTTCCCGCCAGGACCCATCACAGGGACTTTTCACCAGATGTGAAAAGTATTATCCAGTTAGCTTGTGCATATAAACACACTCAAGCACAGCATTGCAGGCCTTTGTGGAGGTCATGCTGGTCCCAGGCAGAAAAGGGTGAAAGGAAGCACAGGGTGGCACAAAAGCCTCGCTGTGGATCTGGAACAGGTGTCTTGTGTTTTTGCTTAAAATCTCCATCAACAGCACACCCACCCTGGTTGACATTGGAATATACTTTTCTTAGTAGTAAACTAAAACAGCGAGCTGTATCCTGTTTCAATTCCCCAATCCCCTCCAGTCATTATTAACCTAATTACTGTCATCCAATCCAGCGCTTCCTGTGCTCTTCCTGCCATGTAACTAACATCATGTCACTGCGCAGTGTTGCTTTCTAAAAGCAAAGTGGAGATCAAGTGAAACATTTGAGTACCTGCAAGATACAGTATTACTACCATCTGAGATCAATAGCTCTTGAGAGAAATCTAAAATCTAATATTCAAACCACTGAGCTAAAATGTTTGCTAAATGTGCACTCCTGTGAACCGTATTTTGCATTGCCTTCCTGGGAAATCTCTCAGAACAGGGCTGAACTGCCTGGTCTATCAATGTGGATTACAGAACAAATACAAAACAGTTGTAGCCCAAACACACCGGGGAGAGTAGCAGTGTGGAGTGAGGAGCGAAGCCCAGTCTGATATCAGGTCCAATATGTATTTTAATTAGCAAAGCAAGTCTAAAGCAAAACGCAACTCATTCACAGTAAAGTAGTGAAGTTCGAGGAGACAGATATAAGGGAAGGCGCTACTGTGTTGCGTTATGGGAAATGTAGAATCCAGAATTTATTGGACCTTGATCGACAGCAGAAACTAAAAGTCTGGGTGCCATAGATTTGTTTGTCAATCCCTTGTGAGTCCTTCAACTTTAAGGGCCCACCTCATTATTATTACTTCTTTTCGTCTCAGTGGTGCTACATACATGACAATCAATAGTATATATACAATTAAAACAGTTACACACAAAAATAAATAAAGAAAAATAAATAAATTGATGATTGAGATTGAGAGAGATTAAGAGTAGGATCAGTGCATTCATTTATAATTGCTGTGGTATATTAATAGCAAATTATGATATTTGGCCTCAGAGTGGTGCAAGAGAAAAGCTTTACGTGCAAACAATGTCCTTTTCTTTTCAAATTTTGCTCAATCTTCAAAGACTGGGAGCCAAACTAAGTCACAAACGAGGTATGAAACATACTAAGGGTTAGAAAGAAGCTTGCTGCTAGTATCTATGTGATACATTATGTGTAGGTATGAAGTACACAACCATAAAATCAGATCAATATACCCAAAATAAAGAGTGGATGTTACAATGCAATAGTCATGATCAATACAGTCAACAGCAGATCTTACTAGGCCTTATTTGTAAGTTTGTTTAACCAATCCTCACTTTGATTCAGACAGCTTTCCCCGTGAGAAACCAGAATTGGGTCAGTTATATTATCTAGATGCCCGGCCCATTATTTGATGACGTCCTTAAAGTCACCCTGAGGACCAAGTTGGGATTCTCTAATGTGATTTTCTTACTGGCGAATTACATCATGAATGATTTTGAGCCAGTCCACCATGTTAACTATCACATCTGGTGTTGTTTGGTGCTAAAACATTAAAAAAGGAGGAATATACAGAATTAAAGAGATAGGGAGAATGACAAGGTAAACGATGTGATGACAGCTTGGCGAGCTAAAAGGGGCCCTGAAAATAGGCCATTCACTAGACTGTAGTTGGTAATAAGATAAGATAATGCATTGCTTTCTAATAAAATCTTGGTGAGAGTGAGCCTCTGCCGGAGCTCTGGGTGTGCACATCATTCATCCTGGCACTAAAATGCAAACCATCTGCACATTTTCGGCACAGTAACAAAAACTGGGCCTCTGATTTCTGGCATGTTAATTATTTATAGTGTTTGTTGTTTCAAGTCAACGGGACAACGAACTTGTGGGATAGTTTGGGATATTTGTTGGACATTTCGGCTTTGATATCGGCCATTCATCCGTCACATGGAAATTCCAGAAATTATTAAAAATTAGAAACTGTTACACAGCTGCAGCTTTACAACAAATGTGGTTGTTTTTGTCACTGAACAATTAACTTGTCTCCTCGCTTTGGGTGAACAGCTGTGAGGAGCACTCAGTGGGGAGGGGAGGAGCTGAGCTCAGGAAGCGCGGCGAGCTTTGTGAGGCAGCACAGCCGTCGTGCCTTCGGCTTGTTTTTATGCCACTGCTGACACCGTAATTTGTTGCCTCTCTGTTGTTTCATTTTGTCATCCATCTAATCGAATCACTGGGCCGGTGTTTTTTCTTCCCCGAGCTGACATGCAATTGCTTTGCGAGGTGGCTTTTTGTCTGTGACAGCAGTGCAGTGTGGCAAAGATTAATGAAAACTGTCCTAAGAATGACTTTAAAAACAGCTGCGGTGTGTTGGCATTAAATGAGTGTCTGGTTCAAAGAAATAAACGAAACTGTTTGTGTATTTGTATTTCCACTACCAGATACCAGCTGTGGTCTGCTGTGTCATGGAATGATGCCTCACTATGTCTGGAAAATAACAGACAAGGTCTTTTTTCCTGCTTGGGGAAGGACCACTGTCAGGGTCCAGTGTCAGTATACTAATCTGACTCAACATGTCTTGAATTGGCTCATCCCTGGCCTCATTTGACCTACATTAAAGTAATTTAAATAATTCTATGGGGCTTTGAATACAATTTAAGAAAATTCGTTTGACTTGATAAGAGTAGACAAACCAACATCCAGAATAAATGCTGGCCATCATGGACAACACCTCCCACCCCCTCCATGAAACTGAACATTCTGAGGAGCAGCTTCAGCAACAGAATGATCCAACCCCGCTGCTACAAGGAACGATACACGATGTCGTTCCTCCCCAGTGCAATCAGTGTATATTTTTGTACTTTTATTTTTATTTTTTTTATACTTCTATACCTTAAATATAGTGTTGTATGTCCACTGGTCCTGTACCAGAACAATATTGCTGCTGTGACAAATTAATTTCCCTACGGAGATTAATAAAGACATCTCTATCTCTATCTCTATCTCTAAATGTTGGGATTAAACTTTTTTTTTTTTGCTTTGAGTGATCTTTTGACCCTTAAAGAAGAATGCCAGCATTTTCCAACCTTTGTCCTATTTCTAAGGTTGCGTTCACACCTAATAGTTCACTTCCTTGGTGCGGACAAGATGCAACCTGGATACATGGTTTCTTTTTTCAGCTGGTTTGTTTTGTGTTCATAAAGGCAAATCTCAGGCAGACTATAAAGTTATAGGCAAATGTCGTGCGCACGGAATTTTGTTCAACAATTGGTCAGACAGTCAAGTAGATAAAAATTAAAAAACCCTCACAATTTCTACTGCAGCCGACCTCATGGAGCATCGACAGGTTATTTTCCTGCTCATCTTGATCTAGAGTGTATATCAGCACGTTAGCAGATGGTTTCAAATGAACGTATGGTCAGACAACGTGCACTGATTAATCTAATAATAGGTGCCTTTTGTGAAAGACCTTCTGCAATAAGAAGAATGTACCATGGAAGGCGGCTGGCTCTAACAAGGTCCTTCTATGATCCGTTTGCAAAGCACACTTGTGTTCAAAATATTGTAGAGGTCAACATACCATATTTAATATCAGAGTGCATCGCGTATTTTTATGTATTGTTGACGCAGCTTCTTCACTTTAAGGCGACACAGCTGGACATTTCTAGTTAAATCCATTCTGCTTCATTCTTTCGCTGATGGTTTTGAACACCTCTGTGTTCATGTGTACTTTCTAACAGTTGAGAAATGTTCTCTTCTGCCCATATTTCCAGAAGGCGTTTTTGTTCTTCGTAGCTCCATGTTTGTCCCCTGCTGCAAATTTTTGTAGCCACAACTTGTTAAATTTTCCTTCGGCTACCACAACAGGAAATGACATGTAGATAGTATGCTTGCAGTGATTTGTGCAGATGGGGTTCACACCAGTGTTGAGTCGCTCCAGAGTTCACTTGCAAGCGGTCGGAAGATCACCTCTTTTAATTGGACCAGAGTCTGTTTTTTTGGGTCACACCAGAGGTCTCTGACTGCATACAAACCAACCCAAACGAACTGTACCAGGGGGGTAAAGGCTCCAAGGTTTGGTTCATCCGGACTAAACAAGATTGGTGTGAATGTGACCTTAATCTATGATTTATAAAAATTTCGAAAATTACTAGGGAACAGAGTTCAGTCATCAGGACTGTTTAATTTGACAAAGCTATACAATGCAACGGTACAGAGCAAGTCAAAACTTTGAAAATAAGACACTTTTTTGCCCTCTAACTACGTTCAAAATGTAATTGCAAGTGTCTGGTAACATGGTCCATTCTCTAATTCCTGTTTCTGGCTGTGAACTCCAGACACAACTAACATTTCCCAAAGGGCCATTGTTTCTCAAAGTATCCTTTGTGAAAGTCAAAGGAATTGGTATAGATTTATTCCAAACTGATGTTTGATTATTTGGCAAATTAAATTAAGTAACTGCTAAAGAATGGAGTTGTAATTATTTCTTTAAGAGCTGATAGAGACATTGCTTGCATTCCTAATTCTCTCTTGTTTCATCTGAATCTGAATTCTACATATTGTGATATAAATATGCAGAATGACTGCTCGCTACAGGATGAAAACTTTGACAGGTGATGATTCCCCAAGTATAACCAAATTATAGAAGTCTCCGCTCTATCAGGTACAGTGTTGGAGCTGAATTATATAATTCATGTTTTTACACAGCCCATTAAACAAAAAATATAACATGACATCAAATACATTAAATCATACATTCATTCCGAATGTCCAATTTAATAGTCATTTATATCCATCCAAAATAAGTTTGAATGATTTCATAAATTGCTCACGATAGAACGCCAATAGAATTTTGCTGCAGGAGGGGTAACATGCAGTAGCTCAGAGCATTTCTGATATGGAGGTTATTGCTATGAGTCAGGTCTCAGCCGCCACTTTGCAAGAATGGTGATATAAGTAATAGAGCAAAATATCTATTGATATACATTCTTCTTCTTCCTCTTCAACATTAAAGGTGCATGCCACCACCCGCTGCTGCAACATCACACTTCTTTTTTAGGAGTTATTTCATATCCTTCGTATTAGACCAGTTTCGTTTAAATATTAAATCAAAGCCCTCTGTACAGCCACTCGATTATTTGCTAACTCCATTAATCCTCTAATCAATTCATCAATTCTGTCCCTAATCATGTGATCCTGGCCCTCAATATTTCCCTTTCTTTGGTGAATGATCGTCAATCAAATAATACATGATTGACATTTTCTTTACAATTACAGATGCTTCATTTATCCAAAGTTGTATTTTTTTAACATAAATAAAGTTGCATTTAATCCAGTGTGCCTTAATATCAGTCTAGAAAAAACAACATCTTCTCTCCAAGATTTTCCACTTATGCTTGTGACCTTGACTGACTTTTGAATATTGTAATAATCCCTCCCTTTTGGGTCTTTTTCCTAGAGATCTTGCCAATATGTTTTTAATGTTTTTCGAATCATGGATTTTACTTCAGGTATTCTAAAAGTGATTTCTAAGATACCATTATCATTTTTGTTAAATATTCTTTTTGCTAAACAATCTGCAGTCTCATTACCCTCAACTCCAGAATGTGATGGTGTCAAACAGAAAGTGAATGTGTATAATAATTTGTTGAAAGTTCAACAGGCTCATGTATATTTCATGAAATAGACCCTCTCAATTATTTTCTACACCCAAATAGCCAAACCTACATTCTCCTTATTTGGATGCTTTAATACACCTGTAAAATGTTTAAATAACTATAATAGCTCTTTTAGATACTCCTGTAATGTAAATCTTAAATCGGCGTTACCTTTTTCCCATTCCTTTTTCAATTCTGATGTTTAAAACTTAATTTGGGGTTGAGGAGAGCCCTTGGGAAGTGCTACTTATAACATTTAGTGGAGTAACCTGAATGGTATCTAATTCCATTTCTTTTACTTGTTTTCTTTAACAAATTTCTCAACCAAAGCCCCTGCAAGAATCTTTTGTGCATTCCCAACAGTCATTCAAACAG
Source organism: Mola mola (assembly GCA_001698575.1). Taxonomy (NCBI): domain Eukaryota; kingdom Metazoa; phylum Chordata; class Actinopteri; order Tetraodontiformes; family Molidae; genus Mola; species Mola mola. The sequence continues at coordinate 5,458,707 of KV751334.1, read as the reverse complement.
TGCATGCAACATTTCTGTTTCCCTGTCCCTGTATTCTTGGTAAATATGTAAGAGAAATTTTAGTTACTTGTAGAGGCCATTCATTAGGAGGTGTTGTTTTCATTGCTCCTAGACTAATTCTAATAATAATGCTCTGTATTATATTCGGTCTGGCTCTTCTAAATGCATTTTAGCTGCCCCTCCTTACACCAGGCTACCACAGTCAATAACTGATGTAAGCAGTGCCCTGTACATAAATAATAGTGTCTCTTTATCAGATTTATCAACTCCCCCATTCATATCAAACCACACACCTCATTAATTTCAATACTTCTTTGCATTTGGTTTTCAATATGTTTTTTCCATATCCAATACTTTTCATCTATCCACATTTCGTCTTCCTCTTTCAGCTTTGCCTAGCTTTTTCTAGGATTTGCATCAGCAAATCATCCTTTTCCGTCTCTCCCTGTCTCTCCATCTTCTCTCCCACCAACTCTCTGCATGTCCTCTCTCACCACATCAATGAATCTTCTCTTTGCCGCCTGCCTGGTAGCTCCATCTTGAGCATCTTTCTACCAATATATCCACCGTCCCTCCTCCACACATGTCCAAACCATCTCAACCTGGCCTCTCTAACTTTGTCTCCAAAACCTCTGGCCTGCGCTGTCCCTCTGATGTGCTTGTTCCTGATCCTGTCCATCCTCGTCATTCCCAACGAAAATCTCAACATCTTTAACTCTGCCACATCTAGCTCCACTGTCTCCAAACCAAACAACATTGCTGGTCTCACTACCCTCTTTTAAACCTTTCCTTTCACTTTTGCTGCTACTCTTTTGCCACTGATCATTTTTTCACCCACTCCACCCTGCCAGCACTCGCTTCTTCACCTCTTTACCACACTCTCTGTTGCTTTGAACAGTTGACCCCAAGTACTTAATCTCATTACCTTTCCACCTCTACTCCCTGAAACCTCACCGTTCCTCTTGCCTCCCGTTCATTCACACACATGTATTCTGTCTTGCTACGACTGACTTTCATTCCTCTTTTTTCCAGGTTTTCTTCCACCTGCTGCCTGCTCTCACTACAGATCACAATGTCATCTGAAAACATCATCATCCACAAAGATTCCTGCCTGACCTCATTTGTCAGTCTTTCCATCACCATAGCAAACAAGAAGGGGCTCAGGGCCGATCCTTGATGTAGTTCCCATTCCACCTTGAAGCAGTCCAGCTCTCCTACAGCGCACCTCACCACTGTCATACTGCTCTCATGCATATCCTGCACCAGTCTAACATACTTCTCTGCCACTCCAGACTCCTTCATACAGAACCACAGTTCCTCCCTTGGCAACCGGTTGTAGGCTTTTTCTGAATCCACAAAGACATAATGCAACTCTTTCTGACCTTCTCTATACTTCTCCACCAGCATTCTCAAAGAAAACATAGCATCTGTAGTGCTCTGTCTTGGCATGAAACCATACTGCTGCTCACAAATCATCATCTTTTCCTCTACACTGTTTTGCGTCTTGCCCATTCAGTGACGTTTGAAGCATCAGTGCTGTAGGAATTAATTCACGTACTGTGTAACAGAAGCAGTAACAGCCTGACTTTATTGTCGATATCATAATCAAAATAAATAACAACTAACAATGTTTCCTTCCTTTCTCTGTTTCTTTTTGAAACAATATGTTTAGCTTCAATAACTTTGGCTCCTTTCAAACTGTCTTAATCTCCTCCATTGAGACTCTATTGCTGTTCTCTTCTAGCAGCATGGATTAGTATGCGCTGGTTGTTAAAGCACTTAGAAAAATTTCACTTTTTCCACTTTTTTTTCAAGAGCTTTAACAACAGTTATAATTTAGAAGTTTTCTTCAAATGTAACTATTACTTTTTAATCATTGATTTGATTTTCAGCTCGCAGGCTTTGGCTTGCCCACGCTCTTCATCCAACAGTTGGTTGTAGTACCCGCTTAACAATACCTTGCCACCATCCTGAACCTTGATAGAAATTTTATCTTATCCCACAATATGTATCATAATATCGGTCAGTCCTATGAGTGAGTGAAAAATTTACAATATGAAGCATATCAAAACATTTTTTTTTGGCCTGATGTTGTCATTGACCTGGGGGCCTTCCATGCCTGTATATGGGTAAGGCAAACCCTGACATGTCTCTACACACTTAGATACTCCACATATACTGACGCTGACCACACGGAGGCTGCTGATGTAGGTGCTTCCCTTAGATGCACCACCTGTGGTGGGCACACACTGATTCCACATGTGGTTATGTAAGGATTCTGGTTAACCTCGAGCAGCTGGAGAGAGGCTCTCTTAAGGGGACCCTGTAAGACACACTGATGAAACCAGGCAGACAGACTTACTCCTGAAGGAGCCCAAAATGACAGCTGATTTCAAATGAGACCTTGCTGCCTCTAGGGTGCTCAGCTAAGTCCCTAACATAAGAAGTAATTTTGTATAGTATGTATGGGGTAGGTGAAGGGTGGCCCTGTCAAACACTACAGCTAGCACTGGTTTCAGTCTAGTTGGGCAGGTGTCATCCCTCGTCAGCCCCTTTACATCCATTTATATTCCAACAACAAAGTAGGCTCATATACATAAAATCTAACTATTGTGTATTTGTAGAAATGTTGTTGTAATAAACACCATTTCAACAATTGAATCTGATTTGTGCAAGGAAGAACTTGCTCCCCAAAAACTTCAAACCTCGTCTGACCAAACCTCAAACCTCAGGAAGAGACACGGGGCAGACTTGCTGATGGATTTGCAGAAAAACGTCACATTTTCAGTGGTTTATTGAAACAGACGGTGCCACCCTTTGATTCTGGGCTGCAGCCTCTGTTTCAGTATGATTGTTACCAGGAGACCAAAAATAGTAAAGTTCTGTTGATTGTACAAAACTCTGTAGATCAAATCAAATCCAACGAATAATACAATGTGGGGCCACAACTACAAACAATAAGATTTTATACATGTATAGAAATCAACATATAGTGACATATATTGGCAGTGTACTCATGACAGGACACATAAAAATATTTGATGTTCTGAATGATTTGCATCTCTTTTGGTGTAGATTTGACTGTAGGAGGACCCAACCTCAAATACTTTTTCAGCACTATTTTGCAGACACTGTGGATCTGCAGCACCATATACGGCAGAAGTGTTAATGATTTCATAATGTCTCTGATTTTTTTCTCAGATTTTCAGGGATATGCATTAAGTAACTGCAATTCCCAATTCTAGGATTGGCATTAGCCAGAATAGATTCCCCACCCTGCAAAGAATAGGTGGTTCTGTATTGGAAGCCTGTTCTGCAGTAAAATAGAATGTGAAGAACATCAATGGGCCTTAATTCTGCAGGACGATATAAATTGTTTTGTTTTTTTTTTCACTATGGTCAAGTCACAGTTTCAGCAAAGAAACCAAGCAGCTTTATTTACATAATTCGCCCTCCTTGTCTTGCGTGTGTGCCTTACAGCATCCCATGTATTTATCTGTACCTCAGATTGGTGGTTAAGTGACAGCGAGATGAGTTGAGGAGTTGACAGCAGAGGGAGAGGAGATGATGTAGAGGTCTGAGAGACTCAATGTTTGGGGGATGAAGCTCAGCGATGGAGACGGCGATCCAGCAGAAGAAACTCACAGAGCCTCAGAAGGACAGGCAGACCACTGAGAAAATGAAGAGTTGTGGTGTCGTGCTCATGAGCAGCACTACGAGGAGACGAGAGCTGCAGGACATCAGAGCTTCAGATAGACAGAGAGGGAAATGAGGAAGAGATGGGTGAAGAAACTGCAAGAGAATACAGGAAAGGACTGGTTATTACTTTATCTCAGCTCCATTTTAGCTGTCTGTGTTTACATTTCAGTTTAATTGGACTCTCTGCACTTACTGTACATGCATTTTTACTGATGATTGTGACACTTTTGTTCTGTAATTGGCATCCTTTTAGTGAATTGATTTTTTGTAACAGGTAAATGTTGGACAGAAATGCATGACCTAATGAGGAAAATCTAAAAATTAGCTACTTCTTCTAATTTTATTGTTGTGGTATTTTAAAGATACCAAAAAACAGAATTTTGACCCTAGGCAGACTTCATAGAATTAATAATAAAAACAAAGAAAAAAAAACAAGGACAGCGAAGACCTGGACAAACTCAAGGCTGTGTTCACAATTTGCAAAATGGGGCAGATATACTGTGTAAATGCCATCCATTGATAAAACCATTTAATGAGACATGCCGCATAATTTCTCTGCATAAAGTGATCTAAGACACACTTGTCTGCCAGGTTTCATTCTGTCCGTGGCCAAAAAAATTACGGAAATTGACACAACTTCTATATGTAAAGATAAATGCCTGTACAGTGTTGTAGAGAACGATGGCTTCTGAAGTCTCACTAAAACACATTCAAGGTTGTTGTCGTGACTTGACACGAACTGAAGCATACCTTCTGCACTAAAGGAAACACTTAGTGATACTCGATGGTCATGTTACATAAGACATTCATTAATGCAACTTCTTCGTGTTTGATTCTTAATAAAAATACGCTATTTTTAATTTTAGAGGGTTATTCTTATAATTTACAGCACTGGTTTTCTGATCAATTCTTATTCCTAACTGAGTCAATATTGAAACAAATCAAATTAAAAAAAAAATCAAGGTTCAGTTATACAAGAATCAACAAAAAAATGTCTGTCAATACCAAACATCTGCAGTGTTACTGGGCAGTAATGGGCACAAGAGAAGAAACTTGAATAAGAGAGATTAGAGCCTTCTACATAATGATCACAACAAAAAATATCACCCTACAGTGGGTAGTTACAACTTTCACACACAAGCCAAAGAGCTCTGAGATATTATAGCCCTTTAAGTACTGAATGGTTCAGTGAAGAAACTGTTCCGCTAACTCTCACATCACTTCATTTGTCCCAGAAATATGACAAATTTTGGGATAAAATGAAAATGACAAAGCATATTTGTATTTCATTACCACAGCAGCCACTGTAACCCTACCCACATTAGGTAAAAAACAACATCCACTGCAATCTACAAATGGAGGTCTCATTCATGCCTCTGCAGGGTTATTTAATATGTTCAATGTTTTCCAAGCTGTTCTGGGAAAGGCACTGTGGAATTCACTCATTTCCATTTTAATCTTAGCTCACAAAAGCCCCATAATCAGCATTTAGCAGCTTTAGTTTATAAAAGGTTGCATGTTTATGTCTCATTGGCTATTACAGTTTGCAAAAAAATAAATAAATAAACCATGGTGAATTGCAGGAAAAAAGCAAAAATCCTCAGTCATGATGTTGACTGCTTATTTCTGTCACGATATTTTTCATTCTGTATAGCAAAAAAAAAACATGGCAATGTTAAAACATGATTTTCATCAAAGGTAGTCTGTTTAATGTAGTAAGGCACCAATCATCACTTGTTTGAATAACAACAAATCATTAGAGTGGGCACTCCAATGAAGTGACTGCCTTTCAAACAGTGCTAGATAACATCACAGGTGGTTGTAAATGGCCCACAGTGCAGTAAGCTCTAGAGCTGGGCTGACAGAAAGCAGTACATGTGTCTGTAGTGTGATAATGCTAAAAACACAACTGACAAGAGCATTACACGCTTCAAAACTACTATGTCAGTAACCACTCCACCCTCCAAGGGATCCTCTAACCTTAAGCTGTATTCAAAAATACCAGCCCTGCTGCTAGCAAGACATGTTGGTAAAGTCATGGCTGAATATAGTTGATTCAGTTATGTAGCTGAGGTAACAAGTATGTGGTTGAATTGTGAGTGGGGATCCTTTCCACATTGTTCACAATCATAATGTTTTCAGCCTCTAAGTGGCACAAAAAGAACTTTTAAATGACTTAACTTTGATGGCTGGAATTGCCCCAAAGAATGAAATTGCTGCCTTTGCAGCTGTGATGAAGCTGCTGGCTGGTTAGTATGAATCATTTACAAACAGAAATTTGTAAACAGGGCCTAGTTTTGAAAAATATGGGAATTTGGGGATCCATTTGGCTTGGGATCAAGCTAAAAGGAGTGGCAGAAAAAGTGACAGTTAATGTGACTGCAGTGGAGAAACGTTAGCAGTAAATTGCCAATCTGGACGTACTTGTACAGCATAGGTTACCACGTGTCAGTTCATAAATGCTGTAGTTTCTCAGTGCAAAGACAAGTCACGTCTTCTCCACTACTGGAAAAGTGAGCAAGGTTATCCCACAGGTAAGAATATGGGGAAAAAAAACCAAAAAACTGAAGAGGAAAAACTGTTTCTGCCATGCAGAAATCACAGCATGAAATCCACTAAGTTATTATTTTGTGCAAAAAAAAGATGCATTTGAATTAATATACCATATACACTTACCATATACAGAATGGTAAGTGATAGATCATGTGCATGCATCCTGTCTTGTCTTTCCACAACCACTTCCAGTTTGGTCAAAATAAATCCTCAGATCACAGACTGCTGTGACGTGTCCTACCTGCAGTGGCATTGGAGCTGCGGTGAATCGCTTCTGTTCTGTATCCAAAAGCCATCCCAAAAATGATTGCAACACAAAATAACTACAGCAGCCCTATTGCACTATGTGCCATTTACAGACGTCTGTAAATATGAGCTCTCTGCACTTTCTGAAAATTTGCTGCTCCTGTTGCTCTCTTTCGGGTTGAACAGATGGTAATTTGAGCTTTCGGTGAGAAACCAAAAAGTGTGGCCTTGTTATGTTCCTCACTCACCCATTTATGCTTAAAACAGCTAGATTAAAGGAAGACAAGGCGAAAGTTGTGAAAAGCAAGTTGTGTGAGTATTGTGCTTGACTAGTGTTGGCAACCCCAATTATAAGTAATGTTTTGAAATATGATGTGCTTATTTACTCTGTTGACAGGAAATGAGAAGATTGTAGTCAAACCAAAATCAAACTATACAGCTACAGCTACAGCTAACATTCAGTTCACTCTTATTTTTGGAGTACATGGGCTGGTCAGATGGTCTTTTTGACCAGTCTTTTTGATTCAGTCAAATCCTAAGTTTAGGTTAATAATACAGAAATAGGCCATGCAAATCCCCAAGCTTTTATAATTATATAACTTGTCTGTGTTTGTCAGCCTTTCCTTTATTCTAAGTGTTAATTCCTGTCTTGGTCTGGGTGCTTGGGTAAGGTCATATCTACTTTTTGGCAGGTCTGCACTGTCCAGTAAATTAAACATCACCCTTCCTTCAGGGTCTGAGACTAATAACACGGGGATGACAGTAAATAACAATAGGCTGACATGTCAGTCCGTTTCCCTTCAGCCAGGCCTTCAGCGCTACAGAAGTGAGATACACAAAAAAGTGAAGTATATACGTCAATCTTATGCACACTGACAGGTGCTGCTGAACATTCTCTACCTGCCTCGCCATATCTGGCAAATTAATCTGTGTGAGGAGATGAGTTTGGGATGAATTCATCTCTGTTGGATGACAGAGCAGCTCCCATATGTTGGGCCTGCTGGGAACCTGAGAGCTGTATCCTTATTTCCCCTGAGGTGGCAGCCAGTGAAAAGCAGACTGAAGCATGGAGGCCCTAGAAGGAGTGGCGATAGAGAAGCGCTGCTTGTGGAGACCGCCAAGAGCAAACGCATGAACGTACACGCACCTGCACAGAGGTACGGTATATGCTTAATGTGACCGGCTTCCTCGTACGTTACCTTGTGTTGTGATACCTTATTACCATTCATATCGTGTTACTGAGGTGAAATGCGCTGTTCAGGTTAAACAGCATTGGTCATTCATTAGAAAGAGGTGCAATTTAGGTCCTAATGTTAGTGGTGGAAATATTCAGATCCTCTCTAATTACCAATATCACATAATTAAACTGTCCTGTTTCAAAAGTCCTATATTAAAAGTGTTAAAATTAAAGTATGTGGAACATCTATAAAAAAAGATTATACCAAAATTATTCAATACTCATGAAAACTTTGATCAGCTATAATAATATATCATATTGTTAGATTATTAGAATGCAACTAAAAACTATTTCCTCCAAGTAGGTCATGTTTTCACCCCGTCTCCTGTTTGACTGGTTGGTTTGTTAACAGGATTGCGCAAAATCTACTGAGTGGATTTCCAACAATCCACAGGCAAAAAATCCTCAGCCATGAAGTTTACTGCTCACAACAGTCATTATGTGTGTTGTAGTAAATCAAAAATGACTTACTGACATGTTAACAAGGTGATTTTCATGGCAGGCGGTCTTTCAGAACATTTTCTTGGTAACAATTCAGCAGAGTGTCAGACGATATAATATGTTATCAGTGAGAAATGAGTATAAAATTGGGGTGGTCTCAAAGTAAAATGTTTAAAAGTTGTGCCATGAATCAAACCACAAAATTAAAGGGAACTACATTTATCAACCACCGTCTCATCCACATGCGAATGCTTAGTGTTTGGCAAAGATTTTCTAATCCTTTCAAAAAAACAAAAAGGGGGTGTTTATTTCATGGACTTTAATAAGGAGATCTGGCTCAAATCTTTATCAAATGTTTTTTTGACAAGACCACTGATGCAATGTATTATGTTAAGAATCTGAGGAATATTATAAATGGATTTGTCATGTTAATAAAACAGAGTTTTAGCCTGTGTAGTGTAGCAAACGCAAGAAACAAAGGAACCATACTGGCCCCTCATATATTACACTCTATACAGCCACGTCTGGATACGCTCAACCTATTCTGTTATGCTACAGCTGTAAGACAGCGCAGCACCATATGGAAGGTATCACACGTCCAGTGCCAGCTGTGAGTTCCTCAGAATTACCGCCAAGCATAATTTCCATTCGCTCTTTACTCTATTGCAATATGCTTTACATCCAATAGCGATTTTAATCAAACATCAATCATCTTTTCATTATTTCAGTCTGATATATCAAAAATGTCTGGATGGTTTTGCTGTTTTGAAGCAAGGAACAAATTTTCAGCCTGATCACCCCGATCACAAGGAAAGACATCCATATAAAACTTTAACCATGGGTATTCATAACTCATACATGCTAAACTTAGATGGGGGGGGAAAACATTACATTGAGATATACATCTGAACACAGACTAAACACACACTAACGATTTATCATGTAAATGGAGCAGCTGCAGCAGAACTAATTCCTGTGTAACTGAGAGGTTGTGGCCCATTGCAGTGGAAACTTACCCTTCAATGTCCACACATGAAAATGAAATATAACTAAGACTTCTGATAGTCATCACAGACAGGAAATTAGACATATAAATTCAGTGCCAAACAAAGCAAAAGATATCAAAAAAGAAAGAAAGAAACAAATGGGTCAAAGTGGCCTATTTTTTCCTGTCTGTTGAATTCATTCAGTCTGTATATGGGTGCAGTCTGAAGAAAGTGAAAACAAAGGCACAGACGCAGATACAGACAGACGTTCGGCGCAGACGCGCAAACGCAGACGCAAACACGCTCGCACAACACAGTGGCTGGAGGATGATGAATGATGTTTGGCCTCAGAAGGTTGCACTTCATTAGGGAGGCGGACAAACTTTGTGCCAAGTTCTGTGTTCTGTTTATTCTTTCGGGTCTCTGATGGGCAAGTGTAGACAATAGGAAAAGTGTCAGCTGGGGGGTACATAACACATCCGTGGCTGGGCCTGGAGCTCAGGTCATTACTTATGTCATCAACAGGAGTCCCTGAAAGTTAGCCAGTCAGGCTGCGATGATGGATTACCTACAGTGGACGTCACGTTTCCTCCAATGTCTCAGGTTTATTATCGGATGCTGTGTGGAGTCTGTTGTCCTCATACCTACCTCAAGCTGAGCTACAAACGCAGTGAAGTTGCACCAGCGATGTCTGACTCATCCGCCCCATGAAAGGTCACCATATTGATTAAAACACATTAGGCTTTTCCTTTTCCTGTGTTCTCTTTGATGGAAACGTCCCTTCACTTAAAGTACAATCTCAAATTCCACCGTTACAGAGGCAGATGTGCAGATGTTTTGCAGATACTTGCAGATGTCTTGCAGATGTCAGACTGATACATGGACAGAACATCAGGTGTCACCATGATGCCATGATGTAATTTGTGGACATCGGCCTGCAAGATGTATGTATGCTATCTAAGAAAGAAATCAGCAAGTTTTTCACATCAAACAAACGGTTCAACTGTTGTAGTGTCGCCCCCCAAAAATAAATAAATACTTAATAACTTTTATTTACTTTAACATTTTTCAGTGATTATGTTATACTGAATACTGTAAAAATTAGTTTTAAGTTTTTAACTTTTAAGCAGCTCAGACATTAATTTTTACAGTACACTTTGACATTGCTCAATTACTTATCCTTGCAAATGACCCTTTTTAAATGTAGTTTATGTGCCCATTACTGGAAAAAAAAGGAAAAAGGAGTTGTGTTTCAGAAACTGAACTTGATCAGTTTGTAGGACTTGACTGAAGTGTGAAGCCCTCAGTTAACATGAACTGAATCTCGTTGTACTTGAGAAATGTGTTTCATGTGCACATTTAGCACTAGGAGAGCATATGAAAACTGTTCTTTGGGATGGGCACATCTCAGCAACAGAAAGTGTAACACAATTTGGTATCATCGGTCTCTGTGTGGTTACTGACGAGGGATTTTGGTAGCACATCATGCCTGAGCTTCCCTGCAGCAGCCAGGGCCTGTGTTGCTGTGGAGAACCATTCAGAGAACAACAACCGCATTCAGAGTGCAGCAGCTTGTTTCCCCAACAGTGAATTGAAAAGTGAAACATTTGCCCTATTTTTTGGTTTTCACTGCACACAGGAAACAGTTGAATAAAATTTGGAAAGGTAACTTGAAAACATCATCTCTAATGCTCATTTTTATCTGCTGGCATAAAGTATCACAGAAGTGTATGGCTCATATGAGCAACAAAAAAGCATAAAAAAAAAAATACATGTTGGCCAAAATAAATAAGTTCTTATCTTACTATCTTTTTTTCCCTTTTTTAAACAAATACTACTTTATTAATAAACCTTAAAGTTATTTTGTGGATTAATTTCGTCACTGCAGTAAGATGCAGTTAAGATCATCATTGGCAGATTTTGCATCAGTTGGGGGGATAATTGAAACAGTTTACAATTCTAATATTTCAGTCCCTGGTGAAATATTAATGCGTCATGCTGGTGTTGGGACAACTTTACAGGACTCTGATAAAATGCTTTTGCCAAGTGTTTCTTCATAGTATTTTGTACTGCTGCGATGAACCCATTTCAATTTGCAGGGGCCATGGAGGGCCATGATAGTGGGTTTCTGTCTGAAACACTTACGATGGCCGTTTAGCTGCATGTTGATCACCGGACTAATCTATACTTCGACTGGACACAACCGTGATTCATTCTGCAAATCTGCATGTTACATAATCAATGACACCAATGACATTGTCTCTGTCCGAAATGGCTTCAGGTCAGAGGAATACTTTCAGTACCCTCTTATTGATGTCGTACTGCACACCTTTAAATTTCTTCTTTAATTTGCCAGTTAGGACATGGCTTTATGCTCATTTGAATGTCTATTTGTTCTGTACTCTAGGACACCTGAGTGTGCCAAGTTTGTGTGCACTTTTAATTAATAACAATGGCTTAAGACATATTGACTTTGGGGGCAAAGCAACAGTCCAGGATGTGCGATAGGAAGTATGATTGTATCTAAAGACCTGTCAGCCGGTTTCCCGGTGACACCTCCTGCGGCAATAGTGTCACCACACCTAATGAGACCTCTGGCCTCCTGAGACGTTTTCATTGGACTCAGTACAAACAGCGGAAATGACTCGGCCCTCGACCCTCCTGCGCTGCACCTTACTGGGGCAAACAAGAGACTGCTGACACTCAGCAAACCTCTCAAATGCTGAGGACAGAAAAGGTGTGCATCATGTTGAAATAATAACTTATGAACTACTTTCATGCCACAGTTTTGCAGTTTCTTGGCAAGAAATCTCTGTTGATACGATACGTCTTATCAAACAGACTCTGTGCAGTATCCTAGAAAGTGCAAAGAAGAAAAAAAAGTAAAGGGAGGAGAAAGGCAGAATTTGTTGACACTCTTGTTTCAGATGTTTAGCCACTTTCCCAGCAGACTCTTGGGGAAGCACTGCTAGTTTAGGTAGTCACTTCTTCACTTTGGTCCACACTGAAAAATCTCAAGTATTAGGACATGTTAAAGAGTCTTTCATAATCCCCATAGAAGATGTTTTCTGAGGACTTTGATTATATGATGGCCTTTCAATTAGTGCCATCATCATGTCAAAATGTCCGTACTTTTTTTTTTTTGTGAGCATTAGCACTATGGCTACTATAGCAGCCTGGTGCCCAAAGTAATGGCAACTGTATAAAATGAACTTGGACCTAGAAACTCTGGTCATGGTTTAGAGGTTTAGTTTTATTTTAATTTTTCATTTTACAGAGTCTTTCCTTGTGTGCCATGTCTGTTGTAATACTTGCCTTTGTTTCTTTTTTTCCCCCACTGGGTTGGATGATCAACTCCTCATTCATGCCCTGCCGCTTACTATATCACCCTGTTCCAGCCTTTTACTCTTGGTATTTGTCTCCTTGACTTGGACTGGTTTTCCAGTTTACGACACTCATACAGCTTCACCATCTGTAAGCCTGTGTTTTGTTTTGTTTTTAATCACCGAACCACAAAATTGCACTTATCGTAACGTCAGGGTTCAATAGTCAGTGTGTCCGTGTCTAGTTAGTCTTGTTTGTTTTCTGTTTCCTGTTTTATTTTGATAGTATGCTGATCTTATCTTCATCTTCCCATTTAAGTCATTTTCCCCCCATTTGTAATCAGTTACAGCTGTGTTTTGTTATCTACCTCCCCTTCCCTCGTGTATTTAAGCCATGTCTTCCTTCCCTTCCGTGCCAGAATGTCCTGTCATTTGTGTCAGGGTTCTAGCAGTTCCTTGTGTCTTATTTTGTAAGTGTATGGCCTTGTGGGGGTGGGGCTTACATTAGTAAAATGTAAAATTTGTAATGTATTATTCTGATGTACCAATGTGTGGGCAACCTGGTAAAAGTAGCTCACCCTCTTCTTTCTGGAAATCCCTGTCTGGTTCAAACATATTTGGCTGAATTACTCCAATGTTAGACCTTGACACTATGCTGTGTATAGTAGACTAGTTTAAAAGTCGGAAGATGACAGGGCAGATCACACCGGATGATGCAATGGTGCAGAATTACATCCAACATAAGTTGCAAATGGATTTCTTTTGGAAAAAAAACCAAACGAAATATGTAATTTTACAGAACAGAAATTCGTTTTTAAGGTTTTCATCATGGGCTGATTTTAGTATGTAAGTATGTCATGTCACATGCTGATGTAGTAAACAAAATTTTCAGTTAGTTTTGAACCCTACAAACCCCCATGATTTTGGAGAGTTTATTCAATTGTTCTGCGTCACTCTTACCTGGGGATAGTGGCACTTTTGGTTCCAGATGGGCTGACGCTGTACCTTGGTGCCTTAAAGTGGGCTTTAAATTTTTCCATGAAAAATCCTGCCCAGTGGCAGCGTAGAATAGCACACAGTAAATGCCCACATGGTCGAAACTGTTGTCATGCCTGAATTCTGTGCACACAGTCAGCAAGAGCTGTCCAATTGCACTGAAGTGGAAAGACCAAATGTGACCCTCAGAAATGATCGAAAGTGGTTTTGTGGCACTAACACAGAACAAGGCAGAATCAGTGGTACATTTCACACTGAATTTTCACCTTTCAGTCAGTTAACATCTAACGACAATCTGTGGTGACATTAGCAGTTCTTTTAACACAGTGTGTTCTCAGGCTCGATGATTTCTGCTATTTTGGTTTTGCCACAAACTGTTAACATTGTGGTGTCAGGACGATGGATGCTGGAACCAGCATGTCTGGCACAGCAGTAATTTTCACTGTACAAAGTGCCTTAAATAACAGGTCTTACCCTCTCCACTGACAAGCTGAAGATTAACCAAACCTCTAAATGTTGACCAAATTCTTTTTAACTGTGATGTGTTTAAGCATAAGTAACTTTTAAAACAAGTAAAACTTGTTTACGCATGAAGGAAAAACATATGTACTTGATGAAAGATCCTATGAAAGATGTGTTGATTGAGGGTATACAGGAAGAAGAAATAGACCACGCAGACTTGGCTGTTAGACTCTTTTAGGTGATGTTTCTTCCTTTTGACTCATATTTTTCTACACCAATGTCATCAGGACATTTCCTATCAAAATCAGTGAGAAAAAGGGATTCTCTCCAAGATACATTTTTATTTGACAAGCCACAGAAACTGCAGCGACAGCAGAGACGCATATCTCAGAATTCATAACTGAGGCCACAGCTAGTGTTCCATCCCCGCTGATAGGAATATATTTCCCCACCTCTGCAGATAAAGTTAGGCATAAAAGTACTGAGTGAAGCGGTAATTACCTGATGCAATACCTGATTTCCATCACATCCCACATGGTGATGGACCAGGTTGTTTTTCTTTCAGTCAGACAAGATGTATGGTGCATAAACGGGGACACTCAGATATAATCAAATGCAATGCAATGCAGGTCATTTCACATTGTGGTTTCAGTCAGTGGTCTCGTTTTAGAATCCGTTTACCCAGACTGAGAGGTCGTTTCGGTTCAGAATGACCAGAACTCTTACTTTATTCCTCCTTGGATTCTTGAAGAGGGTCACTGAAGGTCTGTAAAGTCTCAACATAGTCTCTGTTCTTTAAAGTTTCTCTTCGTCTGATTCTTTGAATACAGAGACGTCCTTTTGTGACATTCTGGTCTGGTCTGACTGTGATGCAAGGCAAATATCAAGTACTATTTCATTACCTCCTTTGTGTTGTCTGTCACACTGATAAAGTAGTGTCGGCACAGAGAGAGGAGTTAAAATGAAACCTATGCAAAAAGACAGAAAACATTTGCTATATATTTTTTGGGGATGAACTGGTGTTGAAAGAACAATACAACTTTACATCTGTCCGACATCTCCCTGTTGGCCTTCATCCATCTTTTGACGTTGCACAAAAAAAGCTGAATGCAGATTTTGTGTGATTCTCCTGCGGATCAGAGCTGCCGGTCTCAATCTGAATAATATATGGGGAATGTTGTTGTCTTAAATGGGATCTCCGCGAATTAAATCATCCTGTAAACAGCACACTGGGGTTTGGCAGGGAAAGTTCCCATGTTCCTTTGAATTCCTCCTTTGTCATCCTCAGACAGCAACAGTACATGTGTGTCCTACAAGAACAGGGCGAAGCTTTCATCCAGGAATCTACTTTTCAATAATTTCCTGTAAATTTAATGAAGAGCCTACCTTACAAGTGTTAATCTGCAAAACAGCATACGGCGTATTCAGATTGTGTTTCACTGTGTAAATCTTCCATGACAACATCCGTAAAACCTCTGTGGTTTTCACAGATCAGAAGGCTCATTCCCAGCTTATTTAATCACTACCAAGTTTCCACACTGTATGAGGTCCTGTTTTCACCCCAACGGTCACTGGGTCTGTGGGCTCTGTGCAGGTTTGTACTCACCCAAAATGCCTTGCAACTTGCTGTGTACAATTGAAATCAATGTGTATGCAGCGTCTCACTTTGCGACTCAATAAAAATGTCTCGATATGTGGTAAAGCTTTGATTTATTTTCAGATGTGGTTTATGTAGTCCCTATATGGTTCAGCTTCATGCTCAATATTTTGTTGAGTAAAATGAGTCAAGCAGACTTGACTTTGATTTGACTTGAGTTTGATTTAACTTTCAATGTTACATAATTATGGAATTGTTAACAAACACATCAAGTGTAAGCAACATTTAATTGCACCTGAAGATAGCTTTTTCACATTATGGGTTAAGTGTCTCGCTCCATCTTCACCAGACCTCAGAAATATTCTTAAGCATCTGTTAAGTGGTGATATCATGCTTATGTCATGTAATCATTTTTATATCCTTTAAAACAAGAGAGAAACTGTAACAGATCACCTGCTAATTTTCAGTGGTTGATAGATCACTGAGTTGACACGGTTTGACAACATAGTCATTTTCATTTTATGCGGATAGAATACTAATCGGCAAATTTATGAATAGATAAACTATTCATTCTTGCTGATTAGTACAGTAGCCTGAGGGAGAAATACGGTATAATAGGTATAATAAAACAAGAATCTTGTCATAGTTATTTTTTTTTTTTTATTGTTGTTGTTTTATTATTGAAAATATGGTTGTCAGTACTAATTTTGCAAAAGCATTTTTATCAACCTAACAAAATAAAAAAAGGAAAAGAAAAAGAAAATTGAAAAGGTTCAGTATAATAACAGGTGCCCACTTAGCTTGTACTACTTAAATCCAGTATTTCTACTTCATTCTTATTTTGGCGATACATTCACACAGGTTGCTCACTACATCCTTACGCACAGGTAATTAGGCTATTTCAAAAATGATGATACACAGTAAATGGCTGCCACACAACACATGTCAAGACTTATGAATTAGTTGCACAGCAACCAATGTTTAGACATTCAACAAACATGTGAACAGTCGTGTTGATAAAGGCACCGATAATAAATCGCCACCTGCTGTGGAGTCAGTTTTGGTAGGTCTTACTGTCACAGATTCACTCTCATTGTATTTGCTAGTCAGGGCATTTGAACAAACACATAGCAAACCCTGAGTGGAGGATACATTTCCCTAGAACACACAAAGGAAAATATGTGATTAGTTGCATGTTTGCCCCAACACAAAACCAATCAAATGCACATTTCATGAGCTGAAAACAACAGAAGCAGGTTGATGTAACACTCATACAGGGCCTTCTCTGAATACCTCGAATGCCCTGAACATTCACCAGTGATTAAGAACCTTGCTGATTGTCTTCTGGCTTCTGGCTCATCTGGCTAAATTCAAGGACAGGTTATCTGGTACTCCAGCAGTGAAGATTTGTGAGCTTTGTATGATAATCAAACCAAAGACATCATACAAGGTTTTGAAATCTAATATGAAGCTGAGTGTAACTGAACTAGACTGTATCAGGTCTGCAGGTGAGTATAAACAATGGTCACATTTTGGCAGCCTGAATCTACTCAAATAAACTTTAAGACTTTGCATTGATTGATGGCTGCTTGAGCCATGATGAAGTAAGATGAGTTAGTTGTTGCCAATAGAGTTTAGTACAGATGATGATTTAAATTTGTAGTGAGTTCAAAATTTCATCAATCCAATTTTCAAAAAGTAACTCCAGGTTTGAATAATAAAACAGAAATGCCAGAAGAGAAGAAGATGGTTGAGATTTCTCTGAATATTCACAGTCCAGTGTAAATGAAATGAGCTGGGAAGAGAAAAAAACAACCAAAAACTCTCTTTAACAGAATAGTTTGACTCAGAGGTGTTTGTCAAACCAAATAAAATGACTGAAGGAGGGAGAGGTTAAGGCAAAAATTCAAGAATCTATCGAAAACAATACAGGGAATTAGAAAGAATGCTCTTCTTGATCAAATTCTACCAGTTAATGACAACAAAAAGCTATTCCATCCGCCGAAATCAGGATGCCATTGGATTTAGCAATGGGAGATGACAGGAAGCAAGTGATTTGAACACCAAGTATATAATCTTGAGTTGTACATGTAGGAGTGATAAGTGGAATTGAGGCTTCTCGATATAAGGCTTTCTCACTGTTTGCTAAACATTCTGTTTTATTAAAGTTTAATTTTACACAAAACCAAATGAAAGTCATACAGAGGTGAGATCATTTTTAATGTGTAAAATTCTATGTCAGTTTAGTACACAAAAAAATATATTACTGCATTAATTTTGACTTCTTAAACAGGCCAGAGGATAATTCATCATAAGGATCTGTTTTTAATACATGTGCCCCAACTAAAAAAGAGACCAGCAATATGATAGTTTAAGTTTAAAGTAAATTAATCTTTGTAACATATACACTCATCACAGGCTGGAACACATAACAATATTTAGTATATATCCAAAGATATTAGGTTACCTAAATCAAATAAATAACTCGTTTTCACTCCCACTGATAGTTTAAGACCTCAAGTGGAAGAAATGTTAATATACTGTATATCAATTTTGAATTATATTCATGCTAAGTTATATTTATGTTCTAAACATGCTTCAAAATATGCAACATTTGCCTTGAAAGCAAACTGTGTCTGTGTCAAGCTCTGGACTAAAATGTTCCGTTATTAAACCTGTAAAATAGAGCAAACTGACACTTAACTGCAGTGCATTTAATGCCTTTGCTATTGTCATCTGTCGAAGAGTGAGCTTTCACATGTCAACATGGTTGGCAATACTGA
Organism: Mola mola; assembly: GCA_001698575.1. Lineage (NCBI taxonomy): Eukaryota > Metazoa > Chordata > Actinopteri > Tetraodontiformes > Molidae > Mola > Mola mola. The sequence goes on along the minus strand of KV751334.1, from coordinate 5,440,384 downwards.
CACTGACATCAGGTATTAACCCTTAAATCTATAGAGTCCCTGATCACATCAGTGTACCATCACCACATGATCCAGTACACCAACTGAAGCACATAGAGCAGTGCCATCAACTTATCTCACATTTGCTGACTCCATTACTGTCTGGTGTTGATGGAATAACTTAAAATCAGTCATGATAGTTTACATTTTATAAACAAAAACTAGATTTACATGTGCACAAAATATGCATAATGGGCGAGACAGTTGTTTGTCATACGACATGTTTAAGTGTTGTGTGTATTACTCTGTGGTTTTAGAAATGAAGAAACATATACTTTTTCAGATGTGGTCTTTTTTTCTTGGTTGGGTGTATTTTATTCCAATATGGTTATAGAGGATGTCAAAGTGAAAAGGCTATACACTTGCATACACATGAAAATAAAATCTCAAATCTATTCAAATGTGTGAGTTTTTTTTAG
>KV751334.1:5420551-5439891 GCA_001698575.1 Mola mola | reverse complement strand
TGTAGCGCCCCATGCCGTGGCTATGGGCATGACAATGTAATTAACTAAATTGTTAACTGGGATGCTCCTTAAGTTCTTTTAACTGACCACATAATATATGTGGTAATCTAGACGATTTTATGTTAAGTTTTGTAATGTAGTGGTTTAGCCCTTATTTTAAGTTAATTTAAGTAAGCCTCAAAGAACATTAATTACTCTTATAATAACTGCAATGAAATCACAAATATTCCCTTTTTTATAACAAATTAGAAATTGTTTACTGTGTAAAGTATGAAATTATATTACAATCAAATAAAATATTTTAAATAAAATGTTTCTTGGTATTAACCTTTAAAGATAAATGAATTCCTTATGTCACTCAATACCAATGAAATCTAATAAAATCAAGTACCTAAAGCATCTTTTGCATTAAATGACACACTCCTCCTTTAAATTAGCAACCTCTGCTATGCCACCTTTACAGTTAGCAAGCAAGGCTACTTCACCTATAAAGTTAGCTCAAACGGCTACCTCACATAGCTTACCATAAGGGTAAATCAGGTAAATCACTTAGCACATTCAATGCAGTTCAAACACAAATAACCATTTTATATGCATTCAATTCAAACAATTCAGATATCAAAATGCAATGTACAGTAAATGTCCTATGCCGACATTAAACTCAATTACGCCCACGTTGCAGGCCTGTTTCGGTGCTTGGGTTCATTGAGACCATAAAGTGAATGGCCGCTTCACTCGTGTGAGCAAACAAAAAATGGCAAACCTTTTACCTTGTGGAAGAGAGAGTTTGGTGTGTGTGTGGAAGCGAGCAGGAAGATGTGGTCCTCGTGTCGACAGGGTCACGCTGGCATCTATCTTTTCAGTGCATCTGCCTTGTCCAGACGAACGGCAAGATCCTCATCTGTCTCGGCGAGTCAGTCCGCAAAGTCCGTGTGCACCAAGGACGATGGTCAACTAACTAGCACGAGAAACTATGAGCCAAAATGGCGCAGGCGATAAGTTTCCACGTGACAAGCCACTCACATAGTGGAAAACTTGACAAAAAGTCTAAATAAACAGTCACTGATGTCGCAGTTATCTATCCGACAATTTAAACTGTCTAAATCTAGTCCTATATCCTAGACATTGAGAATTAACGTGTAATTACAACATAATGCACAGCGAGCTCGGATTAGCCGTCCGCACTCTTCCATCACCTTTCTTCTTCTCTCCTCTTCTGACGCTAACTTCCCAGCTTCTGTTACCCACCGTCTCTGGTTCAAAGGTCACCTCGGTATATCAACCAATAAACTTACGGAAAGTACATATTCAAAGGAATCTAAAATACAGGCCATAGGAAAATAAAATACATGTTGGCATGATACATTCAAAACATTTTTAAACATTTATCAACATATTTTAACATGTAGAAAATTAAAAGAAATATAGCACAGGGCTACATACAAGTATGAAAGGAAATATGAGCAGTGTCGTGCTTACAAAGTGAGATAAAGCTGTTTCAGGATTAATGAAATTAATAACATTATAATTTCTGTCAAACTCAATAAATTGAGTATAGACCACCAACTTTAAAGGAAAGTGAAATGTGAATGATGCAAAATCTTCAGTAATATCCTTCTGCTGGTGTAATCAACAGTACTACGAGTATGAGAATAGGCAAACTCATTATCTATATCAATATGTATAGAAATCAATGCAGCACTATTACATCAACTATCTCATGGGCACGCAGTCTCGATCAGAATTATAGGAAACAGATAAACAATCATATAGTGAATTAAAGACAGCCAGAGAATTAGTGATCGTTGTGTGTTCAGTTTATGAGTACAACCCCCTGATCTCTGGCGGGCCAATTAGGCAAGTTTGTATTTAAATCAGAGAATGCCGTCTGCACCCTCATTATCTTGCAAGCTACACGCTCATGCACAATTCAAGAATCACCTATATATACATGCACGGACATCAGCAGACAGGGTGGGCAGACTTGAACATGCAATTCAATAACAAACGTATGGGGACAGGAGTCCAAAGTTACAATGGACCTCCTCCCTGCATCTGATGAGGGACTTATCTCTGTACCTGTCTTATTAGATTTTAGTGCAGCTTTTGACACTATTGATCATCACATTTTGCTACAGAGGATGGAACACCAAGCTGGCATTAAAGGATCTGCTTTAAACTGGTTTAAGTCCTACTTATATGATAAGTTTGTTCATGTTAATGACGAATCATGTAGATATGATAAAGTTAGTCACGGAGTGCCACAAGGTTGTGTGCTTGGACTAATACCATTCACTCTATACATGCTTCACCTACAAAGCTATTCATGGTCAGGCACCATCCTGGCCATGGACCATCATGATGGTGATGAGCCTTCATTTGATCCTTCTTCAAGCCAGATTTTCTAAAAAAAAAATAAAATGTTAGAAAAATAGAGAAAAACCATCAGTCAGCAAGTAATACCAAACAATAAATGGTAATGTTGGAAAATGAAGTTGGTCGGTCACATGATACATTGTTGTTGTTCTGAAAGGTAGGCTTCAGATTTTCTGATCCTTGTCAGTTATCTCAATGGATGTTAAGTTATTCCATTAACAGCAATGATACTCACACCAAAAATCCCGTGTCATCTTGTTGACGATACAACTTCAGATGATGACAGCCCAGGTCTCTGAGTTACAAAGAGTAGTTGTTTTTTAAAGGGCACATTTACCTTGTTTTTCTCTGTTCTTTTTTGTATTGCCAGACCACAGTTGTGGGATTGACCAAAGATTGAAAAATTCATATTCCCAGTGCAGCGATCAAGTCGGTTAAAGCACGAGGCCAATAATAAGCCATGAATAAGTTCTTACTGGAGCATGTGAAGGTGTCCCATTGACAATATATAGCAGATAAATGTCACCAAATACTGCAGTTCTTGGCAGGCAGGCAGAACTGAATATAACTACCATGTTGCGCTGTTGTTCTTTCACCTGCCTGATTTGCGAAGTCGGGAAAGGATTGGAAAACCGAAAACAGCAGAGGAGAGGGTGGTGTTATGCTGCCAGTATATGTGGACTGGAGACGAATTCATCGTTGAATGTGGTTGCAATCCGTCCCTGACCACCTTAAGAAGTGGTTTGGCAGATAATATCACAATCTAAGGTTCACTGTGGACTCCTACACTATAAGGTAATTTTACCAATTTCCATCCAAAGCCTGACAGGACTGATCTGTGGTCACGGAATGGTCTATGAGCAGAGAACACACAGCCCAGGCAGTGGTAAAATCTAACAGTTTGGCTCAACGCTCCTCTAGCAGGCTCAAAGCCTCGGAAGCCCCAAAGAGAAAATTAACCCTGATGCACTTATCGAGCCATCAGAGGCGTGGAAAACCAAGAAAGTTATTGAGGTGTTGCGGTCCTGAAATAAATATATTTTGGTTATGTTTTAGGATCTTAAATTATAATTGTTCGAGACAGTTAAAGAGCCTGTTCAGTGAAGCCTTCATCCGGCGTTAAAACCTTGAATCTGTTGGGCACCTGTGTACACCTGCTCGCCTTCCCATTTTCTGTCTAGACTTCGTGTCCATCATCCCGTCGCACTTGTTTGCCTATCTGTCCCTCACTCTGTTGGTCTGACACGATTACACTCAAGCTGTGCAAGCATGACGACGTGGGACCAAAGGGATTGCAGTGGACTGATGGACTAGCATCCATAATGAATTTTCTTCTCTGAGTCAGGAATTTGAATCATGGTGCTGATGGCGCACAACCCAACACATGTCACACATGTCACAACCACAAATAGAGAGGATAAACGAATCATGGAGAAAGGGAAAAGGAGAGAGAGAGTAGTTTTTGTGGAAAAAAAAGAAAAAACACTAAAGCTGCTGGCAGGGAATTACTAAGCTGTTCGGACTATCAAAGCAAGTCAGCCTTTGTGTCCACATCATCATCCAGGTCTCTCACAAATTCACAAAGCAAGTTGAAGGTGCACTATAAAGGCCTGAGAATTCAAATTTATCATTTAATAACACGTAAATCCATTGGAATTTTCCCTGTCACAGCTAATATGTAAGTGTACTTAAATAAGTCCATGACTGCTGATGCTAAAAATATAACATAGCTTGGATATTTTTGTGATTTCTGACAGCTGGATTTTTTGTGATACCTTGGTACCCTAGTACTTGACTCAAATACAAGTTGCCGGGACAACAAACTGATACACAGATGGTATTAGGTCAGCGGTACGGAACTTTAAAGAAGAAAGTCTCTGCACATGCTTTCAAAAGAGGCTCACAAGGCTTGTGAGGTTAAGGTTTTCTTTTTATTTTATAGAAGGTATGGCAGTGTGGTTCTACTGAGATGTTAATTGTTGGTTTGTAGGTTACTCCAACCCTATATTCAACACTCTGATATATCAGATATTGTGGGATGGAAGAGATGGCCTTTTGTTTAGAGATTTATTGTGGCATAATATGTTGAGCGAAAAGTCTTGACTTATATTGGATGGATTGTCACGATACCTGGTATAGACAGGCTCAGATTTGAATTTGTCCGCTACGACCCAATGCCATCTGCTCAGTCCAAATTAGCTAATGTTGACATAGCATGTTAACTTAAAGAATTAATTTGGTAAAAAAGAAAAAGATAGTACATACATGCTGAAAATTATGCTGACCTTAACCACTCAGAGTGGCTCACATACACTCATTGTACATAAACTCATAAATGACCTCATTGTAGATGGTAACATAGCCTATTGTCATGGAAGAATTCTGTATAATGGACATTCAAATTTCTACGGAAGCCAGTCCAAGTGGAGCTTTCCTCTTGACCTTACTTGTTCTTAAGTACCAGCACATTACAAATAAAGTTCCCAGTCCTTCGGACCTTAAAGATTTCCCTTTCTTCCGGGATCCAATAACTAGTTGGTCGCATTTCCAAGAAATTCGTTTCAGACATCTGTCAAAATATATAGTGGGTCTAGGGCTCCTCTTAAAGCTCAAATTATACTTTATCTGTCTAAAATGTAAAATTAAGGCTTGACTGGAGTCTCCAAATGTAGTGATTGTGCATTTCATAATCACAATCATAAACATATAAGCTCTGTCAGAAGTCTGCATACCTGGGATGTCTTATTTCTGCGTATCCATGTTATGACAAGCCACTGAATTTGCACATGTGGAGTAAATCCTTTATGTCAAAGTTAATCATAAAGCACATTTAAAAACAACAGAAAGTGACCAAAGATCCATACACACCAAAAACACTAAAAAAGACAGAAACATTAAAAAAAAAACACCTGGAAGTATACCAGTAAAGATCTATGTTAACAAATGCATATATTTTGGCCCTAACATAATGCTAGCATAGTATATTATTTCTTATTATCTTATTTTAACTTATTTTGACTCATTAAAGGTTATTGCTCATCTTATTCTAAAATGGCATGGCACTGCCTGGTGAGTGGTGAGTTGAGTTCAGCTTTGTTGCCCAGCTTTTAAGTGTATATTTTTGCAGATATGGCACTGTATTTTATTGTTAGGGACTGTGACAAATCCAAGGGAATCACACATCTCTTGTAGCTCCCCGAACTGTGTAAAAGCACACATCCTGCTCCCACTGAGCCTTAGATGTAAAAGCACGCTGATGACAAATCATTTAATCCAGTTGGCAGTGTTGTCATTTATGATGTTGCTAAACACCTGCATGTCAGTCTGGAGTTACAATTGTCAACATTCAAACAAACATTTCCAGTTCCTTCTGAGGATTTATACAACAGGAAATCTTTGGAGCGCGGCATCGTTTATCGTGTTTGTGGAAAGTGCCTCAAGGCTTTTGTCCAATATAAACACCTGGTTTTAGGACCAGTTCGGCCATCATGTCTGGATTTAAAGGTTTGTCAAGTGCAGCTTGAGCCGTTTTGGTTTTCATGACACTGCTTTGACCAAAAACACAAAACAGACCCCTGTAATTTGCAAAAGGAACTGACAGATGTAAAAGCCATAATGGCATTAACATGGTTTATTTCCCGCACACAAAGTGTTTACAGAAGTGTTCCTTCTCTCTATTCACTAATAGGGAATGGTGGTACATCTGCAGAGATACCCTTTGTCAGTGTTTTCCTATTGTCTTAGTAGTTTTCTGTGTTTGGGTTGCTTTTGCGTGTCAGCCTTTGAGCAGCAGTGTGTCTCTCCCAGCTCACAGCAACATGAAGTCAGGACTCAAAGCGTCTGTGTCTTACTTCTCTCCTCTGCTTTGGCCTGTTTTGGATTCATTAAGGGCTGCAGATCTGTGTCTGAGAAACACATGCACACAAATAAACATAGAGTAGAAACAACAGTGTGCACTTTGGTTGTATTCTCACAAAATCCAGAGAGATATGCAGAGCTGTGGGGATGTTTATTTGTGCTTTATAATGTAATGGTACTAGAAAATAACACTTTATTTTACGGATTCACTGCTGTTTGTTTGCTGATGCTGCTCCATTACTTCATATACTCTTGCTGGATTAACCACTACTCCCACTGTCTCTGTCTAGACATGAATGAAAATGGACAGTCTGTCCCCTTTTGATCCAATTTTATAACAATGAAGCCAATATATCCAGGACACAAGTGCTGCCATCTGGAGCTGGTGACATCATTTTGGAGCCAAAATTCCTACCTATACATGTGCCCACCCAACTGTGAGCTGGGCTAAGTAACAGTAGTTACTTTGCTTGTCTCTTCATGTACTTTCTCTTAAAGTAAAATCCGTAATTGTACTTTTACATATGTCAACTACTGTATTTCACTACATTTTGAGGGGAATTCATTGTTGAGAAAACAATAATGCCGATGAACCTGACATGCCAAAATGTGTCAGTCAGTGAAACGCACAATGTTAATGGATTAAAAGCGATGCCGGTTTGGTAACATGCTGAAATCTAAAATGCTTACGGTGGGTCCTCACCTGTGATTTCTAAAGTTTTCATTGTTGATGAACTTCTACCTTCAATATGTGTGTATGTGTGTGTCAGGACTTTCTGCTCTTCTCTCTCAAACCTGTCAAAACCGTAACAGCGCAGCTTCTTTAAGCTCAAAGTGTTATTGAACTGGTTATAGTGGGACAGTGGTTTTTATATGCATTGAAAATGGTCAAGTAACTGAGGGTGGATGAGGTGCACACACTGACAGGTGAGTACATCCAGTAGTAAAGTAGCATTATTTTGATTCTATATATCACTTTTGCACCTATTGGTGTCCACAGATGATTTTATTTATAGTCATGCACGTAGTCATGTATTTAATTGTCTCAGTGTTGACGTTTAAGACCCAGTGGTACGGACAGGAGAATCTCAAATCAAATTAGTTGTATTGCTGGTGGATTAATGTTTATCTACAATTGCTGTTGGATCATCACTGAATGACACAGTGAATCGATTAATTTAACAGTGACATTATATATATAAATACCAACCTAATTTTTCAAATGTAAAGCAGTAACCTGCTCAGAGTACATTTTAAGGAACTTAAATGATGCTTCTATCTAAGTTCTATTTTAGTACTTTTACATCTTCTTTATTCCAATTTGTGTAAACAAAGAGGACTTCTACTTTTGTGTAATATTCTATTGCTCTATACATGTCTGCTTTTGGTTCCAAAAAATGAAATGTTGCGCTCCAGAGAAGTCAATTAAAACAACACAAGCCAATTTGGTATTAAATGTTGTGGGTTAGAAAACAGGTGAAACAAAATTGTGAAATTTACACTATAAATATCATCTAATTACTATAGACGGACAACAGCAGCTGTGCCTGTAGACATTATCTGCCTGAATGAAGGCCTATTGTGACAGGAACCTGTTTACTGTCCATGAAATACCTTTACTATAACTTCTGTCATAATCACATCTGCTCCTTGGACTATTTACTCCATAAATAGCATAAACTACACACATAAGAATATAAATGTATACAAGTCTGGAGGCAGCAAGGCTCAATTATACAGCACATCAGTGACACAGAGAGTGTCAACATTTGCATCCAGGATAAACAGTCCCCTTATTTAGTGCTGCCTGCTCCTCCTAATCCTCTGTTTGTTCATTTCCTCTTCCATTTGCATCCATTTCAATCACTCAGAATTTTAATATATTTCCCTGCATGCGACACCTCTGTAAGAGACAGAGGAGGCTGTCTGCGGGGCCAGCTTATAGATGTAGATATATATAGAGAGAGATTTATTTTTTTATGTCGGCTCACCGAGTCGAGAATATTCAGGTACTCAATGGAATTCCCATGTGCAGCATTTAGAAGCATGTGTATAAAACATCAAAAGGTTGTAGTTTAACTTGGGCGTAAAGTGGCCACAGACTAACCAACAACATAGAAAACTGTGATTTGCTGCTGTTAACATTTTGTATTTCATATGACCTCATGTTCATTCTGCGCCTGTTGTTCAAGCAGCATTTGGAACAGATGCCTGCTAAGTTGAATCCGTTTTTTTCCCATTGCTGTCACCCCTCTTCTAGGACCTGGTTCTGCGTTTCAACTGTTCATTTTGTACCCAATGTGCTTCAGCTGTCCACTAAAAGGGGAGGGAAAAAAAACGTTCCCATTATAATTCCAAGAGGAACAATGTCCTGGGAATCATGCTGCAAATGTTGAAGTTGAAAGCCTGTCGGATATGACAGCTAACACAACGGATCAGACAAGCGGTTCGAGAACAATCTAAGCTGAACATTTGACACTGAACCCAAATTGTTTCTCATGTTGGTGACCACAGTGCGTGCTTTCTACAGATAGGGACATAACAAACGAGTGGCTCGGAGTGTTTCCACAGATCGCACTGCACTCACACTGAAACCTGGCACTGAAAAAACAAACACAGATAAGGGGCTCTCAGCTGATAAAAGCAAGAAAATAAATCAAAGAGGGACGGGAAACACAAGGAAAAGAGTGGAGGTCAAGAATGGGGCATTAAAGTAGTGTGCTGAAGTGGTGGTTAAGAGTTGCATCTATTTACAGAAATAATTAGTGGAAACTAAATGTTATTTCCACTGGGATTCAGAAACGGGACTCACGGTGAGCGATGAACCAAAAGAATGTTGGCAGTGAAGGCCAAGATAAATGAGGGAGATGCTCTGCTCATCACAACAGGTGTGGGATGGTGGGTCTCTGTCAGACTGCTGAAATATTTGTGGCGTAATTTGGTTGTGCCCCTCCCATTATTTTTTTTTGTAATTCCCAGAAGTTTAGGAAATGACCGTTCCACCTTCTGTTTCTTCTCACCCCTGCATCTTCTGACAGCAAAATCCAGTAAATCTTCTCCAGGACCAAGGACTTTCTTTTTATTTTAATTTACTCATATAGCTGTGTGTCAAAGCTCACGCACGTTAGGTTTGAAAATGTTTGTCCTACATAGCCACAAAATCCGGTGTTATTCCAAAATATGTGACCCTTCATTCACAAATAAAAACACTGGAGACAAGACAGTGGTGCCATTTATCATAAACAAAAACTTGAAATAACATCGGCTCAAGACTCAAATGTGAGAAGGGGACTTTGAGCGAGATTAACATTACACACATGTCCTCACGTACAACCTGGCAAGAACCGAATCACTGCTAAAACTGGAAAGCTGTTTTGCACTCTACTTCATTATGTAAATGAACCCCACGCCAAATGATGCACAAAGGAGACTGTTTTCCCTGGTCCCTTTGATATAATTTGACAAGCTGCGAGAAAATGGCTGTAAAATTAGAGCCAAGCACTTGAATTACATGCTCAGTGCTAAACATCGTATTCTTTACAGGCTTAAAGGCAAGAGAAAGCCACCCACACGTGGGTGCAAGGCTTTAATGTACCAGTTTCATACACAGCTTTATAAAGATATTTACAGCATGTCTAGCAGTTCTCAATTTGTTCAGTTCCTTCTCTTATAAAATCAGAGGAGCTGCTGGAAACTAAATTTAATTGCATGCTGTTACTTAATGTAGCTGATAGTGAAAACACAGTTTTTGATGTAGATTGGTGCAATTTCGGCACAACTGGTTATATTATTGAGGTCAACATTAGTGCCAGTCTGAGAAACTGGAATGGTGAGTCTTTTCTACAGATGATATAGCATTTCCTTCATGAATTTAAAGAAAAATTCTTGACTGTCCCAGGTGTCTGTGTTCAGAGACAACCCTGATTGAGTGAACTGGAAGAAAACAAGAACTTAGATACTATTTCTACCCAGGTGTCCATAACGCAGTGGAATAGCCAATATATATACCCACACAAGGTGTATATGTCATAACTCAAACCCAACATAAAATAACCATAAAAAAGCCATAACCGTAATCAAATGGTGACTCAAAACTGAAAAAGCTAAGTAAATTACTTTAATGAATTCAGTAACATCTCATCATCTGCTCCTCATGGGAGTCAAAACCCTGGAATCCCAGGGGAAAAGCCCTGTACCTGCACTTTTGACCCTATGCACGCGGATGTAAATAGACACGTGTCTGTATCTCAGCTAAAACACACTTTCTTCATTTAATCAGGTCAAACCATCAATGCAATTTGTGTGACATCAGTACAGCATTGTACTGTAGCAACAGAACTATGTATTAATCAACTGTAAACTGTTTATTAATCAGCTGTAAACAGCAGTGTGACTTATGCTCTGGGAACTGAAAATGGTATCTGTGATGGACATAATGAAACTAACACCAAATGTTTTACTGGTTTGTGGAGGCAGTCATAGGCTTGGGCAGAACTGGCCCACCCAGCCAAGTTTACTCAAAATGTACATTCTGCATGTAAAATATAAGGATTTATATAAGAAAGGAAAATATATAAACTTAATTTCTTGGTGTCTTGTGTGCACTTAATTTGTCCTCACTTAAAACTAAAGTTTTTTAAATAAGTTGTAGCCTTTGAAATCTAATTGGTTGCTAGGGTTCTCAAATGAAGTGTACTGTGAGTAGCCTTCACCCAGCTACATGACCTTTTAGCCTACGAAAACTTCCTGCCACAAGGACAGCAAAACAAAGTTCCTTAATATGTCATGGCACTAAGTACTACGTATGTCAACAACCTGGCCATCTTGTCCTTTGGAAAGGAACTCTGTGACTTTATGACCTAGGATGAGATCATTATAGTATTCAATGTAAAACCCAGTGTTTATGGTAATACCCTTTAGGTAGGAAAAGATGGCCCACGCAAAATGCGTGGTCAAGGTCATATGTCTGTCACATTGTGTTGACATGGTGTATACGTTCAATAATCTATCTCTCTTCAAAAAAAAAATACCTACTCGTTTTAAGTGTACGGATTGTTTGGTTATTAAGCAAAGATGCTGATATGGGAGCAAATTATCTTTTCTAATAGCCCAGCATTATGCAGCTACTGCCCTGTTAGAGTTGTTCAATGACAATGATGAGCTATAGCTATAGCTGTAGTTAGTCCATAATGTAGTGTGGAGCCCTGGCATTTGGAGCAACACTGCAAATAGATGGAGTGACAAGAGAAGAAAAGACAAATCAATGTTCTCAGCCGAGGCCAGACGCCAACGCCAGCTTAGAAAGGAAATGAATTCATTCCCTGAGAATTTTTCATGTAACATGCTGCTGCTCAACAACCTAAAGCTCAGTTGGAGCAATATCCAATGCTACCGCAGCCGCACAATACATAGCAGGTTGCAAGTTTCACCACTTGCATTTCCTGCAGGCGAAAGAGCAATGCCACAATGCTGACCCACTTGATTAAGAGACACTGCTGGACTGCAAGCCTGAGCCCAGACCTCAGAAGATTAAAGTAGAGGGTATGGAAAGCTATAGACAAGATATGTATTCTTGGGGCACAACTCATTATCTAGTCCTTATTCTAATACAAAAATTGCCACATGCTCCTATAAATGGTAGATTTGTATTTTTGTTTCCCCTGACTGTCCTGGACAAGTCTGCTGACAGAAACGTCTGGACCCCTGAAGATGTCAAGCCTATGGAACATCTCCAAATCTGCTTTAGAATCAACACATCTGCATGCTCCCTCTCCCACATAAGTGCATCATTATCTAATGGTGGTTCCTTTCCCTTATTGCTTGTAATGTTAGGTGTAATATTACCTTCTGGTTATTGTTCGCCTCTTCAGCAGGTCTGGGAATAGCTCTCTGAGCTTACTGAGAAAATTACACTTCTCATTTTATGTCGTCAGGAGGCTTTGACAAATAAATAATTCATAGCAGAGGGGTTTCACTGTGAAAAAGGTTAGATTTTACTACTGCAACAAAATAAAATATACATATATGGCATATGTGGCAAGGCCTTGAAATTGGCATCTTGGCTGAATGCACATTCCCTCCACCTGCATTCACCATGGCAATGGAGGTGGTTGTAAGAGCTTCAAAATGGGTGGTGGGTGGCAAGCAGATAAAATCTGGATTCTGTTTATAACCACTCAGGGCTTTTTATAACATGACAACCCTGACCACAACGAATTTGTGTGCCAGAAACCTGCTAGTAAAACTAGCAAACATCAGTGAACATCACATGGGCCATGATGAAGGTCAATCCTGCCAAATCAAGAGGCAGCTCCATCATCAATGTAAGGTATCCACCAGCTTCATTAACGAAGAAACCATACTAATGGTATCTGTGAAACTCTGCCTTGGGAGATGCTGTGATGCAAGTCTCAATCATGGCAAACAGGACAACCAACTGAAGCAGGATGCAGGCCTTGAGGGGCCTCGAGATAATTGATCAGTCCATGTTACCTGTTAAACTGATGCTATGGTGCCCCAAGTTTGGCCTGCTACCTCGACTGATATGGCCACTAACCATTTTTGATATCCCCATCATGGGAGCTGAGAAGATGGAGACAATGATCAGCTCCTGTGTGAGGAAATTAGAAGGAGTCCCAAGATGTCTGAGTAACATCAGCCTATATGGACACAGCATTCTTGATTTGCCCCTCTCAAGACTTGTAGAGGTGTTTACTGTAAATGCTCCAAAGCAAGACTGGAGTTGACCCTCTCAGAGCCCCAAGATACAACCATACTGACTGTTGCACTATCCTGCAAAACAGGACACAAATGGACACCAGAGGAAACTGTACAACAGGCAATGTCAGCTCTTCAGCATGCTGAGATTGTGGGTCATGTTCAGCATTGAAAAAGGAAGATCAGCTGAAAGAGAGGCTTGCAGAATTAGCTTTTTACTCACGACTGCTTATGACGTCCCTTTCTCACCCAAAAATCTCAACCAGTGGTTGAGTGATGATCTAACATGTCCACCTGTGTTCAAATCCAGCCACCCTCAGACAAATCCTCACTGGATGTAAAGTGAGACTCTCTCACCTATGCACTTCCTCCCAGAAAATCAAGCACAGTCCTGAAAACATAATTTTTCTGAGAGGGGGTCAAAGGACACAGAAAGTCTTTGTCTTTGACCAGGATTAAACAACTGAAAGGAGCCCCAGATTGAGAAATAGTGGCTAATGTGGGCCAGCAGTTTACAATCCCATCAGAAATAGTCGCCAGCACCCTAAGATCAGACGTGTGCTCTGGTCTAGCACTCTGAGCACTGTCTATTTCGTAGAGCTGACTTTACCATGGCAGGACACTACTGAGAAGGTAAATGTGGTATGCTGAGCTGAAAGCTGATGCAGAACAGCAAGGCTGGAAACCAACAGCCTGCCCAGTGGTGGTTGGCTGCTGGGTCTTTATTGCAATATCCACTCTCAGGCTGCTTAACAAGCTGGGATTCCATGGCTAAGCCCTGCACCACATCATCAAGGAGAGTTCAATGACTGCAGAACACTACAGCCAGTGGCTATGGGCGAGAAGTAATTACCCCAGCCAGGCCCCATGAGGATATAAGCACACACCCAGTACTGATAAGCCTGCTGTGGGCCAGCCTCAGCAGAGGATGTATGGTGAGTAAAAGGCCCAAACATCCGATGACACTGAGGCACCAAACTGATAATTTGTCCCTAACATCCAATAGTGGTTTGGAAAACACTGATGTAGTGTCCTGTGATTCCTTTAAGGAATAGAAAACTTTTGTTTCGGATTGTCATTGATAAGTAAATGTAACAGAGTTAAGAAGGGCACGTTATTATTTATTTTTCTATTACTATGCGTTTATTTTATTTTCATTTTAAACTGTTTGTTGTGTAGCTGTGAATTTTATCTCAGTTAGTTATTACCATTTTTATTATATCTATTTTCCTGTAGAAATAACCTTTTATGACACTTAAGCGCTTCTGTACCTTTCGGGCTTTTGTGGTTCCCTCCCCCCTCTACCTCTCCGTGCCGGTAAATGCACTGCAGAGGTAAGTTGAGGAAAAATACTAGCCTGCTCTCTGTGATTATTTATAGAAAAACTCTTGTAATTTGGATGAATGAATGGATGTTAAACTTAGTCTGTATGTCCAGTAGTTTTGTGCCGGTAAATGCATTGCAGAGGTGTTAGAGCAAAAGGAGAGGTGCAGAGCCATCACATGTTTATTTGTGTTTTCTGACGTCTTCTACAGAGACTGAATAAAGGTCGTAAACCGGCCCTGGTCTGTCGTCTGTCCGTTCACCTCCGTTACATAAACATACTGTATGTTACACAGGAAATGGCTAAAGAAAAATAAAACCATCTGCCTTAAAGTTATGAAGTATTTGTGGAAACTCTGCAACACAAAAAGAAAATGAGAAGGCACAGAAGGCAAAGGAAAGTCATAGAAACATCTTGAGAGGGTTCAAAACTGACATTCAGTCTACTTGATAAGTAATAATTTGAACATCACACATGCTGTCTTCCACTATACAGTACTATATTAAAATGATATGTAATCCATCAGGCTGAATAGATTAAAATGTCTACATATAAATTTGATCCTCAATTCTAAGTGCTGATAACCAACAAAACAGTCTGTAAAGTCCTTATGTAGTTGTGTGTATAGGTGTGTGATGAAAATAAATGGGCCCTTGTGGAATAACAAGACCATCTGGATGTGAGACACTATATTCCAATAGTGTTTCCAGTGTGAAAATATTCCACATCGTTATTTATTCCAAGCAGCCTGCTCCACTTTGGAAGCGTGGGAAAGTGAAGCTCCCGTCTGAATAAAAACAGGCCAGCCAATGGGCCTGCGAGCTTTTGTGTGTGTGTTCTGGAGATGAGGTCATCATTTCACTGTCAGTGCAGACTTTAAAGTCTTTGCACTGAATGAAGCTTCCCAGTAGCTGTATGTCTGATTTCCTTATTTCTACCATTTCTGTGTTTAATATAGCTGAGACCTGCTACCAGTTAGCTTAGCATAGCACAACCAGCTAGCCTGGCACTGGCTAAAATATAAAAAAATATAAAATTCATAGTCTTCAGCCATCTTTAAAGGTAACAAATGAACAAGATGTATCTTGTGTGTCTTAAATGTAAAAATGGTAATTCACCTTTTGGTCTAAATCTTATATATAATAAAGTTATATACCATAAGCGGTAGAAAATGGATAGATTCTAACTAACCTTCAAAAACAGGTTTTCACACATTACACAAGTTTGAGTTTTAAGTTGAGCTGCAACTAAAAGGTAATATTGATAATCTTACTTTTAATATACTTCGAAAGTGCTGATCCTGGCTGTAAAAAAGTGACCAGTCTGGCCTCATCTGATCTCCCATGGGCACCCACTTTGAATAGAATTTCTTTCTTGTAATCTTTGGCATTCTGTCCTTCTCTCTCTCTCCCTCTCTCTCTCTCTCTCTCTCTCTCTCCGACACGCACACACACACACACACAATACAACAACATCTATAGCTGGGAGAGATATGCTTGAGCACTTGCACACAACAGGGCTTTTTCTGTGCCTGCAGGGAGACTCTGACACACACACACACACACACACCACCACCACCACAACACACCAGACACATTTCTTTCTGTTCCTTTCAGAGTCAAGAGCGTGGATCATTGCATACAATGAGAGACAAGTTATTATGAGACAACTTCATTTGGTGTGTGTGCGTGCACGCATCCAGCTGTCAGTCACCTGTCGGACAGAGATGTGATAATATACAATCCATCCCCTTGCCTTTGTCAGCCTGGTTAGCTGTCATCTCACTCTTCACTTCATCTCTCCACTCCATTCCACACAAAGCTGGCACAGTGGTGTTATGGCAGAGCTGTGGTGGGTGTGAATTTCCACGATGGTGGAAAGATGAAAGAGAGACTCTAGGTAGTTTGTAAAAGACCGTGCCATCGATGGAAGCTATCTCAAGATCAAACTGAAGAAGCCTTTCGGATGAGAGGTGAAACGTCTTCAAACAAGATAAGAGGTCCAGTTGCTTCCCATTAAACACTCAAAGACTAAGATGATCTGGATGACTGAGAACCTTCACGGACACATCTCAAGATCAAAAAAAAAAAATGTCAGCTATTTTTGTTTACTTCTGCAGAAATGCTTTTAAAATATGACTCTGAATCTATAAATTAATGATAAAAGGCAGAGAATGATTTAATGGACTTTTCAGTGTGTTGGTATCGGTTCAAGAGATTTTTTTGTTCCCAGTGACAAGACAGCAGTCCCATGGCATGGTTCAAGGGGAAAAAGCCTATAGCTGCTTTAAAAAAGACATTTTGGTCATGCTGTGGCCTTAAAGAGTGAGAAGCATACAAAAATACTTTTGTTGCTGTTTTCTTCACTAATTACCCTCAGGTACGTTTCTCTATAATGTTAGCCGTTTTGAACAAAGTCTGCAGAACTTGCTGTTAAATGAGAATGTAATTACTACTGTGTTTATTTGGTGCACAGCTGAAGCCAGGAGACAGTCAAACAGAACAAAAACCACCAGCACCTCTAAAGTTCACCATTTAAGTTTATTTTTTAATTTACTGAAGTTGAAAGATGACAATATTGGTTTTTATGGGAGCTGGTGTGCAGACTTGTTTTATTAGCCGAGACCAGTAAATTCCCACTGGGGATTGTGTGTGAGCAAGCAAGAAATTTTGTTGTTTCAGTTTTTTTTGCAGTTTGAACCACTTGACAAAATTCAAAAAGAAAGTTCGATGTCCAAGGCCACTCTGAAGATATATGTTCAGAGCACACAGAAAATCAAAGAGTAAACATGATGAGTTTTTATCTTCAGCTCAATGTCTCCCAAGTCTAAAAGTCAGAGGAAATTCTTGCCCATTTTCTACCCCATGTTACCTATCTAACTTGCTTCGACCTTTTAGTTTTTCCACTGAAAAATTTTGCTATCTAGTCATTTTTAGTTCAACATCAGTCAATTTTCCATGCGAGCGGAAGCAATGCTAAAAAGTTGTTGTAAACCATTGCAGAGCACTGACTGATAAGAGAGAATCGTCATTACTTAGCAAATACTTGATTTGAAATACACATATGCACCTTACATATTTATAATTCACATTGGTAATACCTTAGCTACACTTCATAAAATCGTAAATCGGACCATACTATCACAGTTCGGAACGTGAACTTGATGGGGATCGTTTGAATCAAGGATCCTTCTGTTTGTTGTTGTGTTTGATACAGGCTATAAAGTGCCATAGAAAATAAAATCAGGGGGGAAAAGAAAGAATATAAAATCCCCTATCCTCCAAAAATCCTGCAAAAAAAAAGAAGATTTCTGGATCTTGAAGATGAGCTAGATCACCACCAAAATGTAAATGGTTGTTCCTAAGGCGATTTCCCACCTCCCCTGAAAATTTCCTCTGAATGTGTCCGTAACTTTTTAAAATAAATCAACATGTAACCTCCTCCCTTGTCAGAGATAATGATTGTAAAAAAAGCTGGCACAGATTTTACTTGTGATCAATAAATGTTTTTGTGGGATGTGCAGTTCCTGAGGACGTGCCTTTGTGCTTTTGATGTCTTTAATGTCTCTTAAGAAGGAAGATTTGACATGTACTGCTGCTGAAAAAGAGTTAACTCCAGACTGAACATAAAGTGGGCAAGATTTTTATTAATATCAATCACCACGCAGAAGGCACACCCTCAGCTTTGTCATCTTGCCACATAATTATTGTTTTCTACACACTCCTGTTTTAAAATTTATCTCCTAGTTGTGCAAATGGGCACATACAAAAAATCACAAACTCCTCGATGTCTTCCATTGTTGTTTTTGTTGTGCGCTGTTTTGCGTTGGTGATTTAGCAGCATTGAAATCAACCAGCTTCGTATTTGCAGTGGAAAAAGAACCATATCTAAAGAGTATCTAGTTGAGTAGGGTTGAGTAGCGTTGAGCAAATACGATGCAGTGGAAAGCTGCATCTGATTGGTCCATCATTACATAAATTTCTGAGGTTTGTTGAGGTAGCAGGGTAAACCAAAGCTTGGTAATTACTGTCAAGCAGTGGGGAGTAAGAAGACCTGGAATAAAGATGGACTCAATATGGAGCTACTTTGTGGCCGAATGTTGCCAACTGCTGATTTTTATGGCATGACCATCATCTATTGCTTCAAACAAACCTTTCAAGTTTGATTCCCAATTAGCTTTTGTTTTTCTTTTCTGGGCAATTCGCATACCAGCTGTCACTGAGATTAAAGACAGACATCAAACCATGCAAGAGGCTTATCTCCCAGAGAAGAGTCTATCTCCAAGGACAAATACCTAAACAGATGTTTACTGTCATATATGTCATGAAGCAGTCTCATCCAAACCTCATCATTTAGTACTCAGTAATGACATTTACTTTTGACATGTCCACTCATTATTCTGTCTACAAACCATTAACCCTTTTTGACTAGGCAAGGGGATTTTTGTTTCCTTCAGAGGGGTTCCTTCGCCAGATTTAATAAGTGATCGACTACAGTATATGCCAGATTATCAGGATTCAATTTAGTGCATCTGAGGAAGCGAGAGTGACTCATGTCCAGGCAGAGACAATCCTGGGATGACTAATGACAGCCACTGAGCACCATCCCCTCTGCTCTGCGAGTGAGATGACAAATTGATCAGTGAATCGAACCTGATTTTCAACAGTGTCTTCAAAGGTCAATTCAACAGAAGCGGCGTGTCAGTGGGACGTGCCATTTTAACCACAGGTGGATATTATTCATCAACATGAGAGAAAGGTAATGATTTTTGTGTGTGGCAGGAAAAAGAGCTAATTATCTCATGCAAAAATGCGCAAGATGTGATAAGTGAGACATGAAGATTTATCTGTTTATCGAACCCAATCAACCCCTCCCATGAATAGTTGTCCAAACAAATCTTACCAACAATAAAGCATAAAAGGAACCTTGCAGTTGAAGCCTCGTTGTGCCTACCTTGGTCTGAAGGACCTGTTTAAAAAAAAAAAAACAATCCTAAAAACTTGCTGACTCATTCTCTTCACGTTGATCTCAGTCTCTTTTTTTTTTTTTTATGTCAATCACTCTA
>KV751334.1:5408553-5420486 GCA_001698575.1 Mola mola | reverse complement strand
CTAAAAAGCACTATAAAAAAATCAAGAGCTCATTTGCATCATGTCTGGTTAGTCGGACTATACAAATGTGCTGTGTGAGTTCATTTTTACCTTTTTACCCCACATTTTTCTTCCTGAATGGCCATGACCTCAATGAGTGACTATCAAGTATGCTAAAACAACATTTCATAATCAGTACAAGAAAAAGGGCAGAAGCCAGACAGACAGAAGCAGCATTTTGTGGTTAAGTGTCACTTATTTTTAGAGACAGCAGAACTCTCCTTTAAGTTTCAGTGTTGCTCTTAAAGTTAGTCAGCATGCAGTGGGACTGAAACATGTACACACTTTGTACTTTATTTTTGTTTTTTAAAAAATATTCTTGATGAACATTGTGGTTTCATCAAAGTTCTATTTTAAAATTATAATGTTCAACACAGTTAATTGTTGAGTTTCATGGACGCTGTGGGTTGATTGTCGGGGTTGGTGGACAGCCCAAGTTACCAACTCAAACTGTCAGTATGTGACAACTCAAGAATAAGAATCAGCATCTTACAAATTACTCCATTAAGTAACACGCACGTCATATTTGTTGAGGCTATCAAAGTCTATCAAGAGATGTAAATACAATGAGCTGTTTGGCAGTGGAGCATTACTATAAGATGCTGTGACCCACAGGCCGAGGTAAGGCTGCTGTATGAGCTGCTCAGTTTCACCACAGCACCATGTGGCTGTCATTAATTATAGGTTGAATGTGTTGGTGATTTAGCTCACTGGTTTCCAAAGACCCATAGCCCATAATGTAATCAACAAAATGTAATCACAGCGTATGGAACAATGACTCCCAGGTGGAGGAGTGACCTTCTCAGCTCATTCATTACCTCACAGCTAGCCAATCACCCTGTGCCCCTAAGAACTGAGAACACATCTCTTTAAGAAGATCTTCACATCCCACTGCTCATTACTGTCTCATAACCTCGGAATCACACGTGGGCCCATCTCTCGTGCTTCATCTGATCTGAAATATTGAATGTTTCTGAAGTAACCCAGTTCCGCTCCATTGCATGCAACGTCCTTTGACATGAAAAAAAACAAACATTTTATCTCATCAATTGATAAGGAGAAGCCACATTTATTATTAACAAGCACTGCATGAATATGCAAATGGGTAAATAAATAGAACTTTTTAATTTTGTTTCCTATCAAGGACGTAATCTTGCAGTGTTTTGGTGACAACGCACTAAACTAAGAAGTAGATATATAGCAACAGTGATGAGGATCTGCACATACACTATGTGTAATGTTAAACATGATGGAGGTAGATTGATGCACAGTACTTTCCAAAGTGAGAAAGTTCCAAGAGCAGTGGAGGTCATGGTTGAGTGAAGGGTGACACACATGACTTTTAGATTAAAAGCACTTGATCTATTAAATTGCTTCCCCGGGTGATCCACATCTTGCCAGGATGTGACTCTTTTTTGTTTTATCAGAAATTTTTATTTTAATCTTTTTTTCTTCCTCCTGATTATACTGTGTTTCTGACACATCTCAGTCATCCACTTCTGGTCAACCATCGCTGCCATCCTGTCATCCTGTCTTGTTTGTGGTTTACGCTGAGGAGATCAAGCATGTGCTGTCCTTTAAATTGATGTGAGATTCGTTTGATAACAGATGCATGAGTTGTAGGCCTGACCACGAGGTTCACAGCCAATTTACCTGCAAACTGGATTGAAAATAGGCGTGCCTGTAAAATTATTTTATATTGAAAAGCGTGTCATGTGATGTCATTACAAGGTTAAAACCTGTTAGGCTACTTCCTGTTTTCATCTTCCTGGCTCCTCAGAGGTATTGAGGCAGATATGTGGTGCTTGTTCTGAGTGTAATCTGCTGCCATCCAAAGTAAAGCATCATAGAGACAATACCATACGTTCATTCATTTCACACTAAAGATGTTAAAAAAACAGAAATAGTGAAGTTTTTTATTATGTACAAGTTAAAAATGTATTAAAATAAACATTAGAACTTACAGTAATATGAATTCATGTTTGTCAAGTATGTACAAAGAAATCTTTGTTAAAAACACATATGTATATTTTATATCAATAATTCACCATATGTTATTGAAGAAGTGATGACACAAATGGTCCACCTTGCAACGACTCTCTCTCCACTGACTTTGGATTAACTTGATGTTTAACCGAAGTGAGTTTCGACTCTTTGCACGAGAACAATGAAATAGGGCTCCTGGTGTCCATAGCCTTGGTCAGGTTGCTACAACACAAAGATTTGGAATTGCAACGATGCTTTGAACCATTCATAGTCATTCACCGGTTTGCCAGGGCGGGTCCAGCCAACACTTCCTAAACCAGCAAAGGGTGTAAGAGGCATTTATTTCACAGTACCTCCTTGTCATTCTCGCTCTTATCCTGTGGAAAGGTTCTCCAAATTCGACTCTATGTGGGGGAAGGATGGCTCCTCAAGAGGGGAGCGGAGAGTGAATTATAGATAAATATATAGAGAGTGAATAATTAAAAGTAACAGAGGCAGATGGGATTGCTTTTGAGCATTGTGACAGCTCTTCTGATGCCATGTTCAGTTCCTCCTATAAGTACCTGGTACATGGGCAGTAGATTGATGTGCATTCTGACATGTATATTAGTCTGCGCACTCAAACGTCCATGTCTGACAATTGTCCAGGCTTGAGCAGGCTGACAGATGCTCTCTGTTTGCTTTGCTGTGATAGACACACAGACAGAACGATGTACCTGCTTGATATATTCAAATAATGGCTTAGGTGAATATGAATAATACACGGTGATTTTATGTGTTTTTTGTGTCTTCGGTGTAATCGAGTGTGGTGGCAGGGAATGGGACTGTCTGAAAGTATAACATCAGCGTTTTCTTTGACTGTGCATTAGTTGTGCAAACAAACAGCCGAAGAGTTGCATCCAACTATCACATGTACCTGCTGTCTGTTGGCCCCCCCGTCAGTCTTCTCAAGTCTCAAACTCTTAAACAGGGGGATGGTGATATTAGCTTGAATTTTAAGCTTGCATTTAGAATACCTTTCAAGTCTACAGTATCGCCTCACTGGCCTTTACAACGCTTGTCACTCATTTGTTAGGGGCAGAGATCTAAGGTGCCGCCTGCTTTTACAGGTGGTAACCGTTCACACGTACACTTACACCAACGGCTATGCCTTGGTAGAAATTCTGGGTTCAGTATCTTGCCCAAGGACACTTTGACATACTCATTGCAGGCTTTATGGATCAAACCTATGCTCAATTCAGAGTGAGACCTTCTGAGATTATGAATACATATTAGCTTAAAGGGGTCACGCCACACAGTGACACTCTGTAGTAGTGCTCTGTGAAAGGACAATGTTTTCAGCCAATGGCTTTCCAGCAATTTAAGCATGAGCACATGTGAGCACTGGACAAGCCAACCATGAAGTACATAAAGACAGTACGAAGAAGGACACACAAAGAGAGAAGGGGTGTTCACTGTTGCACAACATTTTCAGCAGAGGGTGTCAAAAATAACCTTCATCCAGGAGACTAAATCATTTCATTTTTAAAAACCAGGCCAGAGGCCCACAGGTACCTGACAGGTAACCCGACGGGTAACTGGCACAAAGGTTTTGCAACGAGTGAAAATATATTTATATGTATATATATTCACAGGTATGGTTACTGGTGAAAATAAACAAAAAGCGGATGGGCAGTGGACAGGATCAAAAATACATTTGTTTGTTTTTGTGAGAAGGACAGATAAAAAATAATGTTCAGTATTTTGCCATCTAAATCACTATGATATTATGAAGCCGAGTCAGCTGCAGTGTCGTTTCATTGTGAAAGAAAATGACCCAACCGTTCATCACCCTGTGACATCCGGCAAAAGCGTCATTGATACGCTGCAATGTCGGCTCACTGCTAGCTGCATGAAAATAAAGATTCATTTGGACTAATGGACATTGGTTGACTACTGAGTTCAACTAGTAATAACACTAGTTTGTTTTTCATTGCTATAGATGACAAGGAAAATTGCCTGATGTAAAAATATAATTATAACTATGGTGTGGACTGCATTTCAAGAAAACAGATGCAAATTGTCTATAAAAGCAAAAAAAAGCCAGTGGAGAACACCATATCATGGATAACACATTACTGAATTCCAAGTCGGACGTCTGGGAGTTGTGTGATAGCAGGCTGTGAGAATCATCAGTGGCGTTGCTGCGTGTAAACGGGACTGTTTGCATTAAAGAGTTTTCATTTGATAGCAACAAGATCAGTGCGTCACATCATCCCTGAGGAAATGCGTCGGAAACTGCACAAGATCTGCAGCTTCCCCGGCAACTGACTGAGAGACACTTTTCAAAAATACAACTGACATGGTCCACGGGTTGGGCTCATGGGACTTAAATTAATGCGTCTGGCTGGGTTTAAATTAAATTTGATCACAATGCAATTTGTTCTTTCTGCTTGTTGTTACTGTGATTTTGTTTGTGAATGTGTGTGTGTTTTACTCTGCCACGTTGAGCAACAAAGATGATAGGGTAGTTAGGTTGCTGATGTGGCTGCCGGCTCACAGAATAGGTCAGAGACATCAATCACAGAAGCCTCCACAATGTGGGGAGGCTGTTGACATTGTCATGCTGGTGTGTGAGAGTCTGACAGAAAGAGAGAAGGATGTTGCTGTGAACGCTATTTCATTGACTCCTACGGTTGTGGGCTTACACACTACATGATTATACAAGCATGTGTTTGTCCACTCTAAAGATATATTCACAAAGTAGCAAAATAGCCACGTCTTTTTGTGAATATGAATGGTGGAAACCAATCCAAAATCTGAGCATCGCATCCGTCTATTTCTGACTTAACTCTGGACATCCAGCGAATGAAGAATGTTTTCCATTTACCTCAGCTGCTGCCCAAATGTTACTTCATTGTCACATTTGATTAAATTTTTATTATTCTGTCTATAACACTTCTCAGCATATGTTCGCCAGTGCTGGCCTGAATCTTTCTGTTTTCCTCTTAAAAAACAGTCAAATCCATTTGGCCAGGTTATGCAAACCTCCAAAACCAATTTACTTTCCTTGTTATGTCTAATGATACATTTTTATTGTACATGAGCTGATACACTCATAAGTTGACATGGCATTCTTTGGGCAGCCCTCTGCATGACTCATATTGTTGAGTAAGGGAGGGATCAAGAGTCACAGTGCTGTCAACGTCAAGATGTCAGAATCTCATACATTTATCAAGCCAAAGACAAAAAAAAATGAATGTGGCTGCAAGCTGGTATTTCACAGTTAGAGCGAAGCATATCCGACAGGATAAAATGCAATGTAAGTATCTTTTACCTCACCGACAAGTCCAGAAAGTGTTAAAACTCCTGCACAGAATTTGCAGACTTCTTGTTCTATAACAATATAAGACAATCAAAGAATCATACAAGAAGTGCATTTCCTGAAATGGAGTATGTATAGCACACCACTCTTAGCTCATTTAGCATGTTATATCTCAAATTTTAAGCTTACTAATGTGCCCTTTTTTTAAATGACACAATACCATCATGACAGTTCTTCATCTATGAGTGCCCTAATTTAGTGTTAGTCTTCTGATGCACGGTATCAAGTTCTAACATTGGAGCAAGTCAGTCATACGTGTTTGAACCAGACACAGATTCAGAGGAAGAAAAGGAAAAGCTACTTTTACAAGGTCGCCTAAAGAAAGTGCATCAGAATGGTGAGTTTTGTGTCTACACCGTGAAGACCCGTTCCCACAGGTTGTCAGGATTGGCTCCTTAGGTTTTCTACATGGAAGACGGAGGCTTGTCACGGTTTAACCAGTTCCTGCAGGTTCTGTTTATTTTTTAATTCTTATTATTTTGTGTTTGCTGGTTATTTTGGTTTTGTTGTCCGTTACTACTCGACTTATTTTAAATGAAACTGTTAAAATCATCCACCCCTCTGGTTCCGCCCCGCCTTCCACAAACAAATTGAAAATTAAAATGTAACAAGTCTGTCAGAACTCATTTTTTAGAGACTGTCATTGGTGGATTGCAGACTGAAAGCAGAAATCCTCATCCATGTGATCTGTTTGTTTTTGACATGGATGTGTGTCACACATTAAGAAAAAGACACCTTATGGATGTTTTAACATGGTCAAAAACATGATTTTGCTGAAGGTGATCTTTAACGTAGTCCACATTATTTTGGCATGAAACAAATGACAATGTCAGTTAAGATATGAATTAGTGTTCCAATTATCACTTTAATTATATTATCATTATTATTATATGCTTTGAACATAATATCAAGTTCATTGCCTATATCATTTTAAAACATTAGTGTTTTCTACCATATATATGTATATATATATTGCTTTCTGAATCTTGGATTGATTTTTCCTCTGGTTCCTTCTTTTTAAATGATTTCTTGCTGTTTTATCCATGTTTGTACTTCACAAATCTGACCTGTGACTTTGCATATCCCTTATTAATATGTTCATTCAGATTTAGATTCAGAATACTTTATTTATCCCCGAGGGAAATTGTTAAATACTTTAGATAATAGATATTATTTATCTTTATTTATTTATCATAGTGAACCTGCTCAGCCTACACTGTCTGCATTAGAGTCCAAAACTCAAAACTCCAACCTCCAGTGTTTATGGCATAAATTACATTACATTACGCTGGTGTGTTATTCAGACGCCATGTGATGAGACACACTCATTGACACACTGAGGCTTGGATTATCCTCTGAGACCTGCCATACACACATGTAATATTTGATTTTCTTTGTGCAGTTTCTGATTATTTTAAAACAAGATTGTAAAGCTCTTCCACCCCACAGTTTACCGAGCTGAGCGTGACTTGTCGAAGATGAATCTCCAACTCTGAGGCCCCTTTTCCCCTCCGACCAAGTCATGCATGACCTTACCTGAGCCCTGTCCAATAGCTCCCAGCTTATTTCAGAGTTTCAATGCTAGACAAGCTCAAAACGTCCGGCATGCTACATCAATGTTTATATATCTAACCACACTGAGGCCAATAATGAATAAGCCACCTGTGGTATCGGCATGCAATTTCCTCCTCGTGGTGTGTTACATTTTGAAGCACAGTGTAATAATTAGTTTATGGCCTTGCACCTCATTAGAGAGGGAAGAGCTCTATTTTTAAGTCACGCTAGAATCAAAACTCAGCAGTATTATGCTAAAATGTGCCATGTGAGTCACTTTAAACAATATTAATGGGACAACATAGGGGTTTCCCTTTCCTCTGAAGTCTCAGAGGGACCACATGTCTTTTTTCTGACCACCAAAATTGAAATGAGAGGCACACCATGGATTTAATTTTTTTCCCCCGTATTGGGATCTGAACGGTTGGATTACGACGTAACGCATATTGTTTGTCCATAGAAGCGTATGTAGCAACAATATGTACATGCAAATGAGAAACTGCAAATGTTACAAAGGGTTTCATATCAATAATCATATCAAATATTAACTCATCAAACTACTAGTGAATTTCCCCCATGCTCCCTGCACTGTATTACCTGATTAATGAAAACTCTGTAACCACCAACTTTGATTCCCAATCCTTGTCCCCTCTAAACGCTTCACATCTGCCATCTTTGGTCTTGACCTTTGACCTGTGGATAATTAAATAAGCTTCCCGACTGTTCGAAACATCACGGTTAATGGCACCGGACATTGGTTGCCTAGGTTCGGCTGGGTGACTCGGTGGCTGAAGATGCAAACAAAACACGCTCTAACTATCCCTGTAATGAAACAAGTTGTCTTTTTTCCCTTCAGTAACATATATTTTTTAAATTCATTGCTTCAAAAGCAATGATGGATTGACATTATTAGTGTGTCCATTTTATTTCTAGAAAAAAAAGGAAAAATTTTGTAATGCAGAACTAGAACTCTAATTTTAGAAAATATTTCACTGTGAGCTTACTCAAACACCTTTGAGCAAAACAAAGCATTTCTTATTATCTGAACGTCAGGCCATTAGAAGTGTTTGGTCTTCATCCTGCTTAAACAACAATTTCTAATTAATTTAGGCTTCGACTGCTACTTTCATACAACTCTTGGTGATAGTAATCATACATTTTCCAGTGATGATAATAATTGCACCCTTCTAATCCATCCATACATTTCACATTAAGTGATGGAAAAGTTTATCATCGTGAGTGCAGGGATGAATTAAATTACTCCTGGGGGGATAAACATTTTCTGTAGTGTCAAGGATTTGTAGCTCATAGATGCACGCATGCACATGTGTGCACACACAATGTGGAGTTTGTGCTAATGCTGTACTCCAGAGAATTTGCCGCTCAGAAAATAAACAACAGTTTTAGGAAGCACCAACCAAAACGAAATCATCAAGTATGTTTCGTTTTAATGTTTTGTTTAGCTGCGGAAAATTTCACCGAGGAGGAAGTGCCTCTGATGTATTAGATAAGAGATTTAGCCACATTCAGAAAGGATGTTTGAATTTTTTCATTTTTTTGGGGGGACAAATAAATAATGAAGTTATTGCATTACACAAAAAAATGTTATTTTCTGTTTAAAAAGTAACACTTGATTGCATGCTACATTAGCTGTATATGAAAGTCTAATAAACTGTGACATGATTCCATTCAAACGGGGAGGCTGTCTCAGTGGAACTATCGGTGACCGGCTGCAGTATAGCTTATAAATCCTGTTCATAAAATGTATGTTGTTTTCTGTCACATAAGGCAGGTCTTATCACACTGATGTATTGTCACTAGCTCACAATGGTAGCGCTTGCCTTTGTACCTAATTTTTTGTGTATGTTCTAAGCTGAGGTGGAAGAGGTGCTTTCAGTGCTTGCATGAATGGGAGGTAAAGACTAATAAGAGCTCTCAGCTTGTTTGTTTTTACCTCATTCTTTTATCCCCTCTTTCAGGTTAACACTTGGTAATGCTAACATGCCATTTAATTAGGCAATTTCAGGGTTTCCATGTACACATAATGGAAATTACAACATTTTCCCATGAAGGAATGTTTACACACCCATGCCAATATTAATATGGTGTCTGAAATTTTGGACCACGTAAACTGTTACAAGCCAACACACAGGCAATAAAAGCCTTTCTGGTTCACGGGAACTTGGTTTTACCTGACGTGTGTTAATACTTACAAAGAGAGAACATTTAGACAGCACAGATTATGTTGCTCTTTAGTCATTAGCAACATCTACCCCTCTACAGCCCATCCCCACATATCTGCACAAATAAATACGACAGGCAGAGAAGAGGCTGACCCGTGAGGAAGACCATACCTGCCCTCTCTCACACTGGGTGTTATGACTCAGAACCCCTGACGTAAATAAAGACTGGCAATGTGTCACCTCTTTCTCACGTTGTACAAAAAATATTCAGGATGCAAGTGCTGCCATCTTGGGCTGGTGAAACAACAAGTATCAAGTTCTCAAACATACACCAGCCCACACAATCGCAAGCAGAGCTCAGCTGGCAATTCTGATCTTTTATCCCACATTTTTAGCATCAAAAGACAAAAAAAAAACATCCAATACCAACAGAAACCATCTTTGGAAAATTTTATTTGAGGACTACTTTTTGTTTTTTTTATTAAGTTATTAGTTTGTTCCAACTGCTACATGATATAATAGTGTAGGAGGGGTTTATGACCTGCCCACAGACACCTGGGGGTGACCAATATGCTTTAAGGGGCTCTGGTGTGATCAATCATGTCATTGGTGAGCTATGATTGACTGACGTGTAACTGCTCTGGCCAATAAAAATTGGTGTTGCATGACACACATTACACATTAAACATTACAGTAAATAACATCAATATGAACTTTGGACAGTGGCCCTGAAAGTGCAAATGAATTTTCTTCAAAACGACTTGAAAACAGTAAATACAAATATAAGACGGAGGAAATTGCATGTGTAGTGGTGCATTGGGTAGCCCTCTCTGGGCCAGCATCTGCAAACCTACCTCCACACGGGTGTTGCTGAATGAAGCCTTGGGCCTTGCTCTTCCCTTCCTTTGCTCTTCCCTTCTTGGCGTCCATCTGACGGAGGCACTGGTGTGTGTGGCATTGCAAGTGCGAACATTTGACTAGCTTGCAATGCTAATGCTATCTGTTTGTAGCTTGGGCACTTGGACCCACATGGTGTGTTGGAGCCTCTAGTTGTCCTGATTCACACCCCTGCCCCCCGCCCCCACGCTCAAGGTGGTGGGTAGGATCATCCTAAGAGTTTTAAGCAGCATATACTGAGCCTAACTTATTTACTTTATTTGACTCTTTTTGTAGGCGAACCTACTGTTACTGCTGCTGTTTTGCCCTTTTAGTTGGATTTTGTAGTTTAATCAGAGCCTTTTTCCTTGTTTAGTGTGTTTTGGGTTGTTCTGATTTCATTGAGGTTTTCTGAAGTGAAACAACTTGGGTAGATTTTTGTTATTTGTGCTAAGTTTGTTTTGTTTATTTTCAGTGCAGCAAGAGGGCCACGTTGGTGGGAGGTAAGGCACTCATGGAGTGGTCCCTCCACTTCATGCATGTGAGTTAGCACACCGGGACACACATATATTTTTACCATCTGTGTGGCATGACATTTACATTTGCTGCATTTGAGGTGAGTACTGGTGGCACTCCTAGGCAGCCCACAACATAGTCTGCCTCCACCAGGGGCCTCTGCTCACATCTTTGTTTTCTTTGCTGGTCCTCACTCAGTTCCCCTACCTACTCCCCCTCACCACACTTGGAATGCCTGATTGTCATGAACATTGGTGAGCATGTGCTTTGTGAGAATCATCGGAGCTGCTGGACCATACCTCAGGAGACCATTTGGTTAAAAAAAAGCTTTTTGTACTGTCACTGAGAACAATATGACTCTGTCAGTGCTATTTTCTGGATATTACAGCCCTCTGTTATCAGTCTCTTATTGAAGAAAAAAATCACACCGCTGCTGATTTCACCTCCACACTCTGCGCCTCCGGCATCATCATATCAATCAAATAACAGCAATCACTATTGTTGTGCTGCATTGCTTCGACCTATCTTGACAGCCACCAGATACATTCTTTTACCTTTTGCTGTCTTATCTGGACGTGGAAACAGAAAATTGCAGCTAATACAGTCACCAAAGACATTGGGTAAAGTGGGTTTGGGGTTGAAAAAAGGTGATGAACTTAATTTTAAGTCAGTGTCATTGTCAGTTTTATCAATGTGGAATCTGGAGACTTTCATTGCTTCTGTGATGGCCCCAACCGTCCCGTTTCTTTTTTTTTTCTCTTGACTTTGCTTAACCATTTTTTAAAAGAACTTTAAAGGGTCAAAGGTTAGTCCTGACTGGTTCTGTTTCAATTTCAGCAGCAGGAAAGGATTGTGCAGAAGGCTTTAGCCTGCCCATGTCTTTTGGGGACTGTGGGGCGATGAGATTCCTACAAAAGTCATTTAGAGCTTTATCAGCAATAGGCAATCACTGTGGCCACGGTGGAGTGCTAAGGACCATCCATCACTGCAAAGACAGCAGGGCCTGGGACTCCTCTGTCACTAGATAATGTATTGTGAGGAGAAAAGGGGGAAAAAAAACATCTCAAGAGGAGGGTGAATGTCCTCTTTTGTCCTGAAAAGACCCATTTTCTTTCAATCTGCTACAGTCCTGTGACTGTAGGCGTGACTAGTATGGTGCTGCCAACACTGAGACAATGTGAAAAACAGCCCTTGACAAACACTGAAAATACAGAACTTCCCCAGAAAGTTCAAAACCATCCCACACTCCAATAACCACATTTTTCTAGATGCCTCAGCCAGACGTCAGTAGTCCCAGCAAGGCATGAGCACTGAGAGCCAGAGGACACAATATTCCTCATCATCACCCAGTGTGGAGCAAATCCGAGCACCCAGCCACTGGAACACAAGATCTGATTAATGCACAGCAAAGAATG
>KV751334.1:5387302-5408491 GCA_001698575.1 Mola mola | reverse complement strand
CCGACAGCAGCAGCAGCAGCAGATGTCTTTAAGCTGGAAGAGAGACCTGGCAGTGGGACATATGGATATGTCTCACCTCTGCCAGAGACAACTGACTCACGACAAAAAGAAATCCAACACTGAGATTAGAGTGATAATATTTCATGTGAAATGAGGCTCTGCAGTTACTAGTCTGACAGTGAGAGATCGAAGAGAAGGATGGGAAAAAAAGCAAAGAGGATTATCTATTATATTACCATCCAAACAGAGTGCAGTTTTTGTGTTATTGGCAATATCTTGTTCTTCATACAGTAGGGTGAGAGAACAAAATCAGGCCCTCTATATGAAAGTGTCTATCACATCATCGTTTTTTCTTTTGTGTTTGCAAAGAAGCGACAAAGCTTAATCTTCTCCAGCAGGTCTTCTGACAGCAGAGCGAGAGATAACAATTATGGATTTTTGGGTTCGCAACCTTATTTTTGTAAATTTGAGGACCACCTTCTCAGATTAATGACAAAAAAATCATTCCATGACCAAAAATGGGGGGGAAACATATGCAAATATATAACAAACTAGGAAAGCAAGAGGGAGGAGTTTGGGATTGTTGAATGGATTAACGAAATGTCGTGAATGAAGTAACTACTCCTTGTATCTCTGACCACTATCTTTGCATAACTTTAACCATAGAGTTTATTTTCCCCAACGACCATGATATTTCCCAAACACTAACTTTTCTTCTCTTGTTGTCCAAATGTAGCCAAACCCTAACCATAATGATATCATACTTAAACAAAAAAGCTTTACCTCTGGTTTTGTGCATGATGTCGTCCTGCCAATAGCAATAAAATGTTAGAGTGTAACAATAGCACATTTGTTAATATTGGAGACACAGAATGCTGTTAATATTAAAATTGTGGTATTCCATAACCACCATGACTTCAGGTGTTTGACTTGGGGACCGTTTCCAGCCGCGACCACCTGTTTGAGAGTTCACCTCCACCTCCTGCACGTCAGTCTGTGAATGAAAACTCTTTTAATTGTCAGCAATGTCACTTAATTTATTGATGAAGCAAGTCAGTTCAGACTTGACTTACTTTTTCCAATGCAAACCACAGTCGAGCAGCAGAGAAGTTATTACGTGATACCACAGGGAAAGGTTTGTGTTGACTGAACTGTCGCATTTAGATTTAGATTTTACTTCAGGTCTTTTTATTTTGCTTGTCCTGAAATGTTCTGTTTCTTCCTCCACTAAGCTGAGCTGTAATTTAGTATGCCCCGGGGGAACTCTCAGCCTCACATTTCACCAGCAGACTGGAGGCACTCCATGGGCAATTGTAGAGAGCAGGGAGTAATGAATGATGCTGCCACCTCCTCTGACCTTTAACTCTGCCCTGAAATGACTGCCTCGCCCAGAGAACTCAAGCTAAACAAAGTGCTTCTGCGAGCAGTGGAGGATTTCACATACCTGAAGAAGCTCTACCTCGGATGACCCCTCAGAGTGGGAAGCAATGTAAAAGTCATTTAGCATTGTGGCACTCCGCAGGATGAGTCACTCCTCCTCTACCACAACCAGATGAGAGGGGGAACTTCCTGTCTCTCTCCCTACAGTTACTCCTGACACTACACTTCTTTCCCAGTGTTGACGTTTGCACAGCATGATTAGAGCCCGGATGATATTTATGACCTTCTTCTTCCTCTCCCCTCCCAGTGCAGTGTCAGGCACATTTAAATAAAAAAGTAGATGAGATGTGCATAAAACGAGGCGAGGGGGAAATTGATGCAGAGGAACGTCGTCTGGAGGGAAATTGTGTTTCCAGTGCTGTGCGTCTGCAGGAAGGTTTTATCGTTGGACAGGCTTCAATGCACCTGTCTAATATTTGAGAAGCCTCTCAGCCTAGTTCGCTCCATCATTCCTGAGGCAGGCGAATAACTGGCAAAGATTTTACAACTATCTGTTCCATCTCCGGGGCCTTCTGCTCTACGTACACTACTGCATTCAGACAATTTCACCACCGCACATGAGCCCTCCAGAGAGAGCTGAATTAGAATCGAGTCCCACACTACTACAGTGTGCAATAGCATAATCTACTTATCAGAATAGATATGCAGTATATCCCACTCTGAAATGCACGCAGCAGCCCCTTGGTTTCATCCAGCACACAGCTTAGATTAACAGGGCTGAGACCAAGCAAAGAGACGAATGATAAAAGTATTCATTTATGAGGCCAGGCATGTGTCCCTGAAGATTCCTGTCATCACATTTTTGAATGTTTAAAAGTCTCAACACACGTCAACATGGCCCCAATCCTGTAGGGCTCACATTTCTGGGAAATCCCAGGAAGATCAGAGTGTAGAAGAAAAGCAGAGAAGAAAAGAAGCAAAGATGCTTTTGAAAAATGTGCTTATGTCTATCTTTAATCATTTCCATCAGCGTAAACACCGTACTTACCAAGCTGCTTGCTGATATCTAGCTATGCACCATTAACTGTACATAAAGATGGAGATGAAAGCTCCCTAAAAAATGAGTGAATAAATCAATTTGGTGGGCTGTAGTATACGTAAAAAAAAACCCATCCTCTAGTAGTACTGATCGAATAATTCCCAGTCGCTACTGCACAGACTTTGACTCTAAATGATGTCACAAGTGCGTGATAGCAGTGCTCACATCCTGGATATTTTAGCTTCATTACTTTACAATTAGAGAAAGTGGTGACACATCGTACATCTTTCTGTATGTCAATAGTATGCACACAGGAAAATATTTTCAATAGAGATAGACCACCTCCCAGCGTACATGTGCAAGTCTGAGTGTTGACTTACAAATGTATGGAACACAGATTCATAATATATTAACCAATCAAGACTCACATCTGATGAACTTGCAAATGGTATGTGTAGATAACTGTTAATGATCAGGAATTTAAATATACATTAGTGCATTTACTCGAGTACTGTAATTATGTATAATTTTGAGGTACTCATACTTTACTTTAGTATTTCCATTTTCTGCTACTTTTAACTTCTACTTCATTAAATTTTGGTAATATTGCACTTCAGGCTCCGATACATTTATTTCACCACTTTATTTACTTTGCAGATTGAAAGCTGCATTAGAAACTCCAATAGAACATTGAATATTGATAATAGTTGTACAGGATGATAAGCATTCGACCTAAAGTGTACAGTAGTGCATAGATGCATAATCACTTCTCCCTCTTTTGGCTTTACCTTGCACGTGGCTTGTGATTATGAGTCATGTTGCTGAGTCCACTGGTTATATGCTCACTTTTGACATTCCCGTGACCTACACAGTCCCTCTTGCTCTGTTCACTGCCTCATCTATGGCTGTTCCAAAATGTTTAAAATATTTTTCTTGATAAAAGGAATGTTTGACTGTTTTCTCAATGTTAATAGAAATAGAAATAAATAAAAGTAAATACTAGTTATTGAAATATACATTTGTATGCAAGATAAAATACTCCTTGACATATAATGTATTTTAAGGCTTTTTTTAATTGAAAAGATGGAAAGTCTCTGTTGGATATGGAAAAAAAGAAAATATTACCAGCAAATATTGATGTAAAGTTGCTTCGACATAAATTGAACCAAAAATAAAAAAAATATTTATTTACAACACAGTTGTGGGATGTGCTGGATACCAGTTCAACACAGGGCTGATATAGAGATAAACAACCATGCACATTCACACCTACGGGCAATTTAGAGTAACCGAATATCCTAACTCTCATGTCTTCGAACTGTGGAAGGAAGCCAGAGCACCTGGAGGGAACCCATACGGATGCAGGAAAATGTAAAAACTCCACACAGAAAGGCCCTGGATCTTGCATTGAGACAATAGCACTAATCAATGTAAAGATGATGAAGATGAAGATGAAACCTTTGAAATACTGGGTTTATGTTGGAACTATATGTACGGAGGTGAAACCCTTGAAATATAAAAGGTTTTATAAAAGATTCTTGGTGGAACTCCTTTGTGGGTTTTGGATGAAACCCCCTAGAAGGTGTAAAGGTGGAAGGAACCACCAGTTAGGGTTCCGGGTGAAACCATTCATAGATGGTTCAAGGTTGGTTTGGTTCCAGTCTAAAGGGCTTCTCTAATGAGAAAAAGCTGAAGAACCCTTTGTGGTGCTACTAAGTGTGTAGTGGGTACGCACTGACAACCAGTCATCAGTGCTATGACTGAGCTCTTGTCTTAACAAGGCCAGTAGGATGCAGGTTTGGTATAGATGGATTGTCTCCTGTGTTTCGAAAACAGATTGTGTTTTGAATCCACTGGATGCTATGTGGTCACCATGGCAACAACAGCACTTCATACTTTTGTCAAACAGCTGCAGCCTGGACCCTCTTACTGAAGATGATCGTGACCCACATCTTCCCATGGCTGAGATAGCCAGTGAAGGAAACGGACTTGCTTTGCAGTGTTCATAACGCCTCTATCTTGAGTGATACATCAATGATGGCAACAAAAGTTTCATTTGTGAACGGAACATAACTATCAGAGGTTTAGTTCAAAAGAACATGGACACTTTAAATATTGTAATGTACACACATGGCAAGTTTTTGACTCCTCCAGGGTGGGTATCACCTCGGGGACTATGGCCACGCAGTTTTGCAAGAAATCCTGCCAGAGAGGAGCAAGAAAAAACGAAAAAGGTGTTGACATTGGCACACCAGAATGTGACCAGAAATGAACGGATTAGCGTCTGCTGACAGGCTTGTGCACGGCTGTATGTTTCCCACTTTCAGACAGCCGTTGATGTTGGTTGTCATTTCAATTCTTAGGAATCTTAGGGTCTCAAATTCTTCTTGAGGGCTGAGCACTTCAAAGAGGAGCACTCTGAGCTACCATGCTGTGGTGAGACCTGGCTTCTAGATACCTTGAGCAGAGCATTCTGGGGTGACATGTTCAGTTGTACCTTGAATACACAGACAAAATAATGAAAGGTGAGGATGATGAGAAACATTGTTTAGTCGTAAAAGTCATAGCAAAGTAAACTAGTATTAGACAGCAATTACAGAGTACAAACCTCCAACAACACAGCTAAACTTCCTAAAACACACCTTCCTTTTACATGTAATTATCATTGTTGACCTTGACCTTTGACATTTCACGGTCAGAATTTTTTTTTTTTTTTTTTCCTCTGAGCTTATATTTAAGCTTTTTACTAGACTATGGAATTATTTTTTGTTTTAGACATTCCTAAATGTGATTTTTCTTTCCCCCTTTATGTCAAAGTCATATGGTGCCACATAACGTGTGACATATGAACTACAGAGCCAGCTGGCTCTGGCTATGTGATGGACCCCAGCATTAGCTACAAAATGACACCATTTACCTTTGAATGAACTTGACCTTTGACCTTGAAAGCACCAAAGTTAATGATCTGTAGCTAGTGCTGTCAGCTACAAAATGATACCAGTTGGAGCTCTCTATGACCTTTGAACTTTGGCGACCAAAATCTCATTACTTGACGATAAGCACAGATACACCTGTCATAGTCCACTCCTGGTTTTCCCCTCTACCAACCCACTCTACCTGCTTGCCTACCTCTCCTAATCAAGATCATTAGACTCACCTGTTCCCCCCAGTCGGCTCTATCACCCAGCCTCCTCTTAACCAGCTCCTCCACACTCACTCTCTGCCAGATTGTCGTCGCATCATGCACTACTCTCCAGCACTCTTTTCCGGACGGATCTCCTGGTATCTGACCTATCTTCTGCCCCTGACCACGTCTCCTCGTCTCTGCCCCGGTAAGCTGACCTGCCTTCTATCTTTGAACTTTGCATCTGCTCGCTCCCTGTCTGCCCGCAGCCTGCCTGGACTCCCTCTCCAGAGACTCCTGCCCCATTCAGAACTTAGACTGTCCTCGCCGACCAGGCTTCCTGATTGTCGTCTGTTTGGACTCTTGAACATTGGCAATAAAGTTCTGAACTGTTCCGGTCTAGGTCTGTGCTGTTCATGGGTCCGCTCTCACACCCGTTACAACACCTTTGATTAAAAATTTTTTTAAATCCATCAGTAACTTTTTGAGTTATCCTGTTAAAAAAAAAAACACATGAATAAACTAAATAACTAAAGTTCACTCAGATTTAATTGTTTTTGAACCCAAGGAGAAATTCTTTTCGCAGCTCTGTACACATTAAACCAGACAGTTAATAACTGAAATACACAACACAACGGTGTAAACAAACATTACAATAAATATACATACAAATAAACGCTCGTATTTTTCTCTGTTCTCGTTTACTTCTGTACACAGCATGCTGAGTGTGTCATCTTATGATTCTTTTGCACACATGTATCACAACAGGGCCTTGAACAGCTCGCACTGGAGTCTGACATTGCCCGTATATGAAGAGCCACATAAAAAAATACAAAATAATTTGATTCCTAAGGCATGCAGTGTCCAAGACCCAGTTTGTGTTTGTCCAGAATTATGCTTCATATGATAACTAAGTGAACGACCGGGGCTCTTCCTTCTCAGTACGGTCCAGCAAACAGGTTATGCATCAGTGAGTCTAGCTTTCAGACTGTGAGTCACTGTGATGACTCGGGACTTGCCTTATATTGATCATAGCTTCTGGTTCAGTGAACAAACACAGACACAAAGCCAGTGCAGGCTGGCTGAGCATTTCCATAATCACTCTATCATGATGGTGCCTATTGATTGTGCTCATCCCGATGGCTCCCAATAAATACCTCACTGCTTCAGATGCCGCAGCTTTTCCCTGAGCTTGCATGTTCTCCGATATGGACCCCATTGCTACATAAGACTCAATTTGCTCTGAGAGGGACTCCCCCACCATTACTCTCTAATAACACTATGCATATATAATAAATATTTAAGAGTTTGGACAATGGGGTTGTCACAAATAGATGGATGATGATAATAGACGGCTTTAAGAAACGCAGAGCCATCGGTTAATGCAGGGAGAATATCAGGAAATGAATACTGTAGCTGCAGTAGTTGTGTCCAGCGTGTGTTTGTGTGTGTATGCCGGCAGTACTTGCAGTGTATCACAAAGGGACAGCGGGCTGTTTGGCAGGCCTCCATTTGTCAAGCTATCTTTTCTTTTTCTCTCACCTGACAGGTTTTCACTCACTCAGAGTGTTGTGACATTTTGTAGCAGCAGCCTGCACAGAGCAGAGAGAATAACGTTATACTGAGCCATCTTCTCCGTCAGCCTCTGAACACCTCCTTTGCTGTGCAAGTGATGTCGCCTTTTTTCACTGTAGCTCTTCATTTATTAGATCTGAGTATAACAAAAACAAGCTGACCTTCAATAATAATATTGTCATTGTAGCATGGGCTCCTTGATTTGTTAGCCATAGCAGCTGAAATATCTCAGCAACTTTTTGACGGATTGCTATGAATTGTTGCGAAGACATTAACGGTTCCCACAGGATGAGTCCGACTGACTTTTCTGATCCCTTCACTTCATCGAGCACCACCACATGTTTGACTTTTGTGGTTCTCAGAGTCAAGTCTTGAAAACTGTTGGATAAATTGCCATGATATTTAATTTGGACAATCATGCCTCCCCTTAGTATTAACAGCTGTAATCCCATATAGGTCAAATCATGTTTTGTTTTTTTACTTTGTTCAGTGACCAAATGCCTCAAAAAAATTCTTTTTCTGTTCGCTTCAGCTGCAGTTCTTGGGTAGTGCTTACTAACAAATGCTAAAAAGCTGAACTTGGACATTGAAAACGGAAAATTAAACCTGCTTAAAGACATAATGAGAATTTACTAAAGCTCATTACATGGTTTTCCATTATTTGACTGTGTTCTTCGGCCATTGAGCGGAGGATGTGTAACACCCTGACTATAAAAATGTAGTAAACAGGTGCCGGAACACGCCTTCAAGGCTAGCTCTTCAGTCGCAGGAGGGGCTACAGTTTTCTCACTGATGCTGATATTAGCATTCAGCTCAAAGAAAACACAGTTTTTTTTGTAACTTTGTAATGATTTAGTTACCTTAACTAAAATCTTAGGCAAGCTTACACACCTTTTTTTAATGGCAAAATTGTTGTTTTTGCACTGTTACATATTTGGTGGAATACGTTGTTTTAAAATCGTTGTTATATTTAATGTGTTCATGTAAGTTATTGTTAGTAACTTTGGCATCATTTAAGACATCAACATTAGTTTTATCAATCAAATCAAATTTTATCAAAAGAAAAGGTAGATTATTGGCTGTTACATGAAAATATAATAACTGAATATCTCACTCTTGAATGTCCACTATGAGCAGACAGATGTGGGCGGAGAGATTACTTGAGGAGTTTAGAGAGTAAGGGGTTATATAAGGGCTGGGTCTGCCAAGCAAAGTCTAAATTATGCAGACAACAGTTGGTTCTTTTTACTACTTGTTCAATTTTTATCTTTATTTTTTGTATTATGTCTTAATTTTATGCATCCTAACTTATATATGTGACTTCCTCCAATTCTGACACATCCTGATTTGGTGCTGTCTTGACATATACATTCTAGACCTACATTATTAGTTAGTTAGTTTCTCTGTTTACCTTAGCTGATGTATTTATATTGTTAGACAACTTCTGGATTTTCTTGTTTACTGATGGATGTGTTTCAGTGTATTAATTTTATTTATTGATTGTACAGAATCGTCCCTCCATACTTCCATCTGTCCACACGCATCTTGATAACTTGTGGAATGACTCTTGGATTCTTGTGTTTTACAGTGCACAAGAACTGAAAGTTCTGCTCTTGTTTAGATTTTCTTTTCTGACAACAAATGTTTTACAGAAAACAATACATTTAAACCAGATTAGCTGTAGAAAAATAAAGGAAATGGCAAAAGGAAGACAACATAAGGGTAATAACACATAAAACAAAAACGTTGCATTGGAGGAGTTGAAAAGGTCACTGAAATAGATTTCAATAAAAGGATTATAGTAGATAAAAAAAAATGTCTGGAGGGACACATATTTCAAAAAAATCTCATTGAATAATCATCTAACTTTCTATCATCTTTACTTTTTGGGTTAACATGCAAGGTAGTGAGCAGGAAAATGGAAATGGTCTCCATATTCACCTACTGGAACAATGCTCTAATGGTTGGAAAGAGAAAAGGGAACTGGAAAAATTAGACTAAGAGAGGTGGCTGATTCATAAAGAAACACAAATAGACAAACCCACAAAGAAAAACACTGTCAAAGGGCAGACAAAGCACATTCTGTTGCTGTAGGACAGTCTACCTTTTCACACTATCCCATCAGAGAGAAATGCATTATCTGGCAAGGTTCAGGGTGGAGGGACAGTGACTGTATCCTGAATGTATCTAGTAACTACAATCCTCATTAGCTGAATTCTGAGAGATGGGGAGTTAAAGTTGTAAAAAGGCAGCCCAGTTCGATTTCATTGCACAAAATCTTCTATGTTTTACTACCACCTGAGCAACAGCAGCAATGTTGAGGTTTGTTTCAGCTCGATTTATTTGGGCCATTGTTACATTTACAGTCGGATATGTGTGGTTGGAAATGTTGCTGGCTTGGCTGTTTTTCCTCATGTCTGAAGGTTTACACTAGGGTTCCACTCTCCTCACAAACACATGCAGGTCAGGTGACTTGGACACTGTAGTTTGCCTGTAGGCGTTTGTCCCTGTTAGAGACCTATCCAGGTTGTGCCCTGCCTCTCGCCTGACGTGTGTTTGGACAGGCACCAGGCCGAGGACGCCTGCGCAGCGGGGAAAATGAGTGTCGCAAGTGGAATGGTAAATGATGAAAGGACTGACCTCAGTAAGAACTGAAGCAAGAAGACAACATCATCAAGACAGTACTGAATTTAATATTCAGTACTTTGATGGTGATAATTTTAGTTAGATTTCCCTTTTGACGGCCTTGCAAGTGTACAGATCCAACTTAAGGTGACACCACGGTGTCTAAATCCCCATTTTGAAAAAGTAAGTGTAGAAAACACACGTAATTCTCTGTGGTACTCAAGGCCAAAGCGTAGGTGCAGAGAGGAGGAGGTGTTGGCAAGTGTGGATAAGTGTGTAGTTGTTAAAACGAAGGTATAATCAATGCTGATTTACTGTGGGCCTAATTCAATAAAATCCTTCAAAAATTTTAATTGTATTCAAACTCCCCACAAGAAACTAAACTGCATGAATATATTTAAAGGGAATTTAACAGATTTATATGTATAATAATTTCATGGTATGAAAATGATATCATTACCTGCATGAAAAATTCATGCTGTGATACTACAGCAGGTTACTTCTTCCAGCTAACATGTAGACCCGTGCAGTGTATCTTAATAGGGGTAGCTGAAATCACACCTGTGTGCAGGACTGTAATAAGTGATAAATGCATAAATACAGTAAAACATTATCTTAAGTTGCTGTTATACGTGTTACTGTTAAAACCCCGTGTCCATTCACGGCTCTGCCCCTCCCATGCAGCCGGAGGGAGCTGCCAGGGCTTACCCGCCCTGTCGTCCGACCTACAAACGAGTCTACACTAGGCTGCACAGTGGCAAGTTCTAACGTTGGAGTAATGTTGGAGGAGGAACTGATGCATCAGAATGGTAAGTTTGTTTCTGAGACAATAAGCCCCACCTCTTCAAGAATGACAGCAAAAAAAAAAAAACTGCAGCCATGACGGTGACTGCTTTTTTTGGTCATGATGTGTGATGTAGGATATAAAAACGACCACACGGACGTGTTAACAGGGTCAAAATGTGATAACATAGAAGAGAGAGTATTACTGTACATATAATGGATATAATCATGTCCCTGCTTCTTTCACTCTGTAATGGACAGTGATTTAACCTCATGAAAATGTTCCCATTTGATGTCTGACTGCTCTTGTGTGGCAAAGGCCTTTACTTCAAAGCTTGGGAGGTGTTTATGTCTCTTGTTTATTTTGAAGTAAACAGAAAGAGACCTCTGTGGTTGTTCGTTAGCACATGATTATAGTCACCGACACTTCAGAGAAACCATCACAGACATGAAAACGACATCTCATGAACCTGCCGAAAAAACAACGAAAATGACCAACAAAAAAATAGGAAGAGTAAAGGGACACAGATGGCTGCTTTTAAAGGGTTATGTCGGCGTTTTCAATCTGTGTCTGCTACTTGTGTCTACACACATAAGAGAAACCAAACACTGTATGTACATAGAGTATAATCTGTATTGTAAAAAATCGTAAGTGAGTAAAAGTAAAGATGTGAAAAGTGAGAGTGACCGTTTTGCATATCAAAAGTATTGAGAGTTACTGTGATAACAATGCAATTGCGTTCAATTTTGCGTAAAAATTTTTTCGTTAAATCTTAAGATAGTGTACAGTATACAAACCAACTAGTTAAATTTAGCATTTAAAAATGAACTCGTTAGCTCATTTTTGAAGCATATATGTGGCCTTAGGAAGGTAGCAGTTCATACACTTCATGAAACAGCCATTATAGTTCACTATAGAGAAAAGTATAACTAAAGTAAGTCAGAGGAATAAAACTGGCCTCAGATGTTATA
The DNA here is from genome assembly GCA_001698575.1 of Mola mola. NCBI lineage: Eukaryota > Metazoa > Chordata > Actinopteri > Tetraodontiformes > Molidae > Mola > Mola mola. Next base: position 5,396,993 of record KV751334.1, on the reverse strand, counting down.
TATAGCAAACCGAGCAGCTTTTCATCACTCTGAGAGCCGCGACTAGAATCACCTCCTGCATCCTGAAGTAGAGGTTGACCTACCTTTTTTACGCTTAGATGGCTACTTTATGTTCAAGAGATCGCCTTTAGTTACATTTTCACAATTATGAAACAAACACAGGTATCGTAGTATGAAGCTATGAAGACGATCTGTGCTCTTATCTACAGGAAATGGAGCTTCGGGGGAGGCAGCTTGCGGGGGGTCGGAGCACAGGGCGCCGAGAGGAGAGGAAAAGGGAGAATGTTATCAGTGTCTCCATCTGTGGAGGGGGGCACAAGACAAGATGAGAGACACACCTTTCATTAACCTTCACCTTCCTCCTGTTGTTCTGTTTGTTGTTCTGTGTGTGTGTGTTTGTGTGTGTGTGTGGTGTGATGGCAGATACCAGCTGGTCATGTGTGGAAAGTTGCTGAGAGTGTGGTGACGTGGCTGTGCACTGTGCTTTAGAGAGCACCTTTCCAGTTGTTCCTAATGTTACGTCTTTGGGAATTGACCGGACAGTGTGTTGCCTGTTGTATGTATTCTGACTGTGAAATTAAAAATGATAATTCAATTCTGTGTCTTGAACCAAACAAACAACAAGAGTTGGAGCACAATAAATGATCAATGAATGTTTAAATGTAGCATTCCTTTCATGCTCACAAACAAGCACATCCCACGTGTTAAGCTTTTGTGTTCCCCAGACAAAACAATTTCTGCTGTCTTCTCTGCTACTTGCAACCTTTTTTCCTACGTGTTTACAAATCCATGAAGATGTGTATTTGTTTTGTCTATCTGTTTCCTTGAAATGCAGTCCACAAAAATAGTTATATATTTTTACGGCAGACAATGTTCTTTGTCATCAAAAGCAACCAAAAAACAGCTTTAAAACGGTTTTATTAGCAATTGCACTAAGTAGTCCCCTTGAATCCTGCGCCAAAATGTATTGAGTTCTTCCTTCACTCAAACCTGGTTTCATTGATTTTCATGTAGTAGTTTTTGTGTAATCCTGCTAACAAATCAAGCAACAGGGGTGAAATTATAATTTTTTTCAAACCCAGCAATAGAATCCCTTCAGTATGTAAGTAAGTAAAGGCAGTCCGTTTCATTTCAGCAATAGCCTATATTCAGTTTCACAAACCAGTTACCACATTGTTTTTGTGGCTTTCAATGGTTTTACTGACGTTTAAGGCTGTGATATACTGTAGTTTATCTCTCAGCCCGACTGTCACAGAGGAGCAGCTTCACTGCTTCAGTTGTGCCATTTCTGCTTAAGTTTATGATTCAACAAAAATAATTATAAGAATGATTCAGAGTGTTTTGCCAACAAAATACATGAGATGGTCAACCGGACATGTTTATGAGCGGTAGGTTTGTGCAGCTCTAACCAAAAGCCTGACTTTGACTCAGTTTGTGTCACTTTCCTCTCTTTTCCTTCACTTTTCTTCCTGCTTGCTCGGTGCTCTGTGCTAATCTCTATGTTCTCTGTTGGCTGTCTTCATGCTCCAGCTGTCTGCAGCTGTAAAGTCCATTTCCTTGCAGAGATTATTAAAGTTTAATTTTATCATATCTGCCTCAGTCAGTGTAACTAATTCCGAAAGTGTTGACCCAGGGAGTAATATTTTTCCACAACAGTCGACCTTTTTCAGACTGGAAGTGTTATGATGATGAGACCTGTAGCTTAACGCCGGCTGACAGCCATGTCATGTAAGATTTGATTGGTGCCAAGGGGTGTGTCAGGCGCTAAAGTGAAAAAAAAAAGAGATAGAGAGAGAGGAAAAAGAAACTGTGAACGTTCATGAGAAACGATCACCACGTCAGCAGGACAGCATCTCTTTGTCATCGTTCAGACGGCGCTGATCTATTTGACAGCCATCTATTCAGGCTGTGATGTGTGAATCCCTCGTATCTGTTCTCCTCTTTCTTTCTTCCTCCTTCTGCGTGTCCTCCCTTATTTCTGCCTCCTTTACTTTTTCCCTTCCTTGCTTCCTTCCTTTCCTCTCTTGTTCCCTCCCTTTTCCTTTCTTCCCTTCCTTCCTTCTGACCTATTTCCTCCCTTTTCGTTTTTATATCTTCTTGCCCCATTTCCTTCCTCCTTCCCTTCCCTTTCTTCCTCTATTCCCTCACTGAATCCCTCCATTTTCCTGTCTTCCCATGATCCCTTTCCCTTCTTTCTAGTTGGCAATCAATCCAGTCATCTCCGTTCAGTGTTTATGGCTGATCTAAATCCGGAGCTGCTTCGTGTCTGAGCAGTGTAAATAGATGCTGATGCCACAATGTTGCCAATGTGAATAACGGCAGCCATCAGAGACATGTTATGGACCCCTATCGACCAGAGGCCTCACTGCTGTGATGTTTGGAAACTTGACTGTAAGCGTTAATGGGGTCTAAATCACAGGCCTGTCTGTGCTTTTATTCAGATGAATGTGCACAGACATAAAGCCCCACTGGCCGTCAGCGTGACACAGCCCAGTGCTCTGCGGCCCTCTGCTCTGCACCTGTCACACACACATATACACAGAAACTGTCATTAGAGCACACGTGGTCAGAGGCAAAAACCAGTAAACCTGCAGCTTTGGGAAGACGGGGAAAATAGGAGAGAGTAGGAGAAGCCGTCTAAGAGGACAAAAAAATTCATAAACCATGGATGAATAAGTTTACAACATCTAACTTTAATTGTCCTGAATGTGACAATGAATAGGTGTCTGTTTCGCTTTTCTTGGGACAAGTATTATAGCGTTGCCAGATGTTGTTCTAAAAGTCTCACTGATGGCCACTCTCTCTCACCTTGGTTGGGTCCAGAGTGGTCCTGGTGAACAAATATAAAAGGACGCTCTGCCACCTTCTGGAAGCAGACAGAAACACTGCGCTCAACAACTCAAGGCCGAGACCTCATATGACACCAACATTCAGCCCTCCTCAACTCTTCAGATATTCCCTTTGAAGATTTTGAGCCGTTCCAGAGCTTTACTAAACACTGACATACTCTGATTCAGATTTGTGTGATCAAACACTTTTTACGCAGCCAGATAATAGCGTGAAGGCAACAGAGAATTTCAAAAAGGCACATTAAAATAAATCATTCCCTCAGTTAAAAGACTGTAAACTGGCATTACTCTATCATGTTTTATTTATCCATCCTTAATAAATATAAGGCGCTAAAACATTGAATACAAATCGTCGGTGGGCAAAGATGTATTTTTAACAGAGGGGTACCTGATAAATATATACGTCACTCCACAAAAACTTTGTGTTAAGCATTAGCACCGTTCACTCATGGCTAAAATCATTAATACTTATGCCTATGGAAGTCCAACTTTCTTCAAAGAACAGCAAAAATATTGGAATACTCAGCAGCAACATGGCTCAAACTCCCCAGACACCCCCCTGCAGGGATTTCAAGGATTATGACTTTAATCCTTATGGACCTGCTCAGAGGTTTACTATTAATACTCATCCAACACCGGCGATAAAGGGGAATATAAAGTATAAAGTTTAACACCGTACGAGACAGCTACAGCACCAACAGGCAGTAAAGGTTCACAACTTGCTGTGGACAGAGTTTGTGAGCCTTCAAACACCTGGTTGTTTCAGGCCCAACCAGTTTTCAAAGGCTGGGATGTGTCGCTGTGGCTGGTTTTGTCCTTTGCTGCTGATAAAGCCCTGATAAGTTCACTAGTATATTTTGTCACATCATTAAGGGATCATGAAATAAGTGTACTCCATTGGAGTTGTCATTGTATAATACAATATTTCATTTGGAGGCCTTTAGTTTGTCTGGAGTGATTTAATGTTAAATTACATATTTACAATTCAAACAATCAGATGACTACGAAGCCATTTGTAGAGACAAACCCACACAGAAATATCACTCGGACGTAAATTTCTCTCTATATAACTGTTTGTATGTCTGTTTTAGTGTCTTTCAGCTCACTAATTTGGAACAATTGTGTATTTGTTTTATGTTCTTTCTTGTTTTCAGCTTGAACATCCAGATACATGATCTTTGCAGTATTAATTGTTTGCGAATATGGAGCACGGAGAGACAAACAGAGACAGAGCGGGCTTATACGTATGAATACGTTGTGTTTGTCATATATCTTGAAATATCACTCCGAATGGATGCTTGGGTCCAGTTGGAATGAACAACTGTATGCTCACCAGTTAGCTATATTCACTTTAAGTTGCTCATTTATCGCAGCTGTGTTTACAACTTGTTTCTGCTGCCAACTAGTGGACAACAATTTCTTTTTACCAGCTTCAGCAAACTGAAGAAGGTGTTGAATTTCACAGTTAAAAAGAATTTCAGAGAATTTCAAGTTACTATTTTTGTGGGCTGAAAACTGTTTCTTAAATCTGCAAGAACTGGAGTTTTGACCAGTGGGGGGCAGCAGAGAGAAGTTACAAATTAAGAAAATTAGCTATTTTTAAACCTAAGGCGTATTTCTCGATCTACATTATTATCCAGACCAATGATCAGAGATAATCAGACATGGTAGAACTTTATACGAATTTATTTGTCTTTTATAGAATGTATATCAGAAAACATGGTGAAACATGGTTCTCTGCTAGTGACAGGAAGCGCTGAAAGGTAAGAGAATCATTCATTTTATAAGGTATCTTTATAGTAAACAAACACACGAGTTGCAGATGTGATTGCATGGTTGTGATAAGTGAGCTATTGATTTTAGCAACAACAAAAGTTCATAACTAAATAAGCAACATGCAAAGCTGAGTTGTTATTAAGTCTTTATGATTTTGTCTAATCTTTTTAATGCGAGAGTGGCCTGATGGAATCAAGCCAAAAAGTGCTCATCCGAATTTGATTCGGGTGTGGCCAAATCCCGAATGGTCCGCCGATGTGTCAGCACATCTAGCTTTCTATACGAGTCCCATTCTGTTCTAAAGAAAGACATAAACACAGAAATCTAAAACGCAGAACCGTTTAAAACATGTATCTAGAACCAGACATCCGAAATCACTAACAGCTGATATTATACTAAGTAAACCAACAGAGGAGACAATGTCTTTGTTCCTTTTAACATGTCTCAAACCCTCTTGCAGCAGTGTCTGTCCAAGCCCAAGCCCTGAGGGCTTAATTAGATTAATGGAGGAGATGGAGAGGATCTAATGACCTATCTCTCTGCGTCCCTGGACAGATGAAAGATGGAGAGGCTTGGAGAAATGCATCAGCACTCGCCTGCTCCCCCCCACCCCGTCCTCTCCTCTGCCCCAGACAAGTCAGTGGTCCTTGAGAACACTCCAAGATACATTACACGATTACACGAAGCCCACGGCTGAGTCAATCCCGCGTCTGCATCACTCTAGCATTTCATTGGTTGTTGGTTGCATGACAAGAAGGATGGCAGAATATGGGCTGAGTGGGTGGGTGATTTTATACAAAACGACAAGCCAGCGTGCAAGTGTCTCACTGAGATAAGGGCCACGGACATGGAACATTACAATATGGGCAGATGAGCGGCAATATAGTTCATCCCTTTGTGTATCACGCTGATTGTGAACATGTCGAAGATGTGGAGTCTAAATACTGATTTGCACTGGTTGACTACTACAGAGGAAAACACGTACTCCGCAACCAGGTCATCAAATCCACAATGAGTGTAAAGTGTAAAATACATCTACCTAAATACTGTACTTAAGTAAAATTTAGATGCACTTGTACTTCACATTAGTATTTCTATTGCATTCCATGCTACTTTAAACTTCCACTTAATTATACTTTGGAGGCAACTTTGTACTTTTACATGGCTACAGTTTTGAAAATGTTAGTTACTCGTTACATCACAGCCAAATTAGTGCATTTTTAGATTCATTTATTTTTATTGGCAGTCAAATAAAAACAAACCCCGTGAATTTGATGATAACAACATTTTTGAATATTGGATCTGATGATTGGCCAGGATGATATGCAGCCTATGGTTTGTGCTTTTGATACTTAAGTAGGACAGACTGCCAGGAAATTACTTTTAATCTCAGAAGCACGTTTGATATCAGACGGCAGACATTTCAACAAGTCACATTCATTGCTAAATTTGTGACTTTTACACTTCAACGTGATTCAAGATGGTTTAAGTTTACTCTAATCCGAGTTCACTTTTCCAAAGTCTGAACCTTAAACTCGAGTACATTTTTAGAGAGACGTTATTACTTTTACTTGGATATATTTCGACACATGCGCGCCTCTTGAATGTCTTTATTAGTCTGCTCTGTGATCGTTCCGCGGCCACGCCCCCACGTCGCTACGTCAGAGTGGAACAGCAGTAAGTGTATTTGTTGTTTACACTTAATTATAACTACACAAAGTGTTATAGAGTTCTCTTTTCTGCCGTCATGTCACGTCGTACCTTTTTGAAGTTTTTTAGCCAACCTTGTGTGTGTGTGTTAGTACGAGGAATGTATACTGTTAATATAACTAACACTAATATAATGATTTATAATTGTAATTCTAATTTGTTATCACACTAAACAGTCTATGGAAGATATTGTCTGCAGTACAGGAGGAGCGTTATCTTCTCATGACATGATGATGTGTTAGTTCATCACAATTAAGTACAGACTCTTCACTTCCACCCGTCCTTTGTTGACTACTTTTATTTTAGGAGTTAATCTCGCAAACTAAGCGCATTTTTACTGTAGTATCCCTTCAGTTTTTGGCTCTCCTCCCCAGCTGCACTGACTGTAAAAGAGTAGACAACAGTAGCTTATAGCAAAGCGTTAAGGGACCACAGCCGAGGCCGCGACATCCTGACATGCAGTTCCTGTGGTGGACAGTAGATGGCTCTATAAACACATCAACCACTGTTGAGTGAGGGAAGTGACTGTAGTGGTATTTTTTAAAAGATATTGTTTCATTACTCAAGGTTTTACTAAACTAAAAATGTTTTAGATTTGGAGCACCTTTGGTTTAATCAACCGAGTCTACAAACTTCAGTTAGTTTCAGTTTAGCAGATTCAGATTAATCAGCTTAATACGAATGCTCAACAATATAATGCCCTGATTTAGGATAAAATAAGGGAGAAAAAGAAATTTTAGTAGTGTATAAAGTAGGGATGTGTGATATGACAGATATTATGATTGGGATATGATTAAAAATGTATGGCAGTAATTATTTGGGAGTCACAATCTTCATTTTCAGGCAAATAGCTATTAGATTAATTGCGATGTGACATTTGCTCAGGTTTGTACCAAACAAACATGTTTTCATGTTTTTTTTTCTTTATCAAATGTTAATCTTTTGCAATTAATTGCAGCTTCTTGCGATTTTGCATCAGTGGTTCCCAACCCTTGTTTGTTGGATTCCCCCTACTTATAACCCCAGCCTCTTTGTGTGCACACACATACACTCCTAAAGTATGATCATGATTCATTTGAAATGCATATTTCGGAACAAGGAGAAAAACAGTATCATTCTGAAAAGTTTTATGTTCAGACATTTTTTTTTTATAGAAATTGTCCAGCAAAGTGTTATTATAATTTAATTGAACATGTGCAAGTTTCACAACTTCAGAGGGGACAAAGCCTGGTGAACCTCCCTCTGTTCTCTGGCTCCCCTTGTTTTGGGCCCAAACCGCAGGTTGGGATCCACAGATGTAGATAGTGCACATATCATAATTGTGGTTATTTTGTGAATAATTGTGCAGTATAGATTAATTAATATAGGTCTGAATTTACCTACTGCCACATTAAAATCTCTATCCTTTAATGTATCTGATAATGTGTATTCTGCACAGTGAGTACTTCTGCTCATTGTACATAGTGTCATCAATACTTTAAACAGACTATGTACTTCTTCAACCGTCAGCTTTGAGAGGTCAGATTTATTTTGATCTGCAGCTCGAGTCCTGCTTTTCCCTTCGTATACCACATTATGTCATCATAAAGGCCCAGGTGTCATTTTGCCAGTAAAACTTGTGACAGGAGCTCTCACCCAACAAGATGTGGTTGAAGCGGCTGACACAACATGATCAGTGACAGCATGCCCTCAACAATGAGTGCAATGATGAATGTGAGCTGTATTTACTCTGTAAAGGAGCTCCTTGGGTGTCTCTGCCCTGCTTTAGTGGTCACCTATAAGCCTATTGGGTTCTTATATGAGATGGAGATGAGCTTACATGACACTGCTGATGGTGGGGGCTATTCTCTGTGCAAGAGTATTAGTGATGCTAAAAGCAGTGATGCCAGAGGAATCTTTCAGCTCCTTTGGAATCAGAACACCCTGCACAGAGTCTCTGCACACTCTCTTGCATATGGCACAGCAGATGCATCTTTAGGTTTGTAGACATGTTTGGCAAATTAAAGGGCCTCATCAGTGGCCCACAGATGCCAGCAGCTCCAGGAAGCACCAGAACAGCCCCCAGCCCTGCTCAGGCTCCAGTTCCAGCCAAGGTAAGACTTGTTAGAGGTAGAAATGAGTGTGCTGTGTCCAGCGTTTATTTGCTTTCTATAAATTTTCTATTGTTCATTATGTTCCAGTGAGGCATCAGCAGCCAGAGCGTGACCACAAATGAAAAACTGTATCTGGCCTGTAATTCAACATTTGTTTAGTCTACATTTACATTTGTTTCATCTGAGATCACAGTTTCTTATCTGCACTTCACACATTCATTTTAGATGCTCTGTTCTCTCGCCAACAAAGAATCAAAGAAAATGTTTCAGTACACAGACTTCACTGGAGTCACTCATTACCCAACGGGCTTTTTTGTAATCTCTATTCATCTCAAATCTATCAGGCAATTTGCCAAAGGCTAAATTCACTTTGCTTTAAAAGTACTGCTTAAATTAAAATTAAAATGAAATATATATATTGACCACGGTCTGACTAATGTCGCCCAGCGTCTGACTTTGTGGAAAATGTTGATTTGTGGTGTAGGAGGAGAAGCCAGCTGATAAGGGGAATGAGGCCAAGAAAGAGGACCAGGGTAAGTCATTTTGAGTCTTACTCATTTTTGGAAGCTGAAATGGCACATTTAGACACAAAACTACTGGATGTCCCTTTTGTCTTTTGCATCATCTCAAAAGTGCTTTCTCTCCGAGGACCGTCCCCTACCTCTCTCGCACTTCTTTCACATATAGTGAGGCAGAGATATTGATCATGAGAGTCAAAAATGGGGTCAAGCACAGCAGGTCATCTCAATACAGTTAATTATATTTTGACTTAACACCACTGAAAACAGTGATACCACTTAACACATCTTTTGTGTGTAAATGTAACAATCCTGCACACTTTTGAACACCCCAATTATTTTCATTCATAGCTCCTCTTCTTCACACTTTGTGTTTTTTATTTAACCAGTACACAGCACATGTGTATTCTCTGCAGCATGTTGTAATTCCTTCTAAAATAACTTAATGGAGTTACTTTGAAACCATGTGAGCTATAATATATTGTTTTTCTGGGGAAATGTGCACTTACAACCTATATTCTAAACTGACACTGTTTATAGTATTTTGAGATGACTATGCGAAATGCAGGGCTTTAAAGATGATTAGTAATTTCCTAAAATCAAATCAATCGGGGGCAGTGAAGCATCATTGTGATGTGCATCCAACAACTGCATTTTCAGAATAACAACATCAAGCAACTCTGGCAGGGATAAAATGACATTAATGGGTGTTGCTTATTCTTAGAATCTAAACCGGCCCCTGTGC
>KV751334.1:5342005-5387160 GCA_001698575.1 Mola mola | reverse complement strand
CCGACCGCTGCTCCGGCACTGGCAACACCAGCAGCTCCAGCTAACCCTGATCAAGGGGGTCCTGAGGGGTAAGACCTGTGCTCTGTCTAGTTTTTTAATTAATAATGATAACAACACACCTTTGTCACAAGTGTATTTTTTATTTCTTTTTTTTTTAACCAAATTTTTATGTGTTTTCATCGCAGGACAAATATGCTGACTTTTGAATATCAATAGAAAATCAATCTTTATCTATGGAGTACCTGCACCACATCCAAACTCCACTCTACTCTAACAAAATGCACGCCGGCCGAGACACTATCACCACAAACCAGTATTAAATTAATCACCGGGTAGATACTAATTAATCAGATTCGCTGACAGGATACAGAGAGATGCAGGGAAAGCCCTCAGAGACGAGCGCAGCATGTGGGAGCTTCATCCCCCGGCACATCATGCATATTAACAGGGGGATGACCTGAAAGTGGATTAAAAGCTTTTCAGCTTTTTAGTTTTAAGAAGCTCACCGAGGCTGCTTCTGACCCTACAATTAATTGACAGGTACAGAAAGATTGTGTTGATCCTCACATGTTGTGAAAGTGTTGTGTCGTGTACATAATAAGGGAGGAGCTGGCCAAGGCACCTTTTGTGGAGCACAGTTTGAGGTGTGAGCCCTTTGTGCCACCAGTGATAAGTAACCCAATGACAATGATCTTTAAACATGCTGTTGAAAATGTTTTTACTAACTGCACTTCCTGTTTTTAAAATGGACCGACTGAATGTGTAATTTAAAAAGACAACAGCAGAGTTCATCTTTAACTCAACAGCCAGTTTGAAGTCCACACTATTCTGTATGTGAGAGGTTGTGCCTTCCTGTTTGGCTTCTTGAGTAAATTAGAATAAAAAATATTTTCTTTTCATCAGATTAACGTAGTCAAATAAAAATATCCTGTATAGATTTTAAGTGGGATCTATGCTACTGTGGTGATTTATTTTTATCAACACAATTGAATCCGTCACATCTCCCCGTCTGTTGGTCAAATGTCTTGCCAGACTGTGACCACTAGGAGGAGATATATAAACACAACTCATCCTATCTGCCTATGCTGTCAAAGACAGAAGGCTTCTGTCTTTGACAGCATAGTCTTTCCTCTGAAAAAATTCTCTCATCTGCTAATGACTTTATTCCACATTACAAATCATAACTCAAGTCATGTGTGGAATGCAATTCCAGAGGAGTCTAGACATGAAATTAGATTTTCGTTTATCAAAGTCTGTGTGAATTGTAAAGATTCCAGCCCCTCCCACTTATCTACCTTTGTATCAGCGTATGTTAATTTTCAAGTACTTGCATTTCAACTGAAAGCTTCAAATCAAATCAAATTTATTTGTATAGCCCAAAATCACAATTTACACATTATCTCACTGGGCTTTGACAAACTGTACAGATGTGACATCCTCTGCCCTTAGACCCTCGAACCGGGTGGGGAAAAACTTAAAAAACCCTAAACAGGGAAAATAAGAAACCTCAGAAAGAAACACAGAGGAGGGATCCTTCTTCCTAGGACGGACAGACGTGTAATAGATGTCACTTGTACAGAACACAACAATGTGATAATAACAGTTTACTTAGAATGTATAAGACATCGATGAGTCCCAGAGTCTGTGGAAGCTATAAGTCCAGATGCATGTTTACTCTGTTGGTCCAGGAGTCACTATAGTCCATGTAGCAAGATCTGAGTGTTGCTGATGTAGTCACTGAGTCCAAGAGTATGTAGAATCTATAAGTCCAGGGATATGTGAAGTGTAGTGATCCAGAAGCACGTGTAGTCTATTGGTCCAGAAGCCATTGTAATCTGTGGATCCCGAGTTGCACTTGGAAATCCAGCCTAGGATCCAAGTCACAGGATCACCTGTCCTAATGTGGTCAGGAGGCATCAGGCAGGACCACAGCAGCAGCTCCCACCGCAACCTAGAAAGACCTGCAGGATGATAAAGCACAACGACTCTGGGGAAGAAGTGAAGTTAGTGTAAGGATATGGACATTTAGAGGAGCAGAGAAGGAGTCGGAGTCAGAGGGGGGAGAGAAGAGAGCTCAGTGTATCATGGACTATTCCCCCAGCAAACCTAAGCCTATAACAGCAAAACTAAGGGCAAGAGAGGCCAGTCCTAACTATAAGCTTTATCAAAAAGGAAGCTTTTAAGCCTACTCTTAAAATCAGAGAGTGTGTCTGCCTCCCATATCAAGACTGGAAGATGGTTCTACAGGAGAGGAGCTTGATAGCTGAAAGCTCTGCCTCCCATTCTACTTTTGGAGATTCTTGGGATCACCAAGAATCCTGGGAGGTAGGTGAGGACAAGGATTTTAAATTCTATTCTGAATTTAACTGGGAGCCAGAGCAGAGAAGCCAGTACGGGGGAAATATGGTCTATGATATTATTTCTAGTCAGTACACGTGCTGCTGCATTTTGGATTAACAGAAGAGTTTTTAAAATCTTATTAGGGCAACCTTAAAATAAAGAATTACAGTAATCCAGCCTGGAAATAATAAATGCGTGAACTAGTTTTTCTTCATCTTGTTGAGATAGGATGTGCCGGATTTTAGCAATGTTACGGAGGTGAAAGAAGGCCGTCCTTGAAATCTGTTTTACATGTGAGTTAAAAGACAGCTCCTGGTCAAAGATAACACCCAGGTTTCTGACAGTGGTGCTGGAGGCAAAGGAATGCCATCCAGATGAACTATGTTGTTGGATAATGAGTCTCTAATGTGTTTAGGGCCGGGCACAATGACTTCAGTTTTGTCAGAGTTTAACATTAAAAAGTTATGAGACATCCAGTTTTTAATGTCCTTAAGACATGTCTTTAGATTAGCTAGCTGATGGGTTTCATCTGGCTTCATTGATAAGTATAGTTGTGTGACATCAGCATAGCAATGAAAATGTATGGCGTGTTTTCTAATAATATTACCTAAATGAAGCATGTATAGAGTGAATAGCAATGGTCCAAGCACAGAACCTTGTGGGACTCCGTGACTAACCTTGTCATATCTTGATGATTCATCATTAACATGAACAAAATCATATCTATCAGATAGGTAGGACTCAAACCATCTTAAAGCAGATCCTTTAATGCCAATTTGGTGTTCCATCCTCAGTAGTAAAATGTGATGATCAATAGTGTCAAAAGCTGCGCTAAGATCTAATAAGACTAGTATAGAGTTAAGTCCCTCATCAGATGCAGTGAAGAGGTCATTTGTAACTTTTACCAATGCCGTTTCTGTACTGTGATGCTTTCTAAAACCTGACTGAAAGTCTTCAAATACACTATTATCCTGAAGAAAGCCACAAAGTTGTTTAGCTACGGCTTTCCGTGAATCTTTGAAAGAAAGGGTATTTTGGATATTGGTCTACAGTTTGCTAGAACTTCTGGGTCCAGGGTAGGTTTTTTTTTAGGAGCGGTTTAATTACAGCTACTTTAAAAGACAGGGGCACATAACCTGCTACAAGGGATAAATTGATAATATTTAGTAGTGGATTACTAACTAAGGGTAAAACCTCTTTGAACAGCCTAGTAGGTATTGTGTCTAGTATACAGGTTGACGATTTAGATGAAGATAATGTTGACGTTAGTTCATGAAGGTCAATTGGATGGAAGCTTTCCAAACACACATCAGGACTAATAACGGCCTCTATAATTCCTGTTGCTGAACTGGAATCTGTCAGGCATTAGTCAGTAACTGAGTAATTGTTTCAACAGGAAGGAAAAAAGATATGAATACAACAAAATCATAGATGTTTTGTTCTTTTTGTTTTTAACTAAAATGTCTTTATGTTTGTGAATGAGACACTGGCTTATTTCGCTGATTGTATTTTCCATTTTCAGAGAAGAAGCGCCCCCTCCCCTACCCATAATCATAAACAAGTATTCAGATGAGCATCTCCGAAACATCATCAAACAGGTGAGGGACCGGCTGGAGCTTTACAAGGAGAAAGTGGTGGATCAGTATGCTTCATCCCCAGAGATCAGCCCTCCTGTCAGTGAGTACAAACCCAGAATTATTCATCTGCACCAACATCAAAGATTCCTTTCAGCCCAGAGCAAAAAAGCTTATTATTTGTGACAAAATGATTGTCGTTGCTTTTGGTGCTTGTGATCTTCTCTTTCAGCACCTCTGTTACCTAAAGACGTCTACGCAAAAGTCACAGAGGAGAGGAAAAGGCAAGCGGAGGAGGAGAGGATAAAGAAGGAGGAGGCTGACAAGAAGAAGAAGGAGGACCAGGAGAAGAAAAAGAAAGAGGATGAGCAGAAGAAGAAAGAGGAGGAGGAGAAAAAGAAAGCAGAGGGTATAAATGAGAAGAAGGAGGAGAAGAGCGCGAAGGCCAAGTTGTTGGAAGCGGCCTGGTTTTCTGTGGACATGGTGCTGAAGCCGGTTGAGGACCTGATGGACTCTGTTCTGGGGATAACCATGGACCCTTTCACTGACAGGCGCTACATCGCCTGGCTCAGCTTGGTCACTCTGGCCTTCAACTACAACACCTGGTTCATCACAGTGCGCCTCTGTTTCCCGTACCACACGGAGAGCGCCATCCCTTATTGGTTTGCCCTGGATTTGTTTGCTGACCTCATTTACCTCACAGACTCCATTATCTTCCAGCCCCGCAAACAGTTTGTCAAAGCTGGAGACATCATAGTGAGTTTTAGGGCTGTCTATTGACACAGTATGTTTTGATATCGAGCACATAATAGCATAGATGACAGAAATAGTAAGATGACTTAATTAGTCAAGCCCCATTTCCACCAAGCAGGGAACCAGTCCTAGCCTAGTCCTGGCCACTTGTTTTGATGAGTGCTTTGGATTGATGATGTAGTCTCACAACATGTTTCTTTTTTCCTTTCAGAAAGACAGAGTGATGTCAAAAAAGAACTACAGAGATTCAGAGAGATTCAAGGTACTTCTTTATTTATTTTAAAGTTGCTATTAGCATGAACTCATCTCAGTTTGTTCACACTTCTATTTCTCCTCATCAGCTAGACACGATGGCCCTCTTACCATTGGACTTGCTGTACATCCAGTTTGGATTCAAGTCCATTTTCAGAGCCAATCGTTTGTTGAAGGTAAATTTACTCATATGTTGCCTTTTTATTGAAGCCAAGTGATGGTTAAGATATACTAGCTTACTAGTGACATTTTCATGCTTATTCTCAAGGCAGATACATTTTTTGAATTCAGCGATCGTCTAGAGAGCATCATGGCCAAGGCTTACATCTGGAGGTTAGTCACGTGGAATTAACTGAGCAATTTTTTAATTTTTCCATAGATTTGCACCCAGAATTGTTTGAGCAGTTCATTTAATCAAGTATTCTTGAAGAAATCATGATATGTCCTTCTTTTCTCATGAGAATAATAAAGAAGGAGTGTTTAGTTCTTCGAGAAAACCTTTAGAGTTGAAGGCTATGATGTGCAACGTTACACTCACTGTTTAAGACAGACAGTAAGGGGCAGATAAATGGAGACAAGTCACATCTTTACTTCTCTGCTAGGGTGATTCGGACCATTGGCTATCTTCTCTTCATGCTCCACATCAACGCTTGCTTGTACTACGTGGCATCAGACTACCAGGGCATTGGGGAAACTAAATGGGTCTACTCTGGTCAGGGCAGTGCGTAAGTACATAGCCTTTAATGTCCTGTTGTTTTATTCATATTACACATATTACACTTTTAAATCACATCAGAAGTAATCAGTACTTATTGCACAGTACCAATAATCAGTGTCACTATTAATGGCTTACCACATTTTCTGAGTCAAATCAAACCACCCAATTACCAGCATAAATGTTAGCACTGTACATTTCTGCAAACATTCACACTTGACATTTCAGTTTTCAGTTTTATGCAATGTGTAACATATGGCTACGGTTTTAGTATAAAATGTTGAAAATAAACAAGCAAGCAAACAGTATTATCAACAGCACTAGGGAAACAGCAGAGTTGGCAATTTGTCAGATGTTTGTGTGCTGTGTTGCGGGGATACAATTACTACCAGAAGTATTTGGACCATGACATAGTTTTTATGCCTTTGTGCCAGCGACAGCCAGGGCCAGAAGAATTACATTTTCATGCTGTCCGTCTGTCTGGTAAACATATGTCCATATGTCTGTTTGTCCGTCTGGGCCATTGTAGTAAATGATATCTGTGATTTTCTTCAAACTTTGCACAAAGGTCAAAAGTAAAGTTCACTGTGACCTCAAATCTTGTGAGCACAAAAAAATGCATTGAGAGTTTTTTTTCAATTTAGCACAAATTTACATTTAGACCTGAGAATGAATTGGTTAAATTTTGCAGGTCAAAGGTCACTTCACCACACATACATATTGTGAGGTAGCTGTATAGTGGGATTACCAGAAATAGCGCCTCAGCCCTTCGTCTTGACCCACCCCTGTACTTTCACTGTCCGCATTATTTGACTCGCAGAGGCGATACATTTTCTAGATATCTTTTTGTGGCTATACACCACCACAATGGATTTTAAATAAAACAATTGAGATTTGATCGAAGTGCAGACTTTGAGCTTTAATTTGGAGGTTTCACAAAAATATAGCAGTTACCATTTAGGAATTACAGCAATTTTATAAAGAGTACCTTTATTTTCAGGGGCAGAATTTGGATAGACTATAATAAGTAGTGAGCAGTATGGTAATTGTAACCATATTTTTAATACTTGGATGAAAATCCTTTGTAGTCAATGACTGAAGCCTGGAACCCATGGACATAACCAAATTCTAAGTTTCCTCCCTGAAGATGATTTTCCAGGCCTTCACTGCAGCCACCTTCAGTTGCTGCTTGTTTGCGGTTCTTTCTGCCTTCAGTTTTGTCTTCAGTAGCTGAAAAGCTGCTCTATTAGGATAAGATCAGATGACTGACTTGGCCATTAAAGAATATTCCAAATCTTTGCCTTGAAAAAGTTTTAAGTTGCAGTATGTTTGAGGTCATTATCCATTTGCACTGAAGGGGTTTATCTTCCCCAAGGAAAGGATTCTTCGATCCTCCACTTTGATTGTTTTCTGTGGTCTTCCAGGTCATTTGATGTTGTTGAGCTCACCAGTGCATTCTTTCTTTTTAAGAATTTACTAAGTTGTTGATTTAGCCACTCCTAAAATGCTATCTCTGTGATAGATTTTGTTTTTCAGCCTAATGATGGAGTTCATTGCATTGATATCTCCTTGGACTTCATATTGATAGCTCCAGTCAAACAGCCGCCAAATGCCAATTCAACACCTGAATTCAACTCCACACTTTTTATCTGCTTCATTTGTCTTGAAGTAGCAAGGGAACCGTCTGTCAGTCATGGAAGTACTCTGCATAAAATGACTGTAATTCTTAGATGGTAAATACCATATTTTTGTGAAACCTCTTAATTTAAAACTGAAAGTCTTCACTTCGATCACATCTCGATTGTTTCAGTTGAAATCTATTGTGGTGGTGTATAGAGGCAAAATGATAAAAACTGTCATTTTCTAATACTTCTGGACCAAACTGTATCTACTGAAGTTAGCATGCTAACCAGTTAGCCCCAGTTCATCCTGTCTTATGGCACTACTTCGTGCATCTAAGGGCAATAGCCTTTAGATGCACAAGCTCTCTTAATGTTCAGTTTAATAAGTAGATTAAAAAAAACTCATGAAATGTCAATCAATCATACAACTGTTTTCTTTAGTAGCAGAAATATACAACCATAAGCCGTTTTAATTGAATTGACACACCACACCCATCAGCGGCTGATCAGAGTTTTTTATTAATTTATTTTCAATATATACATATGTAATAATCTGAATGTAATATTATGTGTATTGTAAAAATGTTGATACGGTACAATGTACAAATTAAATCAAGATGTGGTTTGTAGAAATGTAGAACATTTTGTTCTGGCAGCTGGGTTTTAGACTGATAATCAGTCTCGCAACTTGTGCTCACTACTTGTTGTGGTCCGAGTGGTCGAATGTGGATGTAAAAATGTCTGCCCTCTCCCAGTTATAATGGAACTAGATGGCACTGTTTTTATTTACAACTAGCCAATTAAGCTAATTTATATTGCTGAAGTTGGAGTTCAGCCAATGCCGTCACTGGAATGTCATCTACATGTCAAATCAATTCAACAATTATTTATAAAGCACATTTAAAACAACAAAACTCGACCAAAGTGCTGTACAACAATCTAAGCAAAAATTGAATAAGTAAATATGATAAGAAAAAACACAATAAGATAAAACCAAGAGGATAAAGACCCACAAAACAGCAATACTGTAAAATATCAACAGGATTAAAAGCTGAGGAGAAAATATGAGTTTTATGGTGTGATTTAAACATATCCAAAGTAGGGGAAGCCCCGATATGAGGGGGAGGCTGTTTTAAAGTTAAGGGCCAAGCGCAGCAAAGGAAAATCCCTTTCAAGCTATAATCTAAACTCTGGTCAGAGGCCCTAAGTTATCTTGCAAGGGTGAAGAGACATAAAAGATCTGGAAAAAACGGATAGTGCTAACCCATTCAGTGATTTTATAAACAGGTAACAAAATCTTAAAATGAAAACTCAGCCAAACAGAAAGCCAATGTAGAGATGAGTCACAATTTTTCAAACATTCAGCTATTCTAAAAATTATTGGTTTTTCCGAAAATTTATATTTTCTAGATGTTTTTGCTGCGTTTTGGCCCAATTGAAGGTGATTTAGGAAAGACTGACTGACACCAAAGTAAAGTAAATTACAATAATTAAGGTGAGAGGAAACGTAAGCTTGGATTACCTTTTCAAGGGCAGAGGAAGACAATAAGGATTTTATTTTTCCAAGAGATTCTTAAGTGGAAAGAGCTATTTTTAACTGCTGAGTTTATCTGAGTCTCAAATTGTAAAGATGTGTCCAAAATGACCCAGAAGTGTAAGGCAAGACAATAAGATTTCAAGGGAAAGTTTCAGTTTATTTTTAAATGCAAGTAAAATTAGGTATTGTCAGTGTTACAATGACAGTAGATATCATACTTATTAAAAATAGATCTCAAGGTTAGCATATGCAGTGAAAACAGGCCTCCCATAGGAAAGTCGGGCTGAAGAAGAAGAGACATCACCAAGGCTGACTAAAAAAGTTATATTTCATACAAACGAGCCAATGCATATTAGAACAGTACCTTGAAGGCCAACATCGTCTTTACCTGGGAAAGGATCTTGTGAGTAGATGAGTGTGTTCTTCCGCTCGATGATTCAGGTGTGAGGAAATAGTTCCCAAATGACACTGCTCATAACAAGGTGCTGCATCACAGCTCATTGTAGGGCAATGCAACATGAAAACATGTCGTAAATGTTAAAGTGAATGTTTTATATTAGATTAGTGAATAAGTGAATAAATAGACAAAGCAAAAGGTGATGTAAATCTTTAACAAAGGGCAAATGAGTGCTGTTAAATCAAAGAAATGAATACAACAAAACATGCTAAAAAAGATATACAAGTGAACAAACTTTGCTGAACAAAGAGAAGCAAAACCTAACTCACTACCCCAGTCAGTGACCTGATGTGTCCAAACATAAAAAAATGTGAAGTGCAGAACAGAATCAGTGTTTTAAAAAAGGGGTTATTATTTCTAAAATAAGACATTGCTTTTTAGGTTCAAATTTAAAATGTACAGTAATATTTCAGCACTTGGAGAATGACTAATGAAAGTCCATTTGGTTCCAGTATTTTGGGGGACAAGGCAAACATCTCTATGGCCAACATCTCCAAAACTCACAACTCCCACCAAACTAATCTAGAGGGAAAAATAGAACTACAGGTAAGAGGAAAAACATGTATTCTTGATTTTGGGATGAATTGCCACTGTCAGTCTGAAATCAGCACAGCACATCAGTGAAATGCTGTTTGATCACACAATTACCAAAGTGATCAAAATATTTTGTTGTAAAACAGTGCTCCACCAATTGTGTTCCTCCAAATTGTCATAGATTGTCGAGCTTGAACGGTGAAACTGTGCGTCGTCATGTGGTCGTGTGGCAGCAGACAGAGACAATCTACTATTAAGTCTTATCGAAGAGAAAATGGAATGAGTTGGTTTTAATCCTTGTTAAAAACCCTCGAAATGAAACTAAGTTTACTTTAATTCCTTTCATAAAAAGTAAAGGTTTGAGGTTTTTACCTTTTTTAGCAGCGCAATTTTTGTATCTGCTGACAAAGAAGGAGTAGGGCTTGACCTTACATGAAGAATGTGACAACCTGAATCTGAAACACAACACAGATCACAGAGTTAACTGAAACAGACCCCCAGTTATTTCTGTGCCTGACAAACCCAGCGACAGTCCCAACACTGAAAACCTCTTGTGTGTTCATTCTCTGCTGCTGCTGCAGTTACCTCAGCTGCTTCTTCCATGCGGAGAAGTCCCTGCTGATGATCGCTGAGTTGCCGTTTCCAGACACCATGTTTGGACAGATCTTTCAGATGACTAACTACCTTTGTGGGGCATTCTCTATGTCCATCATTCTTAGCCAGGTAGTTTTTTGGTTTTTTTATCCTTTTTTCACTTTCTAATAATATTGTTCTCTGTCTTGGGATTGTGGCAAATTTCTTTTTTCTTTTTCTTTTTCAAACTTTGAAGCAGGACATTAATGGCATCAAACTTGGAGAAGGAAATGTTGATAATTTAAACACACCGTCCTAAACAACTGCAGGCGTGCGCGCGCACACACACACACACACACACACACACACACACACACACACACACACACACACACACACACAAATACACACACACACACACACGGACACAGACGCAGACATATTATGCTCGTTGTTTGTCTCTTGAAAAAATTGGCCAGCTACATGTAGTTTTTCCGGCTCCTCTAATGCCTCCACCCTCTCCACAGGTACCTGCGCTGTTACTACTTTGCTGTCCGCAGTCTGATCAACATCGGGGGTCTTAATGAGCCCCATACCGTCTTTGAAATTACCTTTCAGATGACTAATTTTTTCACGGGCGTCTTTGTGTTCTCCAGTTTGATTGGACAGGTAACATAAAGGCTTATTCCACCTGTCACATCATCTGGAAACCTGATAGACACTAGCATCTCCAGATCTCCTTTTTATCCACCTGTCTCGTTAAAGTAGTGATTAGCGTAGAAGGATAAATGAAACCTGTGGTGTTAGACGTGCGCTGTCTCACTAACACCCCATCATCAGTCAGTCCAAATGTCTCTCACTGGTTCCCTGTGGAGTCTGACGTAAGTAGTTTTCTAAATGAACCAAAGCTTCCCTCACTTCCTTTGTTTATTGTCCTGCCTCAGATGAGGGATGTCATCGGTGCAGCCACAGTAGGACAGACCTACTTCCGATCCTCCATGGACAACACTGTCGCCTACATGGTGGCCAACCGCATCCCATCCCTGGTGCAGAACCGAGTCCGCACCTGGTACACCTACACCTGGGACGCTCAGGGCATGCTGGGTCAGTAAAAGTTGCAGGTTCCATTTTCACACAGCGTGAGAGAGCATCAGATCATGGAAAAAATCATCTTGACGCTTTCAGATGAGTCGGAGCTGCTGGATAAGATGCCTCTGGTGATGAGAACCGCCATCGCTGTGGACATCAACCTGGCCACCTTTCAGAAGATCGATCTGTTCAAGGTGCCTCTTCAAGACAAAAACATGCAATATCAGGTGTGACGAAGCTCAGACATGAAGTCAAATGCTTGTTTATTTCCCCCACAGGGCTGTGACCAGCAGATGTTGGTGGACATGTTACTGAGGCTGAAATCTATCATCTATTTACCTGGAGACTTTGTTGTGAAGAAAGTGAGTTATATGATTGTTGTGATTCGGAAATGTGAATATTTACATTAGGGATGTGAACATGGAGCCTAATACTCCCACTAAAATTGGTTTAAAAACCCCAACAGAAAATTGCAGAGGTGCAGAGGTGCGGGAAGAAACCTTGAATGAACAAAAGAGAAGTTCTAATGTAAACAGTAAACTTAATTATTTCCTGTCTGCAATCTTTGTGTGCATGCTCTCCATCCTGATGGAAGCATACATCTCTCCAGTCCACAACAACAAACGGCTTCTAAGCTGATCTGATCCTCTTTGTTTTTTAATAGAAACTCTTGAAGAACTGAAAATAATAGGATGCCGAGGGGATAGATATCAAATTTTGCATAAAATTTTTAAGACTGCCTATTACAAGGCTAAATCCCACAATAACATAAGGGGATAAGACCCTTTTTTTTATGAAACATCCATCTTTAGGAAGGAAAGCTGAAAAACGCTCATCAAATAATATTTGCGAGAGACGACTCCTTGACATGTTCTTCACTTCTGTGCATATCACACCGCTGTTCCAATTAAATGTTGATGGTGCATGTAAATTTTAGGCCGTAGTAAATTACATGCCATGTCAATGGGTGACCCTCAATCTTCATGTGCATGTCACTGCAGCTACTGACTAGAACGTTATGCACATATCTGATGCGTCTTCAGCATGTAACAGTCTGAAGAGGATTTGTAGTTTGCTCTGTATGACTCTGCTCCTCCCTGCAGGGCGACATCGGTAAAGAGATGTACATCATCAAAGGTGGAGCGGTGCAGGTGGTTGGAGGACCTGACAACAGCATCGTGTTTGTCACACTTAAAGCTGGCTGCGTGTTTGGAGAAATCAGGTTGGGCAAAGTTTTCTCTTTGCTGGAACAAACACATTGGAAGAAAAAAAAAAAATCTGTCAGCAATGCAGATTTGTAATTTCACACTGTGATAAATGATTAATGGGCCCATCACTGTTATATATAGGAAATATGTTCATATTCACAGACAAAAACACTTTGAAGGACTAAATGATTTGTTTCTCCCCAGTCTGTTGCAGTCATCCAAAGATGGAGGAAACAGGAGAACAGCTAATGTCAAAGCCTATGGTTTCGCTAACCTCTTTGTCCTGGAGAAGAAAGACCTGTTTGACATCCTGGTCCACTACCCAGAGTCACAGAAAGTGTTGGCCAGAAAGGGCAGGTGAGTTAAACGCAGCTGGCTCGTTTCTATCCTTCACACACTTTAGGTGAGGTCGACACAATTTAACAAATCAACAAGGTGAGGAACGCGTCAAGGCAGCAAGTAATACAGAATTTTAATACGGAATTATACATTATAATTTCAGCAATCTATTTACCTGCTGGCACTGCCACTATCCTTAATCTAAAATTATATGCAGTATTTATTTTCACTCATATTTTAGTAGCTTAAGTTTGGGACACAAATCTACATTTCCAGGACATCCTCTATGATTCTCTTATGTCAAATGTGAGGGACTCGGGAGGATGAAAGGGCTGAAATGTAGTGTCAAATTCAGAATTATGGTTTTTAATTAGTCAGTCCTGCACAATATCAGAACCCTGTCTTCTAACGGTTGGTTCTATAAGTGGATCAATGTTTGCTTTATTGACAAACGCTTATTATTTTGTCCATGTGTCCAGGAAACTGATGAAAGCGAAGGGTCCAGCAGCAGCTAAAGTAGAAGAGGAGAAGAAAAAAGGACTGGCGCTGTTTGGACCCAAACCCGCTACGCCCAAATTGCTGCGTGCTGTCGGAGGAACCATTAACAAAAGATTTATTGACAAAATGAAGGTAACGGCACTTACATTTTTCTCCATTCATTAGCACATTTAAACCGTTAGAGCTATTGGAACTGATTGATCATTTGCACTTCTTTCCCCAGTCTGCTGCTGGAGGCCAGTCATGATCGTCAGGAACTCATTTATTTTCATCATTTTTCTTCAACTTATTTTTGGGAGTCAATGTACAGTTTTATTTTCAAGTGTGTGTCATTCTTTTGTAAAAAGTGTGTTTCCGGTCATTTTAAGACGGAAGCCTCTGTTATTCCGTGGTGCTCCTGGATCTCTGGAGGGTTACCCATGTTGAGACGTGCAACGTTGGTTTATCACATAAAAACACAAACAAGTAAACACATGAGACACATTAATGTGCAAGATGTGCGTTATTACTTCCCCTAGTGGCTACTGCTTCCTGTATATCATTTATTTGCTGAGTAAATCTGCTTGTTCACCTTTTGTCATTTTTCTGCTTACGTATGTTATGTTTCTCAGTTGCTGTAAAAGCCTGACAGAGATTATCTATAATAGCAGATGGCAACAGCAATACTTGCAAAATAACATTGATTTGATCTCCATTGATATGTAAATAAATAATCTGCCAATCAGTTTACTGCAGCGTGCTGCATGTCTGTGTGTCTGAAGTTCAGAGGAAAAGACAGGGAGACAGAGAGGTGCTAACTAATCCTGTTAGTCACTCTGGGACATTTGCAGGGTTAATTAACTAAGTGGACTTGGCATTTCTGGTCTCTGTAGCCAGAAGGGACGGAAATAGCCCCATCATTCTAATTTTATAGCTACTTTCCTCACATACAGACACCTTTAATGAACATTTAATTCGTATGTTGTCCAGCAGGAAAAAAACACACCTATGACACAGTTCAGTGTCACAAGTGGTGTTTTTTATATATTTCAATAAATTCATTTTCATGTATTTCAATGAACTCAGTGGAAGAAATAGTAACTAGTTGGTGAAGCAAAATAAACCACATTCTCCAACCTGCGTTGCCTGGTTGCGTTTTGTTGAAATTCCTTAAAATGTTGCATTTGTCAGCATTTGAAGTGGTCAGGCCTTTTAAATGGTGCTTGTTGTGGACTGGCGCATGGTGAAGGGCAGCTGAGAGCGTCCAGCAACGAGGGGGAGTGCCCAGAGGGAATTAATGCTTCTAAGAAATTGAATTGCCTCAGTCTGTTGTTTGCATTCAAGACGGGAGACGAGGAGGATCCTGTGAGTGTTTTCAGGACCTGAGACCCCTCGGGAGGAAACGTGCACTGGCAGACCCCACTGTAGCCCCCACCGAGCTGCATCATGTTCAACAGGTTAAAGAAGCTGGTTGGGGCTCCTGAGCCTCCATCTACGCCAGCTCCACCCGCTAAGGTAAGCCCTCTGTCTCAGATGACTTATACCAGAATGTGCTTCTTCATTTGTTAACCTTTATGTCTGTAAGTAAACACAGTTTATTTATTGCATTAAGGTTGTGACGGCTGCTTCCTGAACAGTTACTATACGAGCACCATCTAAACCAAATATTCAGTCAGTGTTCTCTGTGTTTTACCTGCTTCTCACCAAGTTGTTTTTAGGTGAGTCTTGGCAGGTGACTCGAACCAGCTTTGCACTAATAAAGAGCAGTCACTACATCTTCAGCAGGGGGGGGGGGTGTTACTTTACTGCTGCTAGCAGGTGAGCAGCGTGTCAAGGGGGGAACTACAAACCTCTTTATCAAGAGCTCTCAAAACTGAGGCATCAGCCCAGCGTAACAATAGAGTGTGTTCACAGGAAGAGAAGCCTGCTGAAAAGAAAGATGTGAAAGAGCCACAGACAGAGGAGGAAAAGAAAGATGAACAGCCCAAGAAGGATGAGCCAAATCCAGGTGAGCAGAAGTCTGTTTACTTTTTCTGAACGTCAAATAAGCGATGCACCAATATAAAAATTGTGGCCAATACTGATGACGGATGACCTAATTGCTGTTGTGGCCAATGGGCTATATTTACTGGTGTCAATATGTTTGCTATAAAAATAGGTTTCTACGTATTTTCTGCAACTTTTATAAACATTGAAACATATGTAGTCACTGACAATGACATTGCTCGCTCCAAATGTAACATACATATTACACACACGCACACGCATTAGCAACCATATCAAGTTTCACTAATCAGCTTGATACTTATATTTTAAAAAAAATTACTAACAGTGGCAGATGTGACTGCTGATACATCGTGCGCCCTACTTCAAATTTAGTGGCTGATGTGCTGCTTTGTCACCTGCTGTCATCTTTTCTCCGGCAGCCTTGAGTGTTCATTTTGTGCCATGATGGCTGCAAGCACATCGCCTGGCAAATTCATGTCCTCTTGTCTTTCTGACTTTCGATGTTTTGTTTTTATTTTGTTCCCACACGAGTGAATATGAAGTGACTCCAACCTCAGTGGTGTTAAATGAAAACATTTTCTTGATGTAGAAATCATTAATGATGCATGTGAAGCTTCCGTCTTGTTACTGGAATTTCTGCTAATGTATGCAGAGAAGATACATCATGATCAGACTTTCATATGACTCATGCTGCATTCATTGTTTATAGCAATGATACACTTTTCTTCCAGCTCCAGCTCCAGCTCCCGCTCCCGCTCCCGCACCTGCCAATCCAGAGGAGTGTGATGGGTAAGAATGGTTCAGAAACTGTGTGCATGATCTGCACGATCTTGGGCAGACAACTCCTGCAGGATTTACAACACAGGAAGCTAACTTTCTTCAGAGTCCTTGAAATGTTTTACCTTGTCTGAGTGCAGATGGCACTTGCAATTGAAACCCTCTGATGAGTTTTGTCTCAGGTATGAGTACATCTGCACTTCAGGATGTTTTGGTTTACAAGATGCATAAAGCAATGCATGTTTATATTATTTGTTCATGGTGAGTCTGCCGAGGCTCTAGTATGGATTAGTAGAACTACAAATAACGTCTGCTAAGAACACCTCTACCCAGATGCGGGATCTCATCACTGGGAATCGATGAGCCAATCAGATAAATGATGTGGTTTGTTTGAGTCTGTAGCAGTCAGGTCCCCTTCAAAATGATTTTGAAACATATATGAAATATGCTCCTTTAAATAACGATTTATGTCTGATATAGTTTCTCCACAAAAATGTATCATTTTTATCTTGTTCATTATCATGTTATCAATTCTGTAAGTATCATGACTTACAATTATATCTAATTTTTCCCCCTTAACTAAAATTCCAGATTTCAACTCTGCATGTGAAAGGTTCTGTCTTTATATTAGGACGTAACTATTTTCTATTATCTAAATCTCCAACTCCACGCTCAGCAGTTGTTTCAGCCTGTCACAGAAACTAGATTGGTGAGGATTGTGCTATCGATGATGCACACAGTGTCTGGCACCATGATCACACGGCGACACACAGCCGTGACTCCCTGAGCAGCAAAGGAGATTAGGATCTTAGTGGTGACCAGCAATGATCACAGCGTGTGAAGAACTGGGGGTTTGATTTTGTTTTTATTTTGTTGCACACAAACAAAAGCTGAAACAAAGTGATAACAGATTTCATGGTCTTATTGGAGTACAGAGATCCATTTCCTCTCAGCTCAAAGTGAGATATTATTGGATTTTACATGGGTGCTTTATCTTCTGTCTCAGCAGATTAAAAGAGATAAAACCATGAAGTAAACACCTGCACCTGCAGGACTGTCCCACTCTCCTCCTCCCTTAATGCTCACCACTCAATGTTGTCCTTCAGCGATACCCCCTCCCTGCTACCATGTCACCTTTGTGCCTTTCAGTGAAGCCCCCCCTCCATCGCCTCCACCTGTCGTCTACTCCCACTACACAGAGGACATGCTCAGAAACATGATCAAGAGGCTGAAGCAGCGCACGGCCGATCTCAGAGAGAAGGCCGTAGACCCTTACGCCACATCCCCGGAAGTCAGCCCGCCCGTCAGTGAGTACGGTCATACAGGCAGAAAACAACTCAGACTCAAGTCATGCAGTAACTCACTGTCACACTCTGCCCCTCCAGCACCTCTCCTAAGGAAGGACGACTACATCCGCAAGAAGGAAGAAGAGCGGATAGCAAAGGAGGAGGCCGATAAAAAGAAGGCAGAAGAGGCGGCCAAGAAGGCAGAGGAGAAGAAGAAAAAGGACGAGGAGAAGCGGCTGGAGGCCGTCAAGAAGGCCGAGGAGGAGCAGCTTGCGGAGGAGGCCAGGAAGAAGGCCAAGGTGCTCCCGGACATCAGCTGCTCCTGTTTCGATGTCCTCCTCAGTCCGATCGAGAACATGATGGACAACGTCCTGGGGCCGACTATAGACCCTTTAGGTGAGGGGCACGCTGGGAACGTGAGATGAAATAAACAGTGAACGCTTGAATGAAATCCGTCTCTCTCTGTAGATCACCGTTACATAGCCTGGTTGGCCCTGGTGGCAGTGGCCTACAACTACAACGTTTGGTTTTGCACGGCACGGTTGGCTTTCCCGTACCACAACGCCACCGCCAACGTGTACTGGGTCATCTGTGACGTGCTGAGTGACGTGGTGAATGTTATTGACATGGTTGTTTGGCAGCCCCGACTACAGTTTGTCAAAGCAGGAGACATCATTGTGAGTCCCACAGCGCTATGAAAAACATGTCTTCCTTCTTACTGTAGGTGGAGTCCGTTCATCCTAGTTAGTTTTGGTGTGAGTGGAACCAGATGGCACTTTGCTTGTGATGATCACACAAAACTCAACAGCATTGTCTCTTCCCATAAGTCATGATCTGGTTATTCAAGTAACCCCCAGACCTTGTAGTGAGCAGCTTCATGTAGGAACTATTTTATTTCCGGATCACCTCACGGGAGAAAATGTGCACCTTCTCATGAATGACCGGCTCCCTAATTAAGCTAACAAAGCTGGCTAATGTTGCAGCTCTGCAAGGAGGATGCAGTTAATGTTTACATCCAGCCTTGTCATGACCATTAGCTTCGTATCCATGGTTTTCCCTCTGCGTTGGTGATAAATTAGACAGAAAATAGTCTTCTAGTCCTATTAGATTCAAGAGAGGCCAGTTGATTAACTCCAAAACCCAGAAAATCGCATTAAAGCAATTGATGGGTAAAAAGAATTGAATTATTTCTGAACTTTCTGATGAATGTGTGTGTAATCCTCTCTCTCCTGCAGAAAGACAGAGCTATGACCAAAGTATATTATCGAAGGTCACCCCGCTTCAAGGTGAGAACACATCCACATGTCCAAACGCGAAAGTTGACTACCTTTACTCAAATACTGTATTTAAACATGGAGGACAAGACAACTAGACTGACATCCAGAATTAAGTATTTTGGATCCTGTCGCTTCATCAGCACGTTGCAAGTGTTCATGTGATTACTCTAATTGCCACATGAGGGAGACACTGTAGGTTTAAACTCAGTTTTGAGCAACTTATATTTCAGTATTCCCATTGTGTGACTGTTTATACTTCTACTCCTGCACATTTTTGTTGTAGGCTGACTTTTCTCTTATTTCTTCTCACTGCTAAATATTCTATCCATCTACTACATCTGCTACATGTTCTACATCTAGCCAGCCACAGTTTATCCCATCCAGATTGAGATTTGACATTATAAACACAAAATTTGACACATCATTACAGATTGAACAAGTCACTCTGAGTTGTTAACAGTTGACCTCTAAATCTTATCTGATCAAGACTAAAAGTGGTTAAATTATCAAATATAGATTAAAAAAAAAAAGCCCATATGTGGGAGTCAGATCACCAACCAAACAGTGAACAGTGATTTCCCCCTCATGTGTCCTCAGAGGAGGTGTAAACTGTTACGAACATTCTCTTTCAGACTGATATGGTCAGCATCCTCCCATTTGACCTCCTCTGCCTGCACTTTGAATTCTCCTCAATCTACAGACTCAACCGCTTTGTCCGGGTAGGTTCTTCATTTTGAAAAATCATTTAAATTTGCAAATATATACAGCATGTATGTGGGTCCACGTGTGCAAATGTTTTTCTTTTATATATATATAAACAGCTGTTACATTTCCCTCATGTGTTTCTAGATTGAGTCCTTTTTTGAGTTCAGCGATCGACTCGAGAACGTCATGGCCAAGGCCTACATCTGGAGGTAAATGCTCCTGGAACAAGGTTTTTATTTTTTACCACACACTGTGTAAACATATGTCATTAGATAAACTTTAGTGTTTAGTAGAAAAATGCAGAAAAGTGCGTTGCAGGACAGTTTCTGAACCCTTGGCTACAACCTTTAGCCTTTGTGCCTAGCTGATTTCCATTAGATGCATTTTTGAAAAAATTTTCTTATGTAGACCTGAGAAAATGAATTGTCTTGCAGTCCTCGTGACTTCCTCCAGCATGCTTCCTTTGTCCATGCTGGCCTGGTACTTGTTGAGATTTCAGTGCCGTATGTTGAGAATATTTGCATTGATAGTTGCTAAACTGACTTTGTCTCACCATTCTGTGCAATGCAGAGTTGCTCGCACCACAGGCTACCTGCTCTTCATGCTCCATATCAACGCATGTGCATTTTTCGTCGCCTCGGTTCATGAGGGCATTGCAACGACTACATGGGTGTATGATGGGAAGGGGACTGCGTAAGTACTTCATTTCTGTCCTTTTGTTTGTGATTGTACATGTTAGTGTAGCAGACTGTTGTACTTCATTACATTTTGGAGGCAAATGTTTTACTTCATTAAATTAAACAGTACTTTTCATATCGGATATTTGAAGACTTGCTGAAGCGTGGTCATAGTGTTGACATTTTAAGGCTCTTTCAGCTCCATAAAGCTCTTCAATATACATTACTGTTATGTGAACATTGCAGGTAAGCAGCACATATACATATATATACAGCACATATGTGACAGTGTTGTTTAGGAGGCATGTAGAGCTTGGTAATAAACACAATATACTGTATATATCATTATCCTGATAAGGAATATATCTAAAATTTTAGATATTGTTATATTGTAATATGGCATAAACCTGTCTTGTCCTGGTTTTAAAGGCTGTGTTAAAGTAAAATTATGCAATTTTCTGAACTTCAGTCATCAGTGTTCTACTTCAATTATTAAATCCACATTATTGATGATTAGTTAGAGAAAATATAAACACAAAAAGATTTTTCATAAGTACCAGCACTCATTCCTACAATTCTGTTGTGGATGTCAAGTTATGTGCTCAATAATATTGTGATATTTCCAAGCTTTCATGAAGATCTTTTTAGGAGAAAAATTGTTCCGATTTTTGTTGACTGTATCACATTATTTTAGTGTGTCACAGTCTCAGACTCAACAGTCATGTTTGGATGGTTGGTTTGAGAACTTCGGTCAGTGATTCCACATTTTGTAACGTGTGTTTTCCGCAGGTACCTGCGTTGTTACTACTTTGCTGTGCGCAGTCTGATCAACATCGGTGGTCTCCCGGAGCCTATAACCACCTTCGAGATCACCTTTCAGATGTTGAACTTTTTCATCGGTGTCTTCGTCTTCTCCAGTTTGATTGGACAGGTAGGCAAACCTGTGGTGTGTTCTCTGCTGTGCTTGTGTCAAATGTTTCTTCACAGTGGTACATATTTTATTTCAAAAACTTTCTTACAGATGAGAGACGTCATTGGAGCTGCAACAGCAGGTGAGACATATTTTCGGGCATCAATGGATGGCTGTGTTGCCTACATGAACACCTACAAGATCCCCAGGCATGTCCAGAACAGAGTGAGGACCTGGTACAACTACACCTGGGCTGCGCAGGGCATGCTGGGTGAGTCCTCTCCAATGTGACACTGCCTCCTTCCCTCACCATCAGCCAGTTTGCTTTGTGGTCACACGCTCGTATTATTAAAAACCAGCTATCCAGGCAGGCCCTTTGAAAGTTCATGTCCTCTCCAGATGAGTCGGAGCTGCTGGATAAGATGCCTCTGGTGATGAGAATCGCCATCGCTGTGGACATCAACCTGGCCACCTTTCAGAAGATCGATCTGTTCAAGGTGATCCCACATTCATATTGACTTCTAATTTAACTATGAACTGAAGCATTTTGGGACAAGCCGATCCTTGCATTACGGTTAGTAAAACATTTTCTAAAAGGAGGCTGAATGTGTAAATTTGCCCACAAACAGCACGTTAATGCTAAAGGAAGCCATTAATATCTACATCTATAAAATATGAATCCCATCTTAAACACAGCTTCAAACTGTCACTATGTCACAGGGCTGTGACCAGCAGATGTTGGTGGACATGCTGCTGAGGCTGAAGTCCATCGTCTATCTACCTGGAGACTTTGTGGTGAAGAAGGTGAGCATATCTTTGTGCTTACGTGTGGATGAACTTTGATCATGAATGCGAGGCTTCATGTTCTCCTGCTCCTCCCTGCAGGGTGACATCGGTAAAGAGATGTACGTCATCAAAAGTGGAGCGGTGCAGGTGGTTGGAGGACCTGACAACAGCATTGTGTTCGTCACACTTAAAGCTGGCTGCGTGTTTGGCGAAATCAGGTTTGTCTCCACAATCTGGTGCAGTTTTGTCCAAAACAAAGTTAAAGCCCCATTTCCTCTGAGCAGTACGGTTCGATTCAGTTCAGTTTCGTACGCTTTTATTTTGTGGCTTCTTTGTCAAAAGCTGTGAATGGTTCCCTTAAAAAGTGAATTGTACCGTGCCAGTTTTGTCCCCTTTCACTTGGGATACCAACCAGAGATAACCTAACCTTACCTTAAAGAGGGGGGGGGGGCTACACCCACTGCAGTCTGCCGATTGGTCGACAGAATGGTCACTTCCTTGCAACGGTCAGGCCTCTTTCTCTTTGCGACATGCAGCCATTTATCAAACAGAGCATGTTTTGTCTTGTGATCAACAGCCGTATGCAGACAATAAACAACAAAAAACGTTGGATGCCCTCCATTTTTTTTTTTTTTTTTTTTTTTTTTTTATTGTTGTCATAGTTTTTCCTTCAGGATACACTATCGCAATTCTATGACGTCCTGTTACATCCGTAGCTGGCAAAGTCAAGCTTCTCCGCCCACCAGGTAATGGTGGTTGCTAGTGGAAACGCAAGCCTGTAATGAGCGCGCCATTCCCAAGTGTGCCGCGCCAAACTGACCTGAACCGTACTGCTTGGAAAAAATGTGGCTTAAATTACACTACATTTAAGATCCTAATTTTTACATTTTTGTCTTTTAAGTTAAATAATTTCAATATAGTGAGCCAACAAGCTTATTTACGTAGGACAAAGACATCCTGCAAACATCCTTTCTAAATGTCAGCTTCACAGATGTGGCATACATTTTTCTTGATGTAACTACAACCTCGACATCATTTCATGCTACGGACACAAGGTTTATATTTGCCTCTGTCTCAATAACAGCTTACTGCAGTCCGCCAAAGATGGAGGAAACAGGCGCACAGCTAACGTGAAAGCACACGGCTTCGCTAACCTCTTTGTCCTGGAGAAGAAGGACCTGTTTGATATCCTCGTCCACTATCCCGAGTCTCAGAAAGTTCTGGCTAGAAAGGGAAGGTCAGTCAGCATTTAAATTTTAAATCATAATTTATCAGCAAAACCTCCAAAAACCTCAGTCACATCTGCTATAAATTAAAATGTTGCTATAAAATGTAAATGTTCACCTGAGAATTCCGTATTACAGTGTAGTCCATTAAATATTGTGTCTGTGTGGGTTTCTGAAGGAAACTGACCAAAGCCAAAGGCCCTGCAACTGGAAAAACTGAGGAGAAGCCAAAAGGTCTGACTCTGTTTGGACCCAAACCACCGACACCAAAGCTTTTTAAGGCGCTTTGCAACTTACGCAAAGGATCATGGAAAAACTAATGGTACAGTCTTCACACTCACGCACCACTTTGTACACACTCATCGCTGGGGCAGTCTGAGTATTAGTGCTAAGAGAACTGGTGGCAGACTCTGAGAGAGTAAGGCATCTTTTTTTTTTTTTTGTTCTTCTGTCCACAGAGAAACGAGCAGAGATGAGACGTGATGTGTGAAGCTATTGACCTGCTTCCACTGTTCACTGGGATGTGTGAGAAACCCTCCAAATAAACAAAGGGATCTGGAATTCAATATTAAGTTTGTAAACTGTTGTAGATCTCTTTAGTTGTTTGTTAAATTGAGCCTGATTTGTGGCAGCAGTCAAATCTAAAGGTTATGTATAAAGTTTGTATACCTATGTTATTTTTCATATAAAATAAAATTAAGGACAAAGTGTCCTGAAGGATAAGCTCATCAATGTGGATGTTGTAACATGTTGATGTTTAGCACTAGTGAAAGTTCTGATAGCTGAACAGCTAAAGAGCACCATCTATTGTTTGACATTAGAACTTCAACTGCGTTTTTGCAAATCGCAGTTTTTCGATCGAAGAGAAATTATTTTAGTCTCATAGTTTCGAATGGTTTCCTTGCAGAACTACATTTTTCATATAGGAAGAGCAAAGAGTTTTCTTACTCTGCTCAGCTCAGCAAAAATTTGAGGCCAAAGATACAGAAACGAGATGACGATGGTTTAGAATTATTTAGTATTGATCACACCTGAGCAGCTTGAAGATTGACAGATAATTTAACTAACTCAATAAAAGGTACATAAAACTAAAGAAACATGTGAGACGACTTTAAAAATAAGACAAAAAAAAAAAAGATCTGAAAACAGAAGTGAAAAAGGTGTGAAAACAGAAGCGAAAAATGCGTAAACACTTCAGCTTTCATGCATAAAAATGCAGCTAGACATTTTCTCTCAAAATGCAGATAGATATGAACTAACGTGGCCTTTTTGTCTGAGATTTACATCATCACATGCCTGCATCTGCTCTGTGCTACTGCACACTGACAGTACCTAAGATGAGCCTTTGCTTAGAACACAGCTGAGTCATGCAGTCTGCAGGGTACTTTCCCAGTATTGTCAGGTAATCATACTGGGAGTCTGTATCTCCTCATCTGTCTGTGGCAGTTGCTTAACTCTGGAGCCTCCAGAAGATGGTCTGTCTGTCCTCGCTGCCTGTGATCACTGTGGTGCACAGCTCGTTCATCCACATGGCCGTGACGGCACCTGTGTCAACACCATTTTCACAGTGAACATTTTTAATGTACATAAAAGCCTTCATAATGTTCTTTATCACACTGCAGTGATCTATATTAAAAATATGCAACTTCAGTCAAAAAACTGAAAAATCCTCATAAACGCCTTTAAAACCAGGTGACTTGCGGGATGCAGGGCAGATAGTTGTACCTGAGTGTGCAGGAATCCTCTGGGTGACGGTATTGCTGAGCAGGTCCCACAGCAGGAGGTCACCTGACTGTCCGCCACACAGCACAGTGCTCCCATCCCAGCAGAAGCACCTGGACCCACACACGCCACACTTCTTTCAACATCCGTCAGCGAGGACACACAGTGGATTTCTATCCTCCCTCCATGCTCAAGAGCTAAGTTCTTTGTGCTCATGCATAAAGCAAATAAAAGGTTCTGGACTTGTAACATGCAAAGCAGATCAGTGTATTTTCTACGACAAATTACTTAAAAAGCTTTATTTGACTGATTAATCCACGAGTCATATTATGATTGTAGAAATTAGATATAAATATTATTAAACTTACTGTACATGTGCAAGCTAAGTTTAAAATGATTAAAAAAAGATTTTATAATTCTTGCTACTTTGGCAAGACCTTATAATGCTGTGTGTGTTCTGTGTTCTTACCTCTGCTCCTCCACAGCTTTCACTGAGGAGATCACCATTCCCGTCTGGACATCAGTAACTTTCATACAGGAGTCAGCACCCACACTGAGAACGTGTCTGCTATCTGAGGGGACAGTCAAAGAAAATGAAAAATGGACAACTAGTAAATCCAGGTTTCACAAGGCTTTCAGACATGAAGTTACACAATACAACAGCCGTTTTGTGGACTAACAAGACAATTAAGTCTAAGAGGTATCATGACGCGAGGACAGAAAGCGTGGACAGAAAATACCTGAGTACTTCTGAAATTGTATTGGCAATTGTATTATAACCTCTTTGACTCAACAAATTCAACAACTGCTCTCAAAGAAGACTGTGCTTAAAGAGCAGGGCAGAAACGTTTACTGTGTTGCGAACTATGCCCTGAAGGCATCATTTGTAATTGTTCACATGAACCAGGAGGACAGCCAGGTGGGGAGGTATCTAACTTGGCCCTGAGCATTTTAGAGGGCATACAGTACCTGGGATTACACAAATAATCTCACATATGGTTAAATTCTGATGGGTTTTTTTCTGCTGCAAACAAAAGTTACAGTTTCACAACGCTTTGAGAGAATCGTACCGGGACTGAAGGCCGTGTGGTGGATGGTTCCACTGTGGCAGGGGATTTGCTGCAGTGTGGCGTAGCTGCTGGTGTCCCAGATGGTGACGGTCCCGTCTTTACAGCCCGACACTAGCAGGGTCCCTGCTGGGTTCAGGCCAATGGTGTTCACCTGCATTCAGCATCACAGAGGTGATCTTACGGAGGGAAAACACTAGTATTGCTCATCTCTTTCAGAAAAATCTCAGGGTAATATCTTTTGAGGTCACATTTTTCTTTTGGAGGATTAAAACTTTTTTAAGTATATTTGTTAAGACTGTGCTTGACCTGAATGTGTAAAACCTAAACTCGATGTCTTCACTTACCCCAGAATCGTGCTCCAACTCGGCCAGTAGATCAAACTGGGATCTCTTGTGAGTGGAGGAGCTGCCAGAGGGGCACTGCCAGACCTGTAGAGAAAATAAAATGTCACCTCTCAATCAGATGAAAACACAACATACAAAAACAAACACATTCTGACCCTCAAATCAATCAGTATCCATACCAATAATGTTATGATTCACTCAACTCATTCATACGATTCATGACGCTGATCGAATGTTCTCACGATTGTTTTTGTTTTTTAGTGAAATTAAAAAGTGTCCTTTAATTATTTCTCTGACAAAAGGACTAAATTCTGTTTTTATTTTTTTATTTATAAGATTTTAAAAAATCCCTTTTCACTTGGACGTAGGGAAAAGAAAAATGCACATTTCCTTTTCTTTGTAAGAGAGAAACACATCTTCTGTCTTGAAGCTGGGGTTTGTAAAATCTGGGAATCCATTGAAAGACTCACGTGGAAATAACTCCACTCCCTTCCCCTCTCTGTGTCTGCTCTGTAGCTCCGCCCTGCTGTTTTGACAACCTCTTCCTCGACCTGCTGCCACGGCTGAAAGCGAAATCCCTTCTGCCGCGGATCCCTCATAGAAATGACTGGAGGCAGCAGTTACCTCGTGACCGTGCGAGGAAACTTAAAGCTTAAATGCCCCCTACTGTTTAAAATATATATTGCAATTCATTGCTCGATTCATGGCTCGACTCGTCGCATATTCATTGATTTTTCAAACGGGATTGCAATGCATCGTTACATCTCTAATTGTCACACTAAAGTACCTTGACAGTGGAATCCCAGGAAGCTGTGTACAGCTGCTCATCAAACCAGCACATCTGGCTGACTGCATCATCGTGACCCATCAGCGTGTCCTGCCGCCTGCCATATGGCACAGAGTAGAAATACCTAAGGGAAGACAAACGTGGAGGTCAGTGAGAACTCACAAACATAACACTGAAGATCCAAATCCAAGGTCCCTGTGAGCTACACATACACATTGTTGTCCCACGAAGAGCACACCACAGTTTTACCGTCTGCCAGCATCAAACATGACGACAGAGCCTGAAGACATTCATTTACAGAGAGTTACACATGAGTAGCACAGCTAGACATGGTGAACTGGAAGATAAATGCAGCTGCATACCATGTTAGAGAAAGACATGCTTCTCTGGAAATCCTTCAGCTCTTTGGAAAACATTTTGAGGGTTGAGTCTGGAATAAAACACACATTTTCTCTAAAATCCGATGACAAACACTTCAACTCAACCTCAACTAAAAACTAACTTCATGTTCTCCCTCTCTCTCTGTAAAGTTGTGTGTGTCACTGCCTCCCATAGGAAAAACGGGCTTCAGTGATATTCGACACATTTTTACTGCAGTCGGCTCCTGCCTTTGGATCCCTTCGCACCTCTGCGGCATTAAGAATTTGTGTATTAAAAATGTAAGGATATTCTGCAGACCTTGGGATGTGGAGAAAATGGCTGCTCCATCTCGGGTCACAGCTATGCCTGTCACAGCCCTGCACATTCAACAAAAGGTTTGTTTACTCCAAAAAAATCTAGAACACTCGACAACTCTGTCACACTCAAAGACAAAACTAAGACAGAAATACAGCTACAAGGCCACTGGGTTTGTACGGCTACTACTAATCATTATAACTCTGAGTACGCGATCCAATTCCTCATATTTGAACCAGCACTTTAATCTGAGTTTGCAGAACATTAACTAGTGCTTTGTCATTGCTCTAGCCGGTCAGGAGCCTCCTCACTTACTCTTTATGTATCTTGTGGCTGGAGAGGAGTTTCAGATTCCCCATGTTCGCCCAGGCTAACTTCCTGCTTTCCTCTGTCAGGTCCTCAAAGGATGAGTCCTCGCACTGAGAGGCTGTAAAACAACACAGGGACACATTGGTAACAAACACTTCATGTCTGGGTGAGTTAGGGAATCACACACAGTATGGAAGACACAGTGTAGCACTTCTTGCTGTGTTTCACTGACTTTGTTAGCAGGATCACTCTACTCTGACAGGGATGAATCCCAGCATTTCCCTTCACAGGTGTAAAACATCAGCTCCCCGACATCACAACACAAAAGTCTTTCTCAACCAACGGGAGGCTCCAAACATGCAAAGGTGCATTGATACTTTGTGTGTGTGTACCCGGAGACAGTTCACTGAGTGGCGAGTTGCTGCTGGGGCTTCGGGTCATGCTGTGAAACCTGGGTGTGATCCTCTGGGGGTGGGGGCTGGTGAACAGCTGTTTAGGCGTCTGGCCGAACTCCAGGATCTGTGTAAGCATGGCGATTCTCTGGTCAGGGTCCTTGATGCTTCCAAGAGAAACGGAAAGTCAGTTACACAGTGGGATGCCAACCGTGTTTGTGAATCATTTGAGAGAGACTTCCTGTGATACCTGTTAGAATCGACGTTGCCTTCGTAGGTCAGTGGGTGAAACACTGAAAAACAATGAAATTATTTTTTGTGGTCCAGTTTTGGTGGGCTTGATGTTG
This sequence comes from Mola mola, assembly GCA_001698575.1. Classification (NCBI taxonomy): domain Eukaryota; kingdom Metazoa; phylum Chordata; class Actinopteri; order Tetraodontiformes; family Molidae; genus Mola; species Mola mola. The sequence goes on along the minus strand of KV751334.1, from coordinate 5,358,393 downwards.
CAGGTGCTGGTTATTTTACCATTGTGGGCGGCGACAGCTTCACTGCCTCTCTGTTTGAATCCAAACACCAGGTCAATCCACTCGTGAAGGTGCTCCGACACATACTGGCTCTCCAGCGCCATCCTGTGCTTCTGGAGGAAATCACTGGAATCTGGAAGTGAGACGGACAGGAAACAGGGCATGTTGGCAGGCATGTGCTGTTTAAGTTACCTGAGGCCCATGGTGGGAGGATGACGTCACTGACTAAGCTTCCGTTCTGCTTTCGGCCCAAATCGAGACTCAGTCTGTTTTCCAGAAAACTGGGGTCGTTCCCATAAAACTCTGGAATCAACTGCATCAGAGGAGAGAGGCTTCAAGATACGGTTTCAGGACGAAGAGAGAGTCCCTTCATCCAGCAGGATTACCTGCTTGTTTCACCGCTGATCTGACAAATAACGACTCAACAGGAAAAATCTGAGGCTTTTACACCCATTACCGCTGATAGTACAAATATAAAAAGAGTATGGTGCTCAGCATCTGAATGACATAGCAAACAGCAGATTCACCTCTTTGAAGTCAGTTGCCCCCTCCAAACAGTTTTTCCATGTTTCACTTATGCTGTAAAAAAAACATAATCAATACACGCGGTTAAATACCAACCAAAAAATAAATAAATAAATAATGTCAATATTTTAAGCTACAGAATACTACACTGAAGTAAAACTATTTTACTGTATCAAGACATATTTTTATTATTTGTCATATAAAATTCTTAATTTTCAACACCAACGAATGTGGACTAAAACATGAGCTGCTTCAGTGATTGATGATTAATGTTAATCAATAAGCATGTTTATAGTGTACCTATTGAACATGCGATCTGCGTGATCGTAACGGCCATTCTGGAGACACAGCATGTGCTCTGGGGCTGTAAAGAAAAACGCAGGAACATTAAAAAAAAAAAAAAAAAAAAAAAAAAAAAGGCATAAAATACAAGAGATGATCTGACCTCCTGCATGTGTGACTAGTCCAAAAGCAGAGCTCCAGAATTTTTCAATCTAAGCCTTATTTCCCAGGCTTTAAGATTTTACAATTTCATAAAATTTTATGAAAATGATTCTAGTATGGAGTTTTGTCACTGGTATTTATTCTGTTTTTGATAAGAAAGACAAATTTTCAGCAGAAAACTTTGGAAAACAGTGTCTCCTCTGCAACTGACTGGTCAGAGCTGGTGTGCACCGTCAATGACAGGAGGTAGAGAAACGTAGGGAAAATAGAGTCCGTACCAAGTATCATATCATACAATATCTTTACAGTTACTGAGTCAAAAACACACAGGTGTGTCACTGTAGAAATCGACTCGATGTTCCCAGACACTTTTCGAGCATTGTTAGTGGTGAAAAAAGTGATTTATTGGTGACGTTTTGACTTGCCCTGTGTCGTTGCATTCTAATGCCTTACTGAAGTAATTGAATAATAACTAAAAGAAAAAAAAAAAAAAAAAAGGGGTTGTATTTCTTGAAATGTTAGATCCTCAAAGACCAACAAATAGTGCTTTAATTGAAAAATACTGGAGGTCTCCTTTAAGAGAGCTTTAGTTTCACACTTTAACAGCTACCGTGAGAAACAGATTACATTTATTTAGCTTCAACTATGGTTTTTAAGATCCTTTTCCAATGACAGTAAATGTAAAACATGTTTCTGTAGTTTTGTAGTAGTAGTAGTAGTTTTTGAATGCAAGTTTTACTTAATACTTATAGTACTTTCCCCCAAAATCTTGATTTATTACAGTTGTTTTTGAAGAAACCTCTTTAACGGTTTCTGTTTAACCTTTGTTTGAAGGTCAGCGTCAGACTTGCCGATCAGACTGCAGCACACAGCGACAGTGTGATGACAGTCTGGTGGAGCATTGGTCACACGTTGAGCTAATTATGGAGTGTGTGACGTACCGACTCTGGCCAGGTAAAAGAGGACGTAGCCCGGAGACGAGTAGTGACTGCCGTACATGAAGGGGGGCTCGGGCATTGCTCTGTAGCGAGCCTGTGGACATAAGAGCTCTGTGAGGACCTCATCCCTGATACTGAACGCAGCCAGTGTGACACAAACACTCAGTTCAAATACACACATACGCAGCAGTCTCACCAGCAGCCTGTCCAGTCGCTCTTTGTTTAGGGCTCCCACAGGTTTGCTCAGGTCTCTGAATGTGGCAGCGTTGGTCATATCTGGGGAAACACTCACAGCGTGAGTTAGTGCAGTAACATGTCACTTCAGTGAAACCGTGTGTGTGTGTTGCTGTGGACTCACCCAGCTGTGCACTGCTGTAGTTGGCGAGGACCCAGGGGAAGACGGGGTACTGCGACAGGTCGTTGCAGCTGCGGTCAGCCAGGTTGTTGAGGTGGAGGAGATACTGGTAGTTGCTCAGGTGGCCTCGCTGCCACTGCAGCATGTAACTCTCGGCCGTGTGCTCTGTCATGTGGTTCTCTGAGCGAAGAGGAGGGGTAGAGTTCATGGATCAATGGTAACTGCTGCTACTCTGCTGAGGTTTCGTTCTGCTACTGAACCAAAAACGTTCCAAATAAAACCCAAAGCTGCATTGTTTTTCAGAAGCTTGAACTTTGTCAGAGTTTTTAGTGAGTACTTGGCCAGAAGGGAAAAGTGCAAGAAAGATTCCATATTTGAATGAAAATTACTGCCTCAAGCTTGTCTGCTTCATGCACCCACTTTGCAATTTACATCTGTGGGTGTCCAGACTTATATAAGAGCTGTATTGACTGACAGAGAGGTTGGTCATGTGGTTCAACAACAAAAAGCTCATTGTCAACAAAATGAACTACAGCGCTACACATGACTACACAGACCACCCAGCTGTAATCAGTTCATTTTTGAGTTTTGAAATTCTCTGCCGTCTCTGAACTTTCTCACCCAGGAACGTGGCGATGTAGTAGTAGATCTCGTCTCTGTCGGTTGTGCTGTAAAACTTCAGGTAGATGTCGGAGCAGAAGTCAATCTCAGTACAGAACACCTCCAGACCCTGAGTGAGACACAAACACGTGCACTGAGCCTGTAGAGGAGTGAATGCTGTGACCAACTTAAGGAAAGTCTCTGTACTCACCAGAGGTCTGAGTCCGTGCCGTCTTTTGTAAATTCTCCTGACGCTGTGGAGTTTGATCTGAATCACCTGTTCCTGAAATAAGTTGTGTGACAAAGATACAGTTACCTCCTGAACTAGGGGGTCTCATCACGTCTACTCAGATCTGGCAGCTTACTGGATATCCATTGAGGGGCTGGAAGTAGAGGCTTTCATCCGTTATGCAGACGTGGCCCGGGTTGCACACTAGAGGAAGAACCATCTCCGCCGCACACTCCATGTGGAGCTTCTCTGCTACGCTCTGAAAGCTACACAGCAGATTCTCGACATCATCATCTCCAACAGGAAACAACCAACACCGCCACGCTTCTTTCACTGTATCTTATCAAAAAGCACATCAATCAAAAAAACAAGATAAACACAGAAACTGTTAGACGTACCAGTTTTTGTCAAACGATGACCTCGCCAACCGTGACTGTAAATTTGCTGCAATCTAAAGATACACAAAACCATATGTTGGATCATTAATAGTTATTGTGATGCTCACCAGCATGATTATATAAAAGGCAATAAAAAAATAAAAATTCCTTCATGACTTATTTCCTCCTGTGTTTTCCTTGGATTATTGACTCACCATTGCAGTCTGATCTCCGAGCTTTTCCAGACAGAAGGCCCTGTGGAGCTGCAAAAGTTTCAAAACAACAGAACAATGTTAGAGTGGTCTAAGAGGTTTGTAGGCTTCTCCACGATCTTCCTGGAGCTGCAACTGTTCCTGAGGAACATCGTACCTGAAGTAACGTTTGGACAACATCCTCTGTTTTACTCCAAACCTCCAGCTGAAAGGTCATTCTCTTTGCCCCCTGCCAAAAAGATGAGATGAGTGTTTCATTTTCTCAGCACTCCCTGTCCTGCACTCACTCTCATAAATAAAATCAGAGATTTTAATGCAGATACAATTATGTAACATCTGATTCAGAGTCAGAATTGTCACTGTTGTGACTCCAAATGGCTCAAATCCACATTTTATCTGAGGCTTTGACATGCACGCGAGGACCGATTAACTGATGATAAACATGGCAAAGAAAAGGCACATAAGATTGAAACAAGCAGGGTAAAAATGGATGTGAAAAGAAAACGAAAGTGATTGATCATCAATGACTTGATTAACATAAAGCTAATTTAATTAGTAAAACACTGGTGATCTGATGAAACAGCCACATTTTCTGTCATCTTTTGCTTTTTTTGTGTGTGTGAAAACAAGTGGACATGTATTTTAAGTTAGTTTAACCTCATTATTTTTGTAATGCTTTTTTATTTACATTTTTTGAGAACAAAACTTAAATCACGTAAATACACGTAAATCAATAGAAAATACATGTCATCAGAAAAAACAGCCCTGATCCACAAAGAAAAACACAGATGGAGTCACACTGAGTTCAACTGTTCCAACAGGGGAGCCTGGGACTTTGTCCAGTTATGTTGACTTTTTGAATTGAACCACATAGTGTCTCAGAAGTCAAGTAAACATTGTGGTCAAATTAGTTTTACAAAAACAAACACAGAAAAAATATGCTGTTAATTTTTTCATCTGCACAAACATTCAGATAAAAAAACAACATAAAAAAAGAGCAAAGTCTTCCTACAGAAACGTCAGAGGACACCGAGTTTCAGCTGACTCACCCTCTCATTTCTGTATGGTGCAATGACGTTGCTCTCTTTGATGTAAATAACCTGAAATTAAAACGAAAATTAAGTTTGTGTATTTTGTTGAACAGCTGCCATGGCAAACAAAAGAAAGATGGTAAGTCTGGGTAATCAAGGACGGGTGAGGCACAAATGAAAAAAAATGAGGGCTGATGTATTTCTGGACAAGTATGTCCAACAATAGAAATGATGATTCACCTGTACACAAGAAATAGAGATGGCAGATGGCCGAGGCCTGAAAGAAACAAGAAAAAAAAAAAAAATCAAATACCAACAGAAACATCATTGCAGTCCATTACTTAGGAAGATTTAAAAGGACAGTTACAACCAAAACTGACTTAAAAAAAAAAAAATTACTGATAAAATTACCTTCAGTGCGTCATTCACAAAACAGCACTAGAGTTTGTTCAATTACTTGCAGGTAACAATTGCATGAAATAACTGAAGTCCCCAAACCAGTCTGAAGGACTAAAAAAAGCGTGTGTGATGAGGACACGGCATACACAAGAAATTATACTCACTCATTGAAAGGGTTGTTTTCCTTCTCCACAAACTCAATCTTCTTACAGTCTCGAAGAGGAATCTGCAGAAACACAGAAACATGCACAGATTTACACGGACCTTGCTACTAATTTGCTATAAAACAGACAGAAAACATGTAAACTGAACATCTGTGCTGACACTGAGCTCTATGAATATGAACAGAGCTCAAACTGACAAACACATCATCCTTTTTTGTTCCATTTTAATAAAAATACACCGACTGCTCTTACTTTCCAAGATAAGACAACTTTCATGATCATTTCATGATGATTCATAGCCCTCATTATTTCCTCAATTTACAACCTGGAAACCAGGAGATGTCATGGTCATCAAGACTGTACATAGCAAATATTTTTCAAACAAACCTTTAAAATTGGCTCAGCCAGATCATCTGGATCAAATATGACAGATTTGGAGCAGACCTTCAATGAGCCTCGGATTTTTCTGGAAGAAAAACAGGATATTTCAGCTTTTCGGTACTATTGACCTGCACCCCTGTGACTTAATAACCAACACAGAATCAGAAAAATATACAGTAATTCTTTACTTTAATTTATGAGAGAAAATATAAAATAAAACTGTTGTGCAACAACTGACTTGCTCTGATCATAAATTGCAGATTCCTTTGACACTGTAGCACATTTACACAGGTAATAAAAGACACTGGTTGTTATTGGGCGACATGTTCAGTGGTGCAGTGGTTAGCACTGTCGCCTCACAGCAAGAAGGTCCTGGGTTTGATTCTGGGTCAGGACGTTTCTGTGTGGAGTTTGCATGTTCTCCCTGTGTCTGCGTGGGTTCTCTCCGGATACTCCGGCTACCTCCCACATTCCAAAAACATGCACATCTGGGGGTTAGGTTAATTGGTCACTCTAAATTGCCCGTAGGTGTGAATGTGAGTGTGGATGGTTGTTTGTCTCTATATGTCAGCCCTGCGATGAACTGGCGACTCATCCAGGGTGTACCCCGCCTTCGCCCCAAGATGCTGAGATAGGCTCCAGCCCCCACCGCGACCCCTAACGGGATAAGCGGAAGAGAATGAATGAATGGTTGTTATTACTGTGAAGGTCACATCACTGACAGCATGGGAACTTCCCTTCTTCTTATTGGACACGTTGCTGCTGCTCTCACACGACAGTTCAACTGAATTTTCGGAATAATCTTATTCAGAGAGGCTTGTGACTGTGTTTGCCCAAGCCTCCGTAACAGGATGATGTTTGAGCAGCTGCTTCCGACAAACGTATGAAGCTGCCTCACACTTTAGAGCCTTTCACCAAACAATGGCTGAGTCTGACAGGAGTCGTTCAGAGGTTTTACTCACTGTTGAGTTTAAAAACCAGCAGGCTGATGAGGATTAGAACAGGTTACAACAGGGCAGCTGAAACAAACAATGCTGATGATTCACAGATTGAGAGCAGTATGCGATGAAACTGGTTATAGATGAAGCATTATGTAAATTACCTCTTCCTCTCCTTTCTTGAGCTGCTTGTGACGTGGTGAGCAGTGTGCTGCTCAAAATAATATTCCTCCAGGTCCAGCAACAACAGAGAAAATCTGGGACAAACAGCAACAGATGAGTGTCAGGTCAACTACAAAATGCAGGGTGTGGACTTCAGACACTTCAAAAAACAAAGATTAAAACCGGCTGTCATCAGGAACACAAAACAACAAATAAACATGAGCTATTAAAGGGGCATTCACAACAGAGTATGGTCACAGACCTCGAGAAGCTCTGAACATGAGAACTACATTGAATAAAGAGGTTTTTGGGTCCAGATGGGGCACTAAAAACTTAACACACTTGATGTTGTGATGACACTTGGATTGGATTTTGGCTGATGTAGGCACCAGGTTTTGACAAGAAGAATATGTTGCCGTGGTCAATGATGAGACTGACAGACAGCTAAATCAATTGATCGTACATGATATTTGAAATGCTATTTTTGGTACTTTGGTACATTTCTTTTGTCCCTTATTTATCCAGGAAAATCCCATTAAAATACAATAACTAATTTAATAAGAATGCAGATAACTTGAGAATGGTGATTAGCAGTTACCTCCTACATCTTACTGAAAAACTTCTTGGACATAATACAGTATCTCTATATAGATAAATGCACATCGATCTTATTGGAATGTGGGTCAGATTTGTATGCACCCATATAATATTACATAAATTCGAAGTGAGGAAAAAAACATTGATTTGTGTCAGGCTCATGGCTTTTGATTTTTAAAAATTATTTTCTTCCCAAAATCAAAATATTTCTATTTATTTTTTCTGGCAGCGCAGACAGCAACAACAACAACAACAGCAACAGCAATGTAGCACATATCCATTTATGGAAAACACAGCAAAGTTGCTCCGAGGTGAGCCAAAAGCAGCAGAAACACACTTCCAGAAAAGGCAAAACTAGACATGGACAGAGCTGTATGGAAACTGGACAGCTTTGGTATTCTGGTGACACAACCAACATGAGTCCATCACCATTAAGAGCTAAAAACAGAACAACCCAACATTCACTAGATGGGACATTGAAAACTGACAAGTGGTTCAGAAAAAGTGTAAAAGATCATGGAATCAATTGACCACCTTATCTGCAATGACCTCTGCTAGTATAGTGTGGAGTAAAGAAAGGGGTTTCAAAACACGATATACTGCTTATGATAACTACTAAAGCTGCACAGATTAATCAATAAAGTTAAATTAACTGACAACTATTTTAATAATCAAATAATCAATTCAGTCTTTTTTTGAGAAAAAATATTAAACATTTGTTGGTTCAAGCTTCTGAAGTGTCAGGATTTGCTGCTTTTCTTTGTAATTTCTGACAGCTAATTATAGAACTTCTGGGTTTTACTGTTCCAACTACTAGTTGGAGTAAAGAAGAAATTTGAAGAGATATTGTCCCCGCCTCAACATAAACCAACATTGCTATTGAAGGCAATGTTTCTAAAAAGAGGAGTTCCATTTCCAATAAACTCATTTGTTTACGTCCTATTGGAAGTGACTTTTTCTTAAGTGTTCCTCCCATTAAACCATCCTAAATGAATGTTTCAGCTGTTTAAACTAAACCAGAGGCCTCCCAACTTACTGTTATAACCATCATACGTAACAACTGAAGTAGTTAAAAAGGTAAAATTGTGATTCCATTCCTTAATGCCATTTGCCACTGAAACTCTTTTGTCCCTGATAATCACGTTGGAAAAATCTGATATCGTAACAGCAACAACACCGAAGAAACATCAGCACCACATCAACCCCCTTATGCTCATTAAAGCTACATCAAAGTTTTTCCAGCACTGACTGGACTTTAGACCAACATACAAGTTAAAATACTAGTGATCTATGTGTGAACATAGGTGAAAAATTAGTATGGTGACAGAATTCATTCCCCTGAAATGTTTCTGTTACCAGTACCAGAAGAGGTGCTTTATAGTACTATGGCTTTTAAGTGTTAAACACTCTCACTTCCTTCCTTCACAGAACTGTAAACTCCCCTGGAAGCAGCCTAAACTTTACACGCAATATCTTTTCACGCACACTGTGAATGCACATTCACTATAGCCATATTACCAGGTTAACTTCAAACCCCTGATCCCTCTTCATTAAAGGGCAGCTGCAGCGTTCTTCACCTTTACCATCACTTTCTTAAGTCTGAGCATCCTGACTATTGCCCAGTGGATGGGATGTATTGTGATGTGCAGCAAACACGCCTCACATTTGACCCTGAAACTCAAGCCTCACTGTGCATCAGGACATTGTAAAGCTTTTAAGAGGTGGCTCCTACGGCAAGTTTGAAACATATAATTCAGGAAGGACTCACTTAGCAGGACCTTAATCCATTTGCTCTCATTGACTTATGTCCCATCATGCACTTTGTTTGATACATGATACTCATACCAGTTGCACGTGAATATTTTTGCTGCTGTCAGGTCAGCGACTCGACTGTGTTTTTAAAGGATAAACAAGGTCAAACCAGGGTTTATCGTAGGTTTTCTGAGTTTTTTTAACAGACTGTAGTCCACGCAGTCTCAAACGGTCGTGCCTTCATCGCCCGGCTGACAGTGACACTCTCATTAGCAGCTAAGTAACCCAGCACGACCGTTTAATGAGCTTCATCCGCGGCCGAGGAAAACGCACGAAAACACCGCTCGGGGCCTGCGCCGCGTTATCAACAGCCGAAACAACACCGACCTTTCTTTGGTTCTTTCCTGCCTCTGTAAGAAAGCCATGTCGGCGCACCATCCTCTTGAGAAACTAAAAGAGCGACCAGCTGCAGCGAGACCTCCGGTAAACAAGGAAACTTGCCGGACACCACGTGACCGCGCACCGCACACCGACGATCTCTGAATACAGAGGTGTCACTCTGACGCTGTTTCAAAAAACCTCACCGATCGGGTTAGAAAAATAAAAAGGAATAAATAATGCTGCATTATGGACAACATTTCATTGTTGCTGCTGGTATGCAGCGTGTTTGGTGATGGTGAAAATGTTCTGAAAGGCGGTGCAATGCATGCAGCAACTGTGAATGCTAAATTTAAATGCTAATACGTATTTCCATATACGGAACAAGTTTAAGAAAAAAATAAATAAATATGGCCATTTTCTGAATGAATGTGCATTTATTTCTTCATATTTATATGACCCACTGTACCGTAGATGTCACGCCGGCAGTGAGGGGAAAAAAAAACAAAAAACCGCTGTGAGCGATCTGATCCCAAAGAGACGATCTTTGTTCCGCAGCGTCCTGACGTGTCGCTGGGTGGTGAGGGAAGTTTCCGAGCCTGACTCGTCTGTAGTTTGAAACGGGGGGCTTGTTTTAGATGTGTTTGTGTCCGGAGTGATGTCCATGCTGCGGTGTGCCGGCGTTGCAGCATGCAGTGGAGAAGACACGTCTCCGGTCTCGCTTTCAGCTTCGTTTTCGTTGTAACATACTTCACCAACAAGGTGAGTGTTGACGTGGTCTCCAACAGAGACACTGGCAAGTTTTTCTTAGCACACAAACAAGACTGCAAGTTTTTCTGCGGGAACTTTATGCTTTCTAAAATTATTTGCAATGACAATGTGACCCTCATCCTCTGCGTACATGACTCCAGAAAATATAATTACTGTGACTTCTCAGGCTTGAACGTGAGCCATCACAGCTGTGCTGTCACCAAACGTCCAACACTTGTTTTGGTAGAAAACAGTTGCAGGAAACGACCATGAGCACATGTGTTGCATGTACAGTATGCCGAATCGGTGAATGACACACGATAATAATATCCCATTCACTGTTTTGTTGTGCAAGTTCATTGTGTTGCACAAAATCGTGGACACTTTAAACTGGCAGAATTCTGAACTTGGTTTGGTGTTGGAGCATCTCCTGGTGCCAGACTGATATGAGTCCTTCTTTCTTTTCTCAGTTTGTCCTGTCAGTCTTAAAATTCACCTATCCAACATTATTTCAAGGGTAAGTAGCTGCAAGTAAATGTGTTATTGTGTGGAATCTCTTCATGTTTTATCATTTTGTGACCATTGCAGGTGTGACCCTTGTCAGTTCACTTCCTGGAAGGGTCCTAAAGGTTAAAATATGCTGTTTATGAATCTCAAACAAGTGAGACAAGTCAGAATCTTGATTTACAGCAGAATTTTTACAATTTACCTCATGTGTACCTTCAAGATGAGTGACCACACATTGATTTTGTGCACTGTCCCTAACATGACATAAACGTATATTTACAGATGGCAGACATTTATCGGGGCTGTCCTGCTTCTGCTGTCTGGAAAGCTGGGATGGGTGGAAATGAGCCGCATCCCCAGGTATTTTGTCATTCGGCAGCATCTTCATTCTTCTTTACTACAGGCACGGCTGGGTGAATAATGCATTGTTGTGAGAACATTCTCGCCGTGCTTAACCTTATGCATTTGATCCGTAACTGTGCTTTGCGCTCTCACTATATGAATGTATGACCATATTTAGGCAACTGGTTTTTCTCTCAGGATCACGTCCGTGTCTGGATTCTCGCTACCTGCCTTCCACAGGCCACCAGAATAACACTCTGTGATCACACAGTGGGACTAAAACAATTTTGGTAGTGGAATAATTGTTTCAGCTCAATCTGTATTGCGCTGTACTACTCTTGGTCAGACATCGGGACCGCACTCTGTAAACGTCTCATCCTTTAATAGAATTACAAAGACAGTAGTTGGTTCAGCTGACGTCTCTCTGGAAATCATATTTTCATATTTATCACAGTTTATTTCATTTTATGCCTATTCAACAGGTGTTAAATTGGGGATATGACTCACTGTCCTTCAGTTTGGTGATTTTCCTTCGGGGTTGTAATCATAACTTGTTGTAATGTTGTGTTCCAGATCAGCAGCTATTTCCTGGTTTCCAGGCTCCCTCCTGTTTGTTGGGAACATTTACGCCGGTTCCAGGGCTTTGTCACGCATAGTATGTCCTTTCATGAACTCTGCCTTTGCTGCCTTGCTCAGCATATGCAGTGAGGAGGCCGGTTATTTGCTTTGACTGACACCTCTACAATTATTGTTTGTATCCCTTGCACTTTCTCCAGGACATCCCGTTTTTCTTTACTCTTCAGAATTCCTCCCATGTCGTCAGTTACATAATCTTGAAAGCCGTCCACAGTGAGGTGAGCTCTGCTGTATGTGAATATCAACAACTCTCTGCAGTACAGTCAGCTGTTTGCACCCCTCACCTTAGTTGCTGAGCCCAAGTATTAAGTACAAATGAGGCACCGGAGCCTGATGACCCTGAAGTCTTGACGGCCATACACTCGTTTGCAAGCTTAACCCACCGCTACGATGTAGCTCATATTTCTCTGCTTTCATCCACAGAAAGTGCAAAGACTGACATTTTTCAGGTTAGTCAGCCTTTTCCTCACCCTGAGCCGCAATAGAGTGTTTCATCAGGGATCATTACACAAAGAAGGAAGGTTACACAAGGAGATGCTGACTTTTTTTTGCCAGAGAATACATTAAAATAGCTTCATCACATGAGAACAGGAGGTATTTTTCAACTTAAGTCCTGTTTTCCATGACTTTAAGGCTCTAAAATTCCACCAAATACATCTTTTCTAAAAAATGGCTTCAGTCTGTCTTTGGCTTGTCAAGGCTATACAATGCAATGGTGTTGGGCAAGTCAAAACATTGGAAAAAAATGGCTTTTTTTCCCCTCCTCTAACTGCACTCAAAATGTTATTGCAATTTTAGATACTATCTAAAACAAATGTTTGGTACTGACGGTTTAAGTACCTTTCACTACTTCCAGTTGCTGTACCGGATGTGTCAATTCAATTGCCGAAGGGCGCGGTCGTCTGATTATAACAGAAAAATTAACAAATTTGTGTAAATTCATTGTCTGGTTATTTAGCAATTACCACAGCATGGAATAATATCTTTGGAATTAAAAAAACAGTGCTCTCACGGCAGTTGACTGATCAACCACAATCACGGTCTGTACATACTGTTTTATACAGTATCTTCACAGTCGCTGAGTCAAAAATAAACCAGTGTTTCACTCTAATTATCTACTCCATGTTACCAGAGAGACGCAATGTTTTACTTGCCCTGTGATGGTGCATTGTATAGCTTCAAGAGCTAAATGCTCATAGTCAGTGGAGTAATTGTCAAAAAAAGATGTATTTTGAGAAGTTTTAGAGCCTTAATGACTCAGAAATAAGCCTTAGGTTGAAAAAAAAATACTGAAGATCTCCTGTAATAATAATAATAATGATAATAGTGATGATGTTAAGGTAACAGTAAGGCTAGGTTATATTTGAAAAATCAAAACCACAGAGATGAAATTCTCCTGTTCACATCTGGCTACATCTTTGTACTTTTTTTCAGCTTATGCTTCATGGTACTCTCAGCCATCAATCTCCCCTTCTATGACCCTCAGGTAACAACATGTGATATCTTATTATGATGCTATAATTTCAGTTCATTAAAGAATGCTAAAATATGTTAAAGAAAAAGAAAAAATCCACTGTTTACATAGTTGCCTCTTTTGTAGTTTGACTACAGCGGTTACCTGTGGGCTGTCGGTCATCTGGTCTGTGTCGGTAAGTCTCAGAACTTACAGAGAGGCTACACGGTGGACTGTAGAAGCCGCAAAAGACTTGCATAAAGAGAAGTACAGGGGCCCAAGGTTTGAGCTTTGAGGGACACCACGTGTGGTGTGACACTGACCAGTACAATACAGATAGTTAAAATAGTTACAGTTATCCGATATACTTTCTCTTTGAAAATGACATATTGACTAGATTTCTGATATAAAAAGGGAGGCCATCTTTGATTTTTTTAAATTAATTTCTTTACAGGTGCATACAGAGTCTTTAAAGTTCACCACAAACCCAGTAATTTAAGGTATGTTTAAACACAAACATGCATGTAGAAAACATAAATATTTAGCTTGAGAAAAACACAAAGCGCAGTTTTTCACTGTCAATGTGTCAAAACTTCTGTGCTGATGGCAGCGAGAATCAGATGCTACACTGAAAGCACTCTTTGTGTTTGTGCATGTTTCCATTGCAGTGACCTTGAACAGCAGTACATTAACTACTTGTTCAGGTAAGAATAAATCATAACTCATACATGATGAACAAAATTCAGTTTGATTTTAGGTTGTTAGTGTATTTAGAACACAGAAACTGTGTAATATACTGTCTTCAAATGTGACACATTTCAAATATCTAATATCACATTACAGAAAATGATTTATAGTCAGTGAAATGTAAAAATGGCCTATGGTTGTGAATTGGCAAATAAGACGTGTTGTGGCCGTCTGTAAAAAATAACTAAGAAGCAACAAAGAAACACCTGGTGGAAAAACCCGGCCCTCAGGTTAGGGGGGCAGTGAATGTGGCGATAAATAAATAGTTGTACTCTTTCATTGAAAAGATGCGCAATTGCTAGATCTATTGAACTGCGTTACACTGTGCAGTGAATTGAACAATTATAATGTTTACATTTTCCCTACCAGTGTCCTGCTGCTGGCCACTGCTGCTCACCCAACAGGTGTGTATGATCCTGTGCACATGAAACATTTCTTTTCTTGATGTCTTCTGTTGTAAGTCAGATGACATCCCATGATGCAAAAGTTTAAAGAATACCATAATGCACAAGCTTTGTCCCTGTACAGGTGACCTCATGGGTGCCTTGGACTTCCCCTTTCTTAAATCCCACAGATTTCACTGTGGCTGCTGTGCCAGGTGATGTGGTTTTTGTGAATACTTTACAGTGTGGAGCAACCAAAATAGATATTTTGTCATTCGGAATGGTTCTGGCAAATAATTTTCTCGGTTGAGGTGATGCAGTTGTAGTACATTATGTATTTTTCAGTATCAAAATGGAGCATGCTTGCTTATAGATTGATAGTTGAGCATATGCAGGTCTTCAGATACAGTATCCCTTTTACATAGTTCTTGGTAGCGCAAGTAAAAAGTTCTTTTAATGTGTTTGTAGTCTACAAGTATTTATATCGGCTATTACCTTTTAGAAAGTGTTCGTTTTCATTCCCATCATCTTGTTTCACAGCGCGCTGCTGGGGTTTTTGTTGCTGTTGGCTACGGTCAGACTGAAAAGTGGGTTTTCCCTCGAGCACTATGGGTTCTGGATTTTTATTTCTAAGGTGATTGATTTTCATCATTTGTCATCGGTTCACAGGATCATAAGATGTTAAGTATAAACCCCAACTGCAAAAGATACGATTAAAAACACGATAGTGATTCGTAAATCCTATTAATTTAATTTAATTCAGCACAAAGACAAGATATTTAATGTTCAAACTGATTAACTGTATTTTTTTTTAAGAAAATAGACACATATTCTGAATTTGGTGCTTGCAACACATTCAAAGAGAGTTGGGACAGGAGCATCTGGACTGCATGCAGACCAGTTTAGTACCTGCCCGCTTTTACTGCAAAGCCGTGCTGTTGTAACTCTGCAGAAGGAGGCTTCATTGCTGAAATAAGCAGGGACGTCCCTGAAAAGGACGTCATGTTGATGGAAGCACATGTTGCTACAAAACCTGTATGTACCTCTCGGCATTAACAGTGCCTTCATGGATGTGACAGTTACCCATGATGCCATGGGCACTAATACACCCCTACCTCATCACAGATGCTGCTTTTGAACTTTGTGTTGTTGAACAGTCTGCATGGTACCTCTCCTCCCTTGGCCAGACATTATGTCCAAAAACAGTTTGAAATGTGGGCTGTACAGACAACAGCACACTTTTCCACTTCAGGTCACCTGAGCCCAGGCCTACAGAAGTGGGCGGAGCTTCTGGATGTTTTTGATACATGGCTTTAGCTTTGCATTGTAGAGTCTCAACTTCCATCACAGAATGATGCTGGTTTTTAATGTAGTGCTGTCTGTGGGGCTGAAGGTCACAGGCATTCAGTGTTGGTTCTGGGCCTTACCCCTTACATAGAGATTTTTCACCACTTTCCTAGTCTTTCTTGCACCGTCCCAACTAATTTGGAATGCGTTGCAGGCATCAAATACAGAATTTGTATATATTTCCCCTAAAATATCAAATTTCAGTTTGAACATGAAATATTTGTCTTTTTGCTGTATTCAATTGAATTTGGGTTGAAAAGTAGTTGCAAATACATTCTACAGTGTCCAGATGTTCTTGGAATTGGGGTTTGTAAGTTGTAATTATTTAAAATGAATATCCTGCTTAACAAGGATTCCAAAATAACTTCTTTCCCTCCAGGTTACTGCCATGTGCCTCTCCCCGTTTATTTTTGTCATGGACATTAATCCTCCAGCTCTTGTTTGGTATGTACCTCACCTGCCTTCGTGTATCCTCTTGATTGTCCCTGTGGGACTGGACGGTTCATTGCAGAATCCCCGATGACCTTTCATGTCCTGTTGTGTTGCAGTGTGGTGGTGAGTCATGCTGCAGAGGCCCTGCTGTTGTATTCTCAGAGAGAATCTCAGCCACGATGAGATTGAATCACTTGCACTATGTAAAGAGATTTTTTTTTTTCTTTATGACAAAAATATATATTTTTCACATTATTTTTGTAATGTCCTGTAATAAACTGCTTGCTGATA
>KV751334.1:5293818-5332725 GCA_001698575.1 Mola mola | reverse complement strand
ATCATATGTATCTCCCAAATTAACAAACAAACAAACAAAAAAAAAGTCAAAACTCCCTTTTCACCAGGCTGGAGTTGAAGCTATAAAAACCTGCATGACAGTCTACAAAAGGAAGGGTTTGCATTGAGGCTTTACTGACTGATGGGAGATATGCAGCAGGTTGACAACGGTGCTGGCGCTGGGGGTGACATGGAATGCAGCCTTATTCCATTGGGAGGGGTCAAGGGGATGGGCCTATTCTTCAGCCCCTCCTATCCAAATTGAGCCTCTTTCTACGTAGTTGGGTTTTGGATTCACATTATGCTGGAAGAAGAGTAACTGGTTGCAGACGCTGGCGTCTTCACCAATAGCAAAAAACACGAGTAGAATGTGAATGCATATCTGCCACCTCGTGACCTGCGGAGAGAACCAACACGTAGCAACGGAACTGTGAAACCTGTGAAGGCAGAGCATGTGCATAGATGGCATGTTTATAGAACATGTTTTGGGTTTTTTCTTTTATTTATCCTAGTAAATATATATTGGACAGCCTCATGGCTGAAGAAGAAGAACTACATCTGTAGTTAAATGGGTTCTTACCTTTACTGTGCTACTCCTGCTAAGACCCATTTTCAAGTTTAAATTTAAAGGAGAGCTCTTTTAAGGTCTTTTAGGCTCCTGAAAGTTAGTCCAGTCGAGATTTTGGCCACTAGAGTAACTGTTTGCAGAGTGCGTTTTTCCTACCTTTCTCTGCGTCATGTCACTGACGGTGCAGCCAAAACACAAGCAGTCATTCGCTGAAAGGGCACTAAAACAGATTCATTTGTGTAGATTGATTCCAAAGAAAGAGTGAGTGAATGTTTAGCTGATTGTCAAGGAAAGAAATAAAAGAAAAAAAAAAAAAAAAAAAAAAAAAAAAAAAAAAATTGAACAAATCTACACAAATGTGTTCGTCTTTCGCCAACATCGTAAAACCCTGGAAGACGGTGCCCATTCGTCGTGTCTGGGGTGCGCCATCAGTGACTGGAAGTAGAGAAAGGCAGGAAGTCTTCACAAACACACGATTCATACAGTATCTTTATTGATTCAAGCCATCTACTCTACTCCATGTTACCAGACACTGGCAAAGACATTTAGATTTAGCAGCAAAAAAAGGGAGAAAAAAAGGAAGAAAAAAAAAGGCGTTTTATTGCAGATGTTCTGACCTGTCCATTGCTGTTGCACTGATTTGCCGTCTTGAGCTAAATGATCCTAATGGCCAAAGTCCATACTGGAGGAATTTAATCTAATCTCATAATCTCATAATGACTCTAAAAAGATTCATTATGTGAAATGTTTGAGCCTAAAACTTTGGGACCCCGCTGATGGAGAAGACAAAGACAGAGTGATAGAAAACAAGCTACAACCAGCTACAGCTGTTTAATTTGTCACACTAATGTGTTTAATTCTACTCGACTAGTGAGTAACAAGACCTGCCTTCTTGTGTTTACTCAGCCTTCATGTCCAACTATAGTTGCTTTTGCTTTGGACAGTAGCCAGGCTGCACTGACTAGAATAGCAGCTGGAAGCGCGGAAGCATCATACTCACGCTGCCCTCTCTTCACCACTGCGGGGGCACGTAGCTGTAGCTGGCGGTGCCAGGAGGCCGATATGTGGGCATCGTGACTTGGTGGGGGGCAACAGGTGCTGGTGATGGAGTTGTCAACAAAGTTCCTGACAAGACAAAGATTGGGGACCGGATTAAAGGCAAATTTCATCCAAGAACTAGACATGTCCTGCACTTTCAATCCAGCTGTGACTCAAAGAAATGCCAGAAGATCAGCATAGCAGGACGAGGTATGACAAATTTAGCTTCTATTCAAAATACAGACACCGATGCTCACCAGCTGACATGGCCATGGTGGTGCCAGCCACCATCCCCATGGCGACACTGTTGTGCCGGGGAGGGGCTATGGGCGGGGCATACATGGCTGCAGGCATCCCATTTGGCTGGACCACTGTTGTGTGATGGATAACATGCGGCGGCGCAGCGTACAGTGGCTGAGTGTAGTAGGTGCCTTGTTGTTGTGAAGGTATTAATGCCTGCATCATAGAGGAACAGCAATAGAAATGTAAATAATAAGTATTCACAACAAACACTGAAAAAAATACATAAAAATTAAAACAAACAAATAAAAAAAAAAACAAAACAACAAAAAGATGGTTCAATTTAGCTTAAAGGACATAACCCAAGATTCCTGAGGTTTGTAATCCAAAACTGATTTGGAAAAAAATTAAATGTTGTACACATGCTTTTTTAAGATGAAATCTTTCCTGTGTTTGGGGACACCCTGTATGACATGAATTTCAGCTTACAAAAGCTGTAAATGACACCTTTCTGTGATCTTTTGTGAGGCTTCAGGACACTTGCATTATGTAGAACAGGCTGTTTGCAGCCAGTTTGTTTAAGTTCTGTAGTTATTACATTTGAAATCAAAGGAAATCTCTGCAACACTTTTTTGCTGTCAGGCTCTAGAAATGTTTAGTGGATGCAGAAACTTGGATACAGAACTGTCATGAGCATGACTACATACTGACTGAACTTTGATTTTTGTGCGAAGCGAGCCTTTAAAACAAAACAAAAGGTGACATTGCAATGCAAGGGGAACTGAATGAGGGTGACAGCATCAGAGGTTGAAATGTGGATATCTGTTTACAGTGCAATCCAAAAGTAGATCTGGATAATCATTAAATACCAGGGGGAGTTGACAGCAACATTCTGACCTGTGCATAGGGGTTCTGTTGGGGGTAGTTGCTCCTGACTGGGTAGACGGCAGCAGGATACGGGTTGGGTGAGGAGGAGTACGGCGGGACAGTCCCTGTGTTCGGAGAGCAGGACATTTTGAAAGGAGTGCCCGGAGCGTATCCTGATGGTGGGAAGATTCAGAGTTAGTGCTGCTGAATATTAAATGTGCAGTCATACAGTTCTGCTCTTACCGTTGGGGAAGGCTGGGTTTGCCCCTGCATAGACATTAGGAGTGTACGCTGGAGCAGCCGCTGCGTAGCCGACAGGGAATCCAGCTAGCATCATCAAAAGAGACAGATTAAAAAAAAAAAAAAAAAAATCACTGTATGTGACTGTTCTGAAATGTTTCTCATGAGGATATTTGCTGAGATGCATAAAACTACCTGGGTAACCTATACCCTTAGTATTGGTGAAGGGGACCCCTGTTGACGCAGGGCTGTATACTGGATTCATGGTCGTCTGCAGATGCTGCAATGACAGAAGTACAGACCGTGTTAATTTCAAATGACGGATGTCCATCAGTCTGGCTGATACTAAAAGCACCCTTTGCACTCAAACGACCTCTGTCTCCCTCATGCTGCTGACGGACAGAGGGGATGGATGAGAGTGCCGTGACTGGGCCACAATATAAAGGCCTTGACTGCATAAAGAAAACTTCATCCAAAATAACAACACGTCACGGACTGAACTCTTAATGGTATTTGTGTCTTTTCCATGCATCTTAGACCTCTCGGCTAAAACTGTCCAGTGATGTAGCCCTCTACTGAAGCAACTGCACAGCCACCATTTATCCCTGTTTAACTGCTAAAACCTAATTGAACCTGACTGATGTGCAATTTTTGGGGCCGATACTGATACTGATATGAAGGAGAAAAAAAGCTCCCATATCGATTAATTGTCTGATATATGCCAACTTTTTGCAATATTCCCTTTAATGAGGTTATCAAAAATTTGTAACTACCACGTAACAAATATTTTACAGAATAACAATGAACTTTTATTGTCCTAAATGACACAAAGTGCACTGGAAATGTAATTATAAATCACGCTAAGCATCTTTCTCTGTATTGTCTTCTATAAAACCACATCTTTTATTTCAGTAGATATTGATAACATACATGCAGATGGCAATATATCTGTGACCAGCCGATATTGACCAAGCGATATATTTTGGTTTGGCTCTAAAACCTAAATCCAGGGTCCGAGAAAGTGCACCATCAATGCGTCTTAAGGTTTCAGTCAACAAAATGGCAAAAGGCAAGGAAAAAGTAAGAAAAAAAATCAGGAGAGCATATGAGATGGCCCTGCCAGTTTGCTTAGTTGAATATGTTTAGAGCTGTGACAGTCAATCAAGTCGCCAATCAAATGGACAGTAATCGACAACTATTTTGATAATTGTATCGGTCTTGTTTTGAGCAAAAATGTTGAACATTTGCTGCTTTCGCTTGTCATGTGGGTTTTAAACTATTAGTTACAGTACAGAAGCAATTGGAAGACATCACTTTGGGCTCTGAAAAAAAATGTGATTACCATTCCTCATGTCATTCATTGACAATTTATACTTATGTATTCATGGCCCTATCGTCCTTTAATTGCTTGTAATCTATGACCCTGACAGCAGCTTTTAAATACCAGGCTTGGCTTTCATGTGTGAAACGGAAACGGAGAGCAAAAACAAGTGCGTTGACACATTTAAAACACAACCTTTGAACCAGTTATGATTATGATTGGAGTCATTTCCCCGCACACTTGGCTGCAGCTGCCCCCTAGCGGCGACCCAAACGCCAAAACAACACTTTACAAGTCTGCTCTTTCAACCTGAATCCACGCAGAGAAAAGGTTCCACTTGTTTGGCCTGGTGGCATATAAAACTCAACCACGTAAAGCACAATCTTTACAAGACGATGTCCAAGTGAGAACAACTGCGCCTGCAGAAGAGCAAACACAAAGCTGACCGATTGTCTGACTTTTTAAATCATCGCTGACATTTTGAACAAATCGTTTTGTTTTTTTTTTAAATAAAAAAAAATTAGAAAAGATGTCTGAAAGACGAGGCGCCAACGATTACGCGTGTAAAATGCTTTAGTACTGCCGCTTCTCATTATGTCGCACCAAAACACGACAGTATTTAATAAGTTTACGTTTCGAGTTATCTTCCCCTTTATATCGTATTTCTACCTGCAAGCTCGTTTTCGGCCGCTCGCGCACTCTGCAAATGCGCTCACGTAATTCCTCAAAGGTGACGTTAGTCGTGCGCTGCCTGCAAGAATAAAGATGGCAACCTTCAGCCTAAGTGGGAGAATCCTGAAAGGTGAACGCAGCAGCGGGCTTTGTTATCTGATCATTAGCTAGCTTAGCTCGCGGGTCTCATTAGCTGCACGAGTCGCCGTCATCTAAGCGTGCGCGTCGCTGCAGCTCGGTTTCGACGCACCGGCTGACCCGCCGATCACCTGCCTGACCGCGGACAACCGCTGGACTGTCCCCGGACAAGCAGCCAGGCGGGGACAGCTTGTCAACAGGCCGCATAGCGCAGGAGGAAGGCAGCCGGCCGGACAGCCGCGGTCTGCACTGACGTCTTTCCCCGGCCTGGAAACAGCGCAACAGCCTCCGCAGCCACACAATAAGCAGCGAAAAACTTACTGTCAACTGTTCCACGGCCCGACGATCCCCTCCTGCAATGTCCGGTCGTGAAATGAGATAAAGACAGCTGCTGTTTTGCTCCCAGATGCTTTGCTGAACTCTTTTGAGCACCGCGCGTCACTTCCGTGTAGTGTCACGTGGTACACAAATTCGAAAACGATCAGACGTTTGTTTTTTTATCACAAAACCGCATTTCTTCTTGTAATCTGTATTTGTTGTTTTTCCATTATTTATGCATGAACCACTTTCATTATTCTGCAAACTGTAAACGATTATACGTCCGACTAAAATGACGTCATAGAAAGCGAGATGTTGTAATTAGATAACAATGACGTTTGTTTTTATTGTTTCTTTATTTTGCTGTTTTTGCCGCGACACATTGCACACACTTTGACACTACAAATGATAACATTTATCATCCGAATGCTTATATATTGTAGAAATCCTCCCTGAGTTTATAATTATGTATTCTCCCCGGTCCTGGCAGGAAGTAAAATTTATTTGAATTTCGCATGGGCTCCCTCTAAGATAACAAAGTCTGAACCCTGGATTCAGTCAGTTTGACCTCAAATGTAATATATCGAACACGTCTTCAAAGTGATCCTACGAGCCTGTACTGCAGCGACATATTAAATGATTTTGCCCTGCGAGGACCTTGACGCGTCGCTTCCATCCAGCCATTGAAGTGGGAAGAGTGGGCTCCATACTGTGGTGATTTCAGTGCGCGCTGTGTTTGGCCTTGTCGGTAAAATGTCGGTGTTTTGCCCTTGTTAGGAGTCCTTCTGCACTGTAAAGTGGAACTGTTCGGTCGCCTGGTGTCGTCGGTGAAGTGTGGGGGTACGATGTCCGCAGCGGCCGGCGGAGGAGGAGGCTCCTCCTGCACGGGCGCAGCAGCGGCAGCCAGTTGTAGCTCCGCCGGCTCCCCCTACCCTGCCGCGGCCGGAGGAGGCGCCGGGGTGGCCGGTAGGTTGCCAGCCCGAGTCCTGGAGCATGTGTTCTCCTATCTGGAGCTGTCCGACTTGATGCGCTGCGCGTTGGTATGCTGGCACTGGAACCACATCGTGGCGGATGAGAACAGCGAGGTGTGGCGCAGTCTCTGCAGCCGGAGCCTGAGCGATGAAGCCCTGCGCTCGGACATCCTGTGCAACCTGCCCACCTACAAGGGGAAAGTAGGTCCACCACCAGCACACTTAATAATGACCGTCTCCATTCAGGTAGCCCTCTGCTCGCTGTTTGCTGTTTGCTCGGTTATCCATCCCCGGAACACGCCGTTCTGGGGAGGGATAAGCTACCAGAACCTGGAACAAACACCCGGGTACAGCGGGACGTACACAATAAGCATCATATGTATCTCCCAAATTGTGAGTGAGCTAAATTAGACGGGTTCTATGTGGAGTTTGGTGAAATGTTCGTTAAAGTATCCAGGATTGTTACAGTCTGAAAGGGACGGTGTGCAGGAAAACGTGTCCCGGGATCTCCACATACGTCAGTGCTGTGAACTCTGGAATGTTTTCCATGTTTAATATTACTGTGTTGTGCTGATTGTGAGAAAAGCCCTGAATCTTACAACTCATTCTGTCCTGTGTTGATGTTCTCACCTCGTTTTTTGTGAGCGTTCATACACTAGTGCATCTTAGAAATAATGTGATTTTGTGATTTTTCATCAGTTATTTAAGAAAGTTACATTAAAAACAATATATTATGGACTCATCTTATTTAAACAAATAATTCATACATTGTACTATTTTAATTATGGCCGGTAAAAAAAAACAAAAACAAAAAAAAAACACGTCTCAAAATAATATTATTTCAGCAGTGTTATCAAATGTGACATTTTTACTACATTATCTGAGCACCGAAGGTGATTGTGTCCTGTTGTCCTCTACAGCTCAAGGCCTTTCAGCATGGTCTGAGCTCCCACGACTGCTCCCGCAATGTTTACGTGAAGAAGAACGGCTTCACCTTGCACCGCAACCCTATTGCCCAGAGCACGGACGGCGCACGCGGCAAGATCGGCTTCTCAGAAGGACGGCACGCCTGGGAGATCTGGTGGGAAGGCCCTCTTGGCACGGTGGCAGTGATAGGCATCGCCACAAAGCGAGCGTCCATGCAGTGCCAGGGCTACGTGGCCCTGCTGGGCAGTGATGACCAGAGCTGGGGCTGGAACCTGGTTGATAACAACCTGCTTCACAATGGAGAGGTCAACGGAAACTTCCCACAGTGCAACAATGCACCGAAATATCAGGTAGGAGCCGTGGCCACGTCTGTATTTTCTTTGTCTTTTAAGTTTCTCAGGAAATAATGTGCGATTCGACCAAGGAATGACTGCAACCATTTAAGAGATAATGCTTGCAGTTGTCTTTTTATTGAAGAATGTAGTTTCATGTAACTGAGGAAGTTTGTTTGTCCGCAGATCGGGGAGCGAATACGAGTGATCCTAGACATGGATGACAAGACGTTAGCCTTTGAGAGGGGTTTTGAGTTTCTTGGAGTAGCTTTTCGCGGACTGCCCAAGGCCTGCCTGTACCCTGCCGTCTCCGCAGTGTACGGCAACACCGAAGTCACCATGGTGTACCTGGGAAAACCTCTGGATGGGTAGAAGCAGAGCAGCCGGTGCCACAATAACAACCGACGGGCCACTTGCAGGCGCGGGACTTAATTCTGTCAGCAGTGACGAGGCTGTTCATCTCCGAGGCCAAGCGGGGTTGTTTCTTCCACAAATACACAAAGTGAACCGTCGGCATTTGTACCACCGCTCGGCATGAAGGGGTGGACTGGACAAACCTCAAGAAGGAGGAGTGTGTGGCAACTGTCATCCACATGTTTTCCGTTTAAACGTGGACGTGTCCACTTTTACAGTTCAGCTGCTGGACTCTTTTAGACAGGACAGAAGAACAATATTTAATTCCATGCAATTCAAACCAACAGTACTGAACACTTACTTTAGATTTTATTCCTGCTTCACTGAGGCCAAAGCAATTCCAAACAGTGGCAAACACTTCACGAGGCCATTTTAATAAGTGGTTAATGAACAGCAGTTACCGTTGGCTGTGTGTTGTATCGGTCGATGGGAGCAGCCCTTTGCAGATTAACACAGTTTCACTGTAACTGAGGACTGGATGGTGATGACTATATGCCAAATGAGTGTGACTTGCTGATAGCAAATCCAAAGGACACACTGGACGGCTATCATGTATGTGCATGGACGCTGGACACGGACTGTGACATCTGCAGTTTTAATATATCTGTCCAGTAACAGTGGAATTTATACCTGTATCATGTTAATGTATGTCCTTTTTAAAGTGCTACCATAGTATTACACACTATTTATTTCTTGGTCTTATCTATGGTACTATAGATACTGTATGGTTAAGGGTCTGAAAATAAAGTCCACATGGTGCCACTCTTAGAATAAAAATGTCTGTTTGTCTGCCTGTGCACAGCTGTCCAGTCACACTGCTTGTTACCATGTAAATATACACGTGCATCAGGGCGACATGTATTTTTACTCTTCAGTAACAGCTCTAAAAATTGTGATACATACGTTCCTTTTTGTCACAACGTGAACTATTAAAATGAAGCCACGCAAGATAGTCGACTTGGGGTGTCAGCAGCGTTTAAAAGCTTTGCAGGCACAACTGTTCTGGCATTCACAGACGTTCACAGTTATTGTTAATAACGTCACTGGTTTAGACAACATGGTGAAAAAAGGCCTAATCATACACTCCTAACATGAAGATTAGCATGTGTCTGTTCAGAGAAGTAATTTACCAGTGGCAGGCTCGGGAAATAAGTTAAAGGGCACAAAATTTGCACATTTAAAGTGAAATGTTTGTCTTCCACTGGAGGGCATCTCATCGTGTTTTATCTACTATAGGATAGATTAATTTTTTTTCCCCCCCAAACATCAGGGCCAGCAGTGCTCATGTCCCTCTTTTTGGATCTGTGTACAGTATCTCCTAATAGGCAGCTGTCTGTCTAGTTCCTGTCCTGTTCCGACCCTGAGCTGCTGTTTGCCAGACTGCATCTGCATCCTCGATCGTTTTCTCTGCCTGTCGGTCACACAGTCACTCTGTACTGTGCATCGGCCTACAGGTGTTCAAAGAGCGGCGTGGACACTATCTTTAATATCTCCTCTGTGGTGGAATCGTTGGACACAGCAGTCCCCCAGTATATTAAAAGCTGGAAGAATAACTGGAATTAAATGCATTTTAATTATCAAGACGAATGGCTGCGCCTGCTTCTCATCCTGGGGGGTCAAAAAAGACTTCAAATATAGTTCACAAATAATTCTGCAACAACACGCCCATAAAAACTGTTGCATAAACAGAAACTACATTCACAGAGCAGTGTTTGGGTATACTGTATGATGTTATTATTTCACTGTCAGGCCTTTATCCTACATCACCAATTTCAAATGTGTAAAATTGAATTTAAGACGAGACATTAGTGTGCACAGAGTGCATTTGCCCTCATAAATAACATGTCTGCTATCGTACAGGTTACAAATTTGCCAGAATATAATCAATTACGCCACAGAAAGGTGCAGAATTCTGGATCTGCAATTATGTCATGCAAAAACACGTAATGTCATTTTTCCACAAGAGGGCAGGAATGTTCCTGTGCTCGTACCACACACAGTTCTAGTCATAACTCAACTGTCATCTCAGGAGGGAAGGAACTCTCATACATTTTATCTTCTCACTCCTAACCCCACCCACCTGAGTGGTGGAGTGATCCTTCCAAGAACCAAAATGTGAAGATATAAAGTTGAGAAAGAGAAAACCCAAGACCCTGAGAATCCTCAATATTCTACTGTCATTCTTCGCGTTTGGTCGCCATGTGGTCCCATGGGACTTAAAAGGCCAAGTGACACTCCACCCTTCCGCTCTCAGAAATAGAATGTTCATTTTCATATTGCACCAGGTCTTAATTTGCCCTGTCATCCTGAAATACACAAAGAGCGGTGCCCCGAAATGTTGTGCACACGCTCACACGAATGCTTCCTCACATCTGATCTCACTGAGCACGACTGGACGTAAACTGGAGGAGGCCTCACTGGAGTAAAATGTAGTGAAATACTACGTGCTGGGTCTCATTCTTCCGCACCCTTCAAGTGCTGAATAGGTTTTTAATACATGTTCAATGATTTCGCAAAACGACTTTAATTGTAAACTTGTAAAAATTGGTAAAAATGTAAGAATTAGATCTTTCTTGATTGTTTTAATCATCACAATATCACATTCACTCAATAGTAATTGCAAAAAGTTTCATATATTCTACACTTATTACATTTATACTGAAAGATTTTTACGCCTTTTATTGTGTTAATTTTGGTGTTTATGGTTTATACAGTCACTGTGAAATATTCAAAGATTTAGATGTTTTTTCATGTTTTTCAACTGCAGGCCCTGATTCTAAAAATTGAAAAAGTAAAAAGCT
Source organism: Mola mola (assembly GCA_001698575.1). Taxonomy (NCBI): domain Eukaryota; kingdom Metazoa; phylum Chordata; class Actinopteri; order Tetraodontiformes; family Molidae; genus Mola; species Mola mola. Next base: position 5,321,879 of record KV751334.1, on the reverse strand, counting down.
TGAAACATTTTAGTTGCATGTCATGAGTCTCGAATATGTTCAAGGTAAAGAACTGATAAAATCCAGATATTCGAATTCTTCGAGTTGCACTATGCTAGTATGAAGTACTCTCACTTCCATCACACAAAGGTGTCAGGCAAACATTTTCAGAGGTTTACTCCTCGCCGTTTTAGTTTTATTGAAGGTGATGAAGAAGTGATTATCAGTGTAATAATGGAATGCTTTCATTATTACAGACAGAAGCTGAGTGTGTGTGTTCTCCAGCTGTGCCGAGTGCAGGGACGATGCATAAATGCAGCGGATCCCAGTCTTTTTTTCTTGGAGCCTCTACCTCAGCCTATAAGAGCCTGCACACACACACACACACACACACACACACACACACACACACACACACGTACCTAAGGAATCATTCAAAACCTAGATTTTTGAATGCACACAAAATATACATCTTCCTGAACAGTTTTAAATATAGGATTTGTATATATTGTCCAGTAAATACCTTCATACAAATTTTGGAACATGTGCAAATTTGACCTCCACTTTAATGAACAGCTTGGATTCCCAACCCACCCTAACTTAAAGTGCAGTTTCCACAGCGAACGAGACAGACACATGCAAATAGTCAAAAACACTTGCAAATTTAGAAAATCTCATCAATATGACAGCACATGCACTGCAAAAAAAAAAAACAACAACATTCCCCAAAACCCAAAACACAAACACACTGTTAGTAGCACAGGTGACAAGGCACATACACTATATGTTCCTAGGGGACATTGAATAGTGACACATGGCTCACTTGTGTCTTAGCAAAATATAAGTGCTTCTCTCCTTATTCTAATATCACAGTGTCATGATTCAGATATTAACTGTTGGCACATATCTCTTGCTAACCCCGTAGCCTTTTCATTTTGCTTATCATCGGCCGTCCAAGCAGTATTATTATGCATGCACTACTTTTGCTGCAGTAAACTGAACTGTCTGGGCCGTCACACATTTCTGATTGTCAACCAATTTCTGTGGACCAACTTCTCAAATTCTAAACAGAAAAAAATCATAGTGTTACAAGCAAGCTGGCTAACGTTAGTTCTGAGGGAACGTTGGCCAACTGCGTCAGATATCCACTATTTGGAGAAGCAAAACTTTATTTGTTTTCCTGTGATCATGAGATAATTATGTCATTATCATGGGACAAAACTGTTTTTTTCCTGAGATCACATGATTTAACCAGCTGCGAGACTTTAACCATGGTATGGAACAATGTCAAATGACATCACTTTTTTAATCAAGGCTTGAAAGAGGTTGAAATAGCATTTCCTTGCTGTTGTGGGTAATAAACATATTAGTGTGTGTTAATTAAGCTTCAGCGGTAGTTTTGTCTCATGAGCTAATATTAATCATATTGTGATCTCGGTAAAACAACTAGTGTTATGTCATGATAGCAAAATAATTATCTTGTGATTTTGGAAAACAAATCACATTTATCTTGTTTTCTCTGGAAAACAGAGGAAATAATATGTTTCACACGTGGCCTTTTAGGGCTTCCATAGATTTAAAAGGAACGTACTTTTTGAAATCATAAATTATAATAACAGTAAGAATAATCTGAGTATTATGCTGTACCATATCTTTTGGCCCACCGGCGGTGAACAGCTATGTGGTGAAATAAAGAGCCAGATTTCACAGTGTGTCATCTGGAAAGTCCATGCAGAACTGAAAGAAGGACCCACTCACAAAAACGTTTTTCATAGTGCTACTATTGGTCAAAACCACTACCAGCCCAGTTCAATAAAGAACCTGCACAGGGCATTAGAGCAACATTAGACCTGCCTAATATTTCCAATACTGTAAATCGCCTACATAAAGTTTAACTACAGTTGCATTTAAACAACAGAGTCAGGAACATGATGTTAAAAACATCCCAATTCCCTTTTGTATAACCAGTTGAGACTCTTAAGTTTTACTTAACAATATTGTTAAGAGGGTCACACGACGCCTCAACTCGGGGTCAGGGAGTAGAAAAACCTTTCAAGCAAATCTACGAAAGAGTCAGAATTGAGAGCTTGAGATGTAGATGTCCTGTGCAAAAACAGGAAGGAGTCATGAACAAATAAGCTCTTGAAGGACGGTTTCATCACTTCCTGGTTCCTGATTCCCTGTTCTTGCAGCCGCGTGCGCCTACCAAGCAGAGGTCAGAGGGAGAAAGAGAGCTGGCGCAGGTGAAGGTTGGACGTGAAGAAAGAGAGAACAGGACACACACAGTGTTGGCCCACTCGGCGTTGCCGAGGTGTGAACGTCTCAGCTGAACACACTCATTAGTTGACTTTGCAGCGACAGTTTGCACAGTTTGTTTGCTGTCCATCAGTCATCTCCATCACGAGCTGTGGCCCAGAAGCACCATGACCCTTCCTGACGCGTCTCCATGTTCACAGACACGGTTGTCTCTGTGTGTTTTTGTTTTGTGATGGCTGCTGAAGTGACAGGCCCAGAATCAGACAGGAAGGGTGTGTATGTGCATGTGTGTTGAGCGGTTTCCTCTCTAGAAGCTTGGCTGATCAGAATGAGTCGAGGGTGTGAAGGGAGTGTTCTCGTTGAGGTTTTGTGGTAGCTGATGTGCTACCAACCTTAGTTCCCTGCACTGAAAGCACCATTTTCTTGGTGCTGTGATGGGGAGAAGAGTAACATTTGCTGTAGTGGTTGAAGGCTGCACACATGATCCTCTCTCTGATTGCAGCTTGTCCATGTGACTTGGTTTCCGTTGCCTGCCTACTTCCGTGAATAGTAAGAAGACCCATCAGCACTTTAGTCAGAGCAGCAGAAAGGCAGCTGAACTTGACGCACTCTGCAGCAACGAGTCAGCCAGCGATATGGTCAGGGGATCAACCGTCAGTGGCTTGGGAAATCCACACCTAACCACCACTGTAAGTGAACGCATGCTCTGATCTGGTGCTGCAGAGCACACCATTACTCTGACTGTGAAATGAAGCAAATTGCATGCTTTGTCTATGATAAGAGCTTAAACCTAAACATATTTTTGCCTGCGGCATGTTTTGGGCAACATATCTCAGTGATCAGAGCTGTCACTGACACTAAAATCGGCATAAAACCGTTTTCAGAACATGCTTTTGAAAGTTTTTAAACTGGATTTTCTTGCACGGAGACCTGAAATTAGCCTTACAAAGCACTGAAGCAAATGAAGGATAATTAAATACTGTTTATGTTACTAAAAAATGTTTTTACGTTTTAAATTTTAAATAAGACCCTTGGAAAAAAAGGATTAGTCATTATCTAATAAGAATAATAGTAAAATCAACTGCACAACAATTTTAATATCATAGTGCGCACATGTTCATAATTGCCTGCATAATACATGAGGATAACACACATTTTACTTCATTTTTGTCATTCTAAGATGGTATTTTTTCACATACTGATATTATCATATCCAGTAATAGTCAGAGAAGAGAAACGTTGTTACATCTGTGGCCCAGAAAGCAAATATAATACATAACACATATAGTTTAGGAATTGAGTAGTATTGCTGCCAGTGTTGTATTTGATAAACTTGTTGGCCATTTGCACTGGTTAAGTTACTGCTTTAACAAAAGTAAAGTGATTACAACACAGTAATAATAGGAGAGAAACCTGGGCTTATGGAAGGACAAAGATCACTAAATTACAAAGATTAAAATATATGCAAGCCATAAGGCTTCAAAATTCAGCGTGCCTCAAGCTGTGGCTTGCATTCAAGTAATGCAAAAATTGTCGAGCTGAGAAGGGGGGCATCACATTTATTTTTACACCCCCTTACTCTGTTGCTGCTTTTTTTTTTGTGTCACCCACACACAACATGAACACGATTCGCAAATCGCATGTTGTGGACATGAATGGCTACAGCCGCAGTGTCACATGCCGTATTCATCGCTAACATTCACGGTGAGGATACAACAGGTAAGATAATACTGAATTTATAAATTTGATTGAAAATATTCACTCATTGTGAGAAAATTGAGCCAAGATCTGGATGTGAACGTCACTGACCGCCTCACTGTATTAGTGCACCTCATTCTCCCAGTTTGATCCCCCATTCAGGGTGGAAAAATGGATATTTCCTACTGAGAGCACAGTGTTAGTACACAAATTTCACACAAGGTTTTGCATCACATGTGAATCCCCATAAATGTGCTTTATGTGCGAGTCAAACACATCTAGCATGAGCACGTGTTGATCAATTGGCGCCCAGACTCTCTTCTTTCTCTCACTTTGTCACCAGTGAGGATGTTAAAATGCCAGGCCCCAGGCTCGCCCCCATGCTGCTTTGCCTCTTATCAGTGTGGAAAATGCTGATGTTGGCCGCGAATCACCCACAAGTCAGCCGATGCCAGCTGGTGAGATGTCCCTCTTTTTATTTTTAACAGCACGTTAAAATGAACATGTGGATACAGTATGTCTGATGCATAATATGTAAAATTTATATTTTAAAAAAAAATATGGACTTGGTTTTGTAAACAGTGTGCTTAAATTGTTTTTTTGTTGTTTTTTTTAGCAAGGAGAGTTTCTGGTAGATAAACTTAAATGTGCTACTTTGATGGAGTTTTTTGTTTTTGCTTTCCGTCTCCATTTTAAACACACTTGCGTTCTGATGCAGCACTGCATGCGTATCAGATGTTCTGTAGACATGAGGCTACAAATGCCCATACGATCATCCCTAATGATAATTACGTATTTTGTGTGCTCTGGTATTTCTTATTTTGCCACATCATGGAGGCTAAATAGGAAGTGGTTCAGCAATCAGCAGTTACCGTTGAGCAATCAATCAAAATTGGAAATCCAGTGTTACTGAGTCGAGTAATTTTCAAACCAAATAAATTACATATTGAATTTATGATCCACTGCTCACTTGAAAATACCGTGAATTTGTGAAAGAAAGTAAGTTCTTAATAACAATGATTTTGTCCAGAGGGTTACTGTGTCGAACATCCGTCTGATGTACTTAGCAAAAAAGACCAGAGAAAAGATACATTTTCACAACATGGCCACCCTGATATTTTAATTGATTCCCAAGTTCTCAAATATTGATGCTAAGGAGCCAAGTCAACAAAGTCAGAAGGGGTAACCGTGCTTGACTAAAAACTCAGGCAGATTTGTCCTTTGAAGGTCAAAATGTGTTGTTAAGGAGCAGCAAATCAACTCTAATAACAAAACAATAACACTAAAGAAGAAACAAGGTAAAAGAGATGCATTACCAAAACAGAAGAGTCAATAAGAAATAAAATTAAGTTAGATAAAGATAAATGTATAAGCAGTTGTCATGTCTGAAAAAAAAAAATCAGTTTCTGTATGTAGTCTACAGCCAAGGGTTGTAGGTCACAGGTTTTAAAAATACTTCACATATGTGTTTCCTTTCCTTTGCAGAAACAAAGGACAGCTCTGTGCAACAATGGAAAACTCGGCTCTGTACCTGCAGGACTGCCAGACAACATTGAGGAGCTTCAGCTCAACTGCAATCACATTCAAGCAATACAGGAAGGCTCTCTCAGTTACCCCTCATTACGCATCCTAAGTTTAGCTTGTAATCATTTACAGAAATTACAATTAACCACTTTTCAAGACACAAAATTGCTAGAGAGCCTCAATTTAGCAAATAACAATTTTCATGTCGACTCCCATGAAACTGGTGATGCATTAAAGACTCTACCTAGGCTTAAAGTTCTGGATCTTTCTGAGAATGAGCTTGATGAAGACACGGCTGCCACTCTTCTCCACAATCTGACCTCCCTGGAGTATCTCAATCTCTCCGGAAACTTCTTGCAGAGACTGGATGAGACCTCATTCAGGGATCTTCACCAGCTCAAAGAACTCGACCTGCAGAGGAACATCATATTCGAGATCGATGGTGCCTTCAACAGCAATCACAAGCTCCAAAGGCTCAACTTGGCCTTCAACTATCTTCCTTGCCTGTATGACTTCCACATGACGCAGCTGGTTGTCCTCAACGCCAGTCACAACTTTATTGAGTGGTTCATCTCCAGGCCAGACCTTAACGACACTTTCCAGCTAGAGACGTTTGATCTATCGAACAACAGACTCCTCTTCTTTCCTTTCTTGCCCAACCGGAGCCACCTGCGGAATCTGTACCTGTCCCACAACAATCTCAGGTTTTACGAACACATGGCAGGCGATGCTACAGGGATGAATTCAACTACAACTGTTGAGTTCTACAATATAAAGTACACTGACAACATAACAGCCCAGCTGTGGGATGAAAGTCTGCATGGTGACATCTCCTCTCTAGAGATTTTGGATCTAAGAGGAAACCAGGTGGGGTATTTCCCACAAGGGTTCATCCAGAAAATGCCTACCCTGCAAAGACTTCAAATGAGCGGGAACTGTTTGGAAACCTTACATGTGACGACAGAGCAGCTCTCTGGCAGCTTGTACGAGTTGGACATGAGCAACAATAGGCTTAACCAGATAGTAGCAGATGAAGGTACGATACACGCTCTCAGCAATTTGACGTATCTTAACCTCAGCTTCAACGAGCTAGAGGGGGTACCCTCTGGATTCTTCTCTTCACTACCAAACCTCAGGTCGGTGGATCTCAGTTACAACAATATTGACATTTGCTTTCCTGAGGAAGCTGAGATCATGACAGATGGTTTGGCAGCCTGTGTAGATTGGAAAAACATTCTATCCCTAAGGCAGCTTTACCTCAAGGGATGCAACCTTGAAATAACTCCATTGTCTGCGTTTGCTGGGTTGTCCCTTACGCACTTGGAACTGTCCGACAACCCTGGACTCATTGTTCAGGAATCAATACAAAGTCTCAGCAGAACGTTGCAACATTTGGGTTTAGGAAACACTCATATACAAGACTTTGACTTTTCCCATTTCACAAGTCTGAGGTATTTAAACATTTCAAGAAACTCCATTGCCCGTCTTCCCCACTCACTTCTGAATCTGGGCCTAGAAGTGCTTGATTTGAGGGACAACAGACTGACCACTATTCCCTCAGAACATGCAAAGGCATTAGCCGTCAAACTGCACACAATTTTCCTTACAGGAAATCCATTCAACTGCTGCCAAACAGAATGGCTGAAAGCATTTGAAAGAGTTAATGTAGTTGGACTATCGGAAATCGAATGCCAGGATCTCTTTCAAATGGCACGCAGACTGGAGCACTTTCAGTCATTCTTGTGCTGGAAGGAAGACGGGGAATCTATATTCTGGTTTATTCTGCTTTTCGTTCCCATCTGCCTTAGTTTTGTGGGCATTTCGATTATTGTTCTCCTTAGCTTCAAACCCAAAATGTTACAAAAATCCATCAAAAAGAAGTGTTTAAAGCCTACATCTTACTGATACTTTATAAAAACAAACTTATTTTGTACAGCGTGTTGCTGAATTTATGATTGTAAATTGGAGGTAAGATTAAATGTAAAAGTATTGTAATAGTGACAGTATGTGTGTAAGAGTTTTTACTGTATCACCCTGCTGTGTTCTTTATGTGTTTACGGTTTTAAAACCGGATCCCATCTCTGGGGTGTCCACATGTAAAAGTGTTGCAATGCTAATGTGGTGCCTGGTGTGTGAGTGTGAGAGAGTGCGCGTTTGAACATATGCAGAAGTAGTGCAATACACACTGTTGCTATAAACAGCAGAGGAAACATGAAATTTCCTGTTTTGTTAAGATGCTGTGCAGCAACTGCCCAGTTTTGTATCTCGAAGAGGAGGGGTTTGAGGTTTCCTTCCCATCAGCGACACATTCATGCAGCATTGACATTAACTTAAAGTATGTGATTGTTCCTGAGATGGTTTGGACCCAAATATTGATTGTTGCTAACCTTTCTGCTCTGCACTTGGCGGTAATGCAATGTGAGGCCACTAAATTACGATGAATTTGTACGTATATAATAAACACTTTCAAATAAGAGACAGCGTCCACATGCTGTAAGATTGAAGAGAGTGGAAGGCTCTTGGGAGTGGGAAGGCTGGTAGATCAATCTGTTGCTGTGATGAGTGCTGGAGGCCTAACCAGAACAAAACCAAAATACCGCTGTGGTAACGCACAGGGTCATGGTGGTTGGAACATAAAAAGAGAAACTGGAGTGAAGTCTTGTCAAAACCTCTAAACAACATCGTTTTGCACTGGTTACACAATATCATGTTCGAACGGGTAAGTCAGTGGAAGCTAGACTTGAATCTGCAGTGACAAAAAGCTGCTACTGCTCTGACAAAAAAAAAAACCCCCTTGGGAAATGATTGGGAAAGACTTTCCACTCAGAAATCATCAATTGCGGAACACACTGGTCGCAGATTGTCGACCGAAAGGAATTTTATTTGCTTACATGGCAGAAATATTAGAATAATTACAAATTAAGCACTTTGGAGGGCATTCACACAACAAGGCAGCTGAACTCAGCTGCACAAGAGGTCACATGCACACTACACAAATTATAGAACTACCCAGTCAACTGAAGTTTCCCAGTTTCTCACAGATTAATGCAAATGACAACAGAGAAGTGATAGTTGCCTTCAAGTGGTGAAATGAGACCCATCGGAATAGCATTCTAACAGCAAAAGTGCAACACTGGAGCTAACCACTAACCACTTACTGCATTGGTATCTTTGATTTGAGTAATTGTAAATGTGTTTGTGATTGAACCAACCAGGTGTTGATTATGAGCTTTATATCAATTAGAAATCTGTTGCTCAAACTTGTCCTGCATAAGAGGATTTCTGGGTTTTTGCTTTTGTTTTTTTTTTTACCTAGGCCAAATTTCCCTGTATTTCAGGATCAAAAATTTTGCAAATATACATTATTTTTTGAAAATTACTCCAGTATGGAGTTCGGTTGCTGGGACCGTTTAGCTCAAGAAGGCTTTACAATGCAATCGCCTTGGGCAAGTCAAAACGTCATAAATAAATTGTTCTTTTTCGCCAATAACTACACACAAAATGTAATTGCAAGAGTCTGGTAATATAGAGTAGATACCTACAGTGAAAACCCAAGTGTTCTTGACTCATCAACTTCTCGTGGATGACAGTTACAACCCAGACATAATCGGTCAGTTGCCGAAAGGGCACAGTTTTCCAGATGTTCACAAAAGACAAACAAATTTGAATAGATTTATTCCACATTATTTAGTCCATGACATTCCCTTGGAAATCTGTATCTGGTAGGCAAAGTATTTCACTCAAAACAACACATCTGCTGGGGGGGTTACAGGAAAAGTGAGGAGATGATTACAGTCAGAAATAAGACAAGGAATGTGCAAAACCTTACTTTGTACAATTTTTAGACTGCACGAAAATGACTGAAAAATCAGCCAACTGTGCAACCGTTATTACACATACAGACCAACCATGGGAATGGCTAAAAAAAACCAACCAAAAACAAACAAAGCTTTATTAGTGGAGATAAACAGTGACAATACGATGGCTACTTGTAACCCAGTATACTTTTTCCATTCTGTCAACAAATTTGTCATGTTTTTTCCACACAAACAAACTGCCTGCAGCCCCGTTTGCTTAGTAGCCATCAGAAAGAAATGAGGAGCAGCCCGATTTATCATATTGCATAAGAATATACAATGGTGTCATGAAAGGTGTTTTCAAGAGATAATAAAAGACACTAATTTTATGAGCAAAACGTACATCAAGTGAGTTTCAAAGAGGCGTAAAATGGCAGCTGACAATAAGTCACGGTAAGTGAGGACTGATCAAAAAGGAAGTGTTTGTCATCAGGAATGTTTTCACTGATATGTGTGAACTTGTTAAAGCTTACTTACACAAATCCGGCCAGGTTATTCTTTTTTTTTTTTTTAGAGATTTTAGTATTTTTACATTAATATGTGAAAGGATGATGTCAGAGTGCAGAATGGTGTGCGACGGAAAAGTTCTGCTCCCAGTCATGGTTTTGCAACAACCAATTTAGATTTATATGTATTTGATGTCCATTTATATCAAAAACCTTTATTCTAACATAGCCACTGTACATTTTATTTTCTCTGTTGGGCTCTTCGGCTTTACTCTCATAAAGGGCGGGGGCCATTGAAGATGATCTCAGGATTCAGACTCTTTATTAAGCTGGTCTGAGATGAACAGTCTGCATTTAAAGACTTTCCATGAAGCTGGGTCAGTGTGATTTTCTGGGGATTTGCATGTTTCCATGGCACAGCTGCTGGCAATGCAGCATTGGGAGTTGTGAAATCCACTGGAGAGTAAGTTTGGAGAGAGATCAAAATAACACCAGGGGAAATCTGTGTTCACAAACCTCTCTTTCTGTGTGTCAACATCCGGACTGCATTTCAGGAATAGCTTTAAAATAATGATCTTTGGTTTAATTTCAAAAGTTAGTTGTCTTATATGACCACTAGAGCATATTTCAGTTGGAAGACGTCTTTCTCCAAGGCTTGTTACTCTGCTATAATTTAGGAACAAATATTATGCGATAACTATGCTTTTGCGTTAGAAAGGAGATCCACTGGGCATTAAAGGCAGTATTACTCATTTGAGACAAGTTAACGTTGTTGCCCTGTGAGGTCGGGTCTCAGTGTCACACGACTGAAATAATTTCTTCACATGGTTGCTCTTCATGTGCCAACAAAGCAGCATGTAGTGTATTTCACAATACACAGATCATTCGTGATGCCTGTTCTGCCCTCTAGTGGCGCCAACGGGAACCACAAATGCAGAATGCCAATTTGTTCTCTAACTGAAACAAAATCAAATCTCAAAAATGTTTTTCATATTTTAATGCATCATATTGTATATTTATTTTACAACTGTATGCCATCTTATCAGTTCTACACAGAACGAAAAGGAGCCATGTAGAAATATCTCAGAACGAAACAATGCAGATTTGAAATGCTAGATTTTTGTACTATCAATCTATTTGTAATAGTACAAAAAGGTAAATGTTCTTACTTTATTCCTCCAAAATAAACCAACACTAGAGAGAACAAAAAAATACTATAAATTGTGTACTATTGAACAAATTAATATTTTTAACCAGACATAGGAGCGTCTTCAGGTTTCTAAAATTCTGCTTGTTTAAAACTTGCAATAACTTAGGAATAGTAAGATTCAGTACAAACAGGAGAGACTGACAGTCTCAATATGCTGGTGTAGCAGCAAAAAAAAGGACAGCTGGACTCTTGTTTCATGAATTTTATAATTGCTCAGCTGTCAGCAAGATCTCTTTCTCTGCCTCGATTAACAATCAAATCTATGGGAACAATGTGCTTGCCTCACTGCCTCCAGTAAGGCTCCTTGTGAATAAAGCTGTCAGACAATATATGACATACTGTTTAAAATAAAACAGTATTCATAGAGGTTAACCATTTCAGCTACTGGACCGTCATTCTAATTATAAAGTAAGACTTAAAAATAATCTCCACTCTCCACTTCAATCTGAAGTGCATTTTGCCATTTAAAAACTTAATAATACTTGAGTTAGCAGTGAGGGGTAAAAACCTCACCTTTCGGTCACCATCTGAGATTTACGCTGTAAACACAACTTTTTATTAGGTTTGGGAGATGTTCCGGAACATATTGCAGCTTGCATGGCGTCAAACAGAAAAGGCATGGAAGCTGGCTGTAAAAAAACACATACTGCAGTTGCATTCAAACACATTAGGGGGTCATTACTTTTCACCTGCACTTACAGATTTATTCCAGCTCAAGTCTGCTTAAGATGAAACTGACTGAATGGAAGAAACAGAGGCCTGTCCCTGCAACACAATATAAATATGAGATCACAGGCAGTTAGAGAGCTGGCTGGGGGCTGGTGGCTCTCAGTTAAGCAGCTCCAGATAAGTGATTGGCACTTTGCCTTTCTGGTTGCCTCGCTCGCCCATCAGCCAGTCTGAATCCATGCCTGGGACGCTGCTGACTGTGATCACCTGGATGACAGATACAGCCCTAAATTAAGTCCCATGTTCCATTTAAAAGTTTACTGTATCGTCCATCAATATCAACACAAGATTATTCATCAAGAACATGGGAAACATGTGAAACATGCCCCTATAATAATAGCCAGCGATTGTTTCAGGCTCACCTCGTCAGCCAACAGGGAGAGCTCGCTGCTGCTGGCAGCATCGTAGTCATAAAGCACTCGGGCTTTGCGGCTGCCGTTGGAGCTCCGCAGTTCGTTGAATCCGCCCGATGCCGTTGAGCTGCCGTGGCCCGCGGACACACTGGGCAGGGAGGCCGACACAGGGATGGTGGGCACCGAGATGCTGGCCGCACCTGACACCGATGACTGGTTGTTGTTTGAGAATGTTGAGGGGAAGCTGGTGGGAGGGAAGGGGAGGCAAATGGTTACTGACGCCACCCTCAATTACAGTCAGTCTAATTTTTTAACGTCTTCCTATAATGTAAGGAACCTGGCAGTGACCTCATTCCTGATCGTTTCATTAGTATTTAGTAATTCTCCTCTTTCTACTGACTCGTAAAAACATTGCACAAACTTACACAAACTGACTGATTTATCAGACAAAAGGTTGGCAAGAGTGTTCATCATCAAGATGTCTGTTTGTGTGAATGTTATTAAAATTAGATGCATTCCATTTCATTGTACTGCTTACTACAGGGAGTATATATTTATTTCCAGTGAGGAAAAACCTAATGTAGGTGGAGTCTGGAAAATACTGAGATGAGCTCGATGTTGCTCCAGTAGTCTTCATGGTCACAATGTCATACCTGAGCTAGAAATGAAGCTGCTCATGACTAAAAGGGATAAAAAGGTGATAGCAGTGGTTTACCTGCCCAGCTGCTTTTGGAGGTCCACCATATACTGGTAACACTGTGCATAGTACGTAGTCTGTGCCTCCACAAAGTCATTCAAACAGCGTAGATGGTGTGCCTGAGAATGCAAAAGCAGGAGCAGGTGAGAGAATAACACAGCATGATTTCATGTGTTACAGCTTAAGGATTTTGAAAGTCAGGCATGTTTCTTTACCAAACTGTTATCTCTATCCATTTTCCTGTAGAAACTTCCCTTAGTGTTTCTTTGAAATATGTGGCTCACAACCAGAGCCTATTTTGTCATGTGTGCTTACACCTACTCAAAGTACTGTTATGTTTGGGTGGGAGGTGGTGCCTACATACACGATAGATTAAGGATAAAGCGGAACACAGAATATACAGTTTATGCTCTGCTCAACAGCACCAATATGCCCAAATCTAAATCTGTTGTATAATGGTTTTTTTCTGGTTCAGGAGGAGAGGAATCAACTCCTCATGATGTAATGTAAATGTATTTAATGCAGTTATGCAACAGAAAGTCAGCATTAAAAGCTAAAAGCACTTGTGGGCCAGGTAGAGGTGAGTCTAAACCAGCCTACTAAATTGCATGATGGGAAGGCCAGGATCACAGCAGCAAAGTAATCTAATTCAACTCTATTTTTTATGAGTTATGAATGATGGTTAAATCATCAAAGCAGAAGCTGGGCTCAGCTGGGGTACATACGTGCGTGCTGCTGACACCCTCCAGCAGCAGTCGAGTGATCTCTGCCTGTCGATCAAACTCGCTCTGGGTCATCCTCAGCTCCTGCTCTGCCTGAGGGCCAACAAACACAACCAGACTTTCATTTCCAGAACATCACAACGCTTCTGTCTGAGCTGGAGAAATGAGAAAAGTGAGTAAAACTAAGTGCGTTGGTTTAATCATCTATTCAAGTATTAAACTTCTTTGCAGGCCAAAAGGGCATACAGGAGATACAGTTCAAAAATAAGAGTGAATGGACATGTTTTCTGATATGATGTTCAACATTACTGGCATGTGAATAAGGTTTCCCGTGGCATAAAATTGTTATCATCCAGAAAAATATTAATGATCATCAAGTTCATGGCACTGAACTATCAACATATGCCACAAGTGTATATATGTGTAAGTAATACAATGAGGCTTCAGCAGGTCAAAAAGGGAAAGTCAGCGGCAGCAAACAACAAAAACATAACAAGGGGGTTACTGTGGGGGGATTGTGAGATGGACTAAAGGCATGACAGGGGAAAGACACAACAACCACACAACTGGACATGATGTTTCTCTCTTGAAGGAAATGTTTCCTTTTCCTCACACTGAGCCAAAAGTTTCAATAAGAGCAACTGGAACAATGGCTTGCTGAGACTTGCTACAATGTCTGATAAACACATGGTCTGGAGGCTCAGACTGACAATGGCCCTGGCTGTCCTGACGTCTGTACACCTGACATTAGAGCTACAGAGTCAGAGTCTTCGCACTGTTTGCTTAGCGTAAGACTTCACTATAAGGATTTTCTATGACGTGCCACAGTGTGACATGGGGGAGAAGGAGAAAGGGACAGACAGCAGCTGTTGTTGCTTGTGTGTGTTCAATGATTCAAAGATGGCTCCAACATTCCACTCACCTCTGTCACTTCCTCCGCTCACATCTGCTGCTTTGCGTTTTGAAAACAGTGACACAGTGGTTAGAGCCACAGCTAACACGACACATCCTTACACTATGTGTGAAGGCTGCGCACACTCTAAAACCGCACTCTGCAGGAGGAGGCAGGACCGTGAAAGCAGTGCATAAATATTCCACATCCCTCAGCTTTTACGTGAGCAAACCAGCTCAGATGTGTCGCCTCGTCATGCATCAACTACTCTTTACATCTCCTGCGTTTATGTGACTTGCTTGTCTTTCATTGAGTTTACTATTGACAGCACGCATGTTTGTTTGCATAGGTTAAGCACATTGTTTGATTGCCAAACAATCCTGCTATTTGGAAAGTCTAAATAAGATGATTATGTTGAGAGGCCACAGGGATAAGATGACACTGAGTACGCCAAGAGAAATAACAGTAGTTATTGAAGGAGGGATGGAAATTTTGCCCACTGAGTCTCAGCTGGAACGATTCTTCATGCATTTGTGGTCAACTCTGCTTTAATGCCAAATGTTTTCTCTAGATGCTCTGCAGAGATATTGCTCACTGTTTTATAAATGACTGACACGACACCACACAGTTTAGTGTTGTTGCTAAAAAGAATATCGATGGCTTTTCTGGGTTTCGTCTATTTTCACAAGGTGTTGCTTTCTTCATTAAACAGGGGCAGTTCGATCAGGTTTTGACTTGGGTCTCCTAAAACGTCATCTCCGCAAGCTGTTAATGGTCACAATTACATTGACATACTTTTGCTATTATGCTTGTATGTAAGCACAGAGATCCCCATCATCATGCTTCACTGCATAAGTTTGGTAATACTTGAGAGAACATAACAGAACAGGAATTCAAACAGCGCTCCCTAAAAGCATTACACTAAATAAAACTCAGCACTAACTTAAGAATTTGTAGAATCCAGGCACTATGAAAAGGGATGCTGTTTGCAAACACAATACATCGCTGTCCTGTTTAATTTTTCAAACTGTTTAATTAACCTTGTAATTAAGCAAGTTTGCCGCTGTGTCTTAAAATTATTTCTTTAAAACAATGACTTTGCCCCTAAAAGTGTTTTATTTAGCCTGAAGGCCCGGCATGGAAAATAAAGAAAAAAAATCCCCTCAGATGTGATGCAAAATAGAGGACATCATTTCAGTAACACTGTGCAAAAAAGGAGAAGCAAAAAAACTTGCCATTGCTGCTCATGAGACTGTGTGCAAATCATAAGAGATAAAATGGAGAGCTTCATGTTGTGTAATTTGTCAGTTGTGACTTAAGATGGAGGGACAGCAGGATACACCCTGACAGCTTATCATTCTCTGATGAATGATTTCCCAGGAAGCAGAATTCACTGCTCAGATATCACAACTAACTAAAAAATTCACACTGTTGAATTGAGGATTAGGTGTGTGTGTGTGTGTGTGTGTACTTACTGCAGCTCTAGCATCAGCCATCCTGGCTTTCTTTAGCCTGGTTTTGGCTGCATCCAAATCCAAACGTTTGACCTGCAGAAGTTTCCGCTCTTTCTGGACATAGAACATCATACAAATATTGGGTTTAAGCACCTTGTATTCTCAGAAAAAGATGACAAGAAGAAATTTGTGGCAGGCATCTACTTTATAGTACATGATCAATAATTTTTGATTGATTTTTGTAGTAGAACCGCACATTTGATGAACAGGATGTTTTGGTCCTTTGATAATCTACAGTGCGAGTAACATCAGAATTAAACTGTTTCAAGCAGGAATTCTGGTTAAGACACAGGAAGATAGAATACAATTATCAGAGGTACATTTTAATGTTCTGTAACATTGCCCAGCATCTGTGATGTGGGTTGATTTTTCACATGACAGGAACATCTAATGTTCAGTCAAACTTTAACAAGAGCCTGCTTGTTGAACTTCTCAACTCCATACCAACAAATGTTTCTCCACACCAACTCAGTTGGCTATCCACAATTAAATAGTGTTTAAATGAGGACACTGGACACAATTCAACATGATTTATAATCATGGAGACTATAAACAGACAATACTACACTTAAAGCCCCTAGTACCGAGAGATGTAGTAAGGTCCGGAAGTATTTGGACAAAATAACATAATTATAACTTTAAATACTCTAAATATAACTTATTAAAAATACATATATGAATATTTAATACTTGGATGAAAATCCTTTGCAGTCAGTGGCAAGTCGAGCTCACATCACCAAATATACATCAAATCATCGTTTCCTCCCTGAACATGCTTTGCCCAGACTTTACTGCAGCCTCCTTCAGTTGCTACTTGTTTGTGGGTCTCTCTGCCTTCAGTTTTGTCTTCAGTGGCTAAAAAGCTGCTCTATTACGATGAGTTCAGGTGACCGACTTGGCCCTTAAAGAATATTCCATTTTTTGCCTTCATAAATTCTTGGGTTACATTTACTGTATGTTTTGAGTCGTTATCCTCCTGCACTGTGAAGCGCCGTCCTATCAGTCTTACTATTAGATCTTTTCTGGCGAAGTCTAATCTGGCCTTCCTGTTCTTGAATGTTACCAGTGGTTTGTACCATGTTGTAAAGCCCCCGTATTTACATTCATGAAGGCATTTCTAGATTTTAGAGACTTTGACAATGATGCACCCATCTTCTCCAGTGTATTCTTGACATGTCTCCATGTTCTGAAGGGGTTTTTGTTCACCAAGGATACTGCAGTCATCCACTTTACTTTTCTTCCATTGTCTTCCAGGCGTGATGTTCCGCAAGGTGAGGTAATGTTGTTGAGCTCACCAGTGCATTCTTTATTTTTTAGAATGTACCAATTTGTTTATTTGGACATTTCTTAAGTTTCTGCTATATTTCTGATGAAAGTCCTGGTCTGAAAATTGCCCAAATACTTTAAATTTTGCCCCCTGAAAAGTGAGGTACTCTGTATAAAATAGCTCTAATTCCTAAATGGTAAACACCATATTTTTGCAAAATCTCTTACATTAAATCAAAGTCTCCACTTCGATCACATCATTGTTTAATTCAAATCCATTGTGGTGGTGCTAAAAACTGTGTCATTCTCCTAAATACTTGAACCTAACTGTACGTCCCAGTGAATGTTCAGTGTAAGTGATTCAAGTTGAGCAGTTCAACTCACCAGGATGGTTTTGAAGTCGCCCTCTAGAAAGTTTCGGAAAGGTGTCAGGAAATTGATGGCGGCACTTTGGATCAACTCCCGCTGTGCCCCACCAATCTGCTTCTGCGACTCTCCACATTTTATCAGAGCATTTCCTGGAAGGGTCAGCAGCACAAATATAGCTTGACTCAATTCTGCTAAACACACCACTGTGGCCTTACAACTTCAAACAATGCTTTAATATTTCATTCTGAGACCTTGCAGAGGTCTGAAAATATACACATACTGTTAGATTGATGAGGAATGAAAGATTGTGGCAGGGGATGATACTAATGTTTATTACAGAACAATTATGTTTAAATGCCCATTGAAACTATAAACTTCAAGTGTAAATGCTTTTCAGCAATATTATTTACAATTATTAAGTCTATACTCAACAGAACTCTGGAATAATCATTAGTAAAGTGGGTTTATTGACGAGAGTGGGTGAAGGTAAATATTAGAAAAGGTGGAGCAGTCTGATAATTTAAATTATTAAATTTAAGTATTTTACTGTAATGCAACATTCATTAAGACCAGGAAACAACAAGACGTATGACATATCCAAAATAGTAATCACTGTATATTCTATCAGAGTAACTATATACAGTATTAGTACAGAAGTCTTAGCAATGTTGTATTGACCAAAAAATTTACCTGTCTCCTTTTTGGAAAACAACCACAAAATACAGTATGTATGCCAATTTAAAAAAAGAAAAGAAAAATCAATTAAAACAGCTTCTGTAGTGAGACGTCCCCCCACGCTAAGCATGTCATGAAACTCTCTTGTGCAGATGAGATGAGATTTACCGCATTAAGCCTCTTGTGTGGTACACCAGGTTTATTCAAAACATGTTAAAAGCATAGCAATATATCTTGAGTCATATTTTCAAAAACATCGCACATCACATGTCAGTCAGTCTTGACATTTATTTCAGATGCAAAGAAAAGTAGAATATAGCATGTACGATTTGTTCGGTAAATGCTGCATCTAGTTGCCCCTCCTTATTAAGCTTGTACCATAAGAAATAATAAGATGAATAAAAATAAATAACAGTGACTTGTTCAGCTGTGTTCAACTTCTGTTCGACTTGTGAGATCATCTCTTATAGATTAGCGGAACAGCTGCTTCTGAGGAAACCTTCCTTTGCTGAATAGCGTACTGTGGCTCCAGATTGTAACTATTTGACGTTGCCATCACCGTTTGCACATACATAAAAAAAATTACACAACAATTGCAAATTTTGGAAGAACAGCTGCTTCTGAGGAAACCTTCCTTTGCTGAATAGCGTACTGTGGCTCCAGATTGTAACTATTTGACGTTGCCATCACCGTTTGCACACACATAAAAAAAATTACACAACAATTGCAAATTTTGGAAGAATATCCATTTTCAAAGGATAGATTGTTAATAGAAACACACAAAAAAAAAGATTCTTAAACAGAACCGTATACTTCATGAAAGCCTCCCCAAGAGTTCAAGATATGATACTTGTGCTAAATACTGACTGTTACCGATAGAAGCCATTTTGTTTTGGAAATTGTATTTTTTTATTTATATATTTCCTCTATGTTGTGGTTGTTTCTCAACAATGATACTGAGAAATAAATGCATGGTCATTAAAACTTTGCTAAAACAATAGAGCTGGTGATGGCCTCAGACTTTTGCACAGCACTATACAGTATACTGTGTATCTTACTCTGCCCTTTTTCCAATAATTTTTTAATAGAGCCATAGCGATAAAGTTCAGTTAACCAACAGTAAACCTTGTGAGTCACAGCAAAAGTTGACCAGAATTCAACAGAAGTCTATATTTAAGTCTCAGTACCATAGGCAGCCCCAGGACCAAGTTCACTTCCAGAGTCAATCATCGACTGGCCCAGCATCTCGTGGTTGTTCATTCTTGTTGGAGCTTTTTTCTCCAGTTTCTCATACACAAATTCTTCTAGCCGGACATCTGCAACAAGAAAACTCAATTACAGAGTCATAAGACTACAGTGGGCCAAACTGTACGCCCTATGTTAGGAAAGTGAGACCAAATTGCCAGCATTACATTTGTCCAATGGAAACTTTCATACTGACATAAGCAACAAGAAAACCCAAATATCTGCAATCTTACTTCATTTCAATCACATCTTTTAAATGCACACTGACAATCACAGTCAACATATCAGTGGTAAAGCATGTTGTGCGCCAAGTAGAACAAATCTTGCACGCCATATCCAGCACTTTAACAGAGAGCTCTCTGTCTGCATTTGTTGCACTACAGCGGTGAGGCATCATGGTGCGAGCTGAGGTGGATGCACAGCTGAGCTTATACACTTCACAGACACCCTACCAACCAATGTATGTCACACATGTGTTACACATTTCTTTATGCGAGCCCTCTGACTAGCAACACGTGCACTGCCCATAGTTAGGCATTTCATGACTGCAGCATGTGTCTATTGTAAAACCGACACATTTAAAAATAGAAAATAAAGTTAAAAATGTGACAGAATTCCCGTTCGGATAAAATCTATTAATGTAATGTGTTGACAGATCTGTCATTGTGGTTTTTGAGGCTTGCTACGCACAGAGAGGGCGGCAACCCCGTTATAGGTGGGTACCTGCCCTCCACTGCCCTGAAAATGGGTCCAGTGTGTCAGCATTTTCTTTTGTTAGCTGAGACAAAAGTGCGGTCTTACTTGGGTTGGGCTGTAGTAAGACTTCTGTCTGTTTCATGATCCTCTCTGTCCAGAATTTGGTGTTCTCGGCTCTGAGCAGAAGGTTCTCCAAATGGGCATCCAACTCTGTCTTTTCAGCCTGCCCGAACTTCTCTTCTGTGAACTGAAACAGAAAACATCCGGTGGCAGTATGTACATTACGTGGAGAGCGCCAGACTCGGGATTTCAGAGTGTGTCATATTGGATTAACGGCTCTAACCACCGTTAAAAAAAAAAACCTGGCGGACTGCCGTAAACAATAAGATGATAGCGTCAACTTCCGAGGCCTGCTTTGATAGCTCGACTGAACAACCGCAACGTTTTGACAAGTAGACTCCGAAAAGTCGGTCACTTTAAAAAACACTAACATATTAAACGTGTAGCCAGCTTTCCATGACAAGGAACCCGCTGTCTTCTGATGACGGGCTAATTAGCTGAACACATACGCAATAACAGCCTCTAAATTGCTGGTTGTTAGCACGCGAGCTAACGCCATCCGACTGGGTAAGCTAGCAGTTAATGTTAGTTATTAACGAGCCACTCGATTAAACTTACTTGTACAGCGCGGCTCAGGAAAGTACCCGCGTCTGCGGCTAAACGCTTTACATTAAAATCCATGGCACAGCAGTGAGAACAACCACGTAATACAACAGCTAGCCTGTCTCACAGTTCCACCGCCATCCTAACAGAAAATGTCATTGAGGCAACTTTTTTTTTGTCGGAGTACCACCCAGCTGTTGGTCCTGGCAAAGATAGTATAAAGGCAAGATAGTTCACTTCTCGGCCCGACTGCTGGGCCAAAATGGCGGCCATGCGTATATCGCAGGAGGTTTTTCAGTATTCTTCGTTGTCAGCAGCGAATAGCAATGAAGTGGAGCTCTGCTAATCATATATGGCTGCATTCATGTCATGTGGACTTTTATGAAGAACAATAAAGTGATTCAAGATGTGGCGAAAAGACAAGGAAAAATCTTTGTCTTAAAAGTCTTAGAAGCCCGTTACACTGCCATTCCAGGGCGCCTTTTCCCCGCCTTGACGTCAGTGTAAAAGGTACCAAGGTGGCACTTTTGATGCGCCTCTGATCCACCTGCGTACGTAGTACACCTACATCCCAAAAATGTGAGTGTACAGAGATACTTTCCTGCAAGGACATTGGGGAAAACAAGGGCTATTTTTTAAAAGAGTCTGAAAACTTAATTAAACTATGCTTAAGTCTACATTTTCCACCCTGCGCTGTCTGAAGACATTGTTATGCATGAGTAGAAATAGGCTGATGCACGTCTCTATCATGTTCATGGAGATATTTGGGACAGTTTGGACATTAATGCACTGACGGGCCCTTCATCACCACCAACCCAGAGAGAAAGGCCACGTTTGGAGCTGTGTGATGCAGACGGATGGTAAGATGGAGGCTAGAGGCGCATCAGAGAACAGCCAGTGTCTGTGTAAATTGGTAAGATGGCTGGCCAGATCAGGGGTGGGGCATTATGATGATGGCCAAGCACAACAACCAGTTTACTCACTGTCAGGCTGCCCCTCTGTTTGCACTATACTTGAACAGCAATGACACAACAGTGTCGATCTACATGTAGAGCAAAAACTGGCAACAGCACACGGACACCGATCTGTCAGTAAAGCAGAGATCTGCAACAACACACAAACGCTAATATCCTACACACATAGTGCAAAGTCAATGCAACCCTGTTGCACTTATTGTGTCAACAATATTAATGTGTGCAATATGCAGACATTTGACAGATCTTTACAGAAAGAGCCTGATTATAACAACTCTGATTTTTTTTCTTGTCTCTAAATATGCAAATTACCATACAATGCACTTCACAGGGACAAAAAAGATTAAACATGCAACACTCCAGGTTGGCAACTTGCTCACTGCCACCCGAAATGTGAAAAGCTAATATCCAAAACTAACTGACCAGTTCAGATACAGCATGTATGCTGCGCCACAGCAGCAACAATAAATGTTTTAGTGCCCGTCTGGATCACACAGCTCCAAACATGACCTTTCTTTCTGGGTTGGTGGTGATGAAGGGCCCATCCGGGCATTAATGTCCAAACTGTCCCAAATATTTCCATGAACACCAGAGCAATGTGCTTCAGCCTGTTTTGACTCATGAGTAACTGTCTTCAGACAGTGCAGGGGTGACAAATCTTCTCTCAGATGAAGCAATTGAGATGGGGAGACTTAAGTATGGTTTAAAGAACTTTTCAGAATCTTAAAAGAGCCCTTTTCCCCAAGAGTCTTTCCAATAAAGTCTGTCTGTACCCTCACATTTTTGGAGGTATTTGTTGACAATCAAAACTGATGTCAGTATACTATTTTACAATTGACTGGTGAGAGCTGAGAGCGGGAGTTGAATGCAGGCGCTGTGCCTGTGATTGACAAATTCCTCAGCTTTTCATTGTGTTTAAAACATAACACGGCCTGTTGTTACAACATTTTTCTCATTTGACCTACATTTAGCTGCCCTTGCAATGGTACTGCTCAGGCAGCTGCCTAGTTGTCTATATGGGGTCTCTGGCTCCACTCGCCATTGGTATTTTCTTTGTTTTGATGTGGTTGCTTCCTGCCATGTGACTAGTATGTCACACACCTCGTTTGACTCTACAATTCAGGTTCACTTTGTAAACAGCCACACTGAAGCGCCTTATCGTTGCACTGTTCGGTTCAATATAAACTGACGAGCATAGAATTGGCGAACCTTCAATATGGGAATGAGGTGGCACAAAGGAGGCTGAGAGGAGAGGATGCTGGTTTTGCCTGTTAGATGCTTTTCCTCAACTTAATTTGTTTGGTTTTTTTTGTTTTAGTCTCCTCTTTTAGTCACTTTAATTTTTGAATTAGCCTGATTGTAGCTGTATTTACAAGCAGTTTATCAATCCTCTTACTAACCGTGATAGTTGAAGATTGCCGACATCACCCTACATACCTGTCGAGCAGTAGCTCGACAACTTTATTACAACGTGTAAGTTCTTGGCTTGGAACTTCTGCATCATTGCTGGTTCTCCCTTTTCTCTTCCCAAGCTTTTGTATTCTTTGCAAAGAATCTCAAGGATAGTCCTGCTGCCCAACTGCCATTAGTCTCTAAACCGCAGCCTGCAACCAACCTTGGATACCCGATCTCTCGCCAACATGACTTTAACAGTCCAAAACTCCTTGAATCCTCGGATGTGGGTGTCTCGCTTACATTACATTAACAGGAGTTTGCGGCAAAAGTTTATGTATTCAGGGGGCACCATCCCATCTCTCTGGTCAGTGCGACGCACTGGATCATTACAACAACGTCATCAGAGCACTGTTGCACAAAGAATTAGCAGTAGAAGCAAAACAAATCAGCCACGGCATCTCTGGACACACCGCAAGATCACTTGATGAAAAACGTAAAGTGGAGTTTAACCTATTATGGCTTTTACAGACACTACCGTCCATTGCACTATCCAACTGCAGAATAAAACTTGAACTTTTTAACACAAAATTCCTAAAAAATAAATAAGGTCTTAGGCATGACGACATCTTGGACAGAGGGATTGACTCCACTCCATGACATTACTTATCATCTATTACCTACCAAAACCAAATTCTGCCTGTCTTTCAGAGTTGCCTGAACTTCTTACCTCACTCAATACCACATGTACAGCCAATGTTGTTATACTTGATGACTCAATATTCATATAGACACCACTTTATGTCATCTTTCATCTGACATTCTACAAGTTCTGGATAATTTCACCCTCAAACAGCATGTCAATGTCCCCACACACTCCAGGGGACACACTCTGGACCTTGGTGTGTCTGACCACAAGGTTGTTTCAATGGAACTGCAATACTTGTGTCTTCATATCAAGTCCAAATGTCAAATTAATTTCCGAAACCTAAAAAACATTGACCATGGCAGTTTATCTTTGGCTCTCCAGCAAATCTCCTCTGCAAGATTCTCATCAGCCAGAGATTCTGTGGATTTTTACAAGAATCTGAGAGGTTTTCTCAATTTGCATGACCCAATGAAGACTCAAAGTGTTACCTTCTCTGCTCCCTGGTTCACGGATAAATGAAAACAGCTTGCCGTGCACTCAAGCAGCGTCTGAAAACTTCTGGGCTCACTGTTCAAAAAATGGCCTATCGAGAACAGCAAATGTCCTATGCCAAGTACTTTAGAGTAGCACAGTTATAGTTTTACTCTGGCATCATCAATAAAGGTCCTGGTGACTCCAAATAGCTTTTACCATTATAAATCACCTATTTAAGCCACAATTTTCTTCAATCACAAAAACTGCAGAAAAAAAAGTGTAAGGATTTCATGGATTTCTTAAAGGCCTAAATCAAAACCATCTGTTCTTTTCTTTCCAGCTCCATCTCCCTTTCTGCCCCAACTGTAGATCCCCAGTGTGAGACCTCCCAACAGTTCTGTCATTTCACTGACGGTGCACAGCAGGAAGTTGAGGTAATCATCAGCAAGACGAAACCTTCCACCTGTGCCCTAAGAACATCTCTAGACTGCTTCCTACACTGACCGAATCAGATGCGGGAAACTAATTCCTGCCTTTATCTCCTCGAGGCTCGACTATTGCAATGAACCCCTCATTGGGATTCCAGCAAAAGCCTTTAAAAACTACAATCCTGATGAGGGTGCGTAAATGTGATCATATCACCCAGGTACTTCCGTACACTGAATACCTGTCTCCTCCCGGATCACTTTCAGAATTTGTCTCCTCACACATCAGTACCTCCACTGAAATGGCCCTGCATACCTCAAAGAATTTCTTCCTCCTCAAACCTCTGTCTGTAATCTGTGATCCACTAACACCAACCTTCTCCATGTGCCAAGGACTAAGCTACGCTTTAGGGGAGCACTTGCCTATGGCTCAGCTGTACCTGGTTTCTGGCACAGTCTGCCGGACCATTATAAATAAAATGTATTATGATTCTTATTATTCTTACTATTACTCTCTTTATGAAGTAAAAAAATAACTGTCAGTTTGAATAAGGAAAACAGCAACAAACAGTTCTGGTTTTAATTCAAACATGCTATTTTGATTTGACCAACATCTAAATCATTCAAATTCAAAATTACAAATTGTAAAATTAAAAACTCACCTTAAACAGGAATATTGCACAATTTACTTTCATTGTATTTTTGTTCTATGCAGAAGACGAGCAGAGGGTGTTGGGGAGAAAAAGCCTTGATCCCTTAAATTCAAATTAAAGTACACATTAGCAATTATTCTTCAGGAGCTACTAATCTTTAGATCTTAAACCTTTGGGAAAATTGTTTCCATAACATCATCATCATTATTGCTCATGCAAATTATTTGCTCAAGTTTAAAATACCCATACAGCGGCTTGTTGCCTTAGATCTATACTTTCCCCTTATATGCATACTTTATCCTAGTGGAACTGCAATAAATTCAATTTGACCAGTAATATAACTTGGCTTGAGGAAGCTTTGGAAAAACAAAAACACTTAGGTCTGGATGTGATTATGCCAGACGGAGCCTGCTACCTGCTGTGTGGGAGGAAGTCAGGCAGAGAGAGAAATCCAATGACTTCCCCTGGCTATCAGCACTGTCAGCAACAAGCTTTTATCCAGATAATAGAGTGGTTCAAACGTTTCTTGGTCCTCATGTACTGCGTTTAGGCTACACTAAAAACACATATGTTGTATTCTAACTACACGGCCAAAATGTCATGTAATACTCGTTTACATAATGACTTACAATGTTGCAACCTGACAGATTTGAACAAGCTCAAATTATTTATCATCTTTAACAAGCAAAAGCAGTAAAACAGCAAATGGACTGGAGCAGTAGTAACAGTGTGAAAGATATTAAGGCTTTGGCTCTGCTTCCTGCTTGGCTAACTTTTGGAGCTGTTAGGGTGGCTGCTTTAAACATGTGAATTTGGAAGTCAGGACTTCTACGAAGGCAGGAAAGCTCCTTTGTCGGAGGGCAGAAATCGGTCACAGTCTCAGGTTGTTGCTTTAGTAAATCTGTCTATCTGTTCTTTCTCTTCCCAATAACAGAAAATACTAATCGGCAGGAGCAGACAAGCAAAATTACTTTCTCATTAAGGCAAAACATCTTTCCTCACATAAGCAATCAGCAACCAAGACCTAAGAATAGTACAAACATATTGGGGATGTGTTTTATTGAGACTTGCTGATAATGCTGCTGAAGATAAATGTACGGACTCTCACCTGACATCCCTGTGATGGAGGTCAGACAAAGCAAATGAGACCGTTGTGTTATTGAGAGGACTAAATCTGCAGCTCCATGGAGCTCTATTAACATCACAGTGAAAGGCAACTATTTCTGGTGTATGTAGGCGAAAATCACAGCTGATCTGCAATTGCTGGCATTTGAAAGACCATATTTATAGTTTTGCTCCATCAGCAGAAGGTGTCTGTACGTCCTCCACCTCCTCCAAGAACTGAAAACACATCAGTATATTCAGTTTAAACATTCACACGGTGATTTGGGTTCTCTGTCTGGCTTAAGGCGCAGACTTGCTAGATGAAGTCCACACTGTGAGGCCGCCTGGCACTGACTCCTTTTGTTTTATCTTTTGCTTCAGAGGGATTATGGAAGTTGGAGTCTGCTGTTTATAGAGAACAACTGCCTCTACTGCCCTTTCAAACTCATTGTTCTATGTTGTTCTCTGCAGGAAGCCCTGGAGTTCCCCAGCAGTGTACTGGATAAGATGAGGTTGCTGTTTTGTGATTTAAACCACACAGCAGGGGGACATGTGCATCACCTGCCGTTAATGCTCGCCACACCTTCCAGACGATGAAAGGGCTGTGATAACAACTTCACAGGCAGACTTATATTTAGGGCAGAAAGGCTCCCTGTGTGGGCTATGCAGGTTCTGGGATAAAAAGGCAATAGTCACATGTCCAGCTGCAGAAGATTTTCCATTTTTCCATTTGCTTTGTCAGAAAATCCTTACACAGGCTGCATTCTACCAAAACAACAATATGAAATATATTTTTGTTGTTTAAGTACTAGTAGCCTATTAGCATAAAATTTGATTATTGTTGGTCTCCATGGGCCACCAGAGCATCTGGGCTCCAGAAAGCCTTCCCCATTTCCCTCCCTGATGGGTGGCCCTCAAAGTAAATGTGTCTGCATGTGTAAGCGTTGGTAACTGCATTCTTTTCTGGACTCCTTACTCTCTTGTAAGTATAATCAGCCATTTTGTAATTTTTAACTCATATTGACTGCCACAAAAAAAAATTGAAAATGAATGTGACGATTAGTTGGGTATTTCTACTTAAGTAAAATATCTGATTATATTCTGGAGAATGGGTTTCAGTAAAAATATATTGTTTTTCTTTGCTGGTGACTGGCATTGGTTTTGGAATAATAATGTAAAATTTAAAACAACAAGCATTCAATGCGATGAACAACACTACATTAAATTTTCTAAAGTAATTTTTTTGGAATTATATGACAATTCTATAACTACAAACTGATTTCCACCAATAAAAAAACTTAAAAAAGAATCTGACTAGTGAGTCTTTCATATATATGAAATCCATATTCCAATTTTACCAGTAAAAGGCTCTTGTGAAAGAAGCTCAGCAGCTGGTTCGGCTTCAACACTCCGAGAACAGATCAGAAATCAAATACAGTCTTTATAGGTATTCTTTAAATGACATCATATTACTTATTGTTATTCCTCTGCATTAATATCATATCCCTCACATTACAATCAAGGAAGGTGCTACAACACATCTGGGAGGCAGAACTCTTCATGTGTACATAAAACATCTCAACCTTTTGGTCTTGTTAA
>KV751334.1:5229006-5293778 GCA_001698575.1 Mola mola | reverse complement strand
AGGAGGAGGGGTCCATGAGTCAGGCGATCAAAGGCTCGAAGACCAACTAACAGATTTACTGAGAGGGAGGGGATGTGAGCCATGCCAAGTC
The DNA here is from genome assembly GCA_001698575.1 of Mola mola. Classification (NCBI taxonomy): domain Eukaryota; kingdom Metazoa; phylum Chordata; class Actinopteri; order Tetraodontiformes; family Molidae; genus Mola; species Mola mola. The sequence continues at coordinate 5,293,687 of KV751334.1, read as the reverse complement.
AGACCTGCATCCTGCTGCTTACCTTGTGTCTGTAAACACACCAGGTCCTGGCTAGATCCTCCGTCACCTGGTGGATATGTGCTTCTACATGTAGTGTTTGATCATTGGACCAGCTGTACATTTATGTCTATGGGTCAAAAGACGAATTACTGTACGTATCTTTGAAAAACATAGCTATAGTTACTTCCACTTTCTTCTGGCATGCAGGAGGTTGTATTTTTTTTTTAATTTTTACCACAAAAGGAAGAGAAAGAAGTAAAAATGAAAAAAAATTGTTCCAGGCTTGAACAGTTTTAGTGTTAAAACCCCATCATAGTTCAACATGTAGAGAATCACATGATTTCAACTTCTTGCTCACTCTTCAAATAGAGGACAGAGTTCATGTCCGTGCATTAAAGGAAAATGATGATGTTTTCAGTGTAAGTCATATTTCCCAAATGTATGCCATCCGGACTCTCTTTTCCATTAAAATTCTCCAGTATGAAGTTCGTTTGCTAGTACTGTTTAGCTCGACAAGGATTTGCAATGCAATGGCGTTGGTCAAGTCAAAACATCAGAGATGAATCAATGGTGGCTTGGTTACTTCCTGGCTTTCACTGGAGTCAGTGTGGTGCTGTTGCGAGGTCCTGCTCCCGCTTTCAGCTACATTCCTTGACAGGCTTACACATGCACACATGTTATTTTGTACAGTTGCTGTTGTTTTTGGTTTTGTTTGTTTGTTTTTGTTTTTTCTCCCCCTCTCTCCCACCCCGAACCCCCTGTCCAGTCCAGATACCCCATGTATAACAATAAGTAAATTTAATTTAAAGTATGCAACAAGAGGAGTTTCTGAACTTTTCTTGTCAAAGCAAAATCTATTTGGCACAACAAGGCATCCCATGCTGGCATGTTAAGAAGCTGAACATGACAGGTTTGAAAAAAACAAAAAACCCCCAAAAAATCAAAACAAACAAACAAACAAAAAAAACACACAAAGATCATTGAAGGCAAGAACTCATTTGTAATGAAGTCACGTTACAAATTAAAAGGTCCTGAATTAAATTCAAATTTGGCTCATCATAAATATCCAAGATAAAATAATTAAGTTAAAGCAAGGACAAGCAGAGGAAGAATCCTTTTTTAATCACATTTGAATTCACAAATGATATTCAAGTCTTTATTTTAGTTTTAGGGAGCTTCATAAAGACATTTACATAGCTGGGGCAGAGAAGCTAAAAGCAGCTCTGCCGAGCTCAGTAACACAAAGGAACTGAATGACAGTCATTTTTGATATGGTGTGATATGTTCTGAGGGGCTAAAGCATCGTTGATGTTAAATATAGTGTAAACCTCCCAGTGATGACCTTATGAATAAACAAGCACACATGTCTCTCACGTCTCACAGACAATGAAGCCACCCAGCATTTGCATATAAAATACAGTGGTGACTAATAAATTTTCACCTGCGATAAACCTCAGAGCAAAGTGATAGGCAGCATCCAAGGATTTTAGAATGGATGCAGCGACATGCCTTGAAATCACATCACCATAATTTTGATTTCTATATAAAAATTTTTGGTCTTACAGCCTTACTAACGACAGCCTGGTCCAGCTCCTCTTGGCTCTGTCTCTTCGGATCATTTAGAATGAATACCAGACAAACAAAGCCCTTCACTCCATTTGAAATAATTTCATGCCTGCTGCGTTTGAACAAAAGTTTGCCCTCTTTACACCTGTCTCTAAACCTGCTGCAGCCATTGTCACAGCCTCACACATGTTAGGGTCACCTCTCTCCACCTCCTCTAGGTCAGCCAGCGTGCATGGCCACTGTCAGAGCCAGCTTGTGGCGTTGTCCATCTGACGGTCACATCACAGTCTTGAAAACACAAAAGACTTGGGAGATTTTTGCAAGAGGAGGATGACTTTGGGACACACTAAATACAAGATAAAGTTATTTTATGTAGGAAATGAAATCTCCCATGGTTTGAGTTTCATCCGCATTCATAGAGTGTGTTGATAGACTATAAGATTTTGACTATGACATGAGGTGGAATAGTTTCCAAGAGCTTCAGCTGCTGGTGCAGTTTAAGTTTCTGTAGGTGGCGCTCTTTTCTTTGACATTTTGATGCTGGTGACATGCTCAGCTGGTGTTTCTCTAATCCATAAAGCTCCCTGCTGCAGTTCGTCTGATGTGATGTATTACTGGAACACTGTCTGTGTGACAATGTGTTAATGCAGAGGGAATTCCCCATCAGCGGGGAGGACAAAACATTATGTTTATTGTTTTCCGGTAGTAACACAGGCTTCCACGTGGTTTTGTGGCTTTTACCTTGATGATTATTATACATACATCGTGTTATAAACACGTTTTGTGAAACCGTGACATTTCTGTAAATTCCTGTTACCATTTTACTCCCTTTGCACATTGTACTCAAAAGATTGATGTCCTGTTATCTGGTTAGCTTAGCTTAGCTTAGCATGCGCTCCACTGCTTTACTGTTAAAAGTTAGATGAGAAGATTGATGCCACTTTCCTCATGCTTCTGTGGGATGTGATTCTACAGCTGTTTAAGCTTTGCAGAAGAACATTTTTCAGTACAAAAAAAGATCAGAGGTCTATTGACTTGCAAAGTTGCCTGAAATATAATTTTCTGTCCTTTTCAGACATTTGGTACGCCTTCATTCTTAATGCTAAACTAGCCTTAAAGAGTTTTCGGTTAATATCCTCTTCCCAAACAAAGGAACACAGCAGGTGACTGGAAATGTATCTTAATTTTGTAAACAGTGATGACAGGGGAATATTAATAAGGACATTGCTGATCGGTGATTAAATTATGCTGCTGTAACGCTTCGGCAGGGACCAAGAAAAAGATGTGACACACACTTGACAGGACACCACAAGGAGAAATTTAGTGGAACATTCAGTGGTGTTGCTTTTGTGTGTGACATGACAGTGTAAATACAGTCTGTCAATAAAAAAAGATAGCATGGGAAGGGAGACGTGTATTTCTTTTGTGCAGCACAGCATGAAGCAGTCTAGAATATATTATGTAATACCTAATGAACACTGATCTATATATAGAAATAATGGGAATAGTGAATTTTCTGGTAAAATCAAAGAAATTGTGGGAACAGTTGGAAATCTTTAAAAACACAAAATAACCCTAATTCCTCAGACATATGAAATCTAAATAAAGACTGATGGTTGATTCAGTCAGGTTGGCAGCTAGGCATCATTTTTATCAGCTTTTTTACATTTTATACTAAATGAATAATAAACCCACACTTCTTTTTAACAGTTCACAGGCCTATTGAATGTTTTGATGCTGTTATATAACTTCTATTATTTTATGTTATTTACATGTTGCTGAACTCTGTTTATATTTAGTTATAGGAACAGAAACACTAAGGCTGTACTTAAGACACAGCTTTGCTTACAGTAAATTTGTGATGCCAGCTAAAATGCTGCTTGAGCGTCAATGTTGATGTTTTGTGATGTTTGCCATGTTGTAAAATTTTGACCTGATGATGGTGCTAAATGATCACGAGCAATGTAGCGCTCAATTGTTCCTATTCACCCTAATGGGAACATGAATGTTTGAATCAGAACTCATAATCGTCCAGCAGGGATGGAAATATAACTTGTCACGGTCCAATCCGTGCATGCAAGTTTTTTCCTTTTATTTTATTTTTCTTATTTATTATTACTAGATTTTATTTTAGTTTTGTTAGCTCGTCTATTTTTGTTTTGTTTATTTCTCTTTACTCTCTCTTCCTCTTTTCCTCTCTCCCCCCGATCTCTCTCTCTCTGCAGGGAGTGTGGCTGACTGCTGGCTGCTGGCTGCTGGCAGTGCTGCTCTCCATCTCCGATCAACTCTGATATTTAACCCGGCTCATCCTTTCACTTCTCGCCACATTATTCCATCATCCACAGTGGAAATTGTCACAAATCACTCGAGCTCTTTGTAAGTATCTTATGAGATTGTTCCCTGATCAAGCTTCTAATCATCGTCCTCATCTCCTTCCTCTTCAGACACCGCCAGAGCCTTCGCCACATTCACTGCCAGCCAGCCTTTTCCTCGCACTCAAAATTATTAACACATTACGAACAGTTCTGTAAGTAAACTGTTTAAAAGCTTCATCGTCCCCTGGCTCTGCTTCTGGGTCCTGGACTTAACATAACTGTTCATTGTAGCTCATGGTGATCACCAAAATCATTATTGTTTGGGGAACATGAACGTTGTTATGCAATTTTAAGAAAATAAGGGCAACTTTGGCATACAGGTGGAGCTTTATAACAACTCAGAGGATATATATCCACTGGGAAGCATGAATCTCTGTTCATGGTAATCTATTTTACAGTGCTGGAGATACTGTATTTATATCCTGACTTTCATCAAAACTAAGTTAATAAAAAAAGTAAAAGGCTCCTGGGTCATCAAATGCTTTGAGTTAGTGGGTCAGGCTGGCTACCAAAGGAGCACTGTTTTGCACAGTTTCGTCTTTATTCTAAACTATTTATCCCATGATGTGGTGATCTGCAAAATAAACAGACATTACTTTGGAATAAATCTACATGAATTCATTTGTCTTTCGAAAACATAACAAGACCGGAGAACACGTGGTTTTTGTGGAGTCACCGTCAGCAGCAAAGGTAGGGTAAACACAGTCAGTACAAACGTTTGTTTTCTACGGCATCTTTACAGTTATTGAGTCAAAAACAAAGAGGTATTTCACTGTAGGTATCTACTCCACATTACTAGACACTTGGAGTAACATTTTGAGTGTAACTAGTGGTGACAAAACTTTCGGGAAATTTTAGAGCCTACAAACAGGCAAACAGGGTTTAGGTTAAATAACTACCAGAGTTCTCCTTGAGGAGGAGAAGAAAAAACATTTAACTTGATCTAACTTTGCTTGTGTTATTTTTTTCTATCTACTGACATTACAATCAAAATGATTTTGTTGATGGTGTCTGCAGATGGATGTAGCATTTCTGCTTCGCTGACTTCTTTAGGTTCTCCACAGATAGAGCCTTATGTATTGCTGGGAGTTTGGACCATCTGGACTGCAAAACCATGAACATTTTGTTTAAACCTCCTCAAAGGTTAAACACTTAATTTATCAGGCAATTTGCACTTAAAGAAGTCTACTCCAACACCAAATGGTAAAATTAGTATATGCTGAAATAGCTTTTAAGGACTCACTTTGTCAGTTTAATTTATCATGCTCTGTATTTCTTCTGCTCCTTTGCCTTCGCCCTGATGATTCCACAGCTGATCCCCTCCACTGTTCCAGCTCTGATGAAAGCCTGCAAGGCCTGGCCAGGCTCCACTTGTCCCTGGCCTCTCATGGGTATCCCAGGCCATTGATTTTTCTTCTGGCCTCCTGAACCAGCAGCATGAGAGTGCTGAGGGTAAGGTCAGACAATCAATAGCTGTTAGAAAACATGAATAAAAGCAGCTCTGGTTGCTGTCAATGTCACCTCTATGTTATGGTTGTGGATTATTCTGATATTTATGCTACTGAAGTTTTGCATGTGTCTACCTCTACAAATGTACTGGCTGAAATGTTGCACGAAAAATTGTGAGATGTATGAAAGGACAATTAAGTTCAAACATGGTGATTTCAGTGAAAATACTTTTAAATGTAGTGCAGCAGAGTCTCAAGATACAGCTTAAACAGGAACATTTGTAGGGCAAATCTGCAGGAAATGGCGAGCATTTGCAGGGAGATAAGGTGCCCTTCACAGAGGGGATATGAGAGCTGCATAAATAGATCAGCCAGTCTCACCAGATCAAGTGACACAATGAGCAGGGTGAAGCTCCATAAATTACAACCTGGCAAAACTGCGAGAAGATATTGATGGTGTGCAGATAATGCAACGGTGCCCACATTGTCTCTTTGATCCTCTGGCAGGACAGCCAAGTGGAGGGATGTGTATTGGCATCCGTTGACATATAATAATAATGTACAACACGAAGGGCATCCACATTAATCTGTAGAGGGTAATGTTCATTTTGTTGCTTGTGCCACTTTTGGGTAGGAAAATTAGGTAAGGAGCATCACCTATCTAGCGCAAAGCACTAAATGAACTAAATGCCAATGTCAGTAGGCTAACTGGTGAAAATGTAGTCATTGGATTTAATGTTTACCATGTTGATTGAGTTCAATAATGTCACAATTTAGTATGCAAGCGTCCAGCATTTGCTAATTAGCAGTAAAGAAAAAGGACAGTTGCGGCCAATAATGTCATTATTTTTGGATGCACTGTACAGCACAAACCAAACATCTAACATTTGTCCCTATGATGTGCTAACTGAAAGGGCAAACTGGTGGTATATTTTTTTAGGATCCAATCCATCAGATAGAGTTTAAGTGGAATCTGTTATCAGCTGCCTTAAAATCCCTCTTAGACTTTAACATCCAGTTTTGCTCAATGAGCATTTAATCTAGAAAACTGTTTACTGGGTCACTTCAGGACCAAACCCAAATGTGAAGCTGGAACCTGTTTTATTCTTACAAACAATGTAGCCCAGTGAACTGCAAACAGTATATATGGTCCTAGTCTGTGAGCATCTTATTGTGAACCTATATAGCAAAATTAATTCCTATGTTAAGCATCTATGTTAATCTCTTATTTGATTGTTGAAGCATGCTAATTATGTACTCTGCCAGTGAAAACAAAGTCCCAAGGTCACATCTTTCACATATGCCCAGATATAATCACACTGTTTCTTGAAAGTGAACGTATTCCAAGTGAAAAAAAAGAGAAATAGCCAAATCGTTAATTTGGGCATAACAGAAAATTCAGAAGGCAATAATTACATGCTTCAAAGCAAAAGTGCTTTAATAATCATCATTATGTCATCTCGGTTTGTGCCTTCTTGACCTCTCCCAACATGTTATGTTTTTCCCTTTTTTCACTATTTTCATTGCAAACGTGTTATGTGTTTCAATGAAAACACTGTTGAGATGACTTTTACAATTCTTACAATTTCCCAAACGTTTTAGTATGTTTTTGTGCTTCTGTGTTCCTCTCTGTGCAGTATTAATCAGAGGAATGCTGATAATTGTCTGGCCACATGGCTCTCATTCTAGTCTGGGAGAGGGAGCTGAAACAGGAGAAGGGTGCTGAGATGTAGGCCAGAATCCGGCCCTTAGTCACCTCTCCTGTCATCTGTGCTATGCCAGCCATGGCATCGCCTGTGTGGTCAATGAAAGACAAAGCAGGGTACTCATACAGCTAAACCACACAAGCTTCCTCTTCTGTTGATTTGCTTTGATTTGAATAAAATGCAGACAGACAAAACAGTTTCGCCGGACAACTTCTGACATTCATCCAAACCAAAGAGAAGATGGGAAGATGCATCATGCAGAGAGAGAAATTCCAGATCATAGATGTTTGTTTATAGCTGCAAGAGTATTCACAGCATTGTTTGCACAGGGCTGTGTTTAGTTATTACTGTAGTTCATTGACATACAGCACATTCTTTGAATCGCATCACTTTCATCCCAGACACATCTTTACATCTCTGTCATTCTGTTAATCCTTAGGTGTGTAGTTTTTCCCCTCCTATCTTCCATCATTACTGTGTGCCCTCTCCATGCTGTAAATGTGATTTCCATTTCTGCACACCCAGTGCTATATAGAGTTCTGCACATCCGCATTCAAATCTTTGTTTGATCCCATTTGTTTTAATCATGTAGCACATTGATTTTTGTTGCTCTAACAGAGCAACAAGGATTGATGAAAACACTTGTATCAAAGTGTTTTGTATTGCAGGAGCTTCATATTCATGCCTGGAGGCTCTTCACTGCAGCTTGATCTGTTGGGGCTTTTCACTGCATCAAGAGTAACCTGACAGTGACTCAGGAAAAAAACTCTCTTTCGGTCAAATTAAACAGCAACGACTATAGGTCCACACAATATGGGTACCTAGTAACGATGACGCGATGGCAGCGTGGACACACTGTGATCCTTTACATTCATACTGAGCTAAAACACTTAACATTGATGAATGTGATTCACAGCAGTCAGCATTCGACATTTTACCATTTTATTCTCACAGAAGCAATAAAAGATAAACCCAGCTTCAGTTAGGCCAAAAATTGGCTCAGTCACGCCAATCATGCTTCATATGATTAATATGCATTTACAGGATGAATGTGTGAGAAATGTCAATGCTTTGCTCTTGTGGGAACACAATTCTGCCTCTTTCCTTGCACATTTGCTCATTTAAAATACTATAATTAACATCAACCCTTTCCTCAGCATTTTTTCAAGCACAACTCTTTATATGTATACTCTCTTTTATGCTGTCTTTTAACAGCAAAAAGCACGATATTGCGTCGCCCCTTCCGAACACCATTGAGTTCCAAAGGTGCGGTGAAGGGGCCACCCCAGCAAAATGGCCCAAATAGACTCCATTTTATCAAAATCAGATGCTGAAAGTCTCATATATGCCTTCATAACCCCTAGAATCAATTATTGTAATGCACTCCTCTTTGGTCTACCAAAGACAGCTACAAAAGGTCTCAAATTCCCTGTAACAGCTTACTGTCGACATTGTCAAATCAAGGCTCAAAACACATCTATTCTTTTACATGTTATATATACAGTGTACAGCGACTCTCTGGATGATCTGCAAACTGAAGTTCTAGATGTCTCATTAGCAAATTGTACTAACAGACTAATGAGAAAAGTAGATGTTTTTACTTGCTTAAAACCAGTATGATGACAACAATGACTGAGGTGGCTTATTTAGTAGAATCAACCTAAGGAGATACTTAGTCTTCACCGTTGCAGTAGATAATGTACATCTGCTTTTGCGACACCTTGGAAAACCAATGATTTAGCCATGGAAGTGAAAGGTTCAAAGTTCTGGGAAAAACAAACAAACAAACAAACAAACAGACAAACAAAAATAAAACCCCCAAAAGGATCCATCACTGAATAAGGGCATACAGCCGGTCATCTATAAGTAAAAAATAATACTGTAGCCTAAATTAGAAGGTGGGACTTTGTGATTTCTTGATAGTACTACAATCATCATCATCTGTGTAAAGTCAACCCACTGTGTTCAAACTGCATTTAAAATTAACCTTTAGCTGGTTTGACTCACGTCAGAACAAGAATCAGTTATTAATCATGACCCCAGCTTCCTTACATGCCATATATACATTTTTTTATTTTTTTGAAAGAGGAACTTCATTTTTTATGCACGATACATAACAACAATGGCTTTAAGAATGAGCGAGTCAGCTAATATGATTTGAACAGTAAATCCATGCTTCTTTAATTACAGTCTTAGTCATGCACCGTGTTTGTCTCACTGCAGCTCGAGCCTCTGGCTGGCGGGCGGAAGAGGTGAGGAGTTGGGTGAGGGGGAGGGAGGAAAAGCAGTGCGTGTGTGTGTGAAGAGAGCGAGAAAGGAGAGGAGAGAAGAGAAGAGAGAAGAGAGAGGAGAGAGGAGAGAGGAGTGCAGGCTGCGCTCCATCCACAGCCTCAGTACGCCGGACCGTCACCTCCGGAGCGGCTCTCCGCCTCCCCACCATCCCTCCACCGCGCTCCAGTTCTCTTTTCTCCGGGCTTCAGTTGGCGGCTGTAGAATGAATCCGATCTGAGACGTGTTACCGAGCAGGCAGCGGTGTCACTCGCTAAAACAACAACACTGTGCTGAAGCTCTCCTGGCTGGAGTCAGAATAATGATGGAGTACTGGAAGCAATGCGCGCTGTGGTTAATTAACTGCAAGGTGCTCCCAGCTAACCACCGGGTTACATGGGACTCTGCGCAGGTATTTGACTTGGCACAGACCCTCCGGGATGGGGTCCTCCTCTGCCATCTGCTGAACAACCTGCGAGCCCAGACCATCAACCTTAAGGAAATCAACCTCCGACCGCAAATGTCACAGGTGAGGAGCGAGACGTCTCCGCTGTATGCGCCGAACCCCTCCGCTCCGCTGCCGGAGAGAGCGCAAACGGACCCCGGGTGAATTATAGTGGTTTATAGGAGCAGTCAAGTATTGCCTTGAACACGCAACTGAGGCGACGCTATTTAACTTTACTCTAAATTTAAATATCCATGTCTCAAGTTCGGCATGGTATAGAACACAAATTAGTGTTCGGTTTCGGGGAAATTCCAACTTTTTAAAGTCTTGGTTAACGGTCGCCGCCGCCCCCACGACAGCCTGCGCTTCGAAACAAGTGGCTTCAGTGAGCAGTCAACACAGTAGAGGAAATTGCACTCACAGTGTGTGTGAGAATAGGATGGGGAAGCCAGCTGTGTGCAGCATGCAAGTCATTCTGTTAGTGGCAGTTAGTGGAATTATGACATTTCGAAATGTATTGGACAGTTATGTACACGGAGCCCCGGGAGACACAGGTAGGAGTTTAATCCGATGAATCAATCAATCAGAGAGGGGGATTAACAACATGAATAAATAACCTGGCCTCTAATCTGGTTTATAATTGAGAAAGCAATTGAATTAGCATTGAAGGTGATCAAATGCACCTGACTGGTTGTGTGTGCGCGCGCGCGTGTGTGTGTGTGTGTGTGTGTTTATTTTTTATATGTGGCAATTTGACCAAAACAGCAAACTGATGTTGGCAGATAGGTTGATGGAGAGCTTTAGCCATGTGGCTCCTGTTTTTGCCGAGTACCATCTGCTTCAATAACAGGACGGTGGGACCAGATTAATATTCGCCTTGGTAACAGTCACTCTGTGTGTGTTTGGCTTGCTGACAGCACACAGTGAGGTTGACACTACTGAGCCTGTGGACTGGCTGCAGAAAAATGAGTCTGTAGCACACACACACACACTTTTTTTACTCGATAATGGACGCTCTAATGCTCTCATCTGATGAAAAACAGGTGATTAAGGTTTAAATACCAGTAATATGTATTTAGTGTACAACTGATGGAGAGGGGGATTAGGCTTGTTTCCAAGGTAATAAATCAATGTCACAGGCGGACGGTCAATATAATGTGTACTTATGGTTGTTTCACGATCTAATTTGATGCCAGCCAATGTGAGCACACAGGTGAATTGGCCCTTCTTACAAAAGGCATATAGGCTTTTAATGTCATCAGCAGCAACTGAAATCCAACGTCTGAGGATCTGTTTACTCGGACATTTCGGAGAAAAGCTGATTGGGAGTGTAAGAAGAGAAGCTGATTGGTCCATTTACTGTTAGAAGTTATACTGGCACCAATATAATTACCAATAGTGAGACAGCAATAGGTCAGTGTTTGCCATTTTTTCTCTGTTTGCCACACTCTGCGGCTGGCCTGGCCTGGCCCAGACTGGGTTATTTATAGGAAGAGTTTGCTTTATGCATGGCTGGGTGGCTTACTCACATGGAGTTGGTGATGAAGCTACATTCGGAGGTGAATTAGCAGTAGTAGTAGGCTTAGGCACGATCCCTCACAGCGCCACAGTGCATGTGCAAGTTCATGCTTATGTGAGCACACTACACAAGTCCTGCCTGGGTGCTGAGGGCTTGCTACTACGATGTTTATAAATACATTTCCCAGAGGACTTTGGTCTGTATAAGAAATGATGTAAGTAGTGTGAAACTTTTTTTCTCTGGCAGGTTTTGGGTTTTGAAACTCCTTTTGTCTATTGTATTAAACCTAAACAGAGAGACATGTAATGTGCATCACTTCCTGTTTCTATCAGACACTATGACCTGTCCATATGTTAAACTGCTGTTCAGAAAAATGTACCCTTCAACTTTTTGCAGAGGTGTACATCGACATTAAAAAATTTATTGTGGAACTTCATATATATGTTCGTAGATCACAACCCGTGGCTTCTACTTTCACACACATTCACACTGCGCGATCCTGAATATGAAAACATCACTGTTCAACTACAAATGGGTGTCAACACCACCCCCCCGGTCCAATCTCCTCAACGTTGAATTTACATAACTAAGCGTGGAGTTGCTTCACTTTCAGCCTGCATAATTCATGGCCGTGGCAGCTACTTTATCATTGGCTAGTAAACACACATGGGACGCCACTGTGGCCTCACCCGTGGGACCCATGAGATGGATAGACAAAGGCAGTGAAGGGACAGGGCTACAAAGAGCCTGCCTGGCCCCCGCAGACGCATCTGTGAGGACATAAAGGGATCTGAGGGGCTAGCCTACAGTGGTGGTGGATGTGTTATTGAGACCCAATGTGTGTTAGAAGAAGGACTGTGTTCCATCCTGCAACATTAACTGTTCTTTCAGATCTGTATGGGCTGGATGTTGTGACAGTTCTGTTTAGAAATGGGCTTTTGTAAAGGCAACAAAGAGCCAGCACACTTACTGAAGTGGAATTACTGATCAGAAGAGTTGATTTGTGCTATAGCATCCTCCATGATGAAAGAGGGAGATGGATGCTTGGCTGTGCTTGTGCACTCTGTCAACATGTCCATGAAGTAGTTCAATTTACGATGTTTGTCACAACTTTAAAATGTGGATCTCAAAGCTGCGGTGAAGTGCCAGAGATCAGAGCAAAGCAAAAACCCTACTGTCTTCCATCGTTGCTGTACAGGACTGTAATAAACCAGTTACACAGTCCAAACACAGCTGAGCCACAGTTTTGCTTGTCTACCAGAGAAATCACCACATAATCATCATTGTTTGGTGTCCAACTCAGTGAAAACCAGCAGAGGACTATGGATTGCACAACAAGTTGCTCCACCCTTCTGATTCTTAAAACATTTGGGTTCTGCTGCACCTCAAGTATATTTTAAACATGACTTGTATAAGTTTCGAGTGAGAATATTAACCTCCTTGTATGCATATTTTTTTTTTCGTCATAATGCTGCTAACAAGCAATTTATCTAAAAACTAGACACGGGAATTTGAGAAAGTGCCTCGGATGCATTCACTTTATCCACACTTCAGCTGCTTGAATACCTAAAATTAAGGTTGCGTTGGGACTCAAGTACACAATGTAATCAGCTCATCTGGCTGCACACCTCTGACCTGTTAAGAGCTTCTGTTACTGTTTTCCATGACACAGGATTTTAGTGGTAGAAAGGTCGTTGCAAGCGCACCAGCCGCTAAAAGCCTTTCACACAGGCCAGCTGTGAGTCTCGACGCACACAGGAAATCAGGAAATGAAATAGAGGAAGGAAATGAAACCAAGCATGTCCTCGATCAAGCATACACTAAAGACAGACACAGTGAGGTGAAAAGCTGTGTGTCTCTTCGAACAGCAAAAAAAAAAAACCCTATCATTTTGAACTTCGTAGAGATGCCCACAAAGACCTCAAGGCTCTTGCTTCACATTCTGAGAGCGAGTGAAAGAGAAAGGTTTGAATAAAAGTCAGGCCTCATTGAGCATCACACGGCAGAAAGTCTTTCGCAGCGTGATCAAAGTGCAAAAAATACATAGAACAATAAGAGAGGAAACACAGGCACCACAAAGACTCAATTAATGCTTAAATGAATTCATTATCTTTACAGGTATTTCGCATTTGTGCACTTACAGAGCACTATTATAACACATTCCACACAGATCGTATGTTTATTTTATCAAACAGATATCGTGTGATGTCGCAAAAGTAGAGGAAAGCCGGTCTCACGCAGTGAACACTCTTAACAGCATGCTTCAAAGGCTCCAAGGCTCGCTCTGCACTCGCCAAGACAAAAAAAATTACACAGAGATAGTGTGGGAGAATGAGAACGACAGACAGAGAATGTCTTCATTTTCCTTTCTAGAGTGAGGTGGCTACATGTCATACAGGCGCCTGAAACAGGGATTTAAAACTCACAGCTAGGTTATAGACTGTACATATAGTACAGAAATAAAATATGTTGTCACATGGTCTGCTTATTGGACAAACTGGGTACATTTTAGGGCCAGGGTTGGAGTTTATATCAGGTGAATTGTAATTACAGGAAGGGATAAAGCCTATCGCAGTAACTATAATGTCAGAAGTTATTAATACTTAATGCATTGCTCTATGTAAGTTCCATCTCTCTCTCTAATTCGAGTTACCACTCTTAACCGAGATGCACTGTGGGCACTTTCTAACACCTCGATATCATTGTTTTGTACAGCCCATCGAGAAAAACAGTTGTGTTATTGTCGATATTCCATCTGTCAGACTGAGCCATTGCTTTAGTGCGATTTGTCTTACTATAAAGTGTCTGTATCTGAAATATTCAGTGTTGAGTGTAAGTGCCCAGTCCTCAGCTCAGATCAGGTTGGTAACTGCATAAATGCAATCTGTATTGAGGGACTTTAATGTGCAGTGATGCTCTAATATTGAAATAGATGTGAGCTATTTTGCATCTCAGAAATATTTCATTGCCACATGAGCTGAGTCGGAGCGTACATTTTTCTGTTGTTTCTATGGGAACAGTAAGGTGCAATAAGAATATTTGTTTAGGTTTCAGGGCCGTATGCAGTACATGACAGTCTTATCTACACTGTATGCTCATGCTTAAATTCACATACCACAGATCGCCTGCTGTTAGTGTGTGCGTCTTTAAACACATGCTGACTGCCCCTCGGTTACTGGGGCTTGGCTTGTCGACTCCTTGCAAAGAAACGATTGCACATGTCTGAGCATAAACACCTTTTTGCTGGAGCCATACATGCTGCAGCGCCACGAGGCACCAAAGCCTGCACAATTCCCTTGCAGCGTAATGCAGTCGCACCGGCCAGTTTCACTGTGTCATCGTGATGACACGCATATTCATTTGCCGCTTTATGTACAATGAAGCGGGCGTGTGAACTTGTAAAGATGAGGTTTTGATGCACCGTGCTCACGTGCACAAAGTGAACTGACCTTTCATTTCCGTCACCAAGGTAACAAGGTCGCGCTGCAGCCAATTGGTAAAGGCTATGCTGTGGTGCACAGTGGAGTAGAGGTAATGTATACGTGGATTTTATTAGGAGATACTCTGTGGCGGAGACTGCACCTGGAATCAATGTTTATTGTGTAACTCAGCTCTGGATTGGATTGTTCAGTTAAAGCTCTAAAAGCTTTAAAGAAAGCCAGTACTTTCTATTTTCCTTTCTGGCAAACAATCATCAGCATAGCTTACATTTTAAGCAAGGTGCTTACTCACTTCAGAGGAGGCCTGAGTGCATTTAATTCTGAAAACTTTAGCTAATCACAATAGGAGATTTGTAAGCCTGATGTAAATGTCAATGTCAGAAGTCAGTGAGCAGTCAGGAAATGGAGATCCGGAATGATGCCAAGCTACAGCCTTCGTCAAAGCCAGCAGCAGTCTCTCAGCAACATTTTACTGTCATGTTCAGTGTGCTGGAAACCTGCAGCCAAGTAAGGCAGAGAGCACTGTATGGAGTTGTAAGATTTCAAAACCACTGTGTTTACTGTCCATTTGCAGACGTTAATGGACCTGCGAATGCCTTCTGTGTACAGACTCGCTGCAGATTCTTGACCCCATGTCTTCTTCTGCAGTGACAGTTATGAAGAAGGTGTCTTGCTCAGGTTGGAAGAGATGGACGACTGTTGTCTGTTGGAAATGGGAACATCTTTATTTGTGTAATGGAAACAGAGAGGGAAGGAGCACAAGAGTAGTGGCGACTTATTTACACAGACAAACACAAGGGATGTGAAAAACAGAAGGAACACTGGCACAACTACATATTCCTGCTATTTGTATACGGTATATCCAGTGTCTTTGAATGCTTTAACAGGGCAAAAATAAAAATCTAGAAAAAAAACATTGACTAGTTCTTACAGGAAACAATGTAATAAGTTGAAACATTTTATCATTTTCTAAATAATCAGGTTTGATGTTTGTGTTGGCTTTTGCAAGCCTGTATGGGTAAACGCAAGTGAATGGCCCATGCACACAGAACACACACTGATGTAAACAAAGATCAGACAGCAGTTGGCCAGGCTCTGTCAAACAGGACAGCAGAGTATTACTTTCTAACAATCTTCCAAGTGATAAAAAATAACGGGGAGTGGACAGACGAGGAGGGATGCTGTCTGCTACAACTCAGCCTTCACGTTTGTGCATTCAGTAATTTGACTTTACATTTAATTTAGTGCATCACACACTTTTAACATTCACTCTAATCTCCACTACCCTTACTTATAAACCTTGATTAAAAAGCAAGTCACACTCTGATGAGCTAAAACTATCGGACCTCGGTCATACCCAAATAGGTTTATCTTATGCTGTAATTTAATTCCCTTGTCTCGTGAGGGGGATGGTGTTGCTGTGTCTATATGCAGGGGTCAGTGGGGTGAAAATGGTTTGATGGGAAATGGCTTCTGAGACACTTATTGGTGTTGTGGGGGAGGTACAGAGGTGATAGTGTGGGGGGTTGCTGGGAGCCAGCTTTCGCCTGGTTGCCTCGTTTTCATTACATGAAAGGGTCTAAGAAGTCTGGGAAATTGAGGCATTTCCAAAACCAGCTCACACAAGGTCAGGTGCCGTGCAAGTGTAGCATTAAGTCAGGATACCAGATATCTGTCACTTGCACTTCTTTGTTTTTTGCTACTATGAGTCCAGTCTACTTAAACAAAATGCAAATGGATCAGGAGTTCACATACGTTCATCATGATACCCTGACGTGTCTCCTGCTGTACCGCTCTCTTTACTGGGGCTGATGTTTTTTTTGTGTGTACATGAGGGATTTTCGAGGATATGTCCTTGTGGACACGTGTCAACCTAGTTGACCAGTTGATGAATTACATGAGGAGATGATATCATTGTCAGATTTGTAACAATCACAGGCCTTAATTGCAACCTGCTCACCACCACTGTTTGTCCTAGTTAGGTGAAAGATTAGTACACATTGCTTTACAGAGTCAAAGCTGCACATCAGGATTGTAGTGTTATTGCTATTATTTAGTGTTACATTTTTAAGCCTTGTCAGCCCTAAAACAGTAATGCCTAGGGCTGTAAACCAAAACAAAGAGCTGAAAGTTGCATAACAAAGCAGTTTAGTATCTTTTAGCCCTTTGTTTTGGTAAGGGCGTACTGAAAATTTGAGTGCTAAATGCCGCCGCAAATGACATCTTTGACATCACCCATAGCATGTGTTCGTTGTTAACATTAAGTCTTTTTAAAAATACTTCACAAGTTGAATTATCAGGAGAAACCCTTGAGTGTCAATGTTCCCTTCGACTAAAGAGGGTCTCACTGGTCACCCACCATTGAGTCAAACTCCAGAAAAAACGGGAAATGTGATAAAGAGGTTGTCAACAAACTAGCAGGGGATATTCACAGTCACAAAGGTGGGTGGAAAAAGTGACAATTAGGACCATTTCCAGAGTGGGCGACTGGCCGTGTGGTGTAAATCAGGGGCCTGTGTGTGCTCATTCCACTCAGACAACACCCCATGTCACAGTTTATCACAGCACAAACCAGAGACGAAGGACTGTGAAATCCGTTAGCATGTTATATTGCCGGAATGGAGCGCTGCTGACCATGGAATTATGTTGATATTATGCCTTTAAGATAAAAAAGCTGACGGTTGTCCTCACACTGAGAGGGTGAAAGAGTAGCAGGCCTTCGTCCCTGTTCCACGTTTCATTTCCTGGTTACACAGCTGAACAAAGTCCAAGCATTACATGGATGTGACCTGATCGCCTTGATAGTGGTGCGTCACCCTCTGGAGTCCTGACAGAAGTGTTCCACTAGCCAGGCGTGTGCACATTAAGTCATTCGCTCCGGACACAGTATCTTAGCTACGTAATCCTACAGGGGTTTGAAACTGACAGACATGAGTTCTTCCACCATTTTCCTCCCTTTATATTGCGTAAGCATGGCTCCCTCATTATTTTTTCAGACTGCTTTCAGTGAGAGCGCTTTTAAGTGCCAAATTAGATTTTTTGCACACGTCTTGATTCCCTCTGCAAGAGACTTATCCGTTTGATTGTGCTTAATTGTGGCTCAACAAGGTTTAACCAGGAAGATGGACAATCTCTGGTCGTCTTTCAGTGCATATGAGAGAACAGGGGCAGGACTTCAATAAGCAATAAGCACGATACGCAGGGGCTTTAAAAGGTTCCAGCCTGTTGCTAAGGAGCTTTGACTCATATCATGGAATACATAAGCAGAAACTGGATACTTATCTTGAATACAGAGCACAGCCTGGCCCATATCAAAAAACACAGAAGGCTTGTCTTACAGGAAGATTTTTTGTCCCCTTTTATTCCAGATGGTCGGTCTTACAGATGACGCACAGCATATTTTCCTCCAAATGGAGTCAATGTGTGTTTTGAGATTCTATGTAGCTTTAAAATTTTAGACCAGAATTTTACCAAATTTCCCATATTCTGTTCTTCTTTTATCTTTTTTGTCTTTCATGCTCAACATTCTATTCAATCTTTTAAGCTTTGTAGGGCATAGATATCACGCTGCTGTGTACACATCAACCATGGAGCTACAGCTTGCCGATAGTTAGCTTAGCTTACCATAAAAACCTGAAGCCGGTGGAATGAGCCCACCTGGGGTTCGAAATTTTTCAGCGCTGTTTGTCATTTTTTTTTTCATTTTTTACAGGACAATGGAAGAGATGGGCCGATATTTTTTACACTTTTGGATAAGTTTTATGCAGTGACAAAACAATTAAATACAATATGTTACTTGGTGAAGCTTTAGGGAAGTTATTCTCAGACTAAGCTGACTGGCAAGGTGGAGCTTAAGTGCCACACATAAATGTGAGTGGCATCAATTTGTGTTGTCAAGATACAGGACACTTGATGAAGTATATTGATATTTGATACCA
Organism: Mola mola; assembly: GCA_001698575.1. Taxonomy (NCBI): domain Eukaryota; kingdom Metazoa; phylum Chordata; class Actinopteri; order Tetraodontiformes; family Molidae; genus Mola; species Mola mola. The sequence continues at coordinate 5,274,982 of KV751334.1, read as the reverse complement.
GGCTTGATAACATGGGAAAATTAATATATCATTGAGCAGAAATAGTAACAGAAAGATACTGTTTCAAAAATTGTCAGTTCTTATCAATCTAGTATCAATCTCAATTTACTTTGAAAAAAAAAAAGGGAACAACATGTTCATGAATTGGTGAAATAAAACTTTGATATTATACACCAAATTCCAAACTCATTCATATTCAAAACAGATGAAGGTAAATTAAATGATAATAAACACTTAAACATACAGTACATTTTTGTTTACTACAATTACTAGTTGGCTTATCAGCAACAAATGCATGCGGACACTCACACCGTACAAACATCCTCTGGCTTAAATTAGACCATTCACTTCCTGAGCCCCAGAGAGCCACTAATGTTGTAGAAAAGCTGCCAGTGGAACAGTTACTAGTTGCGTCATGCTGCTGCAGTCTTGTTAATACAGTTCCCCCTCTGTTGCCTTCAGCTCAGCGCGGCAGAAGTGCTGTCTCTCATTCATCGAGAGGCAGTTCTCTGTGAGTCTGCTTCCCTCAGATAATATGCCATGCTCCTATGTGACTCTCCAGAGGCTCCAGGCAGACGGGATGTTCTTGTCTGACAAAAGAAAGTGAAGTGTACAAACGTAAACGTTCAATATTATCCACTCACAGCGTTGTGCTGCGTCTTAGCTGGAGTTCATTGGCTGGGGGCTTGTCTCTTGTGAAACCATCTGTAAAGCCTAATTCAATTCAAGTGGAGAGGCATTTCATATTTGATGCGAGGGCATGTGTCCCACAGACAAATCTGATAGTGCTGCATACCACAAGAGCAGAGGTGTGTTATGAATAACAAATATAGCCTGACAGTTTTGGCTCTTCTTGCTCAGACTGATGATTACAGTCCACATATTGACAGCTGGGCACTGTTAAAGAAAGAGGAATGGACTCATGAAATTTACTTCCTGAAATTATGTTACTCAAGAAGAAAAAGGAGTTGATGATGACAGTGCTATGTGGAAACTTATCTCTGATGCAGTAATCATTGGAAATGTTATTTTTGGTAGTAGCAAATCAACAAAGTGACAGATTTTTTATTTTATTTCATTGTTTTTGTTGTTTTTGTGAGGCCTAGTGTTAAAAACCATCCAAGTTTGACTGCATCTTGCTTCAAGTCATTTTTTCTCACTCTGCTCTAACCAGCACTGCGCTATGTACAACAATCCAGTATGTTCAGTTGCCTCTGTTTATTTTAGATGCTGCTCTCTAAAGGCCTCAATACTCAAATGCACAAGCCAGAACCGCAAAAGCCCTGTGCCTTTGTATTGGCTCAGAAGTTTTTTGTTTTATTGACCCTGTGGTAACTCTGCACCAGTTCATTCATTCATGCGTCACTGTGCCTGAAGCCACATCGCCCATGTGTAATTAACTTCTTGTGACACAGTACATGAGCTACTGAAAATATTTGCATTTTTGTTTAACCAAAGCAGCAGCTTCTTCTAATCCCTGCTCTTTTAACATACTCAGAAAGTTTTGAGTGTTACATTTACAGATGAGTCACCTGTTAAACCTAGTGCCAGCACTATGGTGGACAATGATGTGCCAAAAACCATCACTTCCTGAATCACCCTTTCCATCAGCATCACTTTTGTTCCAACTCTATCACACACAGGAAGGTTGAGTGCGAGCAGAAATGCTTCACAACAAAGAGACCGATCTCTGTTTCCTGTGTCTGCGAACGCCTGATCCTGAACCTATTCATATTTTTCATTTATTCATTCTTTAGCCCAGTGGTACCCAAACTTTTTCTGTCAAGCCCTCCTTTGACGATATAGGAACATTGTAAGTGCCCCCCCCCACATGACCCCACTCACCCCAAATGGGTCGTACCTTCTTTGTTTTGAGTGAATTGCATCATTATATATAAAATCTATAAAATATTTGTTTTTCTTTATAAAATGAGTACTTAAAATTGAAGTAAAATTGAAGTTAGGAACAGTGCAAATATTTACATTTTCTCATTCAACAGTAGGTTCTCTAAATAAGAAAATAAAAATTACTAATGACTGATCAAGAAACATCTTCCGTGTCAATTTACCTGACAACAAACTGTCTTTATAACCATTGCCTCATCCATTTGCAGAGCAAAACGACTGTCTTTTATTTTTTCAAAAAGCTGCCCGTCCATGTCTGCAGAGAGGTAACAGATAGGCCTTGAAATGGCCTTCAAGTGTTGTTTGACGACGGAATAGCTTTGAGTTCACTTGCTGTTGCTTCATCGATTACTGTTGAAACCGTGTCAATGGCGGTGGGTAGTATTAACTCTGTTGTTGTGTGAGCCTTTTTGCATTGGCCGACTCTGTAGGCTACGTGTTTGTGTGTTTGGGGTGGTAATACAACCCCCCAGTAGTCACCAAGTAAACACTGGACCCGTTTTTCACCAGCTGAACTTTCTGACAGGAAAACACAATTTTTCATGAACAAATCAGGAGGAAGGAGAAAGAGAATAGAGCTAGAGTTCATTGACATGGGGCCTATCCCAGCATCATCAGGAGAAGGCGGGGTACATCCTGGACAGGTCGTCAGTTCATCGCAGGGCTGACATATAGAGACAAACAACCATCTACATTCACATCCTCACCTATGGGCAATTTAGAGTAACCAATTAGCCTAATCCTCCTTTTTGCATGTTTTTGGACTGTGGAAGGAAGCCAGAATGCCTGGAGAGAACCCACGCAGACACAAGGAGAAGATGCAAGCCTTTCTGATGTGAGGCGACAGTGCTAACCACTGCACCACGGTGCCACCAGGCAAAAACATATAGCATTTTTTTTTGGTCTGTATTAAATGTTGTATGGTTTAGAAATGGGCTAGCAGTATTTCTCACTACTGACACTTAAAAATGTCCAGAGATGGGTAGGAAAGGTTACCATTTAGGAGACAGGAAGTGTGTACCTTTTCATGCCATTAGCGTGGTTTGTAATACGTTATGTTTGTTCTCGAGCATCCTTGACGAGCATCCACTGTTCATGAAGAGAGTGAACCACTTCAGAAAAACATCATACTCAATACTTTGGTTTTAATATGGATGTTTTTTCAGTGTCACTAGGGTTTTTAGCATTCATGCTAAGCATGTGTAATTGTGCTGCATAGTCAGGCAAAATAGTTTGATGATGAAGCACCATTAACATCATTGGTGAAAGACTTACGTTATCAAGGCAGAAGACACACTCAGTCTCCATAAATGACCTAGTTTATTAGAAGAGTTTCTTACTGATTGTCTGATTCAATTTCTTTGGTTCAAGGTTCATTGGCTTTAGTGAAGCACGCAGTGTATAGGGGAAGTGTTTCATGTCCTTTTGTAGGCCTTATAGTGGAGCACTTACGTCAGGTTATTCAATTTTTGTTACCCTCTTTGGAAATTAGTCTACATTTTCTATTGAACTGTTAATAATGCAAGATTGAATTCAGGCACAATTCCCTCTATACATTACCAAAGCTTTTATATGCACAGATTTAGGTAGCTTTGGGCTTTTTCCTGTGATGAAATAACCAAAAATTGAGCATGTTTAGAAATGAGAAGAAAAAATACAACCTGTCACATATTTTATGTACTGCTTAGATTTTGTTTTCATTAAGCCAAATCTCTCCAAAAGTGGTTAAACTAACTAACTAAGTCTCAATTTATTAAAATCGGAAAGTTGTTATATACATTGTTTTTTTTATGCTGGCTAATACTTATAAAAACAGAAAGGCAGTGAATTAAAGCTAGCAGCTATAATTCACTGCCTTTCAGGCAGCACATAGTCAACATGCTAACGTGCTAACTCCAAATCCAACATGGTTGACTGACAGAGAAGTTTATCAACAGAAAATAAAAACACACCACTGATTGACTTATTGATTTAATGTGCTCTGTAATATAATTTATCCTTTTTAACCAACATATAGACAAATGATATAAGAATGGAAGGGCAGTGTGTTTTTTTTTTGTTTCTGTTGTACAATATTTTATACCATCCTGCAGAAGTCAACAATATCTATGCTTTTCTCTCCTCGCACGGCTGAATTATCTCCCTCTAATTATGTACCCCTCCACTGTCTCATTTCAACAGGAAATACATAATTTTAATGAAACTACATGCTCTCCTGGTGCCGATAAATACTGATTTAGCTGTCTTTCAGAGTTGTGGATCTCCTGTGTGCCTACTATCACAGGGCTTCAGCTGTACGTCCTCATTAAACAGCCAGAGTGAAAAACTGACAAGCAGAATAGAAAGGCAGCAGTATCTGAACCCATTTTGTGGCATGAAAAATGAAGGATATTAACACATTGCATCAATTGTGCATGTCATAGTGCCTGTACATGTCCCACAGATGAACCCTTTCTGCCTTCTTGTCACAGTTCCTGTGCCTGAAGAATATCAGGACGTTCCTGGTGGCGTGTAATGAGGTATTCGGCATGAAGAAAACGGAGCTGTTCGAGGCCTTCGACCTCTTTGACGTCAGGGACTTTGGAAAGGTAAGGAAGCCTCACTCAGTGACACGGAATGAGATTGCGTAATGGCAGTCTGCATGAACCCTCAGTGTGTTCGCACAGCTGTCCCCAGAGCCTGAACTCAATCAGTCAGATGTGCTCTTACGCCCACTCTTGTCTTGATGTTGAAGTTATGGAGCCCAGTCAAAATTATTAATAAATGAAAGCGCTCCCTTATCATCGATTTTAAATTTTAGTGAAAGTCTTGGTATGTGTATGCAGTTCCTGTGCTCCATTTTGCAAAGATTTATTCTAACCTCTTTGGTATTATCTTTGATATTTGACTTTGCCATTGTAACAGTGATGGTTCTTATTGGTACCAGTTGACACCGTATTTAATCTTTCCTCAGACTCCGAAACTCTAACCCAAAGTTGAAGTCAGCAATATGAGGCAGCAGTTTAATCACTTCCTCTCATTAGAGTGAAAATGCCTCAGCGAGCAGGCTTTTACGAGGGGTTAAAAGTCTGGCCTTGGGTTCATTACTTTGATACTCTCAGCATCTGCTGGGCGTGAAAATATCTGCGGCTCTTTGACAGCCCTTGTGAAGTCCCCAGGAGGTTTAATTAGAAATCGCAGTCTTGAAGCAGGGAGATGGTGCTACTGCTGGACTCTGGTGCACATGAGATGGCAGGGTCATATCCTAGCTTACAATGTGTGTAAATGCGTCATATTAGGTGACAGGGTTGTTATAATGTGAAAAAGCTGCAATTAGGGTATCATGGGAAGATAAAAGTCCTCCAGTATCACCAACATTTAAAATAATATCTGTCATCAATATTAAGGACAAACCGATATGGAACTTCTGGGTTTATACCAATGCTGATGCCCCTTTGTGTCAAGGAAATAAAGGAATCATCTGTATGAAAAACAACTGAATTGAACTTCTACAATGTTAAGCCCAACCCCCAAAAGTCGTCAGGATTGGTTCCTTAGGATTTTCTACATAGACAACCCAGGCTGGACCCAGGTGTTTGAGAGACTGTCATTAGTGGATTGCAGAAGGAAGGCAGAAAACCCCAGCCACAGGTTGACTTCTTAGTTCAGTCATCATGTATGTTGTAGTACATAAAAACACCACACAGAGACATTGATCAGATAAGAAACTTGATTTTCATGAGAGGGGGACCTTAAACCTGCAGCCAGGTGTAGGACAGTGGATAAAGCCAGTGCAAAATTACTGGTATCAGCCCTGGTATTAATGAATACCACCTTGTTTGCTGATACACAGTTACTAGTCAACCACATTATAGCCACATATCCATCATATCAGATGGGAAACAAAGACAAAGGCATACTGATTTCCAATTAAAAAAGTAACAACACTCTTTGGTTCAATCCGTGTCACCCCCATTTGCTCATTTGATCAAAATATTTCAACACGTCTGTTCAATGATCAGCACGCAACTGTAGAGATTGACACTCTATCCTTGGGCCTTGTGCTCTCTTAACTGAAACTACAAGATATGTAAGATGACTAATTGGTTATTTGGCTATCCACAAAAAAAAACATTGATAGGCTTTGACTTGCAAAAAGAAACATTAATACTCTCTCTCAGATGAACTGCAAATGTAATAAGAAAGAGAAGAGCAGTCGACTGTGAAATGTGTGAAAATATGAAAATATATCTCAAAGAACAGAGAGGAAAATGAGGAAGATACTGTAGATATGATTAACAGTATTTTTGTCTTTCTGAGCTGATAAGAGTGACTGTGAATATTAAGTGCGCTTTAATTAAAACTAATTTTTATTTGTAACCCCATAGCCAAATAAGGTCAACGAAAAGCTGTGGTTCAATGAATTAGGCTATGCAAGTATACACTTAATGTGTACTACTGAACTGTTACTGTGGCATGCTTTGTAGATCTATCTGTACTAGTGATGTTACATCCATGTGCATTCCCTTTCACTATGACTTTTGCAAAAATACTAAAATTATTTTAAAAACAGGAGTTTTTATCAGTTCAATCAGTCTGTGAAATGAAAAAAAAAAGCATCAATATGCGTTTTCCATTGAAGAGGTATATCACAACCATCAAGCTGTTTTGTTCTAATGTCTTTTAGAAAGTAATACACTAAGCCTTAGCCTTAGCTAAGGAATGTTTAAAAGAGCGATTTCCAGTTTTATGTAAACACTTTTAATTAGTTATCTTTGAAGGTGCTGAAGGTTTTGTTTAAAGAGCATAGCCTAGCCAGCTGTTTCTGCAGAACTATGCTAAGCTAACAGGAGCTCGCTGTTAGCATCATGTTAAACAAGTGAGCGTCGATCGTCTCACTCTCAACAAGAAAGTGCATTTCTCTATTCTTACACAGCTAACATTTCGTTTTTTAAGTGGTTAGTTGCTGAAGTGGTTCTTGCCGTAGTTAATCCCATACTCTTCTCAAGCTCATCGACTCGCTCCTCAGTTTTTTCTGAAGTTTGGTCGCATCCTCATTCCCTGTGGTGATTTCAGTTTGCTCAAGCTCAACACTTTGATGACACTCTTGAGTGAATCCCACATTGCCCGGAGTGAACTTAACATGTCTGAAATTAGACAGCACACCTGCCCTGTAATCCTCGGTTTTCTGGCTCTGCTGAGCTGATGCGGTGAGGTGAGGAGGGAAACAGGCAAAACTCCTACACCTGCAGTTCTGGCATCTTAGAAATATATTATTATTGTTTGTTTTTTTTAAATAGCTGCCGGACCGCCGCTGAATAAAACAACAACTGTGCCTGTTGACTCTAAAGTTTGTGTGTTAGCCTTGAAGGACTCTCTTTATCTCTCCAGCCTTCAACAGTTGTGCTGTGCAGTCTGAAGGTGTTTTCCTGTCCGCTGTTACACAGGACATGCTTCGAGCTTAACTCACTTGAGGCCACATTTACCGTCCACCCTGATCCCGCTCTTTTAACCGCAGGGAAGGAATCTAGCATTAAAGGGAGACTCCCCATTGAGAAGCAGTTCTTAGAAAACATGAGCAGACTAGAAAGTAGGTGTAAGAGGTTGTGTGTTTGAATTAGTGATTAAGTCGGTTCGTCAGACACAAAGCTCCTCACTTGTTGGTGATTTAGACGACACAGCAATACGAGGAAAACTGAGGAAAACAACGGCTCTGTCTGCAGGCCCTTCCCCTCAGAGCTGGAACATCTGGTTTGTGCATCTGTCTTGTAGGGTTGTGGGGTCTGTAGGGAGAAGAGAAACTTTGCTGTGTGAACACACTGAGACACACCTGGCAGAGAGAGACAGAGGAGGGTTGAGAGAGCACCACAGATCGAGAAAATGTTAAGAGCTAATATTCAAGTTCAATCTGTGAAGGCTTTGACAAATAACAGAGTGTCGATATGCTGATATCAAACATGCTGATCTCACGTGTCCTTGTTGCAACATGACTGGAAATAAATGCGGCTGTCATCATTCCTAAGAGTGAATGACTAACAGTCTCATTCCTAGTTTAGTGCTAATTCCAGTTTTACTTCTATCAGCAAGTTTCAAGTGCTGACAGAAGCTTTCCATATGCACAGTCACATGATGGGTGGCTGCTCGGTACCAGGAACAAATGAGTGTCATGGACTGACCCGCTGGAAAACGCAGCATGAACATGATGAGGAGCCAACTGAAGCCCGTAGCAGTGTCGGCCTGCTGCTGTGCTGTTCAGTCAGCCGTTAAAGGAAGACCTTCTCGCTGACCACAGAGCTACTGGTTAAAGTGATATTGCTGTCATATGAATCAAGCAACACACAACTGTGGGGAGTGTGTTACTAATAACTGTATAAATTACAAGTACTGCTTTCAATATATACCAAATGAGCGTTGAACTGTGAATTGCACTCATGGAATTTGATTTTGTTAAAGCAATATTTTGTTTTTTTGTTTTTGAAATGACTTTTCCTCTCTTGCCAAAAGTTAAGATTCAGACCTCTCTTATTGTAGCTATATGATGTTGTGCACCTGTTAGCCTAGCTAAGCATAAAACTTATATATATATAACTTAAGCTTAATAATCAGTCAATTAACTCTCTTTAACTTTGCACTTCCTCAAATAAACCAGTGTTTTCACAAATTAACCCAGTGAGCTACAGTATTTTAAATAAAGAGCTCTAGAAGAGTTGGTGGGAGAGATTTTTTTTTTTCTTTCTCATTTTACCATTGCTGGTTCCCTATAAGTTAACTGACTACTGTCACTTCAATAGCAATGATGATCTAATCTCATTCTTGGCAAGTAAGCAAAGTTTTCATTTAAAATTTTCATCCACGTTGTGTTTATTCTTAAATATGAAACTGAATTTCTCATGAAAACTACTCTAAGAGCTCAAACCTAATGCACAGCGTGGGCTTGTTGTGGGCTGCTTCCTACATGTTAAAGTCACCTCATGTCATCTATTTTCCATTCTATAGAATATGCAAAGTTTGCTGCACTGCTACTTCCTTTAAGACAAATAGGAGATTCACACCTGAATGGGTTCATCAGTGTAAAATCGAAACCATGTTGCAAGAAGAGATTGATGCAGCACACTCTTGTTTTTGCAGCTGCATTCTATTCATCCGTCTGTTGTAAAATTATCTCATGTTCACTGTAGACGGGTGTGGCAGTTTAGTTAATCTGAAATGTCTGAATGATCCTCACACCACTCACACCTGCACTAGTTTTAAAATAGGTTTGTTTCAGTAAAACCAGTGTCTACACTCCTGCACACAGTGCTGTCTGCCTCACGCTTTGATTAAAATTGATCTTTATGTTCCTTTTTGGAAAAAAAAATCTCAATGTTAATATATGTACTGTATAAATAAGTAAATAAAGTTCACTATAGTGCTCTAATGAGGGAGAACTGTCACGAGTCACAAAAATGGGACCCCAATGCAGAAACAGATCAAGTTAAACCTTTATTTACAGAATTAAAGTCCAACAGAAATAGTCTGTGAATATACCGGTAACAATACGCAAAGTACAACCAAAAGAGTAAACAGAGACTGAGCTCAACGTTCTAAAAAAAAAAAAAACAAAACAAAAAAACTAACAAAGTAAAAACAGAAGGAGAGAACAAAAAGCGAGGCAGAACAAACAACCCTGAATCAAAAATCACAAGAAGAACCAAGGGCGAGGCAGAGGTGAGGCTGACTGAGGCACAGCGCATAACCTGAAAGAAAACAGAGAAAAGACTCGATCAAAAATACGAACGAAAAACGGTCACGAGAGACTAGAAAATAACAGGAATAAACGCGAGAGCTCACCGAACAGGCAGGATACTCTGGCACTGAAGAGAAGTCCAAGGAGGGTATATATAGTGGGTTGTTTGCCGGTAAATGCAGGGCAGGTGTTCCTCGTCAGCCACGGGAGGAGGAGAGCAGAAACGCCCACTGGGAAAAAACACAGGGAGAAAGGGCAGGGGAAGCAGGAGCACAGAGAGCAACAGGACAGGCAAAACAAAACAGCAAGGAAAAACATAAACCATGACACGAACATGTTTCAAAATCTCACCGCCACAACCTCAGCATACTCTGTTAACTTTTATCTTCCACCACTGTCCAGCCTTTTGCGTGGAAGAGGAAGCCGATTGTGTGTTTTTTTTTGTTTTCGTTGGGGGTGGAAAATGAAAGATGGGGAGGTGGAAAGGGGGGCGAGAGAGACACACAGAGAGGGTTTATTGATTAGTTTCTCTGTTGTCCTCTGACAAATTTAACAGTGGAAACCTGCTAAAGGCTGATGCACCTCCTGATCAACTTCCCCCAACCATTTATCTCTCCCTCTCGTCCTTTATCCTTCAGTGGTGCTCTACGCAGCACGTCTGTGAGATCAGATGTCATATCTGCAAACTCCTAATAGATATGTCAGGTGTATCTTTGTGGCCAGGCTGCAGTAACTTCCACAACTGCTTTGGATGCAGCTTTTAGTAGCTAAATCCATGCAGTGGATGGCTCATACATTGACAAACCACATAATGGCCCGTGAGTGTCCTATTCTTCTGACTATGATGGATCATCCCCGACAAGGGCTGTCGTCCAACGGATTACCAGACAGGTGTTTCTGTAAGGGTATTGACCTTTTTCGTTTTTCCCCCAAAATACCTTGTGTGAATTATGGTTTTCTGAGCAAAAATCAGCAATTTCAGTGGTAACAGTACACAAATTCCCATTCGTAGTCCTACAACGACAGGATGTAATCATACCTCTACCCTGTGCTTGACGGTGAGGGAGGGCGATCTGAGAAAGTGGTCTCAGATAATGTTCAGTAGCATATTAAGCTAATTCTTGACTCCTTTGCCCTGAGGCGTATTAGCATTTCCAAAGTAATAAAGCTGGACGTGTTTTGTTAAAGAAGCTCAAACTCGTCTATGTCATAGCAAACATAGAGCCTGTTCTCCTAGTTTTATTAACGTTTCTCAGCATGTTATGTATTGACAGTTAGACATAGCCCAATAATACATTTTGATATGGAGTGTCCTGTGTTGGCTTTTGTCAGAAAGAGAGAAAAAATTAACAGACATATGGTGTTTTAGTCCTTTAAAGTTTAGTTTTCTGAGCCACATTATTTTGGATTCCTCGTCTGTAGGTAGATGATCGAAACAAGGTGGTTACAAGAAAAAAAGCACTGCATCGCCTCAATTATGGACATTTTTGCCATTTTTAGACGGTTCACTTAGTTATCTATTAAATTAGTCGCTAAATTGAAGTCGAATTACTTTACAAAGTGCCGCCAGTCTTCATGGTTAGCTACGATATTACCGCTATTTCTGCTGTCGCGTTATTATAATTTGTAGTTTGTACGTATCATTCCGTTAAAACCTGCAATTAAACAGCCAGTCTTATGGAGCTGCAAACGCTCCAACTCCTATTCATTAGTTTTATTGCCAGCTTTACTTTACTATAATGACTGTTCATATGAAATATTGAAATTAAGGTTGTGGTGGTTAGGGCAAACAAGTTCAGCCTTCAAAAAACGTCTGCAGCTATGCATAGCATTTGTTTGCTTGTCTGAACAGATGCAAAAACGATTCGATTTTTCCGGCAGATGGCTGTACAACAAACCTTTTTTGGCAAAGATTTTGACTATTAAAAAACTGTTGTAAGCTTTAACACTAGTCATAGCTGCATGTCTACAATGCCAGACGTCTTTGTTGCCATTTGTGAGTATATTTGGTACCGGAGGTAATTGCTTCTAATCAGTAAAATAAAGGTGTCGTCTGCATACATGTGTAACCTGACTAGGGCAGTTTAGATTTCATCTTATACTTTTAAGTGCTAAAAGTCTCTAATGTTCATATCAGTGTGTGAATGTGTGTTTGAGTCTTTAGTCTTTAAAATGTGTTTTTTTTAAGTGTTAAAGTGCTGCAGATTTTCATTTGCATCAGGATCACAGTTTTCCCCTACCATTCTGAACATAAACTACACTATTGTGCTTTGGTATTATTACATGCACATTGCCTCTGTTCTTGGGGCTCATCCCCCCTTCCCCATTTTCATTTTACTTTGGATGGATTTTTTATATATAGTCATATAGTGAAGTGCTTTCATGGATGAAAAATAGTTATGCTGCGTTGCATCGGAAGGTTGAATCCAGCACATTAGTCTTTTTGAGGACAAACTGTTTCCCAATTTAGAAAAAATAGAAATACAAACTGGAAAAAAAATAAAACATTTTATCAAAAAGTCAGAGTCAAAGCTTATATTAAAACCTGTATACTTTGTGATGTTATTGCCCATGACCTATATTATCCTGTTTCAGTCAGCACTGTAGGGGAATCTCCATTCTCCATTGTCTTTGCTCTAAAATTACTCTGTGCCTCTACTTCCAGCTTCATTGTTCATGATGAAAAAAGCATCCATGCTTCACTATCTTTCTCTAGATTTGCATTTGGAGTTGCATTTTTCTCCAAAACAATTTGATGGAACCTCCTCTGAAAGCAGCTCTGCTGAAAAGGTTGTGTGGATTATTCATGGACTCCCTGTGACTGACTGCATGACAGCAGCTTCTACTGGAATCACACATTTTGAATCAACCGGCTCTACTCGAGCATGAATGCACGCACACACATGTGAAAAGACTCAGTTGCACGCTGAAGGTTTCTTGGGGAGAACGCAGTGTACCTCCCTACTCGCCAGCTGCAGAGATGGCCTGTGCGATTGTTTCTGGGTGTCAGAGAGAACTGTCTTTGATGAATTTGGACATCTGGTTGATCCCTGTATGAGCACACTGGGTGCCTTATTGTGATAACCAACACCTATGGTTGCCACAGTTGTAGGGATATTTCATCTGTGCTCTGTTTACACACATAAATACCCGCTACTAGAAACGGCAAAATAGACTTGCGACGTGGGTTTGGTTTTGAACGTAGCAGATAATTTCTCTGAGACATATGTGAAAACAAAATATGATGTTTTGAAGGATTCGGTTCACTATACTGAAAGACCCCTCTAGCATATTTGTTTTGTTTTTCACACATCACATCTACCTCAAATCACAGCCTGGTGGTATTTGAGTAATGTTTTTTAGGGCATAGGGATGTAACGATTCACTGCAACGCAACTGAAATTCAATTCAACTATCTGTACTTCCAGCTGAGATGTTGAATGAGTGGCGATGCTTGCTTTAGCACATAGCACTGATTCTATATACTGTGAATTTGCTTTGACATCTCATTATACCTACTTGTGGTAATTTGCTGCTTACAGTTATTTCAATGAAGGAAAGTGGTTTCAGCTGCGGCAGTAAGACCTGAAAGCCATTGCCAAAATGTCAAAACCACGGTCTAGTAGGGTGGAGCAGAGCTACAGAGCAGAAACAGGTAGGCGAGGGGAAGTGGTGTTGCTACAGGACTGTCATTGATTCCCAGAAGTTACAAGCCCCGCCTTTAAGACAGAAGATGTTTTTGTTTTCTCATTTACAAAGAAAATTAAATGTGCATTGTTTTGAAGTTTGTAAAATTTATAACCTCCCTACCTCACAAGTGAAAAGGGATTCTTCAATTTTATTAAGAAAAGAAAAGAAAAACAACTGAATTTTGTCCTTTTTGTGTGAGAAATAGTAAAAGGTCACTTTTCATTTATAATTTTTCTTGCTGTGAATTTCAGTTTGCAAAAGAATTGTTTTATAATCAGGATTCTTGAACAAAGAATCTTGAATCATTTTGAATCCTGAGTTTAGTGAATCGTTACATTCCTACTAAGGCAACTACAGGGGGAAGGCTTCTTGAGTGCTTTCTAACTTGTGTTTGAACAAAATCCTAGGATTTAAAAGTCACAAATGAATTACTGGTATTATCATCTGCCTAGTTGTCCACTTAAAATATCAAACTACCAGTTAAATCACATCTCCTAATCTCCTAACACACCAGGCTAGCAACACATCATCAGGTCCCAAAAACCAGACCATGGCTCCTGTTGGGGAGAAAGAATCACACGAGAAAATACTGGGACAAGGAAGTCTTTTGTAGACATTTAGTAAATGTGTAAATGTGAATTATGAACCAATTTCCATCAGTTTATCATCAAATTATCAAATGATATCATTTTGGAAAATGTGTGTCATGATGCTCTGATACCATTAATATCATCTAGTTAAATTTAGAAGCAATGACTCACATAAACTGCATAAGTAATTAAAAGAACATATGCAGGGAAGTAAACAGTGCAAAAGTGATGTGATTACTTTGTTTATATAGAAAACATCCAGTATTTATTTTTTGACTGTTTCTTTAGTGAAAATATAAATGGCCAAGTCTTTTTAAGCTCCTCAGCTTAAAGAAATAGGGTTATTTAGCTACAGCTGAGTAAAGCTACTTGAAGCTGGTAAAACTTTTACATGCTACAGCTTTTTAAATTCAGTCATTGATTCATCCAAACATTTTTTTATGCCGTCATCAGACATCGTCCCTGCCGTATGTTTTATTGTGCAGTAATACAAAAGTATAAGTCTGTGACATTTAAAATGCTATATGGATCTTTCAAATGTGAAGGAAGGAATATTTGCAAGTGTATCAGTGAGTGCCTACATGCTGGTGTCTGTGTGTGTGTGTGTGTGTGTATGTGTGTGTGTGTGAGCTAGCAGTACTCCCTTAAGGACTGACTCATCTCAGGTCTCAGTAAGCAGCAGGAAACAGGAAGGGGAAATGGTCACCGCAGGGCTCTTCTGGAGTTCTTTCTTTCTATATCAGTGTGATTATTCAAACTTATCCTCAACCTTATTATCACCAGTTTAATCAACATGGATATTCACTCCCTTTCATGCTGTCAAATCAAAACTGCATCCCCTAGGTGTGTTGCATCTTTTGCAAGTGTGTGTTTTGTGTTTATGACCAAGACTTTCCTAATTTCCTGAGCTTGACCTGTGTTGTCCTGTCACAGGTTTTATCAAGCACCCAGTCTTCCTGTGACTGGGCTCTGCTCCCTGAAAATACAATATGTGAAGATGACATTGGCAGAAAGAAAACACAGACACACGAGTGTGTTGCCACTTTATGGCCTACTGTGTGTGTGTATGTTGTACCTTCATGTCCCTTAGTTTTAGTTTCAAAGGGAGCCTCCCAATGAGTGTGTAAACATGAAAGGCAACTCTATAGGAATATTTCTCATTTTTATAGCCTATTTGGGGTGCAATATAAACACCCTGTTGCCCTGTTGTGCCGTTGATTGACAATGTTTAGCAAATAGTACAAGATTAACATTTGTGCTTTCAAAGACTTATGTGTGAAGGCTTTGCATCATAGGGTGTTGGTAGTTATTGAGGTTGCCATGCTGTGGAGATATGCCAGGTATTTATAGGCCACTACTGAGTCTGGGCCAGCCGGAGAGCATAAGTTAAAGCCACTGTAGTGAGGATCAAACACTGCAGCGACTTAAGTACAGGTCTAAAAAACCTGCCCTCCTCCCCTCACTGGCCTATTTTCTGGCAGCTTTTTCTCCTGAGCATCAATACCGAACGCTTTGCTTAGTGGATCTTCAGACCTACATCTCATTGGGACCAAATCGCAAAGAACAGCGTTAGAATGATTTTTCCAAGGCTGATACTGTTTTCATCTATCCTGCTGTCGTCAGTTGTTCTGTGTTGTGCTTAAGCACAATGGCCCCCTCTTCCTATTCCCCTGCTGGCCTGCACTCACAATGCTCTAAGCGCAATCGTGCATGAGCATGGTTACTACTTGTAATTACATCATCACATTGAGAGAACATAACTACAACTTTACTGGATTTTTGGCTTATTTAGAGTCTTTTTCAAATTCACAGAGTTATCAATTATGCAATGTGGTGATTGAGTTTTGCGGAGACAGCAGGAGATTAGGGAGGCATTCAGTTATAATGTCAACGTGTATGTGTGCTTGGGCCCGTGCATGAGCAACCAAATTGTGCAGAAGTACACCTCTTCCATTTGTGCCAGGGCAAAGGAAGCATGCTGTACAGAAGCATGCAACGTAGCTAATCAAATAATCTGGACTTTGTGCGCCAGTCATGCCGAGGCAAAAGTACAGATGGCCTAGTGTGTGAAGTGCTCCAAGAAAACATTTATTCGTCAAATATTGTTGCATTATCATCTTTTCATTGCACAGGTTGGTCTCCCTGGTCTTGCAGTCTCTTACAACTGCTCTGTCAACCCTGTTTGGCTCCTCTAGTGTCACTACCAACCCGTCTCTGGGCTCTGCTCCTGTATTGAACCACGTGCCTACTCATCTTGTTGCAGTGATGCCTGAGAAGAGCTTTCATATGTGTTTATCGGACTCAATGGATTTCCCTGTCTAAATAAAGATTAATATTATAGTATGGTTGTCAGAGAACATTTATATATAATATGTTTACATTTTTGTAAATAAGTAGCCAGCAATGGAATCCAATTACAATTTCAAGTGTACACAAGCACACACTTCCCCCATGTTTTCTGTGCTGCTCGCCAGTACTGTGTGTCTGTAGGACAGCAGTCTTCAGATCCTGGCTCCAAATGAAATGACACGTGATGGTAACATACGACTCTGTGGTGAGAGCCGTCCACAGGTCTGGAGTAACTGTAGTAAATAATGTTGTCAAAAAGCCTTCAGCTCTGCCCCGCTTCTTTCTTGTACATCCTTTCCACTCTCGTGGTGATGGCTTGCATTCTGGCTTGGCAAACGACATCAGCTTGTTGCAGCCTTCCAAAGGTTTTGAGTATCTTTGTTCAACATTCAGGGGATCTGTGAGTGAAAGGTCTTGAGGGAGACCACAACAAATAGTGTGTGGTCCTTAATCAATTCTAATTAATTCTAAAAAAAATATCAGCCTCAAAAAGGCCTCATCTGATGCTGCTCAGGTGACAGTAGGAGATGCAGTTATATTCAGGACGTGCATCGCCCACAGTAAGTGTTCTCTGCCAGATGGGCAGTCATGCTCTCAGATGGAGTCATGTTTACAGTCTATATTTTCTCTTTAGGCTACTCTCTCCCCGCTGAAAAATAAGTTTCCCTTTGGCACCTACTGGCTTCTTCCAAAACAAGAGGAATCAAGGAGACTTTATTTTCAACAAGTGCAATCCCTGTCTCTGACACATCTTTATAAAACTTTCCTCTCAATTTTTCATGAGATGCCGGAGGCAGCATCTGTCATCTCTCCAAAGGATGGGATTTCATTTGGAAGTTATTGTTTTTATGAAATGTGTTTCTGTAATTTAAAGATTCCGCTGCCGTACAGAGGATTGTATGTATGTCAGTGAGTCTTTTTCTTGATACTTAAGGCTCCATCTGTAGGGGGGTTGGGGTCTTTTCTTCTCCATGTTGCTTCCCAGAGGTGGAGTGGGTGGATACGCTATCATTCAAAGTGGGGGCGTTGGTAAAAAGCTAATCCCCATCCTCCACACTCTGATCCCGCCTCACAATATACCAACTGTTACGTGTTATGTAATAGCCAAAAAGTAAAATCACATGGGTAATCACTTTAAATCCATAGATGAAATATTGCATGATGGAGGAAGTGTTGCATTCAGTTATTGGGACGAATATAAGATTTACCGATATGAATTACCGCACTGCAGTATGTCTGCTTCAGTCAGTGAGAAATAATTCGGCATCTGCCACTGTATATTCAAACAAGAGAAGAGTTAGAATGAGAATTGTCTGCTTTTTTAGTATTGAGAGTGGATTTAAGGCATACACTGGTCATAAACTATGATTTGAAGGTTTAGTTTATAAAGTGTTGAAAATTATTCCCAGGTCGTCAGTTGGCTGAGCATTTGAACATGAGAGTAGTTCCAACGTGGTTCATTCCTTATGTTTTAAATGACAATTAATAAGCAAACCAAAAATAATACATGAATTAATATAGTTATGAATGGATTAAGTCTTAACAGTCAAGACAGGAAAGCGAATAAAATGACTTCCTATGCCTCTCTAAGGACTCAGTGTTTAATGTCAGCTAATTGGGGTTACCCACTACAGCTCTCATCTTCAGAGAAATGTTAATCAATATCTCCATTAAGTCTGGAGTGTAACATTAGTTTTATTAGGCAGGATGGTTCTGTGCTGCTGTACAGTTATTTTCGTGTAAGGAAAATACTAACTTGTATTTTCCTTAACACCTGTATATAACCTGTATTTTTCCTGTATTTCCCTGTGTGTGGAACACACACACACACATTCATCCTCACCCTTTGACTGCTGAATACCTGATCTGTATTTCAGATTTCCACTGCACAAACTGTAGATGTAACATGCTAATGTTTTTACAATATACAATCCACCGTGTTCGCCATCTTAGTTTTCCCATATCAGCATGCTGACCAATGACTAACGCAGCACAAACACCGCTGAGCCTTTTTTAACGAATCCAGACTCTGGTGGAAATATATGACGGATGATCAGAAGTTCAACCTGAATCAAACATGATTTTTCTCAACAAAATATTTGAAAAATGTAATCTTGTGAGGACACCAGTTGAAAACTCAGGTGAACTCAAATTCATCCTCTGGTTTTATGAATGGTCGCCTGGCTTAAATGGGGAATAACCATTAACTCTAGACAAAGCTAATGACAGACAGCTTACTGTCAACTTCACAGCACATCCTGCCTACTGCACCGACACCTGACATTGGTGCTGGATATGACCTGTTACATAGGTCAAGGTGTGCATGGACATGATGCTGGAGAATAAACAGGCCTGTGCTGTAGAGATGAGCTTTCTCTAGTCAAACACTGGGATCAGTGAAACTGTGTAATCTAGGCTGCACAAAGAAATTATTCACTGTGAAGTTAAAACACTTTGCTCCCGTTGGTGAAACACAATCCACAGCTGTTACACTTTTTTTTATGTTGCTCTAAGCTTTTGTGATGAACACATAATGCCTCTAAAGGGCCATATTTCACTCTGTGACATTAAATTATTTAAGCGAGAAGTCACCGACAAACACTATAATGAGACTGCACACAGCTGCATGACTAATGTGCAGAATCCACATAGTGAGATTGAAACAGCGCGTATTTAATTGTTCATGATTATACTGGGAGCTCCTTAGGGTATGTTAAGCGATGCTAACCCACTTATGCCATATGGATGTGACATGCTGGCTATTTGTGGTCAGAGCTTTAGCAGCACAGACCCTGAAGAGGGAAACGCATTTGTTGAACTGTAGTGTGACCGAAGCGTGTTTGGATTAGTCAGGCTTGCTCTTAGTCGAGGGCCTGTTCGCTGCTGTTTTAAGGCCAGTTGGCTATTTCATCATCTGGTTTTGATGTGCAATTTTACATACATCAAGAAAATTTCCTGCAGTCCCCATAACTTACATCAGAATTTAACAGAATTTAAGGCAAGAGCATCAACGAGTGGACACTCTTCTCTGTTGCAGTGCTCCTTTTTGATCTAGTGATTACATGTTAATCATCACCATTGCATTGCTGATGCGCAGAATAATGAACCAGATATTAAATAGATAATAAAAATAACAAGCACATGCAGTAAAGATGACTACTTGACCTCAAGTTTAAAGCCGCAGACTAGAATGACAGCCATGACTTCTTCATTACCCTCCATGCTTTTAATGTCTTGAGCCAATAATGTAGATGCAATTATTTTTCCTTTTTTTCCCATGGAGTTTGGGCCTCGATTCACTGTGTTTTTGCCTGCTCTGGCTCCAGACAACATCCAGCATTGACACAGAAGCAGTAAAATGCTACACGATGAATCATGGAATAATGTGCAATAAGATACCCTGCTTTAACCTTTGTTTACCTACAGACAGTGTGGTTTGTCTATTTGTTTGTCCTTTGTGTTGGCTGCTCTGCTGGAGACACCTGTACAAGTTCTATTGAAATATCATTCATGCAATTATCCAGCAAGCAATTGAAAGAGATTATTTTCTTTGAATATGATAAGATGTGGAACTAGGTGCTGCGTCCCTGCTGAGTGCTTTTCATGCCTGGCTCTCTTGAGTACCACAGACCTCCTGGCTTTACTACCCTTCCAATTTTTTAATTAGATTCAGGCAGTGTCTTCAGTGAAAATCCCTTCATCTTTAAATGACTGCACTGAAAAACCACTGCCTGCAGCATTTCCTCCATTAAACAGTGCAAATGTAGCCCCATATAAAGATCCAATTAAAAGTGTATTTATTAAGATTTGCATGATTGTGCCACCAAAGTTTAAGTAAGGATGTTAAGAATTATTTCCATGTTTAGTAAGAGTAGGATTCTTGCATTGGTTTGTAGTCCGTGGAAATTTTTAGGGTAAAGCGATAGCTACATTAAGTCAAAACTTCATTAGCTAGAAGTTTAATTAGAAAAATACCTGTTAAGGACTGGAACTTCCGTACGCTTCGACGCAACATACACTTCTCCTCAAATTGTCTCTAAATTAAATTGTCTCTATTAAATTAAGTGTGTTTTCTTAACGATTACATACTCTGATTCCCCCGGCCAGCCATATTTGCAGATTATTATTAATGTCTCTGACAATGTTCTACCAATTGATTGCCCTCTGTGCTGTAATCATGTGATGGACACTCCTGCCTGCCTCGCCATTCTGTACGCTTGTGACAAATTCAACTGTGTTACTTTATATACACAATTGCGAACACTTCACGAGATCAGCCTGAAAACACAAACAAACTGCTGCTTTCCCAAGTTTACTATATTTTACTACATTATGCATTCAAACCCTCAAAAAATTATGCTTAAAGGAATAACATTTTATTTAAGTTTCTGCTTATGACACTAAATATTACACTATCATACTCTGGCTAACTCGATTTTTCATACAATGGGGAGTGTGTGCTTTTATTGCTCTACAGTGGGTTTTGTGACGCTCTACTGTACATCCAAGTGATTTCAACATTTGTTGGCCACCATTTTTAAATCTAAAGGTTTTATTGAGGGAGGCCCCGCTAAAACTGAAACGTAGGATTCCATGGAGGATCAAATGCTCCAGGAAAAGAAAAAAATCCTGAGGAGGGTCCGTATGGATTTTCACTGACTCGGGACATAGTTTACAATGCAGGCAACCCACTCAAACTTGCTTTTACACTTGGTCATGGCTATAGTGAGTCTTTCAAGTCTTGGCTCCCCAAATGAGTCTCTGTGGAGCTGAAAACAACATCCATGTTAGTTACCTTCAGTGGATGTTCGAAGGACTCACAAACATTTTTGCCTGAAATGCTCCCCAGGGAGACTACTTTTCCCCATTAGCTTTATTTCATCCTCAGTTAATTGCAGGATAGCGTTTCAGCAGCAATGGAATGAGATGGTCGTGTCAACGTGATAAAACAATGGAGATTGTGTTGTAGATTGGGGTGGGAGTGGGTGGAGGGATGAGGATATGTCTTTAACACAGCAGCCGCAGTGGATTCAATGGTAATAACAGGAGTGGCACAATAGAAGGGAACTCGTGGTTACTTCATGCTGTCTGTGAGTGGAGGATTTCTCAGTTATCAATGGCTCAATATATATGTATGTATATATATACAGTATATACTTGAATACACTTAATATGAGTCTCCAATGACTTTAGAATGCAGAGGTTTTGACAGTTTCAAATAGCTGCAACTTCAATTGTGTGAAAGATATTGTTTAACTGCACTCTGAATAAGAAATCAATAGGAAAAAAAAAATCTAAAATCCCGAGATGTGGGTGGTCTATAAATGGACTGTCTACTAACCATTTTAACCACACTTTAATTTGGACAGTGTTAATTTGAGAAACCGATCCACAGCATAATCAGCTCTTTCAGCATGTTAAAATCTAAGAGCATATTGTGAGCTCTTTCTGCTGTGTGTTGACTGTGTAACTGTAAACTGCACTGAAGCAGATATATACTGCTAAAAGTCGTCTTAAATTGATCTCCCTAATAAGAGTTTACACATGGATATCAGTTGAATTTGGTTACCTTGTCAAAGCAAAGTAGCGTAGCTGTATAATACACTTTTGAAACTTTGTAAAAAGTAAGTGACTCAGGTTGATAAAAGATCATATTACCCTGGAAATAGTAGATTTAATACAAAAGAACTCGGGGAAGGTGATTATAGGCCTATGTTTTTTTTTTTTAAGAAAGTGAAGGATATAGACTAATAAAGGGAGTAAGACCACTTCTAGTCCACACTCCAGTTTAATATGTGGCACCTAAAAGCTATTTGCCATCAGCCATAAGACTGGCAATAAAAAGGAGGAGAAGAATGCTAGGAAGAAGTCTTGCCTACTTTACATCAGGCCTGACTTCTAAAAACTTCCTACATAGAGAGAATTTGGGACTTTGGGAGACTTGAGCCATGTATGTTGATTTAAAGAGGAAGGGATGTATCAGGTAGAGATGGGCCAGTCAGGGAAATTGTATAATCCAGTGTTTTTAATCACTAGATCCATACTATAGGGACTATACATGCGATGGCTGCCTCTGCTGCTTCCATTTTGAACATATCTTTAAGGGCTGTGCCAGAATATTTTGTCATAACATTCTCTCATGCAAGTGAAAATTCCCATCCAAATTCATGAAGCCAATGTTGATGTCATCAAATACTCCAGAATGTTTTTCCTCACACGGGACACAAAGACCTGACAGATGAGTAGGTGGATCAAGGCAGTGTTTGGAGTTTCTTCTTGAAAAATGACAAAGATGAATGTTGCTGCTGTATTAATGCAAAGACATTAATATTTACATAATCGATCGCAGGATCATACTTTTATCCTCAAACAGGTGTTACATTTTTTGGTTGGATAAATAGGGTGCTAGTTAAATTTAAAAAAAAGAACCTTTCTAATGCTGAAAGTGTCTCATTCTACATCTACTGTATGTATGTATACGTCTTATCAGTAAAACAGAGTCTGTGTGTGTGTGTGTGTGTGTGTGTGTGTGTGTGTGTGTGTGTGTGTGTGTGTGTGTGTGTGTGTGAGTTGGACTGGTGGTCACACTGGGAGCATCCTGCTGATTCACAATGTGTGAAAT
Source organism: Mola mola (assembly GCA_001698575.1). Taxonomy (NCBI): domain Eukaryota; kingdom Metazoa; phylum Chordata; class Actinopteri; order Tetraodontiformes; family Molidae; genus Mola; species Mola mola. Next base: position 5,252,121 of record KV751334.1, on the reverse strand, counting down.
TCAGCTGGAAGTTGCCTCACCTGTCAGCAAAGAAGGGATTTTGCAGGTTAGATGTGTTTGTGCACGCATCAGGGCTTCAAGGTGTGTGGGAACATCACTATGCTTGTGGAGTGTTGACCAGTTCGCCTCTTTGCAGAGTACATCATTTTGGTGACATGACCCCTCATTGATGTGAACATACAATGTTCAGGGATTGCTGGAGTGAAGGACATCTAGGTTCTGCTTTGAGTGTGGAAGTTTTAAATATGTGTGTTTATCGTGAGGGGTTGATGTGTTTTACCTAGACCGCAAAGACACCCTTGGTTTTCACCTTACACACTGTAAGATGAACTTATTAATTAGGAAAGAGATAGAGGGTCATAAAGCTTAGACTACTGGTCGCTTTTCATCCACAGAGCCAAACTGAAATGAAGTTGAATGGATGGAGAGACTTGCAGGAGAACTTAAGTGAGTGTGTCTTCAGTTTCTGCATGGAAATGTCCAAACATTTGCACACGTAACCTTGTAGTTTTTTGTGGTAATTTTGGGCAGTGGACCATTATAAAAGTCTTAATTATGGTCTAGTTATCACAGGGTATGTAGTTTGTGACACATGTGGTGGTATGTTTCAAAGACAATGGATAATGCTGGGTCACCCATAAACAGTACCACGTTTATTATTTAACTGGCCCCCCCTGCTGCCCGCACATCATATACAACAATGCTGTGGCAGATTTAACACTCAAATGTAACCATATGTTTTCCTATCATTTTACTGACCTCTCAATTCTACCTCCTAATGTCAGCGTAATCTGTTGCAATGATGACCAGTGCTAGCAGATTTAATCAGTTAAAGTGAAACCCCCCCCCCCAAAAAAACGGACAACTTAACAGTTCCCGTATTATAACACCAAAACATCTTGATCACCTCCTGCTGGCTGGTTGCAGTATAGGTCAGAAATCCCCCCCCCCCTCCATGTTAGCCAAACTTCAGACTTTGTCTGTCATTTTAGGTAGTTCTTATCTGATCGATCTGGTGTATGTACTTTTGGTTTTATTTAGCTAACAAATTTGACAGTTAAAATCAGCAATCTCACCATCTCATCCACACTACAACTTGAATTTGGCATTTACAGATTCTCTCTGCGTGTCTATTTGAAACACAAGGCAATGACAAGGCAATGGCAATGATAAATAGCTTTCTTTTCGGATGCAGCTGACAGTGTAGACGGTCTGATATAGACTGCCTTCTTCTGTAGGATATTCTGCATTTTTTACAACATGCACGACGAGTGTTAATGCATGTTAAGCAGTGTTTGATGAGGACAGCCATGGACTAAATGAGGCAGGCAATGAAGTCGAGTAATGGCAAACGTGTGCCGCATTCCAATCAGCTTCATGTCTTTGTATTCAAACACACTAATTATATACTATGGGTGTTAAAGTGTCATACCACCGATTGCCAAACATTAGCTAGTCTCTCTGCAAGCCAATCTATATTGGTTTATTGGTTCTCACTGTGGACTGAATTTTATACACTGCATCTGCATCTGTCAAACAGAGATGCTCACAAACACACACACAAGCATATTCCCCCATGTGTTTATGCCCAGATGGCAATAATCAGTCTCACATGCAGAAACATGCCCGACAAACAGCAAGCTTAATACAATTGGGATGCGCACATTTTATACCAAAAAGCATTATATGTACTCCATTGTCTTTAACATCCATTGTGTGTCGCTTGTCACAGTGACAGAGAAAGAGAGGAGGCTATTACACACTTCATTCCCAAAAGCATGAATGTGTGAGAGGAGAGCCCTTTGGTTTTTCTCCCTGAAATACAAACACAAAATTACTGACTTGCCCTCCTGCTTTGAATAAATGTTTTAACAAGCGCTGCACCAAATGGTGAGTCAACATTTTGTTTCAAAGATCTTCTTGTTTGATGCACACTTGCAATGAAAAAGAAAAGATGATATTTTTTGTTCTAACAAGCTTTTACATTAGTAACCTCACCGGTGCAGCGAGGACTGTCTTTAGGTAGAACTAAATGGAACATCCTTGGATTTTCACTGTCATCCTTAGAGATAGCCTCAAGTCTTTATGCAGAAAACTCAAGCCGTAAACCTTCCAGACTTTAAACTGTTCCATGTGTGGAGGTGAGGAGGTTCTGAGAGAGAGGAAGAATTTTAGTCTTTTTAAGCAACTGCTCTAAGGCACTGAGGTGGGAAAATCCCCCGAAATAACAGCCGATGATGATGGTAACCCTATCTGAAGGCATCATCACACCTGTGTGTTTGGTGTGGTCAGATCAAGCCTTATTATATTCTTCCCATGGTTCTAACTCTATATATTTGGTGGTGAGAAAACCCCCCAGCAAACAGCTGATCTCGGGTCATTCTCAGTTTTCTTTCAACATGATGCAGCGACTAGATATTTTGAGGCACGTGCAGTTTATAAAGGATGCTTAACCTGCGATGTTGAGCATTGCTACAAAATCAACATTAGTTTGATTCGTTAATTTAGGATTCACAACGCCTCCGTGGGACTACAAATAAGTGAGTGTTGCCCATTTTGACACTGCAGCTCACTTTGTTTTCCTGTGATATTTCAGATTCCGAAGCTGCACTGTGAAACCAATTATTGTAAACAGGAAGAAAGGGTCATTTTTTTTACCCCTTTGGAAACCAAAGTCCTCAAATAAAGAGGAAACTACATTACTTAAATAATTTCTATGTATAGCCGGTGATCAGTAATGTAGAGGGATATCAATGGAAAAAGAAAAAATAGCGACAGAAAGGAGTAGAAACTGCATGTAGAAAACTGGGACAGCATGCAGGGCTGTGTGTGGATCCAGTGATGCTCTTGGCACATTGGGCATCCAAAATGCATAATTCTTTAGGAGAGATGGAGAAGAATGTCTCAGAATGCAGAGGAGGTGATCAATGGCTTTCCATGTCCATCACAGTCTTTATAAACTGTCTGTTTGCTTCACGCACACTGATGCATGAGGCCAACATTGATTTTTCTGTGAAAAGTGTAAATCTGTCATCCGTGTTTTTGATGTGGCTCCATTAAAGATCAGATCTTTGGCTGAGCAGGACAAAACATCTTGATCACCTCCTGCTGGCTGGTTGCAGTATAGGTCATAAATTCCGCCCCCCCCACTCCATGTTAGCCAAACTTCAGACTTTGTCTGTCATTTTAGGTAGTTCTTATCTGATCGATCTGGTGTATGTACTTTTGGTTTTATTTAGCTAACAAATTTGACAGTTAAAATCAGCAATCTCACCATCTCATCCACACTACAACTTGAATTTGGCATTTACAGATTCTCTCTGCGTGTCTATTTGAAACACAAGGCAATGACAAGGCAATGGCAATGATAAATAGCTTTCTTTTCGGATGCAGCTGACAGTGTAGACGGTCTGATATAGACTGCCTTCTTCTGTAGGATATTCTGCATTTTTTACAACATGCACGACGAGTGTTAATGCATGTTAAGCAGTGTTTGATGAGGACAGCCATGGACTAAATGAGGCAGGCAATGAAGTCGAGTAATGGCAAACGTGTGCCGCATTCCAATCAGCTTCATGTCTTTGTATTCAAACACACTAATTATATACTATGGGTGTTAAAGTGTCATACCACCGATTGCCAAACATTAGCTAGTCTCTCTGCAAGCCAATCTATATTGGTTTATTGGTTCTCACTGTGGACTGAATTTTATACACTGCATCTGCATCTGTCAAACAGAGATGCTCACAAACACACACACAAGCATATTCCCCCATGTGTTTATGCCCAGATGGCAATAATCAGTCTCACATGCAGAAACATGCCCGACAAACAGCAAGCTTAATACAATTGGGATGCGCACATTTTATACCAAAAAGCATTATATGTACTCCATTGTCTTTAACATCCATTGTGTGTCGCTTGTCACAGTGACAGAGAAAGAGAGGAGGCTATTACACACTTCATTCCCAAAAGCATGACTGTGTGAGAGGAGAGCCCTTTGGTTTTTCTCCCTGAAATGCAAACACAAAATTACTGACTTGCCCTCCTGCTTTGAATAAATGTTTTAACAAGCGCTGCACCAAATGGTGAGTCAACATTTTGTTTCAAAGATCTTCTTGTTTGATGCACACTTGCAATGAAAAAGAAAAGATGATATTTTTTGTTCTAACAAGCTTTTACATTAGTAACCTCACCGGTGCAGCGAGGACTGTCTTTAGGTAGAACTAAATGGAACATCCTTGGATTTTCACTGTCATCCTTAGAGATAGCCTCAAGTCTTTATGCAGAAAACTCAAGCCGTAAACCTTCCAGACTTTAAACTGTTCCATGTGTGGAGGTGAGGAGGTTCTGAGAGAGAGGAAGAATTTTAGTCTTTTTAAGCAACTGCTCTAAGGCACTGAGGTGGGAAAATCCCCCGAAATAACAGCCGATGATGATGGTAACCCTATCTGAAGGCATCATCACACCTGTGTGTTTGGTGTGGTCAGATCAAGCCTTATTATATTCTTCCCATGGTTCTAACTCTATATATTTGGTGGTGAGAAAACCCCCCAGCAAACAGCTGATCTCGGGTCATTCTCAGTTTTCTTTCAACATGATGCAGCGACTAGATATTTTGAGGCACGTGCAGTTTATAAAGGATGCTTAACCTGCGATGTTGAGCATTGCTACAAAATCAACATTAGTTTGATTCGTTAATTTAGGATTCACAACGCCTCCGTGGGACTACAAATAAGTGAGTGTTGCCCATTTTGACACTGCAGCTCACTTTGTTTTCCTGTGATATTTCAGATTCCGAAGCTGCACTGTGAAACCAATTATTGTAAACAGGAAGAAAGGGTCATTTTTTTTCCCCCTTTGGAAACCAAAGTCCTCAAATAAAGAGGAAACTACATTACTTAAATAATTTCTATGTATAGCCGGTGATCAGTAATGTAGAGGGATATCAATGGAAAAAGAAAAAATAGCGACAGAAAGGAGTAGAAACTGCATGTAGAAAACTGGGACAGCATGCAGGGCTGTGTGTGGATCCAGTGATGCTCTTGGCACATTGGGCATCCAAAATGCATAATTCTTTAGGAGAGATGGAGAAGAATGTCTCAGAATGCAGAGGAGGTGATCAATGGCTTTCCATGTCCATCACAGTCTTTATAAACTGTCTGTTTGCTTCACGCACACTGATGCATGAGGCCAACATTGATTTTTCTGTGAAAAGTGTAAATCTGTCATCCGTGTTTTTGATGTGGCTCCATTAAAGATCAGATCTTTGGCTGAGCAGGATGAGAAAACTGAGCCTATGGCTGCAAATTGATCTTAACATTATGAACACGTATGACAAACATTTAATTTCCGTGTAGTATCAGAGATTTTAATGCAGAATTCACATGGTCTGTGGTATAATAACTGTGTCAAAACCAGTTGAAATGTAAAACTATGATTACATAAAAAGTCACTGATGATTTTAATTTAATTAATATTCCATCAAAGGTGCCTGTCTTCCCTGCATCAGTCCTCTACATCACTGCTAAGCCTGTGACACACCAAATCTAATGCTGGACCTGAGCTTGAGCTTAAGAAACACAACATATATATCCGATCAATAAAAGGTTATCACCTGGATAATGGTAAAATGTTAATGAACATCAATGAAATAAAATTCTAAAAAAACAAAAAAAAAAAGCCGGCACGCAGCATAACCTGTTTCGCCTGTTTTTATTGTTTCAAGGAACTAAATCGTAGCCTTTTGTACCATCTGGTTAGTAACTTAAAGTACAGTGAGAAAGCACTCAGTAGAGTACATCTACCTCTGCCACCCGCCTGAAATGATCCTTAAAAATCTTTAAATACCACTGCTGCGCTTAACGACCTGCGTTCCAGGTCAGTTCCATATCTCTACAGAAACTGTAACATGTATGTTTTGGACCAAGTCATACCAACACAAAAAGAAAAATCTGTCCATTAGATTTTTGTTTTATTTCGATGTTTAAAATTGATCCCGATCCAGAAACCAGATCCGTTGCCAAAAGTTGATCAGTTCTTGTGTTACACTGAAGGTACACACCAAATTTTGTCCAAATCTGTTCATAAACTTTTGAGTTATGTTGGTACATGCCATATATATGCTGTATAAATATTTTTCTGATGGCTAAAACATAACCTGTTCCCAATTTGTTGGTGGAGGTAAAGCTGCATCAGGTGGACATATCGTGCGTCCCTCACAGACACTTGACCCGCCTGGCATTGGAGCCCATGTGACAGCTGATATATTTTTACATCTTGCACAATTTCCCTCTAAGAACAGTAGCCATCAGCTTTATTTTTGTCTTGCTGACTGATGAAGGTTTTCTGCTGAAATGGAGCATCTTGGAATTTAAACATGTTATTTTCTTCCACTTGACATTTCTATTATTAGCGGTGCAACCACGGATGGTTACACAGCGTTGTGAGTTCGCAGAAACTCTTCTCGACTGTCTGTAGATGGTCAGTTTTGTTTCAGCGAATGCGTGTGACTCATGTATGCAGCGAAAGCCAAAAAAGCACAACCAAGTACGTAATTCATCCTCGGAACATCGCCTGCCAGCTAAAACTGGAGAGACTCCAGAACTTTGTTCCCAACACAGTGGACCTTCAGCTTTTTGGACATGGTGTTTTTGCCAAGTCATGCCCTCCATTACTGGGGTGAGAATTCTGTCAACTACTACCTTTTAAGTGCATTTGGGTTAATAACTGCAGGAAAGAGATGCTCTTTGAGTAGTGGATGCGTCTGTACTGAGACTGACAAGCATGTCACGTTTTTTAGCTTGTTCGGAGGACACGCTGAGTTGGTTCAACACCTTCTAATCACTGAATTAATGTAATGCAAAGAGATGGTGTGCAGAAATCGCAAGTGCTGTATTGGTGACAATTATACTCAAACTGCCAGAGTTTTTCCATTTTTCTCATCTCCTTTTGCTTGCCGAGGAGCACGTTTACAGCAGAGGCTGTCTCACCTCCAGGCTGCTGCCTCAAGCCTTCACTCTGTGCTAAACTATTTCTAAATCGGTTGTTCAGCCTTTAGGATGACTATTGGTAAAATATTATTAACACAATGAGACTGTGCTAATGATCATCGGTATTTGGATTTAATGACTGAGGTAGGCGAACAGGTAGAACACTCTATGTACAGAAAATGACATAATTTTTTTCTGTAATGCAGAAAACCAGGAAAAAAACCCCACTTATACCATCTCATGACACTTCCATATTTAAAACCTCAGATGATGATTTCTCATATTTCTCAACCAGCTCTAAGTAGAATAATACATGTTGTTTCTATTCAGGCATTCATCTTCCTTGTCACTGCTTTGTCCTACAGGCACCACTTAGAGCTTTAAAAAGTATTATTGACTCCAGTTTTTTGGTTCAGAAATCCTCTACAATGATGCATCAGAATAGTTTATCATGCAATGTGCATGAGATATTCTTGGTGGATTGATGGGACCTCTGCCACCGTATGATGTGCTGCCAAGCTCCCCTGTCACAAACACAGCTGCCCACCAATAAGTTCTCCCTACCATCAGAGCTACAACTAATGAACTTTGACTGAACTTGCACCTCTGATGTGCCTGTGACGGTGACATCAGGGTGTGATACCGTTTGATTGATTACATATTGTGCAGTTGATCAACACTGGTCTGCTAATGTTGTAGAGAACCCTAAATCATGGCTGTTTTTAACACTTTCACTGTCACTCTTAAAAACAGAAAATCCATCAATCTTCTGCATCCCACACTGGATGAACATTAATTATACATCAGTCGCAAAACATGTCACATAATTACATCCAGTGCTGTGAGGGTGTCAGCAGAAATTAGCCTGTGTTTCAGCCTGTGTTTAGCCTGTCTTGTCTGTGCAACCGTTTACTGGTGGCACTGTGTGATCAGTATTGATCTCTAAGAGCTTATGCTCCTGGCCAAATGTATCTACTATCTTTGCTCTGGGATGTGTGCATGTGTGTGTGTGCGAATGTGAGCAAGCAGGCGTGCATTCACCAGCATGTCCGCTGCAAGTTAGCCAGCGGACAGATGACCTACAGAATAAAGGCTTGGTGGCATGTTTGCCAGTTTGCAAAGCATGAATGAGCTGAGCTCACTGCCGAGTGTTGACTCAGATAATGAGGCTCTGTCATTCATACAGCAGGTGAGTTCAATGTCAGTGAAGGGTTAGAGTAACTCACACACACACACACACACACACACACACACGCACGCACTACACACTAAGAGGGTCAAGGGCACTAGCAGGACTGTCAGCACATGGTTAACTTCACAGTATGATCAAATTACTGATCACTTCATGTGACTTGGCTCTGATAACTGTGTTATGCTTCTACAGGCAAAAATCGGCAATCCATAGTACTCTTTAATATTGACAATCATCGAATCAGCTTGAATACCACATCTTAAGTATCCAGTTTGTTTGCTGATTTCCCTTTGAGAGCAGCCTTGTTGATGAGAAATTCTGATTTTATATCGGTGGAATTTTTAATGTAATGGTGTGATTGAAAGTTGGTCTAATGTATTAGACCAACTTTGTTTTTTAATCTTCCCATGAGTTAAACTCGTACACAATGTGTCTGTAATGCTCAACACAAAAACAACCAAATGTAGCCAGAACAATCAGAAAGAGGCTTTAGTGCTGTGTCGTCTGAGCACATGAGAGTTGAAGACATGCTGAGTGTGAGGGGTTGACTTTAGAACATAGAGATCATTACATATGGTCATTACAACCTTGCTTAAGGTGGCCCAAGACTTTTGCATAGGAGTGTACATAAAAAGAAAATTGTGATTTTAGGTGCAACTCGACCCAAAATCGGTCATGTTGATGATGTTAAAACACACCAAAATGAAAATCCTAATATATGATATATAAGTCAGTTAATGTGAGTGGATGGACTCAGTGGTCAGAGTTTGGGAATGCTGCCCTCGTGTGTCTGCCGTTGGAAGTGCAGCATCATGAAAAAAAGCCAAAAAGGACTCAAACCTCTTCATGGTTTGTGTGTAATATGAATCATAATGATAAGATAAAACATACTTATTTGCTTTGCAGGTTGTGGACACACTATCTAAGCTTTCCCACACAGCGATTGCACAAGCTGGAATAAGGTATGGGCAAGTGACATGAAATGACTTGATTCAGTATTTAACACAAATCAAATGTTTGGTCACATAAACAGATACAGTGAAATGGATATTGGATAATGGATAGTGTATGTGACGCTTTTTCCATGGCAAGGTTTATAGTGATGATATTTTAGTCTAACAGAATACTTTTTATTTTCTTTTTAAAAGGCCCTTTCCATCAGAGGAGAGTGTTGAAGATGAGGATATCTACAACCACCTGGAGGACCTAATAGAGTATGTTTGTCTCAAGTAGACGTTGGACAATTTAGCCCTCAGTTTCATCTCAAAATTAAAACTAACAATCTTTTGTGGGCACAGATGAAATGTGTTCCCTGGGTTTTGACTGAGAGGCAGGTCCCTCCTCCAAGGCTTCCATCATGAGCTCGCCAGACTTGTTATGTACTTTTGACAGTAGCGCACATTGTGCAGGCTCGTGGCTTGATCGTTTCTTCAGGCCTGGCCTTGCCGTTAGCATCTGATGACAACCAACCATCTCATGATTGTTGTTTTCAACAGATTGATTCTAAACATCTTCAAAAATCAAATAGTGCATTTTTTACTTTTGACAGTAGGAACAAGGACCCAAATCATAGCATTATATCTACACTGAGCCCAGGACTCCTGCTATGGTGCCTTGCAAAGCAGTTTTTCTAAATGCAATGCGGCAGTAAAAAGTGAATCTAAAACATATTGAGAGGATCGACTGTAGGCGGGTTAACATGGAGTTTTAAAGGCAGGAGTTTGCAATAATTTGGACTTAAGCTGCCAGTTGCCAATTTATGCACATAATTCTGTCAGCATCTGATCCGGTCTTCATATCAATGCTTATCAAAAGTATTCAAGTGAGCAGCTTCCTACAGACATCCAGCGTCTGACTAATAAGGAAACACTGTACAGTATGTTGGTCTTGACCCTATACAACCTCTTGGATCTGATCATTAAGAAATGGTTTTGAGTTGCATTTAAGGGCAGAGCCATGGGAGCTGGTGTGGTTATTGTAACGTTGGGAGGCCTTCAGCTGTGCAGCACTGACAGCTCGTATAGTTGGAAGCGACACACTAGTCAGTAGTGACAGAGGAAAACAGCAGCCTGACAAGGTGAAGGTGGCGACCACTTTTTGCTCTCAGCATACATTTGCGAGCTCTACAGAAACACAGTCACCCATCAGCAGATCTTCACTGATATTTTCTACTTTTATTTTTCACTTTCTTATATGTGTAGGTTTTGAATTATCAGCCTGGCCCATTACTAGATTGGATATTTAGTACTTTGAATGCTCAACTGTCTAAAATAAATACATTCCACGATCGAACAAATATACTGTAAATGAGTAGACAGCACAATATTTAGCCCCAAAAAGTACAGAAATAAATGAGGGAAAAAATGGAAATACTACAAGTGCCTCAAACTGTATTAAAACTGTTAGACTAAATTTTAATCATTGTAATTCACTACTGGTGAAACTTCCTGAAACATTGAATTTAAGTGTTTTAATTTACATATAATAGCATTACATCAGGTCAATGTCGTGTCAACGTGTCTTAAAGAGATGGGGGGAAAAATGCTGCGATATTTCAATATCGATTTTGTATCAACATTCTATTGATATTTCAGTATTTATGAATTTATGTATTTATGTATTTATTTCAGTATTGATATTTCATTTGAACTGTTCATAAATATTGCAAATGCAAAGTCAACTTTGTTGGTACCCTTAAAATAAAATCTATTACCTATTCAGTCCACTAGGAGGTGCTAAGTGCTCATTGAGCTCAGCTTGACAAAGGTCTCGAGAGTTAACAGGAATGGAGACGTGCCGAGAAAACAAACAAGAAACGTTCTGACCAAGTTAAAATCATACGTCTAAACTTATTTTGGACGTCTTAGCAAGTCAAGTAAAAAAGACAAGGGGATGAAACGGTTTGCAAAGAGTGTTGTATAGGGACATGATTTGCAGTTCAAAAAGCTGAGAAACAAACTGCTGTATATGATACCACAATAGCATATTGCAAAATCACAATAATACCTAAGTGTGACCTGATTATCATGGTAATATCGTATCATGATGCCTTTTGTAGCTCCCACCTGTAGTGTATTCCTTAAATAACTTCTAAAATGATAATTAAAAAAAAAGAAATAGCTAAATGGTACACAACTAACTACTTTGAAAACATCAATTTTGTGGGTAATTCTTAAATAATATGGATATGAATAAATGTACAAGTTCCCATTAACTTTATCAATAACATTTGAATGAAAGTGTGTGTTAGTGTGTGCCTGCGCGCGTCTGAGCCACTTTTCTGAGCTTTGGATTAAATGCTGTTCCTGACTAACAAGATTTGGTGTATAGTATTGAAATCCACTGTGTAAAACCCTGCCTGTGTTTCTGCGGGAACCTTTCATGTGGTAGTAATGAAAGTGAAAACCATTACTCTCTGGCAGTGTCACTGAATTAAACAGCAGTGTGATGTAACCTAAAGCCAGTTGTGTCCTGTCACGTGTGCTGCAGTGAGAAAGGGGTGGAGGACGAGGAGGACCTGTATGACTGTGTGTATGACGATGAAGATGGAGGAGAGATCTATGAGGACCTGATGAAGACAGAAGCGATTCCTCCTCCGGTCAGTCCTGCTCTTTATTACGTCCAATCCTTACTTTCCTTACTGTGTTACATAAAAGCCAGCCCAATTTACCTTTTCATGTTGTCGAGTCATTTCATCTGCCTGCAAACAGTGAAAACCAACAAATATTACAGTAACTTTACAATAAGGGTACATTCATTCACTTAATGCAGTAATAAGCATTAAGTAACAGTTAATTATTTGTCATGTAATCACTTACTGACTGTCCTCATGTTAACGAAGGTGCTTCAGTAATAATTAGTAGGTCATTCAGTAATTTCTAAACACACTAATTAACATTAATAACACAGTAATGCCCAGTAATCAACAGTTATATATTACAGTCAAGCATTTGGACAGAAAGAACCACTTAACTTTAATTCTGATAAAGCATTTATTGTGATATGATGGGATATTTTTATTATTATTTAAATAATGCCCTTTTTGACTATAATTGTAAAGTTTAAATGTTCATCCCTTAAGCGACACTTCGTTAATGCATGAGAGCACCTTGACTCATCTGCAATAGCTATCTATTAACCTGAATTAACATCTATTATGCTCTTTGTGACAATTATTGCAAAGTTAAAAACACGTAGGTGGGTCCCTAAAGGACACTTAACCGAATGGTTTTAAACTATTGAATGATGTATGACTTAGTATCACAACATGAACATTGTTAGCAAATGATTGGTTGGCACAGTAATGGACTGTTAGTAAATGCTTATAACTGCTTAATTAAATTAAGTTGCCTTGTGGAGCTTTAGTATTTAAAAATTTTATGAACTCCCTGTTTAAGTGAGAGTGAATATACCGGAATAAAGCAAGGTGTGCTACAGTATGTGTCATAGTTTCATAATCTACTTTAGCCCCCAGAGTGCTTTCATTAGATCCAATATTGAAACCTGAAAATGCAGATTTCATTTTCAAACTCATTTGTATGCAATTGATTGTATTTGTACAAAGTAAAAAGTCTGACTCACACTGTGGTATGATTAGCGTACAACCGAGCAGGCTTGTGTGAAACTCTGACTTTGTGTTTGTACATAATACATCTGCTCAAAGACTCAACAGTTTGTGAACCCATAGCGCCAACAGTTGTGTGTCTGTGTGTGTGTGTGTGTGTGTAGGCGTTTCAAAAACAGACCGAGATTGACATCAGGAGCTGCTGTTTAACAGAGATCAAGCAGACCGAGGAGAAATACACGGAGACCCTGGAGTCTATAGAAAAGGTACTGACCTCCTGACTAAGCGGCCGATCAGACTGAAAGCATTTAGTGTAGTCAAGCCTTTTGTTCCACTTGTTTCTTTCACACAATCCATAAACACAAGTCACAACAGGCATTTTGGCCCAGTAGGTGGCGATATAGTCCACATATCAAACATCACCTCAGGGTGATCTTTACAAACAGTGGAATGATCTCAATTCGACCAGTTTATTCTGGCCTTGTCACTAAGACATGCTTGGCCTTGTGGGCTTCGACCGAGCTTCTATATTACATGTAAGCACACAGTAACTGGATTTCTTTCTTTTCAATACACTTTAGGAGGCATTTTGAAAAATATCCATTCGTAGTGAACTAAAACGCCATTCGTGTGTGGACATGAGGCCCAACATGCGCATTAATGTTCGATATGTTTTGCAAAATGTCTGCGTTTGTGGACAGGGCCTTCGATGTTCCGCACGAGCTGGTGGCACTCAGCCTCCTGTACATTCATACTTATAAACATACAGGACATGCAATAGTGGTCAATATGTGCTAATGAAGCGGTCCGGCAATTGCTTGTCAGGTTGTTTTGTCTCCAAAAACAAAGGTTGTAAGTGCCTTTCATGGTGTCATCATCACCGTTCTGCAGTCTGCATGGAAACATGTACAACAGTCATGTTTTTGTTGTAGTACTGTTTGAAAATTTGAAAATCATTGCAAGTGATGTTACTTGAATTACTCTTTTACTGATGATCCCTTTATAATAAAGTCTGTATATGTTTCTTGCTAAAGCAATTGGTTTTTGACAACATCACCTACAACGACAAACTCACAACAATACCATCTGTATTACTTAAACACAGCAATATCTCCCAGTGTCTTAAACCCAAGCAAAAATAAATCTGGATTAATCTAAACAAGCGCCTGGACATGTTTGCGTCAGTGAAATCAAGCTCTGTTTTTCTGAGTTTCCAAAATAAAAAGTCAGAACTTCAGAGAAGGAGAGCCTTATTTTCTGTATTTGTGAGTTATAATCTCCGAAATTCAAAAACAGAGCCAAAAATGCTTTTTCAAGTGGATAGAATATGTTTCTGTAGTTTCCTCATTGCAGGATAAATGCATGTCTTAGTTCAACAAGAGCGATGTTCACAACAAGGCAAAAGGGAGGGAAAGAAAAAAGAAATCTAAATTAGAGTTGGAAAACAATTTCTCCTCTTTTCTGCCACAAAAATAATTACATACCTCATCAGTGAGAAGAAATAAATTCCTCTATCTTTTTTCTTGCTCTCTTGACTTAATTACATATAAACTAATACAGGGTTGATTTCTCTGTAAGTATCCAACAGACTGCGTGTCCCAGAGCAGAAATAGTCCCCTCCGTTGAGTTTATGCACTAAAATGATGACAAGAGCACGAGAAATCTCCTTGCACTAGGTGAACCTGGTTGGCTGCAATGACCTTTTCGTGGAGTAATGGTAAATGCACACTCCCACAGGGAAAGGACTATTCATGGACTATATACAGTTTTTAAATTAGTAGGGGGCAACGACTAATCCCGGCACCGCTTAGAACAAACTGCAAGAAAAGAACAAAAGTCCAAGAGAAGCCTCTTTGTCGTGTTTGTTTCCCACCTTCTGCGAGAGGCCCGCCGCCCTCACAGCCACTCACCTTCTCCCTCTCGTGTTGGTTCACGTCTGCAAAAAGACCTTGTTGGATTTCCCAGCAGAGCATCTCGGTGATTGGCTTTGATATGAAGTGGTTGGTGGAGTTTGCTGTGTGAACGCCCTGCTCATTTCAGATGTAGAGGTGACTACGCATCTGCGAGGAAATCATTAAGTTGCAAACTCTGAAAATGAGCTTATTGTGGTGACCCAGACTGTCCTCCTTGTTTTTGCTGACTGCAACTCTTTGCAGCTTAATAGCTATAATCGAAGCTAATAATGTAATAATAGAAGCTAATAATATAATAATGGCTTCTCACAAAATGACTTTCCCACTCTCACTGTGCACGGGACGAGCTTCATTCTGTTTGCCCTCTCTCTCTCTTTTCCTGCTGCAGCACTTTATGACGCCCCTCACCATGTTTTTATCCATGGCCGAGATGGAAAAGATGTTTGTGAATATCCCGGTAAGTCGCTGACGTCGCTTCACTGACTGCACTTCCTTCCAAACACATGGTCAACATACATCAGCACGATAAAAACTACTTACAATGACAGAAACCATCTTTTGGAAAGTTTATTGGAGGTTTACTGTAGTTTTTAGTTTGGTATGTATGTGCCAGTTATAATTGAGGAGGGGTTTATGATCTATATTGCTGCCCGCCACCAGGGGGCGGGATCAAGGTGCTTTTGTTTTTCTTTTAGGGAGCCCCATGTCGACCATCTTTATGTAAAATCTATAGTATCACCGGCATTATGACAACTCAGCAAGAGGGGGACATAACCGCCGCTGGTTTTCACTAAGCAAAGACAACAACGTGGATTAATCAATATAACCAATTGCTGATTTTTTGATGAATAGGTGCAGCCTTAAATGAAAATAACAGGAATTTGGTAAGACCTTGTAATTTTGCTGTTGACTTTCAGGACCTGGTCAGAGTTCACAAATGTTTACTGCTGGAAATCCAAGACTCGATCCTCCACAGAAGTGCCCAGAACCTCTACCAGATCTTCATCACCTTCAAAGAGAGGTATACTGTGAACTCCTTCTCTTACATGTCTGTAAAGCATTTATGCTCAGTTTCGGACACTAAAGATATAATAAGCTAAATTGCTGTCAATTATTGTCAGCGGGGCCGTTTCTTTCCCATTACTGATGTCCACATTGGATTAATGTGTCTGTGGGCTTGAGCTCCACTTACATCTGACCCCAACTCCTCATCTTGTTATAGGTTGTTAATCTATGGGAAATACTGCAGCCACGTGGAGACAGCCATCACTACTCTGGATTACATCTGTAAAGACAGAGAGGACGTGCGCATGAAGCTGGAGGTAAAGCGTTTCAGTAAACCGTCCGTCCACGTGTTCGTTTCTCAGAGCGGTCAGAGCACGCCCTCAAGTGTGCACCTGAGGCACCGCAGGTGGCGACACCTGGACTCACAGCAGAAATTATTCTGGGGTATCTCTAAGCTCTAATAGCTTACTCCTTGATAAAACTAAGGTCTTTTTGAAGTGAAAGCCCCTGGAAAATATTTCAGGATGTACACTGCACACTCACTGGAGGCTTTATTTTAGAGCGCCTGTGTTTATTATCTGTTTCATCTTCCCACAGGAGTGTTCAAAGAGAGCAAACTACGGCAAGTTCACACTGAGGGATCTGCTTGTGGTCCCGATGCAGCGAGTCTTGAAGTATCACCTCCTCTTGCAGGTACAGTCCTTCAACCTGCATGTAGTGTTTCTTTTCTGCTGTAATCGTTGAGGTGTTCGGATTAAAGCTGCTGAAATATTTCTGTTTACATCGTTTAGAGGCAAATTGAGAAGATCATTTTGGAAAACAGTGTTAAACTTGTATTTATATTGTATAAAACTTGGGAATATTCATCATTTCGGTGATTTACAGTGGCAAAAAATTTCATAAAAGGCACAAAAAATGGTTGATATTACTTTATCAATATTTAACATTTTGTGTATGGAAATAAAACAATCTATAATAACCTATAGCTCAATTCTAATATTATGGGTGTCTTGTGCTCTGTTGCATTGTCAAGTCAGACTTGTAGCTGCATGTTTGTTTGTGCAGAAATAAATGAAACAGCACATACGGGGTGAGGATGATGTCAGTAGTGTGAGACAAAAAACCAAGTGAATACGAAGAAAGTCTGCGAACACCCCCCAAAAACACTAACATACTGTTTGCCTTGAAAGTCAGTCTAAGATGGACATGCAGAAATAACTTCTCAACATCCCAGTGGCATCCCAGCCTTAAAAACAAACTTACTCATTTTGCATATTTTCCAGAGTAACACAAACCAGCAGCTGACTATAAATACCAGCCTCATTCTTTCATTATAATTACCCATTTATCAACTTATTCCCAATCACATTAGTTGTTTTTTTTAATTTTTTTTTTATATGTTACAATTCATGTTTTTGTATTTCTTGCTCGCACAAACATTTATACACAGGGCATATCTAACATATTCCCCCGAAACACTCTTGTTGTTTCACACATTTAAATCACATCAACTTCCACATATTTTTTTTTTATTGTATCTAATATCATAATTGTTGTATTTTCGTTTTCTATCTGTTCTTGCACATTTTTTCCCCCACATTTTTAACACAATGTGAAGTGCTTAGAAATAGTAACACAAATACAGCGCACTGGAAATCTTGAGGTGGGATGGGCTGTCTTTCTCTCATATAATGAAACTGAAAAACTCCTAAAATCTGCGTCATGGACTGTCTTTGTGAATGGTCTCCTCTCGATGAGCTGTGATGGATGGAAACGTTGGGCTTCATATGGTCTCGACAGAAACCTCAGGTTAAAAGTCTCTAGACTGAGATGCTGACGCCAGTTACTGACAGAGCCCCAAGCATTAGGGAGTTTTCTTTTTTTTTTATTAATCGAAAAGCTGAACCTTTTCCAGTCACACTTTATATGCAGGAGCCCTGGCTGTCACTAGGTGGTGCTATTGATCGCATTTGCTTTTCCTACTCTGCCTTCAGCCTTCAAGCTCTGGGGCTACTCTCATCTATTTCTGTAGCTTCTATGAAACAATTAGCCTGAAATGGATCCATGCATAATTTTCATCTGATCGAGACAGTCAAGAGTGAGGAGAGAGAGGGAAAATTGATAAATTGATGCGACGGCAGCAGAGAGGAGACACATAAGCGAGACAGAGAGAGACAGACAGGGAGGTGAAGTGGTGACAACCTGAATGTGAAGCCGACATGAGGCTTTGACAATTCAGTAGAATGACACTGAAAATGAAAAGAATTCAAAGTTTAATTAATCTAAGATGTATCATTGCACCGACAGGATGAGTAATAGAATGGAACACTGCCTCAGTGTCATTTAGATTATTTATTTTGTTAACAGATCTGCTAGTATTGAACCTCTGTCTCAATATGAAGCTTCCTCTCTTTGTCATTTCCAGATGATAATTTTAATCTGTGCACTTTAATAGACTTGACTTAGAGGTCAAAAATATATGGTCGATCTGGATGAACTGGTCATTTTCAGAAAATGCAGGATTAAAACTTCCAACTGGAGCTGCCAAGGATGAACAGCTAAAGTGTTCAAATGAGGCTGGAAAACTTCACATTTGACTTTTCTGCCAGAATGAGCAATACGTATCAGTAATAACTCAATAAGTGACTGTAGAATTTTGTAAGTTTAACGTCAACGAAGAGTTGCAATTAATTATTCTGGGATTGCACATTTGTAATTATTACATCCTATAATATACCCTGAATGAGAGGCTCAACCTTACAGTGTCGGTGTTCATTCAGAATTATTAGTCATTTCTGACTGATATAAAATCCTGACAGGCTCGCTGTGACAGTTTGATCCCACCCCCGTCATGTTTGTATGTAACACAAATGAGATGTCGTACGGGAAGAAAGAAAAATTGTAGTAGCGAAGTGAGTGTGTTGCGTCAACATGGTCTGAGACCAGCTTGAAACAGCCGAGTAACAGCCAGCTGCACCATACAAAGCATCTGCGGGTTACTTTCCTACATGCCGACAGCCAGAATCTGTGCAACTAATGTCTTGTCACTTCCTCTTGCTCCCAAAGTCCCTCTCTCTGGCAATTTCTCCCTTTTTCTCTTTTTTTGGTCATTAATCTTGCTCTTCTCCTTCATCACTGCCTCGCTTCATCGTTCTTCACTCCCCCTGAACACGCCTCAACACAATTCCTTCAATGAGTCCCTGCAACAGGACCGTATGGTCCTGGCTATCAATGCGACCGCTCCCTTCCCTCTGTATCTCTGTGGAGGTGTGGGGGTGGGAGCAATAGGACTCTGCAGTCTTGCAACTGATAATAATGCCCAGGTTGAGCTTGACTGACACCAGGGATTTGAGCAGTACCATGCAGACATATATGGTATATCTCCTTTAGCTGCTCAGTGTGCACGCGTGTGTGTGTGTGTGTGTGAGTATCTGTATTTGTATGAGCCTGTATGAAGGACATGCATGGCATCCTTCCTTATCCACTGCTAAGGTCTACATGTCTTGTTTACACTGCAGCCAGGCAATTTCGGATACCCTTGCAAACACACATACACATGCCTGCAATAGATGAGTGCACACAAACACACAATATCTGATTCATTTTCAGATATTTTTTTTCATAACATAAGATAAATATAGCATATAAGGTGTTTTTCTCTTTTTTTGCTGCTAGATGATTGGCATGTTGTTTGAAAGAGATGTTACTGTAGGACAATTTTTTATGTTGTGATTTTTTTTTTTGTTCAATAGGAGCTGGTGAAACACACTCATGACGCCATGGACAAGAGCAATCTGCGGATGGCTCTGGATGCAATGAAGGTACACAATCTGAGTTTACCATGCTCGTAGTTGTTGGACCCTCATAATGTTCCATATGCAAACACTCATACAGTATGAACCATCCGGATTACACACTTCCCACTTGTCTTTGTTTTTTTCCTCGTTTGGTTGCAATTGTCCGTAACCCTTACTAAAATAAAAGATAAATGACAAGAAAGCTCCCCTAAAGTGAAGCCAAAACTTCTTCAGCATCTTCTGGTGACTACTTCCAGTGTAGGTCATAAATATGTCAGCAGTGTGGGTCGAACTAAAAACCCAGTTCAAAATGTTCTCAAAGATGGTTTTAATGAAGATAGCTTACATTTTGGGAAGAAATGGTGATGTGTCGGCCATCATCATATATTTTAAATGGCCTGTTACAAATATTAATTATTGTATGAACTATCATCAAAGTTAAAGTAAAAAAAACACAGTATATTTATTGCAAACAATTACGTCATTAGGTCTGGGTGGACGTTGTTCCAATTCTTTCTTCTTATAATTACCTCTGCCGCAGAGGTTATGTTTCTACTGGCGTTTTGTTTGTCTGAGTTTGAACAGGATTACTCACAAAGTCATCCTTGCCTCAAGGGACAGTTTGGGAGAAATCCAGATGATGATGCAGATCCAGGAATTCTTGTGAAGGATCTTTTTTTTATCTTGTGAGACAGGGCACCATGCCGTGGTGGAAGTTTTGCCTTCTCCAAGTATAATTCTGTTATGGAATGATTTCCCTATATATGCTCTCGGACTGCTACACTGTCACGCTAAAACGCTGTAGAAGATGCTGCACTTCACTGCATGTTGTCTCCACAACTCATGACTACACGTATATAAATGAGTCACCGAATTCCGCATTGATATGCCCTGCTCATTTTGCAACTCCCAAATGGTGTTAAAATTAAAATCCTCTCCTTTGTCAAGTCAAGTTCTTCTGTACACCACAAAAAGATATACGCTGCCTTCTGGAATTACATGTGCATATCTAGATACAGCATAGAAAAGAGTCCTTAGCGCATGATGGAAAAATGTGAGAGCTCTTTGAAATTAAGGGAAGCGGAGGAGTCCATTATTGCCACGCTGCTTGGTAAACAAGGAAGTAAAATGTTACAGGTATAATATGTAATAGTGTTGACCGTTTGGTCTCATTCCCATGTTGTCAAATACTGACACTGCGGGTTCCCAGGGTTGTTGACTAATAACAGTTTGGGTGGGTAGTCTACCCACCCTACAGTATTTAATGATGCAGTAATAAAATCAACATCTTAAAAAATGGCACTTTGGGTCTAAATTTGAAAACTTAAAAACTTTTTTGTCTTCTGATTTGTGTGCAGGACTTGGCTCAGTACGTCAACGAAGTCAAGAGAGATAATGAGACATTGCGAGAAATAGATCAGTATCAGAAATCCATCGAAAACCTGGTGAGTCACCTGTTTCTTCGAAGTGATGAAGAGCTGAGCTTGGTCTCTCAATTCTTTGAAAATGTGTGACTTCTGTCAGACCGCTGTTCAGCTTCCTCTCCTTCTGCAGAATCAGCGTCTGAGTAACTACGGTAGACCCAAAGGCGACGGTGAAGTACGGGTAGCCTCGGTGGACAAACGAGCCAAACAGGACAGGTGAGGTGTCAGCTTGACATGCCGTTTGGCTAAACCCCTGTCTGACTGATGGCAGCTTAACTTCAGTCAGTGTCTGGAAACTGCCAGAGTGTATACTACATGAAGCCAAAGCACTGTTACAAACTAAACCTGTGTGTCTTATAAGTGGATAAAAAAACAAAGCAGTAAATGCTGGTGAAAGAGACCCCAATCATTAAATCCTTTTATATATATGATTTAGTCAATGCTCAACCAATAACAACCAGTATGTGTAAATTTAAAGTCTATATGCAGCCACAGTTGTGAGACAGTTGCAGTGTTACCACTTACCATATACTGCTTCTTGGACTGGCCAAAATCACATTCCAAGTGTTGGCCTTCACCTAGTGAGGGTTAGGGTTAGGGTTAGGGTTGCCAAACACTTTTCACCTACCTTGGTAAGCTGTCTGCTATATCATAAAACAACAGGTAGACTGACTTTGAGCTTGTGGCAATCCATAAATCCTTTGCAAAATGCGGAGAGGCAGGCTTTTCTGACACACGAAATACACCCTAATAGTGTTAAATTTCCAATTCACGGTCAAGTTATGATCAAGCAGAGTTCCAGCGGTGCGAATGAGTAACGAATCGTAATTTGAATAGAAATTGAATGGTGGTCTCTGAACGGCAGGCACATCTTCCTGTTCGATGCGGCGGTGATCGTATGCAAGCGTCGAGGAGACAACTATGAGATGAAAGAAGTGATCGACCTGCATCTCTTCAAGGTCACCAATAACCCCACATCCGAGAAGGAGAACCGAAAGGTCTGCACGTAGACAGATATGGTTTCTTTTAAACCTTGTTACATTTATTTCATTGTGGTACTGTATGCCTGCGCTGGCTCTTTCCACCTCCTAAAATGCATTCCTTAACAAAAGACTACAGTGGGTGTGTAAGGATTATTTCAAATGGATCTGTCAGTTGCTTCAATGCTTTTTTGTGTACCCTGACAAGAATATGTATCAGGCAGGAGGGGGATAAATTGATAGTGACACAATGTCTGACACTGCAGACAAATTGATTTTAATGTGTAAGTGTAACTGATAACATTAAGAGGGATCCTGGGTGATTAAGGATCTTAATGGCTTTGTTACATTCAGCCATCTGGAGCTATTTTTTGCATCCACAAAAAAAACTGGAGTTCATGTTGGGTTATTGAACTTGAAAAATCGAAAATGCATTTTACAATGTTGTACAATGTTGTACATAATTGCCAGGTTTGGATTTCTCCCAGACTGTGCATGAACAATGTCTCAGGTGATTTCTCCCTCCTTTCCATGTACTTTGGCATTTTTAGGTTTCACACCTGGTCATCACCTTGGAAAGAGTTACTGGCACATCTTAGGTCACATTTACACATTAAGTTTTTTTTCCTCTTCAGTTTTCTGGCAGCAGCATGTCTTTCTGAACATTCCATTTTGGGCCTCCGAGAGGGTAACTAAATTCCACTCCTGGCGAAGCCACAGTGATCTTGCTGTAGCTCAAACCCGCACACAAATTAGTCTCAATTAAATGAAGCTGAAGGCAGAAAGAAACCAAACATGTAGATTTTTCATGCTCGTCTCGCAGACCACATGCATTACTCATATTTTGCAAAAATACTGAGAAATTGAATTTTTGTTATTGTCCTGAGCACAAAAAGACAGTCGGAGAGGGAAGATACTCGCCCTCTTTGATGCAGTTCCCTTAACTGAGTTACATTGTGTTAAAGATGTTTCAGTTGATTAATGAAATTGTGATGACAATACGATTGCATATATTTCTATGTTTTATATAAAACTAAAATGTTTTATTTTGATAAAGTTTAGTTCAATAACAGTCAGAAAAATTGTTATTTTTTTTTACGTAGAAAGTAGTAAGATAAAGATATATAATAAATATGACTAATTTATTTAAAATTAGGAACTGTTTTGTGCACTGTTAGTGTTATCGTCCATTAACATCCGTTATCTTTAAGGAGGACCCAGATACTATACTATTGTATATTATATATA
>KV751334.1:5196113-5224739 GCA_001698575.1 Mola mola | reverse complement strand
ATTGTCATTTACATCTGACATGATGGACGTGATGCAGTTTGTCGGATTACATATTTATTACAGAAATGCGAAAGATGACAGTGGTTTACTGAAGCAGCAATAAGAACCTCCATTGTTAAAGCAATATAAACACATTTACATGCAAGTCAGATGGAGGTAAAATCAAATTCTAATCCTCTCTGAAGTGGAGTACACTGCAGTAGGAAAGGTTTGCAAAATCATTGGAGTGAAACAATTTTTTGGTGCTAACTTTAATGGTTTGAGCCTTTGCAGGTAGCAGGGAGTGATGGAACAAAGGCTTAATGCGTACTTCAGCTGGCGAACATTTTATGATAAATGCTATTCTCGCATTAAAAGAGTAAATTACAATGTGTTTGGTTTAAGGATTCATTTGCATCACTCAAAACTGCAGTTCCTCTTGATCAAATCCACTCATCTTTTCACTATATTTGTTTTTGGCCAAAATCTGCCAAATTTCTGCTCTTGCTGTGCTCTCATAGCATTATTTTAGACGGCAGCTGTTTCCAGACAAAGCTAGCGTATATTTCGTAAACATGAAGAAGATTTAGTAGCAAAAAAGACCAGTTAGAGACCAAAACAGAGATAAAACCAGAGGGAACATTAAAGACACTGACACAAATGAATGCCTCTGAAAGCTAACATGTTTACCATGAATACTGTGTGTCTGACAGTCTCTCTCTGGCATATTAACCCACACGTCATGAGAAAAGCTCAGGTCAATAATATTTTAGGAAGACCGACAAAGAAATTCATTACCAGCCTGGTTGTGCTATTCTTCTAAACTCCAAAAACAAACCAAGCAAGAAGAAAAAAAAGGATCTAAACTCAAAGACAGGAAAATGCCTCCTATTTCTCTTTACAAATTGGTAGCTGGCGATATCTTTGCCTTGTGTAAGACTCGGTGTCCACTGGGAATGCCTGTGTGGAGCGCTGCTTCCCTTCCTCTCCTCCTTCAGCACAAAAGATAAGCCTTCCTGACAGCACCGTAAGCTTGACTTGTTGAGTGTTAGAAGTTCAAAATCACAATGCGGAGCACTTCCACAAACATTTGTTAAGTGACTCTATCTAAAGACGGAGAGGCATGTCTTGACAGAGTCTAACAGTGAAATATTTAGCCTTGGACGTGGGTAATGGTAGATGATTACAGGCCCACTCACTACTTGGGTCTGTGCATGCTGACTGCTGCCCCGCAGTTATATGGCACAGCTACCTGGCACCCCTCCTCTTCTCCCTCTCTGTATTGTCTGTCTGTCGCTTCTGCCGCCTTCCATCCCTACAGCCTTTGTGTTTGCTCTCCCCGAGGCATCCTTCCTTCATTTTGCATCTCTTTGTCTCCATCTGTCTCCCTGCATCCTGTCTCCTTCAGCTCCCGCCCCCTCCCGCATCCGTTTGTCTCTCACTCAAACTCGCAGTTTATTTATATACCATAATTTTTTATTTTTCTGCCTCAAATATGTTTGTTTCTCTTTCCCATCGCAGTGGTCCTATGGATTCTACCTCACTCACAACCAGGGCCAGAGCGGCTTTGAATTCTTCTTCAAGACCAAAGAGCTGAAAAAGAAGTGGTTGGAGCAGTTTGGCATGGCCATGTGAGTGTGTTTTGTGTCAGAGTGTGTGCATTCATGCGTGACGCTGTGATAAGACTCAGCTGCGTGTTGTCACGGCATCACAGTGCGCACATTTTCCATCCTGTTATTCAAGTTAGGCTAGTCTATGATGTATGAGGGGACTAGAAGGTCGCATTCACACTTTTGAAAGCAGAGCCTGACTGAAAATGACAGAAAACTGCAAGAATTGTCCGATTAAGCAATATTATTTGTCAGTGTCTCATTCACATGCAGCATGATTTACTCAGAAAGCATAACTGGTTAGACTCACTGCCAGCATCAGGTGTGTATCAACCTGTCCTCATCCTGAACTGGATCCAGATCAACTGAACCAACGGAACAAACTGGTGCCAAGCGTGAATAATGGAAGTATAACATGTTACTCATGGAGCCACCTCTGAATTCTTTAGTAGGTTTTTGTCTTTTTTAAAATTTTACTTCAGTGAATTTGAAACGACAAGCTGAGTGGAACTTCATAAGTTTACCCAACCTAAAATTTGAATGCACAATAAAACTGACATTGTAACGTACATTCTAATTTTTATTCAGTCACAGCCAGGCTAGCCAACGTACAGCCCCTGCTGATGATCAGTAAGATCAACCAACATCCTCCCAGTCTTGGGAGGATGTTGGAAGACTGTACTATCTTAAGTTCAAGCAGAGAGTTAACTAGTAGGATTAGTATACATATAGACACCTACTCGCCAGCTACGGCAGTGAAAATTACTTGAGCGCAGTGTGGCTAAGGTGTGAGCACAGCGAAAATATAGACATACAAACAGAGAGGGACAAAAACAATATTTTCAGTGTTAAAGCAAAGCAACAGGCCATAACAGGAGGTGGAGAAAAGGATTAAGAAGATGAAGCGTGCTGAGACGAAGGAAAACCGGGGCTTTAGGGGCCTGAATTAATGAGCTACTTCAGGAGAGACGGCATTGCCAGATAATCACTTGCTCCCATGGTGATAGTTGATCTGTTAACAGTTGTTTTCTCACGTGCCACTTTTATTTCTAAACCAGCCGCTGCTTTCTGACTGACTACAGTTCAGCACTGCGAGGGTTAGGCAGACATGCCACTCCACTAACAGGGAGTTTGTGAAAGGCGCCCTGTGGCTACAGCAGCAAATGAGTGCTCCATCTTTTGAAAAGCTTGCATTGAGAGCTTGTGTTCGTGGTGGAGTACTGGAGCTTTGTTCCAAGCCTGCCATAGCAACAGATATAATATCGTTTGTGTTTTCATGTCTAAAGTCAGGCAGCGGCGGGCTATTTCTATCTGTAAGAAAGGTCTTCAGTGAAAAGCAGATACCGAATCTTTGTTGAGCCCAATGCAGAGAAGAAGACACCACTAAAGTTCTCTGTGTCTTCAGTTTCTTCCATCCAAGCACTGTTTGTCCCATATTCCAGCTCCAGTTTTTCCGACGGAACACCTGTGCATATTTAGCAAAAAAAAAAAGCTTTAGGCAATGTGAGTTTGTCAAGCTGTTGAAACAGTGAAAAACAAAGGAAAAACCTCTTAATTTTCAAAGAGCGAAGTCAAACTTTGGCACACTCTCTCCATGACTCAAGGGCCAAGAACTCTCCTGTGCTCACTTCGAGCAGACTGTCAGTCTCTTCTTCCCACTTTTAAGAATTTGTATCCATGAATTTTACCGTTGCCATGGAAGAACTTGGCAATAGCAAGTAATTTTTAAATTATTTTTTATTCTCCTTTTCATCAAAAATGAATGTTGTTGGAAAACCCATTATTGTGTATAATAATAAGAAAAAACAATGATTAGAATGGTAAATATTTTTATGGTCGTTTATAAAAGGCGAGAGTATGTTTTCATTTATGTATGTTTTATCAATGTGTTACATTAATGATCAATGGTCTGCATAAACAAATACAATAAATTAAGATAAGCAGAGCTATATTTTCATAGGTTTCTTAAATAGGCAAAAAATATAAAAAATGTCTGGTCTCTCTGGGGTCTTGTGCTGTTCTGAGTAAGAGGGGAGGTTATTCGCTGGTCAGATATTTGCACTGGTGTTATCCTTTCATTATTTATTTCCTCCTTTCATTTTCCCCGAATGTGTTATTTTTTTTGTGTTAAATTTAGATCCAACATTCATCCTGAGAACGCCACTAGCAACTTCCACGAGTTTCAAATGCACACCTTTGAAAGGATCACCTCCTGCAACTCCTGCCATATGCTGCTCAGGTGAGAAGCCAATTATTCTCTCTCCCTCGCCCTCACTCACTCACACACACACACACACACACACACACACACACACACAGCCCCCTCAAACAACAATCAGGACTGCTCCTGTTCCTCTCTAGTGTACCCTTACACTCTTTTACCTTTTCCTTTGCAACACAAAGTTTCTTTTGCTTCGTTTCTGAATGGTGCATCTCGTGGTTGTTCTCATGACGGCAATGACTGAGTGGCGTCACCTAGCAAGGATGGTGAAGCAACACGTCTGTCACACTTAAGCACGTCTTCAAGGCAATAGACGGGGAAAAGGGGACAAGGTTATTGCACTGAGAATACACTGGAGCCAGTGCTGAATCCGAAAATAAGAGATTCACTCGGGACATCTCAAGAAGCATCAGAAATGGAGTGTTTAATTAGTTTCTGTAGGATGTTGTTATTTTTCTTGATTATTTCTCAAGTTCCTCTGAAAATAGTGATCGGTCCTTGAGACTGTTTCACTGTGACTGTTATCTTAGAGCATTAATAAGTCATTGTATGTAATTAAAACAATAATTTTTCATATACTGTCTAACAGGCACTTAGAGAGCATAGAGCTTTGCCAAGACTGAACACTCACTGTGAGTTATTAATGGAATTAGAAGTAAAAATATTGAAATGGTTCCTCTCTCCCAGAGGTGAAGAATTCTCTTAAAATATCCTGGATGCAGACGGTTATCCAGAAAACCACCTAAATATAATCAGTTGTTCCTTCGGCTATTTCTGAAATGATCTGAAAATTTCATCCGAATCTTTCCATAACTTCATGAGATGTTCTGTCAGTCACATTTTTAATCTTGAAATGAGCCGTCAGCATCATGATGAATGAGTTCTGCTTTTATTCTGTGATCCAACAATTACATTCTCCAAAAAAACTAATTTCTGACTCTTCAGGACCTCTAAAGGACCAATCCTAACAACTTGCAGGTTCGGAGCTTAACGATGTAGAAACAAAGCGTACCATTTTGCTTGCATCAACTTGTAGATGATCTAGTACTTTTTCACTTCTTCCTGGGAATCCGTGTCTGATTCAAACATGTGTGGCTAAAATATTCCAATGTTAGAACTAGAAACTGATGAAGTCAGAAGATGACAGGTGAGAGAAAGGACGCGCCGGCTAGCTCGGCCTGCAGGCAAGGGATGGAGCGGTGAGTGGAGCAAACCTTACCAAACAAACTAGCTAAATAACGCCTGTAAATACACAACCTTCTCGGTGAAGGTCAATAAACTTATAGCAAAAAAAGAGTCTCAGAAGTCATATTTTCAGTGTTAAAGCTCAGTGTTAAAAATACTGTCTTTTATATGATTTACAGTTTCAAATGTCTCTTGATAAATTAAATTCAGACATAATTCCCACAGTGCAATTCACTCGCTGAACTGATCGAAAAATAGGTGTCCTAGCACTTTACTTCCATGCTAGATTTCTCAGAGAGGTTAAACTGAGAGTTAACTGCAGAGCGGAGTGAAGCGGTCTTTACTTTCATGTCATTTTAATTAGGGCCTCTGAGATGCTTATGCAGATGCAAACAGGACGACACACTGCTGCTGCATACACGTGTGTGCGCACATCATTTACAGCAGAAAACCATTATATTCTTTTCACTGCTTCGTTCTTTTGTTTAGCTGATTACGCTAATTGGTTACTGTAGGTGTGACTATGAGTGTGGATGTTTTTTTGTCAGCACTGTGATGAACTGGTGCAGCCCGCCTTCACCTGATGAGGCTGGGATGGGCTCCAGCCCACCCTCCCTGCCTACGTAGAAGATGGATTGATTATTATTTTAGTAGGGAATGGCCTTTTACTGCCCTGGACATGGACAGATGTATTAATATGGCAGCCACACCTATGTACATTATTTTTTGTCTATAATTAACAGTGCAGTGCAGTGCAGTGTTTTATCTGCATATTTTTTAATCAAAATCACAAAGATTACTAAGGTTTGGATAGTGAGGGGATGATTTCTCTGTCTGGATTGATTTCCGCCCATTGTAATCCATTTGAAAGTTTCACAAAGATCCATTCAATTGTTGTTGAGAGATTTCATTTGAAGTCTTAAATGTAAACCTCATGGTGGCAGAGGAAAGAAGTCAGAAGATCACCAAAGCCGTTATTATTCACCATGTTGGAAGCAAAAATATTTATAAAAAGTATCTAGGAGGCAATCCATTCAATATTTATTCAAATGAGATATTTCTGTCTAATACTGCCACGCAGTGAGCCGAGCTACAGGTGTTGGCTAAAGAGATGCAGCTAGGTGTCGGTTTCCTCCTGTCAGACTGCAAACTGGGACCAAACAATGCTTAATGTAATTCCATGTCCATCTACAGGGGTATCTTCAACCAGGGCTACCTGTGTTCCAAGTGCGGTTTAGGTGCCCATAAAGAATGTCTGGGCCGCTTTGGCTTCTGTGGAAAAGCAGGTAACACGCCTCTGCTTTACGTACATGTACTGTCGTCTGTGATCACTTTGTTGACCCACACTCACATCCGTCACATCTTTTCAACAATTCTACACTGAGCAACATGTTTTTAAGGAACACATTCAGTCTAATTATATGAACACAACAGCACTTTTTGTAGTGGGCGTAATGGCAGAGTGCATGGCTCTGCAGTGCTGAGCCCTGATCTATGAGTGCCTTCTGATAAGGACATTTATTGCACATTATGAAAAATACTGAACCAAGAGAAAAGGAGGGATTCAGTGCTTGAAGTAAATTATAACTTTACGTGTGCCCCTATTTCTCCCAATCAAGGACATCCAAGTACTGCATCAGTACTGAAGATATTCATTCAAAAGTTTCCCTGCTTCCTTGGGTGGCTTTGACACTTCAGAGACAATGTCACTGTGTATCATCGCACCGCTCCCCGAAGTTTGATATCAGTTTTACCGGAGTTTTAAAAAAACTCCGGAATTTTTTTTCCTTATCATGCCCCTGTTGTGTGTCTGTCACTCAGCTCCCTGTGCAGCAGTGCTGACAGCTCAGAAAAAATGCAGGGAAAACTTGTGGAATGAAAAGAAGGCCGTCAGAAACCTGCTTAGCGTGTCCCCTGCATGCGTGTGCGCTAGTGTGTGTGTGTGTGTGTGTGTGTGTGTGTGTGTGAGGAAGGGAGCAGAATGAGGTGAAACACTTACAGTTTGTGGGAAGCCTGTCAGTGTCCTGAATGCGCCTGCTTGGCCTCTCAGTGCACCAACACTCTGCACTAAATTTTTCAAACCAGCAGTGGTCTCAGCCTGCACACCTCGTGTTGCAGTTGCTGTGTGTTTGTATTTCCTGCGGCAGGCTTCCAGCCCTTGTAGGCCCAGGCATCCGTCATGGCGCTGCTGCTGCCAGGCCTTCCTGGATGCAGTGTGCACCTGAGCAGATTTGGTCAGCAGGATAGCCGGTGAAGTTGAGGGTGTTGGTCTTAATTCCCACTCTCATGGCTCTGCAAAGTATTCACCCTCTACTGCCACACATTCTGCTAAGTACAAAAATACAGGGAAGGGAGATGTTTTCATTTGTTAACTCCTTCTTGGTGCACCGTTTGTCCTCTGTTGAGCCTCGACATTGAACTTTATTCACTCTAACTTTGAGGGTTTGAGGCATACATCAAGAAATCTGTGTATGGAATTTGCTCATGTGTTTGTGTGTGGTACTGATAAGCTGTTCACTTGCATTTGTCTCTGTTATCAGCTCCCTCAGCAGATGTTTGCATAGAATGTCAAAGTTCATTTCATGAACAACCCGCCTACTGAGAGAAGTGCATGGGTTGCTGTGTGTGCTTATGCAATAGAGAAAACTGTACAGGTAGAGTGTGTGCGTGAGGAAAGGTGTGCATTTGTGCGTCTAGGGGGTGTAACCCATCCCTTGGGGAGCCAATGAAAGAAACTGGTGGAGCAATCACCTCAGGTCTGCCCCCCCCCACTCCTCGCAGCCTTGTTACCTCCTCTATCCTGGCTGTCAGGTAGTGGCAGCGCAGCAAAACAAAGATAACCACGGTCCGACACGAACTCTCGCCTTCTCCACTAATGAGGGAGTGTTGCCTCGTACCGACAAGTGCGTGCAAGTGTTTGTTTGCTCCCGCTAACACGTCATTCACCATGCCTATTCTCAAACTTCTTTCAGATCCTGGCTCCGTCAGAACTCAGGTGAGCTGCTGCTGTGCGTGTGTGTCTGCGTTGATGTACGTGCTGCCTTCCGTTCGCCTCGTCTTTAAAGCTTTGCTGCACTTTGAAGATGCTCTCTCCTCCAGCTGTTTGTTGAGGAGACTCCAATTGACTTAACTTGCTGTTGCCGACTTGATGCAAGAAACAAGAACATTTGTGCAGATGTACTCTGAGCTGTCTGTGCCGTTTTTAGAACTGCTGTGTGCTTTACTGTTGCAGCACTCAGAATTATCCCCAAGCAGGAAATGCTGACTCGGCTTACAACAGTCGAATGCCAATAACTTAGTTCAAACTGCACAACCATCAGACATTGTCCTATAGCCTTGAGTTTTTTTGTTTTTGTTGTGTCGGGTTTTGTTTAGTAACTAATGAAACCTGTTCTTTGGCCAGTGTACATAATTATCGCTCTAATGCAGTGCACAAAAAGTGAATGTATATATAAATGCAGTATTGTTGCTTTTCATTGCTTGCAAGTAGCAATAGTAATCACAGTAGTACTAGATTTGAGTGGACATAGTGTAGAAGGTGCCACAGTTTATATGCAGATCCCCATCCTTATTAAATGAAATGTCATAAACTGCAAACTATTTATACATCTTCCCAAAAAAATCACATCAGTACAACTGCTGTCTGCAACTTTGAATTTTTTCTGCTGCAGCACGACAGACAGCTGTTTGCATCTGAGTTTATTATGTTCCATGGAGTTGGCCAGGCTAGACGGATTAAATGATTTATCCTGTGTGTGCAGAATCAGGGGAGTATATTTGCAGCACAGCAGTAAAGGTAGCCACTGATTGAGTGGCTGTAACATTTAGCATAGCAGCGATTTGTTAGTGTTGGTGATGGAGGAAGAAACTTTTGAATCGTTCCACATGTGCATGTGCTTGTTGGTATGCATGCAGGTTTCTGTTTTCAGTGTGTACCTTTCTCACTATTTTTGTCTGTTTTTACAGGGCAAAGGTCGAGATCCAGGTGAGCAACGTAGATCATCCATAACTGACATCTTCTGGCATCTGTTGCTGTCCTCCACTGTAGTTTGTTTTTCCCTTATTGGTACCGTTTATGTTCAGGGAGCCCACAGTCCAAAGACAAATGACCAAATTTAGGTCATCCAAGCAAATGTAGACATGCACATGTCATGCTGCAGGTCCCTCTCTTTTACGGTAATTCGCAATTAACGAATTACCGCAATCCAGTTAGCTATATGTTTTTAATTGTGATCATCTTAAAGTACTTTAAGCTCCACACTGTTGAGCTTCTACTTAGACTATTTTTATTAGCAAATAATAGGCTGATACATTTTTCACTTTATTTATCACTTGATTAATTAATGAAACAAAATGGTAAAAAAGGTAAATTCTTAAAGCTGCAGGTGGCTTCCTCACATTGATGATTCAGAAGCAGTAAAAAAAAAAAAGGTGAATCAAACAAATAATTTTTTTTTTAAATTGTTTGCATTTTCTATTGAATGACTAATATAGGGTTTTGTTTGAGTGTGGCTCTCATGCCATACACACACACACACACACACACACACACACACACACACACACATACCTACATATGACCCGGATGAACTTCTCTCTCTGGTTCTTTGTCGGATGTAGAATTAGGCTTGCCTGAGTTGCAGCTGGCATATTGTACTGGCATGTGTTTTTTTTCTGTCCTGTCTGGTATCAAAGGTAACTTGGCTCAGTTGGAGAGGAAGGTGCGCCTGATGGCATTTGCTATCCGTGGTCATAAACTGCGCAAAGTTAATATTTTAAGATGAACAAGACAATATAGTGTGCATACAATTAAGTAAAAGCCGTCAATTTCTGCCTCCGTCCTTCTGTTACTCATCTTTCTCCAACAGGAAACGGGTAACACAGCATCCACTGAATGCTATGTGTGTGCGAGTCTGTGAGCTATGAGCCTTTAATCTCTCATAAACCTGGCCTCAACACTCATTTTTCCACCCTCCATCTATTATGCTGCAGAAAATCATTTCTGACTGAAGACGCATTAAAATCAATAGGCATTTGATTGCCCCAGCCCTCGGCGCTTCATAACATTTCAATGCTGGTCTTTTTGTCTGTTTTCAAAGGTGCACTAACACTCGGCTCGTCCTTGTATGGACAGGAATGTAATTCATGCCCCCAGGACTCAATTCTCCACGGCCCTGTGTCTTCAGAAGTCCTATACAGGCAGGCTAGCGCTTGTCAGACTGCCAGCCTCAGTGCTGTGCCGTTGGAACAGACCCTGAAACAGAAGCAAGGCAGATAGGGATGCCTTTAGCCCAGTGTTTTCAACACTTCTATTATTTGCCCTGCGCTTTCTTCATGCTCACACTTGAATGTCTTTTTCACAAATTGTCTTCTTGAACAACAGTATTGCTACACAATGCAGAGGAACATATGCACCCTTTGTTTTATTGTTTTGCCTGTATGAGATCTGATCACAGGATGTGTTTGGCGTGGTTTTGATGCTTCACCACAGGCATATTTTATTTATATTTCTTGGTCAAGAATCGGCTCAAGGTTGCAACTGTGCAAACTAAGGTCATTCCAACAAACTAATTCAGCTTGAATAAGAAGTATTTCAGCACCAATATGTAACATATTACCTTGGGAATAGAAGGCTTCAGTTAGTCTACAATTATGACTTGGACTGGATGTTTCATCCAGGTTTCCCCAGGAGGCCAGGTGCATGGCGCAGCAGTAAACAGCCTCTATACTGAAACACATTTAACTTTGATCTAAGTGCCTGATAAGCAGCCACACACCAGCTGTGCACTGTTGCTTATCTGTAATATGATAATGGCTTCAAATTATTTGCAAGGGCACCGACACAGAGTGTGTGCACATGTATAATCCCTCTTATTACCTTCTAGACGTACCATACATACCCTACATCTGACCTGAACACGTATACATGATCTCATATGCAGCCTGGCATTCATGATTGAATGAGCCAGGCCAAAGATGATTCTGTTTATACTTCTTTTATATTTCTCCTCGCTCAAATAACCCTCTACTTCACAAAAGGGGACTCATTGTTAAATATGAACTGTTCACATGTTTACTACAACACGATTAATATAGGCTTTCACTTCAAATTCGCTGTGTTTTTGAAATTCAAGATTAAAATCATTTGCTGTCACATGCATGGCAAAGAAACAAGTTTCCAGATACAACATAATTCTTCTTTTGCCTTCCACTATGATGGAAATATCAAGGCAGAAAAGGTATGCTAACACTTTACAATAAAGCTACATTAATTAACATTAGTTAATGCAGTAATAAGCATTTACAGTTAATTCATGTGTCACCTAATCCTTTACTGACAGTCTTCATGTGAACAAAGGTACTAAATCATATGTTATCCAGTAGTTTGAAACCATAACATTAACATTAACTGACACAGTAAAGCCTGATCACTAAAGGTACATTATGTAAGCGAAAACAAATGTCCTTTAAGTGACAATTTATAAATTATAGGAGCACTGAATGTACATTACTTAACCACAATTTACCATTTATTAACTATTTATTAGTAGTATTTGTGAGTTGAAAATTGTATCTCTTGACCATTGATTTATGTATGAATTAGAATCTTATTTGACATAAGGATTGATAGTAAATGATTAGCTGGTACATCATGTTACTGTCAGTTAATGTTTATTACTGCATTAACTAGTGTTAATTATTGTACTAATTAATGATTATCATAATTATTGTATTGTAAAATGTCCCCCCCCCAAAAAATATATAGAATAAAAAAACAATAAAGATCACAGAACCGTGTTGGTTCAGTTGTGTTCATATATGTGCAGCTTTTTTGCCAGCGCTAACTGTATCCCTTGTGCAGGTCTACCCAAGATGCTGGTCATCAGGAACTACTTTGGTGTGCCGAGCCCTATGTCTGGTCAAGCGCTCAGCATCCAGATGGGTGACATCATCGAATTAATCTGCGCTGACATTCACAGCCCCTGGTGGCAGGTCAGAGCTCGCACTCCTTCTTCATCACATCAGCCCGGACGCTAAATCATCGAGCTTCTGGATTTGACTTTTACACTCAGTCCATAGTAATCCTGGCTTCATATTCTGTGACAGTGAGAGACCGATGTGTTGGTTAATAAGTAATGCCTTTTTATTATGACTCAGATAAGGTATAGTCCTCATGATCCACTTCTTATAATAAAAAAAAAACAAAAAAAAAACAGGTCAAACACAATACGTCTTGATAACAAGCTTCACATGAGAATAGAACTCTTTGTGCCCTGTGACGTGTGTCTAATTGCCATGCGGTGACTCCCACGCTCTGGAAATGTTTGTTTGCTTTGTGGAAGCAGTTGCAGTTATGTTAGTCATGATGTGAACTTCAGCTGAGGAAGATGAGAATTTGATGTGTTGCGGTGCAGCAGGCACTTACTGTGTGTGTTTGAGAACGTCTGAATGAAAGTCATAGATCTTACCTGAGGGCCTGAAGAGGGCATTGTGTCGACATGATCAGAAATACAACGAGGAAACCTACAGATCTTGTAACACAAAACAGATAAAATAGATTAAGAAGTCAATTAACCCCATGTAAAAGCTTAACCAGAGGCAGCTACAGCCCCATAGTCAGCAAACATTCAATATCCATCACTTTTGTAGCCAGCAGACCATAATCATTTCTGTTCTGGGGGTGCGTGACAAATAGAATCGATCACTGTAATTTCATTTCATCCAACCGCGACCGTCTGTTTACTCTGTCAATGTTGCCACCACCAGCAGTAATCATTGTCTAACTCCTAGCAAGGATACAGCAGAGAGCAGGGCTTTCCGCGAGGACTGATAAAATGCCCTGAGGTGGCAGAGATGTGATGGCTAAAGACCATCAGTGGGCTTAGCTGGTTTGTGCTACCTGTGCTCATGGTGGCTGAGTCTGAAAACACACCTCAGTCACTCACTTCCTGCAAAAGCACACCTGCTCCAGAACAGTCTGCAGCTCCATAATTAACCCTGAATAGCATCAAAATCTAATGATCAGTCAACATGGTGCTGCAGCTGCTGATATTGCTACACCCTTACATGCTCCACAGAAAATTTAAACATAAATACAACAATAAATGCTAATTTTACCAACAGACACGAGTCTACATTAACTCATCTTTTTTCTCAAAAATCAAAACAAGTGACTGTGACAGTTTGCCAGCTAGCTGGCCATTGTTTTGCACCTGTCACACAGGCACAAACGTATCAAGGTTGTTTGTCACGTGCTCGCTCTGCACAAATTATGTATATTAAATACAATTTTTATGTTTTTGCACTTTGTTTTTATTATTCAATTATTTATTTACATTTCCTTAGATATTACCAGTAATGTCCAGCAGCCAACTCAGATTCTATTTCATTGACAGCAGTCAGAGGGATAGAACTACACTACGGCCTTCAGAAAAACCCTTATTTCTATGGACAGATTCTCCCTAGTGTTCAAAATTCGAGACACCGAGCTCACAGAGTCATCACCCACCTCTTCCCGCAGCCATTATTTCGACAATAGTTAACCCGGCCTGTAAAGTTGCACCGCTCTTGTGTTGCCAGCTAATTGTTCCTGAATTATGGACACAGAGTCACTCAGATGCATGTAACTCTGTTATCTCTCTGTGGTTTCAGGGCAAAATCCTGTCGACCAAAGAGGTTGGCTTCTTTCCAAGCGATGCTGTGAAGCCTTGCCCATGTGTAAGTAGAATGTCCGTGTAGTCGCTACATTGAGACCTTTTGCAGCAACTCGCTACATGTGTTTACTAGCAGTTAAGTGATTTGAGGGTGATGAAGGGCCTCTGAGGTGGGTGACACTATTAAACTTTGCCTTGCTTGAGAGGGTTTACGAAGATCAGTCTGATGTACGTCATCAGTAATAGAAAAGGACATTGTCTTTGGAGGAACTGATAGTGTTCTGAAAGTTGAGAGGGAAGAGAAATGGTGGGTATTGTCTTAACTGGCTTAACTGTGCCCCAATTGTTGTTGTTCTCTGTTTGTTTAAATCTCTCCACTACTGGATTGTCATGTTCCATTTGATGAAACCAAACCTCTCCAGCTGCATCAGAAATACGAGCCTCCCCTGTAGATAACAACTGTTATGGCTGTGTGTGCACTCTTGTAAAGATAAGAGGAGCATTAGGCAGTTTTATTGGCGTGCCGTGTGAAGGATCCTCTTTTATGAAAACAGTGCATGGGGATCTTGTGACAGGTGCAAGATTTTGCTGTTGCATTGCACTGAGGTCAGAAAACATGATCAAAATAACATATGTCTACATTTTTTCTCTCCTCCAGGTCCCAAAGCCCGTTGATTACTCCAATCAGCCATGGTACGTACTCAAAACTAAACAGGACAGAGCAAATGATGGAAGTGAATGCATATAAACAGATCGCAAAGGACAACACACTGGTGGTCAATAACTTCATGTGTTGTTCCATAATGAACATCGGGTGGGTCGAGCTCATACGATTTTTGTGCTGCAGGTTTGCAGGACCAATGGAGCGGCTCCAGGCTGAGGCTGAGCTCATCAACAGGGTCAACAGCACCTACCTGGTGCGCCATCGGAGCAGAGAGTACGCAGAGTACGCCATCAGTATAAAGTAAGGCTTCGAGACAGGTCACACAGTGTCTACGGATATAATCCATTTAAATGAAATACTGTCATCAACAAAAATCCAATAGGAGCATCCTTTACATGCAGTAAAAGACTTCCATCAACAAGGTCATAATTAAAACACAGATATCTTTGTTTGGTTAAGGAAGAAGCGTGGCAAAAGAAAATAAACTAACATGTTGTTTTAGCTTAAAAAAAGGTAAACTTGAAATGACAAGTTCGGTTAAATTGCAATCTTGAAAAATGTAATTAGTTTGTTTTTGCAATGTAAGAATTATGGACTTGACCCCCTGAAGGTTATCTAACCGGAATCCTGGGATTGTATTGTTTTTGTCTGACCAGAGCGATGTTTTGCTCCTTTGCAGGGTGACGTGCTTATACTCTGAGGCTGAGGTAGTGGTTAACCATAGTAATGTTTAAGGACTTATAGTCTTCATTTTATTTGCACCTTATATTAGTTTAGAAGTAGAATCATACAGCCACATTGCTCATAGTAATGATGAATGACCCTTGGAGGGGCCATTTTAACTTCAGTCAAAGCAGAGACTTTAGAGGGTTTTTGATGATTGTGGCCAAACAGGTAAAAGATCCCAGTTCTGCACGAGGTAACACTGGAGCTTACTGTATTCCTCATGATGCAGCTTGTTCTGACCACGCTCTTTGTATCTGCCTAAATCAAAATCTATCTCACGTCATTACAAAGTCATTTTTGACTTTAAGATCTAGTCTGAGGTCGGCAGCTTTAATTAACCGCAGCACCTTACTTTTGTTTGATGTGTTATTAGAGAAAGAGTGGATCGTAAGAATAAGAAATACACTCAATGGATGCCTTGAAGAGAGTGAGAAGCAGTTTATCCTCTGAAAACGAAAGGAAACAGAACACATTTCAGAAGAAGACACATGTTTTGTTGCTTTGTTTCAACTGTTCATATTTGGTTATTGTCAATGTATCCTATATGTTGATCTCCTACGATTACAACTTGATTCTTGTTTCTCTCAGGTCCTTTTTATGTCTTTTATGAAATCATTAAACAAGACTCAAATACACTGTTGACTTGAAGTTAGACTCTATATAATATAGAATAGAGGACTTTTATTCATGGTTTTATTTTTTTCTGCTAAAGGCTTCAAGCTTTCACAATATTTTGATGCAATAATTACATAAAACAAAACATTGTGACTTAATTCAAGAGGCCCTGCAAATAAGCGCTGTGATAGACAGTAGTTTTATGCACTGCCCGTTCTTTACTCTAAATCCTCAGGCCACACAGTCCTGTCAGCCACACGTTAGTGCAAACACAAGCATTCGGGTGGGTGGGGGTGGGGGGCAGAATTTCCTTTGACCAGCACATCATTCACATTTCATAAACCTGTGGGACCTCATGCGTGTCCACGGGGACCAACGGCCGGTCACCGATCAATGGTGGTGATCAGGGAGGGAAATTACACTCATAACTTATTCAATGGCCCACAGGTACAACAACGACGTGAAGCACATAAAGATCCTGACCAAGGAGGGCTGCTTCCACATCGCTGAGAACAAGAAGTTCAGGAGCATATTAGTGAGTCTTTTCACTTCTTTTTTTTTTATGAAGAATTCCAACACTGCAATTCATAAATAAATCAGCGGGCTCGGTTAATGAAGTGTCAGAACCTAAATTTGATCTCAGCTGTGTGCAGAAAAATAGCTATGATTAGACCCTGTATATACCCGCCTGAGGGCTTCAGCATTACAGATAAGTGCGTTGCATGAGTTTATAAGGTGTTGGTTTTTTTTTTTTACATCTTTCATAATAAAATGTGTGGTCAATTTCAAGTATTATGGTAAAAAAAATGAAAGATGTGTCATGAATTCAACTATCTAATCTGGAAAAACGTTTTATAGGTTCATTTTTTCAGAAAAATGCGACATGCAGTTTCATAAATGCAAGTAACTGCTAATCTCTTAGGGTGCAATGCTTACACATTTTTTATGTGTTTGTGTGTGTGTGTGTGTCCAGGAGCTGATCGAGTACTACAAACACCACTCCTTGAGAGAAGGTTTCAGGAGTCTGGACACCACACTGCAGTTTCCTTACAGGGAACCAGAGAACGCTGCTATGCACCACCTCAACCGCTCAAGTAGCAACAGTGGGTACACATGAAGAGTCACTCCGACTTACACGTCATAACATCCACAATCTTAGACAATAGAAAATAGAATAACTGAATAACTGCAAAAAGAGAGACACAGGACATGAAGAAAACCAGACGAACTAAAAGTATTTTGGTTCGTCTTTCCCCAATCACAAAATCAATCACCAGGTTAATCTGTGAAGCGTCTTTGCCTGTGGCAGTCTGACCCAGCGATTGCAGAGTGTTGTAGTTACTCTGGTGATACGCTAACCCCTGTATTCCTAGAGGTTGTTTTAAATTATGGCTATGTTTTACACTTAAGCCTAATTAAGCTTAAACAAACATAATAGCTACTAAACAAAACCACAATGCGGTGGTGTAGTGGTTTGCACTGTCGCCTCACAGCCCATTGGCTGACAGGTTAATTGGTTACTCTGAAAAATGCCAATATGTGTGAATGTGAATGTGTTTGTTGTTTGTTTCTACAAGTCAGACTCTATGACATGTCCAGCGTGTACCCTGCCACAGCCCCATGATGCCAGAGCAAAAGTAGTTCCTCTTCATGCTTGGAGACTGAGGGGGCAACGGGGGAGCCTTCTGTCGCTTGCGTTCTACTACCTCACCACTAGATGTGGCTTATGTTTGCGCGCTGGTCCTTTATGGGTTTATCACGGTTTCAGAGTTTCTGTATTATAGAGGCACCAGTCGTTAGTCAGTTGATTACACGATTTGCTGGAAACAAATATGCGCCCTGGGAAGTTGGCAGGAAGCTCTGTTCTTGTGGATGTTGTGGCATGCAGATTTGTGGGATATTTTTTTTTTTTTTTTTCCTGTGTTAGAATGAGCCGTTTGTTCTTTCATGAGCAAACCTGTCAACGCTTGAAGACAAAGCAACTGCTGTCACCAGCCCTCTGTGATGAGCAGAAGTGTACTGGAGCGCAGAGCGCTGTTGATTATTTTTGCATTACACTGCAATTTCTTCTCATCCGTGTGACTTTGTCAGTTACCCTAACTAACCTGATTCCTCTCAGCAGGTAAGCCAACGATGTGTTTTTCCTGTCTGACTGAATCTAACAGGGGTGGGCCGTGTGGCTTTGAAGCGAGATTTTAATGAGACGATGTTGTCACATCGTTGTCAAACTTCCAACTAATAAAATAGGCATTTCTTTTTGCTTTTCTAGTATAATCTTTGAATGGGACACAAGTATTCAGCTCATGCCATAACAAGTAAAAACAGCAGTTTTTCACTGGAAATTATCCGCTCTAATCAATCATGTCAATATACTGTACATTACATTTGGAAAAAGCCTTCACCACATATGAATTGAGCTGGACAGTATGAAGATATATGTAATCAGATGAGAGAAAAAATGTCAGTCAATGGATATTTTCCTCTCGCAAAGCAGCGTCTTCAAGAGTGGTGACCTGACTCAAGGCAGCTTTTAACGCCATTTGGCTCACAATTTATGTTCTTTTAATTACTTATTTGATGCTGTGAAAACGGCATTCATGAGATGAATTGTTATGATTGATCTCGGAGTGTTTAGTAGGAAGCAACTGTACTTCTTACCTTGTTTGAAGCTTCAAACAAGCTTCCTACTAAGCACTCCGAGATCAAGATGACCTGGATGACTGAAAACCTTCACGGACATATTGTCATGATTGATAGCTGATACCTGATTGGGAGGGTGGGTGTATGCGTGAGAGCTGGATACTGCAACTCCACTTCCTGGTTGCTACAGCGCAGACTCTGGTTGGCGACAACAACCTTCTCGTCCCTCAAAGATGTGCTACTGAAAAGAATTCAAGCAATAGCAGGTTTAAACCTGTAGAGGGCAGTCACTAAACATTTTTACTCTGTAGAATTAAAATACTGTTGTAAAATGACCTAGGACCTAAGACCTAGATACACTGTTTCTCTGTTGAAAGTGGTTTGAGGGTTTAGTTAAACTTAAATTCACAAGATGTCATGAAGAATGTGATTATTTTGTTTCGACATGTTTTTAAAATTCACAGAAAAGATACTACATGTATCACAATATATCGTTATTGAGATTTGAAATGTTCCATGTCGTGATCAAAGATTTTGTCCATATCACTCAGCTCTATATATGAGTTTAGTCCAGGATGTGGTCGTTCTAATTTACTGACTTTAAGAGCTTCTTGCATTTTTTGTCTTTGTAGCTTGGTTGATAACATCAGGTGGAAAAAAGTTTGAAAAACTACCAAGAGAAGACTCGAAGTAAAACTTCCACAAATGAAGTTCTGTTTAGCAGTAGAGTGAGACTTTTTGAAACTCATACAATACTGCATGCAGTGAGGGGGATGGCTTGCCGACGATCATTTTCGATGTGGGAGAGCTGTTGAACAGATTGTACAGAGCTGTTTGGTTGTTCCAGGCCTGTCGTTCAAACGCTGCTTCAAATCACAAGTAGAGACAGCTTTAATCCAAATTTGTTTTGCTCCAGCATGGTCCTCTGTCTTGTAGGCAGACTCCTACTGGTGTGCGGACTTGGCTTTCCTTCACTTTCATATGATTCTCCTCTGTTTTTGATTTCTTTCCACAAGCACTGCTGGAGGACTGCTAATTAATGTTTGCACAAAACTTTTGGGCAGTTTTGCAGAAGGCACAAGTGACTGAGTGAACCAGCGACAACAGCAACAAAACCAGCAATAACCAAACATAAGAATTTACTTTTGCCCATGGAAACAAAGTCAGGCGTGTCTGACTGTGAACGGTATGATGCCTGTGCATCACACCGGTGGTCTCCTATATTAATCAGCCAGCTCACACTGTGTATTCCAGTGCTGTCCACATATAAGATTTAGCAAAAATGAAGCATGTAAAATGCAGCAGGTGTTTTGGTGGCTGTTTGAAGTGGAGGGCGATCCCTCTACATATTGCTCATACCTAAACACCATTGGGGATGTGAGCTGTCTCTCAGTACGCTGATTAGTATTCATTTTGAAATGCCACCGGAGCTCTACTCTCCTTATTGCATATCAATAATCCACACCAGTTAGCCAGGAGTATTGTTTGGAACAGCGTATTTTTCATAAAGTTGGGCATTTATTTGCCATTGTGGGGATTAGATATGTCTGTTCCCAGTGGCAGAGATGAGGGCTCCTGCGTAGAGGCCTGTTTAGAATGGGGCACAGTTTTAAAGAAGCAAAGTGCCTGCGGTGGGTAATTTCTCAAGTCATTTGCAAGATAAAGTAGAGGAATGTGCACTGTGGGCATTGTAAGCTTCAGGAAGATATGATTTAAACAATTAGGATACAACAGGAAGCACAGAATATTAAACACAGCAAGTCAAGTGTGTGTGTGTGTCAGAAGGGATGTGTGAAGGTGGTCTGCAGTTTTGGCAGCTGGATTGTCTTCATAAATATGTGAGTAGAAGTCTATTCCCCACGTGCTAAATGTGAGTGCACTGCATGATCGTCCCAATTAAATGAACAAGTGAACACGTTGTTCCCCATTAACGATGCTGACATCCTTTGGGCAGATTGGAAACGAGCCACATCATTGCCTCACAAATTTTAACGAAACCTTGGCAGTGCCACACGTTTGTTTTGGACCAGAACAGAAAGAGGAGTTGTTTTCTTAAACAAAAGTTCTGAAATTTCAATGACAGAACTGCTGCACAGATTTAAACCAAACTGCTGTGTTCTTTCTCTCCTTTGCTTTTCTCTCGTACCATCCCACCCCCCCATCCCCTCCCTCTCCCGTCTCGCATCTCTCCGTCCCCACCTGGCCCGCCCCGCCATAGCCCCATTGCTCTGCGGCCTCTCTTTTGCATCTCCTGCCGGCTACAGCTTTGTTCCTCCTTCCTCTGCTCCCTTCTGGTCAGGTACAGGTATAGCTTATCTCTTTCTCTCTGCCTCTATTGAACGGCCCTCTCTCTCTCTCTCTCTCTCTCTCTCTCTCTCTCTCTCTGTCTGTCTGTCTTTCTTTCATGTTTAGGGCTGCTTAGCATGCTGGCTGCAGCTCAATGCGCTCCCATCATCGCCTGCATCTCTGCCATCTCACTTCTCATTGCACCATTTCACCTCATAGTTGTGTGCACTCCTCCTGTGATCCCCTATTCTTTCCATCCTGTGGAAAGAATAGGGACTGTTTTTGTCATTAGGTATTGCATGTATGTCGTTTAGCTTAGTGTTAGTGGTTCTGAGTGTGCGTGTGTGTGTGTGTGTATTTCTGCATCCAAACACCCAGTGTGTGAGGCTAAAGCTGTTGAGAAAAGAGTGCCGTTTGAGTTGTTTTCCGAGTTGGTTGTGTGTGTCCGTCCGTCAAAGTGAAGGTAAAGGTGTCCACATACACAGAGCTCCTCTGTATTAGAGATTCTATCCCCGCGGTCAGGCTGCAGAGGTCTGACATTCCATTTCCACCTGTCAGCTTAGCCCGGTCCGACCCACCAGTCAGCGTCTAGAGGAGGTAGGAAGTGGGCCAGGTGGGCCGGAGACGTGGTAACTAGCTAACCTTCTCCTCAGCTGT
Source organism: Mola mola (assembly GCA_001698575.1). Classification (NCBI taxonomy): domain Eukaryota; kingdom Metazoa; phylum Chordata; class Actinopteri; order Tetraodontiformes; family Molidae; genus Mola; species Mola mola. Next base: position 5,203,502 of record KV751334.1, on the reverse strand, counting down.
CTCTTATGTTACAGTCAAGGAGACAGCATACACATGCACACACACACACACACACACACACACACACACACACACACATACACACGGCTGTCACAACACTCCAGCTGGGCAGCGCACCACATAACTACACATACTTCTCTTTTTCAAGTAGGCATCACACGCCGTGGTCCTGAAACTGTTGATAGATCAGCAGCTGATTTCAGTCTTTATGTTCTTCATTAGCTCTCCTGCAAAGTTACGAGGCAGCAATTAAATTCTCCGAACACTATGTCAGACTGGACATTGCCTTTTTTTTTGGTTGTTGTTTTTCTCCTTCAACTTTTATTTAAAGCCAGAACTGTACCGAGGGCCGCGTTGTAAATAATATTACAGGTTTTTTTAGGATGTATCACTATATACAGAATGTATCATAATTTTTCGCTGCAGCTCTTCATTAATGCTAAGCTCAGAAAGCCATTTTACTGTATTGCAGCCTTTAAATCAGGAAAAGAAAACACTTACAGCATATCACAGTACAGCAATATCCAAAATCTCAGATGATAAACGTATATACACATGCCACGATAGCGATAAATATTTACACACATATTGCCCAAAACTAATTGTTCCATATATTTGTTAATTCATTGTTGAGTAGTAAGTAACTACCAGCTTAGCTTCCAATAAGTGATTTCCATCCTTCAAAATTTAGGAAAATCTTTGAAAATGAAGAATAACCTGTAAATTCATAGTCATAGAGTTCATGGCGATAGTTTGTTGATATGTGCGCAGGCATCTGATCTCCTCTGTGATCCACACACAATCCACAAATGTTTTAGAATTTTGATTATTGCAGTTTGAGTATTCATTCTGCTCTGTGCATCCATTGCTGCTCTATCCATCCTGAGGTTTCTGCTACTTTTGCCCTGTTTAAATTTTTACAAGAAAGATTGTGTGATCAAATGACAGACCATCACTCATCATCATCTTCTGTCTGTGCATGTTTTGGTTGCTTTTGCATCTGCTACAGCTTTAGATCCACTGGACTTACTTTTCATCCCCCGCTCTTTCTCCGTCCTTCTAGTGCTAACTCCAAAAGTGATCGGTGTGGCCATCGCACGATACGACTTCAGCTCACGTGACACCCGGGAGCTTTCGCTGCAGGAGGGCGATGTGGTGAAGATCTACACAAAAACAGGAGCCAACGGCTGGTGGAGGGGAGAGGTTAACGGAAGGGTAAGATACAAAACAATAAAAAATGAAATGAAATACAGAGCTTGAACACTGGCTTCCAGTCTGTCTTCCCTTTGTGCCTGTTGTGTTTGCTTCAGAAAGTCGCGGAACTTTCAACACAGTGGTTTGGCTGTTAAACGTTTGACTCCATTTTGAACCAGTGCTAAAAACTGGAGACAGGTTTACTCTATTTGGATGTTTCATATAGTTTGGCATATACGCTTTTCCAACATTCACGACTCTCGTATCATCACTTGGAAGAGTTTGTTTGCTGCTCCTCTGTCTTGAATGCACAAATGTTCCATACTGACTCCCACTTGCATGCACTGGTTTTGAGCTTGCCAGAGAGTGTTAGACTGTGTGGCATATTCAGCGTGTGTGTGTGTGTGTGTGTGAGTTAGCTGCAATCCTCAGTGATGATTCTGTGCTGTGAGTGTGTCTTGTGAACACCTGTGATAAATAAAGAAGTGTTTCTCTTCCATTTAGCTCAGTGTGTTTTCGTATGTGAGTGTCTATGTGTCGATGCCTCTCTGGTGAAAAGTTAACACCTGATGTAGAGTCTACAGAGAGCTGTTAGAGTCTCTTCAGAGCCTGTAACCAGTAACAATGTCCGCCGCTGTTTGTGGGTGTCAGACAAGATTATCCCACTGTAGCCTCTCAGTATCAGTTCAAAACACCAGGCTTTTATTGTCTAGTGGTCAAAAACAAATATTATATCTACTGTATATGGGTGGAACATGCTGCCTATGTTGTTTTTGAATATTAAAGATGATATTTTTGTTTTCATTTTGGTTTTGAATCTAGCTACCCACAACTTAAACCCCAGCCATCCCAACCCTACAATAAAACTGCTGAAATGCATAATTAAATGTATTTTGTCTGTCTTATTAAAGTTTGGTTTTTGATTCATGTGCTTTGGGATATGAGAGATGTTTTAAGAAAAAAGGAGAAAGAGACAAATGCAAATAAAACTCCTAGATTGAGTTTTAATCTTGAGTCATGTGTTCCTATAATTTAAAATTTAGAGTTTAAAACTGAATTTTTTGTAGTGCATCTCAAAAAAGTAGATTATTGTGGAGGTCCTGTCTTCTGGAATTATATTTAATAAGTTTAACTTGAATATATTCTATATTCATTACACGTAAAGTGAAATATTCCAATATTTGAGATGTGGTTTTTAATTTTTGGAGCTGTAGGCCATATTATCAAAATTGGAATAAGAAATAGCTTTCATTTGATTGTAACGAGTCTAGAATAGATTAAATGTTAATTTAATATAATCTGTGAATAACTGATCAAAAATCACAATAGTATATTTTTGAGATGCACTTGTATTTATATTCCTTTTTTTATTTGTAAGATCATGTAATATCATAATATTTTCCTGTCAACATTGTTAAAAAAATTTTGTAAATAGAATTCAGGCGTGTTTCTTTTTTAAACACACATTCCAATGGCTTAATGATGCCAACAGTAGCATGTTTTTCTCTCCCCTACATACACAATTTCGCTGTCCTGGTTGCTGAAATGCATCCTGGTAAACGTAAGAAATCATTATCTGGTCAGAAAGCAAAAATGAGTGCGCCAGGAATTAAAACTAATGCTGGTTGTGTGGTTAATGATTCTCATTCCTCCCCCCTTTAGGTGGGCTGGTTCCCATCCACGTATGTGGAGGAGGGTGAGGAGTGAAGGGTCCGACCCGGGAAGCAGAGTGAGATCAAGGACGAACGGCAGCAGGGGAGCGAAGTAACAAAGACAGTGAGATCCTGCAGCGCTGCTTGCTCTGAGCTTCACAGCAAAGCAAGCGGCTTCAGTCTCCTTGTCGAGTCCTGTTGCTTACGGAATTTCCCAGAGGCCTTTGGGAGGGAGGAGGGCCACAGGACAATGCTGAAGCAAAGATGGCCCCATCATTTCTGGCTGACTCCGTGTGGCTAAGTGACTCCACCAACTAGCAGCTTGCCTGTCAGCGGGGCACGAACCCCTGCCAGAACCCCTCCCCACCAACTTTGTCCGTCCATCCATAATTCACTCTCCACTCCTCTCACCCCTCTGCCTCAGCCCCTCTTCTCCCACCTGTTTCTGCTTGCCAAGTCGGCCGTCGCCAATCTGTCAAAAGTACATACTCAAATGCCACTCTTCCATTCCTGCACTCACCTGTCTCTCCGTCCGTGCGGCCGTGCATCCATCCCAGCCCCCGTGGGAACAGAGCCATCTGAGCTTGAAAAGACCCAAAGTTTCTCACTTTCCTTTCATCCCCGTCTCACTGTGAAGGGATTTCAGGCAGTCCTGACCCTGCCTTTGTCTTTCTTCCACTAATGCAGGGGTTTTTTTATGACCTGTTGACCCAGATTCAGACACACACACACACACACACACACACACACAGACACACATACTTCTCCCCCTTTTCAGATTATGATCACACACACAAACTTGTACATTAGATGTAGGAGTGGACTGACGTTGGATAGCATCGCTGCACAGGGCCATTGCCATTCCTGTTTTCCTCCCACGTTCTTTATCTCCAGTCCAGCCTCTCATGTTTTTAGCTGTCTTGGCCGTTAGCGGCCCTCTGCTGTTATCAGTGGCAGTTCTGTTGACAGGAGCACATTCGCCGACGGTTTATCTTTTTGGAGGCATTAGCAGGCTGTCGGGGAACAAGCCACACTATCGAGAAGCCTCCTGTCCCCTTCAGAAAGACAAGAGGATATAAAACACAGCACAACTTTGTATCGATATCTCTCCGGTCTCCATCTTACTTTTTATGTTTTTTAGTTTCTACGCATTCAGTTTTTAAAAGAAAAAAATGGATTTATGTTAAAGCATTTTTCCACCACTTGTATCTACCAGGCAATTGCCCTCCCTGTCACCCCACTTCCCGTGTACATCATGCACACCGTCTCCTTAATCCACAGCCAAAGAGGATTTTCAAAAATTTGAGTGGATAAATATCATAATGGCAATAACCTGTTGTCGAGCACTCTCATAATGTCAAGACACAGATTCAAAGTAGTGAAAGAGTTTCTAGAGGTGAAATACTTTCTGAGAAACTCCTCAGCGGCAGGCTCTGTGAAGCAAAAAATTCTCATTGTCTGCATCTTCTTTGCTCTAAAGCTAAACCATCCGTGTTTAAATATGTATATATTGACATTTTTATTTAATTCACGGTCGGCCCGAGCACACAGCGGGGCAGCGGGCAGGTCGAGCTATCCAAATGTCGTACGTGCATTTCTATGAGGAACATTACTTTGAAGTAGTCCTTTGATTTCTTCAGCTTGAAGTTGTTCTTTGGCTATAACTCCTGTGTTCCTTCTTGTTCCTACACACGCCCACATTTGATTTCTCCTTCCTCTCTTTTTCGTTAACGAAATCTATTTACACAACATGCAATGTACATATTACCTTATCTGTCAGTGAAACACATGATATGTGCTCTAAGAGGCAGCAGTCTCTTGTAAATGAAAGGAAATCATGGTGGAATACTAAATTGGACTCCAAAGTCTGAACTTCCAGAGCTGTTAACTGCTTGATAGGCTCACGAACGCCTCATTCAGGGCCATCATCTTCCCCTGTCATGTCCCTCACTGTGTTGATGGCAACGGTTATTGTGTCCGCGATCTATTTAGTGAGTCCAAGTAAGATTTTATTGTAATGATATGCTTTTGTAGTTGCTTAATGGAGCCATTATGTTAAAGAATCACTAACAGCCCCCTGTCAGCCCTTCCACTCTGTGCCATTATGTTTGATGTGAGTTTTGGTTTTTCTGATCACATTTTTTACTGTTTTAGTATTCAAAGTGTCATTAAGTGACCACTAGATGGAAGCAACCTAAACATTACTCTTCTTCCGGCTGTCACCTTCAGCTGGCTGAAGTTTGGAGATGACACCATCTGATGTGGGGGCGTGGTCACACTTAATGAAGCAATTAGCATCCGCCATTCAGTCGCCTGTGAGGAGCAAAGAGGAGGAAGCCTTTAAGACAACCAAATCAGCACAGTAGACAGGTGGACTACAAACCATGGATTTACTGTGGGAGGTGAATTTCCAGCACCTCTCTGACTTTTACCAGATTCCCTGAATTTCTTCCTCCTGGTATGTCTTGTAGGATGATGTTTCTCCTCCCCTTCGTGCGCCTCAAAATGTCTGCCGTCTCTGAGCAAACATTATGTTTATAATGTCATTCGGAAATCTCTGCTGTAAAATTGGTACAGAAGCGATCCAGCGACAGCTTCCTCCCTGTCTCAGGGGGATGTGGGAAAGGTGGAGTAGGCTTCTGTAATCGCACACTCCAGTAATCCACTCCTCCTCCGCCCAGGTGAACTCTGACAGCGGGGCCATTCACAACTGCAGGCCTCACGGCTATCTGTGATCTAATCATTACAGCATCCCCTCACCTCAGTGACCCCGCTACATCCATCTCTCTGTCGGCCCCCTCTCCCTCGCTCTGCCTCATCTTGTCACTTCCCTTCCCTTTCTCTCCCTCTTTCCCCATCTATATATCTTCCAGGCACTGTCTTCTGCAGTTCTCTCTGCATTCTGTCCTCACCCCGACGCTCAGTGATAGCTCGATGTTGACGGGAGAACAGAGCATATGGTGTTATGACGATGGAGATATTCTCCAAAACCAACCCTGGCAACATGAAGACCTGGTTAATTTCACCGCGAATGAATAGACTCAGAGGAATTATTCCCAGAAGGGAAAGATTTTGAATTGGCTTCCACCGCTGTCGTCTCATCATATACAGTGTGGGCAAGGATTATGTCCATATGCGCAGGCACACACCGTGTTCGTGCGGAAACACATTTTGATAGGATTGAGGACCATGCAAGTCTCAGATCTGCAGGGGTTTCAGGATACAATCTCCTCGGCCAACATGCCAGAACAATTCTGTGGTAGCCTCGGTCGAAATGTAATAGTCATGAAGAAAATGTCGTAATCCTTCTCCCTTTCTGGTCTGAAAATCCATTCTTAATCTGAGAAATGAGTGACAAACCATCCACCCGACTCTTATTTTGCTTCGAGTGCTGACTGCAGTCGACGTCATATTGTCCCCATGACGCCAAAGATGTATGTTGTGCTGACTGTACGCTGGATGTTTTGTCTCATAACGACGGTACCCGACCGCTGTGGCCTAACTCTATAACTGTGCAATCTTGAGTGTGTAGCATTACTGTGTATTGTTGCTGTATTATACTGTAAAATATGTATATAGCACTAATAAAGACATTGCTTATTCTAATATGTTGTTGTGTGATATCACACATTACATCTGATTTTCAGCAACAAAGATCTCTGGTACAACCAAGGTCTAATCAAATATGCCGCATTTTAAAGCAATACAAAACTATAAAGGCGATAGTGCAGAACATATTTAAATGCTATCCTTTGAAGAGTAGGAATGATAAATGGTGCAGTTTGTAAGATATAGCCACAAATTTAATTTAAAACTTCAGAAACAAACAAACATTATCAAATGTGACAAAAACAACAGCTATGTTAAAAATGTATTGTGTTGCACAGCTACTGTATGTCGAAATTAGCTGGTCGAGGAGCTAGCTACCGTCCATCCTGTCTTGTAATACCACTTCTTACCTCTAGAGGTGAGAGTGTGACGTTCACCCGAATTCAAGTTTCTCTTAGGGAACTAGGAGTTACTGACTCCATCCATCCATCCATTTTCTACCGCTTATCCTGTTAGGGGGGGTGGGGGTGGGGCTGGAGCTTATCTCAGCATCATCGGGCGAAGGCGGGGGACACCCTGCACAAGTCGCCAGTTCATCGCAAGGCTGACATATAGAGACAAACACCCATCCACACTCACATTCACACTTACGGGCAATTTAGAGTGACCAACTCACCTAACCCCCAGTCTGACATGTTTTTGGACTGTGGGAGGAAACCGGAGTACCCGGAGAGAACCCGCGCAGGACTCATTAAATCATAATGAGAATTAACTAAGACAAAAAAAAAATTAAGTGAGACATAAGCTTAACACAGTCCTTATTAAAGCTGTGGTAAATCATCTTTTCACCCTTGATCTTTGAGGAGCGGTTTGTTCCCAGCTTTTCCAATTGTATTACAGCACACTGATGAGCTTTAGCTCCCCCTGTAATAGAGAGTAAGAATTCCAGTATAGCTAAAACAAAATACAAAACGCAACATAACTACATGACATC
>KV751334.1:5159635-5180528 GCA_001698575.1 Mola mola | reverse complement strand
TCCAATGCCTTAAAATGGAGAGAGAAACCAGAGACACGTGGCAGAAAACGGAAGACAACCATCAAAATGGATCGAAGAATAACCAGAATGGCAAAGGCTCAGCCAATGATCAGCTCCAGGATGATCAAAGACAGTCTGGAGTTACCTGTAAGTACTGTGACAGTTAGAAGACGTCTGTGTGAAGCTAATCTATTTACAAGAATCCCCCGCAAAGTCCCTCTGTTAAAAAAAAGGCATGTGCAGAAGAGGTTACAATTTGCCAAAGAACACATCAACTGGCCTAAAGAGAAATGGAGGAACATTTTGTGGACTGATGAGAGTAAAGTTGTTCTTTTTGGGTCCAAGGGCCGCAGACAGTTTGTGAGACGACCCCCAAACTCTGAATTCAAGCCACAGTACACAGTGAAGACAGTGAAGCATGGTGGTGCAAGCATCATGATCTGGGCATGTTTCTCCTACTATGGTGTTGGGCCTATTTATCGCATACCAGGGATCATGGATCAGTTTGCATATGTCAAAATACTTGAAGAGGTCATGTTGCCTTATGCTGAAGAGGACATGCCCTTGAAATGGGTGTTTCAACAAGACAATGACCCCAAACACACTAGTAAACGAGCAAAATCTTGGTTCCAAACCAACAAAATGAATGTTATGGAGTGGCCAGCCCAATCCTCGGACCTTAATCTAATCGAGAACTTGTGGGGTGACATCAAAAATGCTGTTTCTGAAGCAAAACCAAGAAATGTAAATGAATTGTGGAATGTTGTTAAAGAATCTTGGAGTGGAATAACAGCTGAAAGGTGCCACAAGTTGGTTGACTCCATGCCACACAGATGTGAAGCAGTTATAAAAAACTGTGGTCATACAACTAAATATTAGTTTAGTGATTCACAGGATTGCTAAATCCTAGAAACAAAAAAGTTTGTACAAAATAGTTTTGAGTTTGTAAAGTCAACGGCAGACACTGCTATTTTTTTTGAACACACCGTTTTCAACTAATTGCCCAATTGCACAGCCTTAAGAGCGTGCATATCATGAATGCTGGGTCTTGTTGGTTTTCTGAGAATCTACTGCACCTACTGGTAAATTGTTTGCCATGTAGCAATAAAAAATATACTAAAAACCTGGATTAATCTGGTTAGTCACATTGGACTGCTATTATTTTGAACACTACTGTATATGCTTATATATGAATCAACAGCTGAATCAAGACTTCCTTCTGCTGTTTGGAGCTGAAACAGCCTCCAAAATGCTTGAGAAGGGGGACACAACTTTCAGGCCCAAGGTTATCAATGGTGCCGAATGCCCGACTCAGTCAATTTAGCTGTGCCGACTACTAAAAGTTGCTGAAAAAATTGACAGAGAAAGATGACACCAGTAAGCTAATCGACATGATTGATTTTTATTCCTAACAGCAAGTGCTGGTTACTTTGTGCATTCCAACTTGATACTAATGGCTTGTTTCACCTCATTTTCTTCCTGATAGCCTGGGATAGTGACATGGCTTCTCTGCTCCTTCTCCATCTCCTGCCACCCACAGCTGGCCGGAAGAGGACCAAGATAAGCCCCAGTGACGCAGTGGACAAAATGTTGCACTTTCACAAGATATGCAACAAGGTATGCATGTCTTTTTTTTTTTTTTTTTTTTAAATCCAATTAGCCGTTGTTTTATATGTATTAACTCAATTTGAAATGACTTGGAAAGGCATATTCAAACAAAAGGACTAAACTGAATATCTTCACGTTGGATACAATTCTACCAATTCCAACAATTGCTCAATTGCGAGGACTTCTTTGGGAGACACACACACACAAACAGGTTGTCATGGCTTGTTTTAACAACTCAACTTTTCTGGTGTACAGACCCGAGTGAGCAATTCAAAACTTGATAGTGTAAGGTGTTGATGTTAGCGTTCTGTTTTTTAGTCATGCTGCAGCTTGGATGAACACCTTCGGAGAACAGATGGTAGACAACCACACATCCTTGCTGTTGGTCGAACCAGGAAAAGGATTGACACTTTCTACATTGTTGTGGACAAACAGCTCCTCCCCTGCCAAGCCACAAGCACATTGGGTGCGTTTGATGAACTGTTTAAATCCCACTACGTGTTCAGCCTGTCGTATGAAGAGTACCTGGGCCAGCTCTTCACCTTCGTGCAAACAACAGTTTACATTGATGTAGCAACAACAAGTCTTAGTCTCCCAGAGTTCGTGAGTTTCATGCTAAAGTCTTCAACTAAAGTACTTAAATGTTTAAGTGTTTCATTTCTCAAGCTGTGCATGTTCCTTGCCAGTCCTTGATCTCTCATCTAAGACTTTATCACAGTTTTTAATCCTTGCACCAGCTTTAAGTTAGTTTGTGCACAAGATCGTTGTTTGGCATGGCTGTACTTCTTAAGCATTTGATAATGTAACATCATGAGTTGTACAAAGAGCTGTATCCCGATAGAAACCTGATCCCAAAACATCACTTTATGATGCACTATCCATCTTGTATCTGAAAAATTGGACCACTAATAACATATGTGGAGCATGAGTTTTGAGGCAAAAAACAGGATTTTCAAAAACATCACAAAGTCTCTTGCAAAAAAACATCAAATGTCTATTGTGTATCATATTCAACATGTATTGAGTATGGACTTATGAGATCTATTAATGTGGACAATGAGGACTATGGTGATGTGTTGGCTCGAGCTTTGCATGTTGAGTCTGTATCGCAAACATCCATTAAACTAACTGGGTTACAATCAGTGGGACAGAGTACAGGGTATAGGATTGATAATTTGCAGTGAGATTGAGATTGATGAAATGCCTGCGTTTTGCAGAATAGAAAAATAATATTGTTGACAGTATTATCTGCTTCCTTGTGAACAAGCTTGTGGTTGACCATTTCAGTGAGCATTTTCATGCTTACAAAATATTTGAAAGCGATGAGAAAGATGTTGTTAAAGCAGACTTGTGTCTTGTCAGTCTTGTGATTTCTAAGCCCTTCGATTTACAAAGTGCTTATGGTGGAGATGAGAGCCAATATATTGTGCCATTATTTTCTTTGTAAATGTGTAAGTTGTGCCTGATCTCATTACTGTGCTAATTTCTATGGTGCTGGGAAGTTATTTATTTTTGAATAAAAAAAGATTAATGTTTGATAAAATGATTTTATTACTTGCTCACTGTTGCTGGTCAACACATTTGAATTTATGATGTAACAGTAAGAAGTGTGTGTTGTGTATGTTAACTTTCTGTAGCCTTGCAGGTGATTACAAGAATTTTCAGAATTGGTGACTTGTATGTTAGGATAGTAAACACACAATTACACTTTTAATGTATTGTAAAACAAAAAAATTAATGTTAATTAACACACTAGTGAAAGGAAATAACACGATTTTAGGGTTAAAAAAATACAATTTAATGTGTCATAAAATAACACCAAGGGTGTCAAATATTTAACACTATCAAAGAGTTAAAGTATTAACAGTATTCAGTGTATTTTTAACTCAGAATCTGTGAGAATTATATAAACTCGGAAAAAGTGTTAACGCTGTGTGAGTTGAATTTTAACACATGGTTTTGTGGCGCACTCTCCTATTGCACATGTTAAGGCAGGGCAACATGCGCGTTCACCATCCTTACTGATACATTGATTGTTTGAAAGTCATGTCTTGAACAGGGATTTCAGTCCTACAGAGGCCTTTACTGTGAAGCAGGATTTGCGGTTGTCCAGGTAACTTCAGTGTTAACTCTGTCTGTGTTCTTGGTATTACAAAGCTGGTTCGCCTCTTACTGGGCTGCATCGCCATGGTAACTGATGCTGTTTCACTAACCTGCTCTGAGGCAGGATGTGTCCCAGTTAAGAAATAAATGTGTAAATAAAAGGACCAACCGCTGGCCAATTATCAGGAAAATGAATGAATAAATTTCCTGTCAAAGTCACTTCATTGTGGTTGGTGTAGTTGGAGAGGCTTTAAAGTCTTGAACTTGTTGCAGATACGACTATACTGCTTTGTGCAGGTCTCTGATTTAGAGAGATACTAAACAAATAAAAATAAGGTTCCAGCAATGAGCAGGGGTCTAGTCAGGATAACTATTAGGCAGCATCCCAGTTCCATTTAATATTTCCTCATGCCTTGATCTGCCTTCGCCATCTTACTTGGTATCTCAAAGCTCTTATTTTTGCTAAAGAGACTATGGAGGGATCCCTGAGGAGCCATGAGCGAGGAGTCAGGACACACTCGTTATTGATTGGACGCTGCAGCTGATCTGGCTGATCTGCAGTGCCTGTGTTTTTGTAGCACATCTGAACAATGAAAGGAGCACAAACAACTCTCTTCAATGATTACAAAGATTTTTATTATCATCAATTGTGATTCCTGTTAACATTGTTTATGAAAACAGATGAGACAGAGCCGAATGTGTCAGCCAGAAACCCTTTTCACATCATTGATAGTATTTCCAATCAGAGACGAATGGGACTGATAATTGCTGAGAGGCAGGTTTGATGTGTTACTGAAATTCAATATTTCCTGGACATTTCAGATAATAAAATTATTTCCACTATTAATACTTATACTTACTAATACTTATAGTCCCTAACAGTAAAACATTTTTGAAGAATAGAAATAATGCAAATGCATTCTGCCAGTAGAAACAGTTCCTGTGCTTCTAAGCTGCAACCATGAGATCAAAGTTCCTAATAGTTAAAAGTTTGTCCATCTCAGCATTACTGTTCACATTTGGCGACGGTTCGCACACACTGATCATTCTGTAGCTCAGAAAGGGATTTGTGATGCCCGCTGTCCCATTAAAACTGGTCACCACTCGTGCTATGCATGAGTCCCTACTCTCCTGAGCACCAGAGCCCATATTTGACGTCCATCAACCACGTTGAGCCACAATGGAATTGACACTTTTTACGTTTCAACCCTTTGCTGCGTGTGCACAGGCACTGGAGCGTTGGGCGTCTGGTGCAGAGAGAGCAGCACAGTCTTTCTTCTCACTCGTCACCGCCCTCTGATCTTATCACTCTATGACATGCTGAGTTAATTGTGCGGATGTTGTTTATCATCACAGCATATAGAGGAGAGGCTGAAGTCTTTCACAGCTATTTTCTTGTGTTAATGAAATGTGTTTTTGTAAAGAGGAATATCATACCACCTTAGTGGAGCTTACATCAATGTATTGCTCCGAATGTGTCTTCTGTGGCCACGGCAATAATGTGCTGTATGAAAAGCCAGTTTTGAAACCATAGGAAGCAATTATTTGACAAGAAAAGAAATGACACAAGACCAATATGTTCCAGCCAGGTGAGAATCCTGGATGTGCACCACTTAATCACCAGCGGGGAGATACTGACCTCGTAACATCGCTGTGGAGGCTCTCCGGTGTCCTGTTCTCCAAAGGAATCTGTACATTTGAAAAATGGCAGACTTGAAAGTATTCATTAGTCAGTCGAGCACTGAGATTAAGCTGCTAAAAGAAGTGTGGTTTAAAAAGAAAGATGTGGGCCAGAGGAGAAAAGATAACTTTTGACCCCCTCAAAAGAATCACTTCTAAAGGGGCGGGGATGTGAATGTCCAACAATTTCAGTCAAGTTCTATGAAGGCGGCTTTGTCCATTAATGGCCGTGCTGCATGTTGAGTGTGGAGAAAACCACTCTGTGGCCGCTGTAGGAAAAAAGAACACTGATCAATAAGTTCTGCGCGTGGCTCAATAAGTGCATTGATCATCACACAAACAAAGCATCGCAGTCAGAGCGGGAAAAGAGTGCTGCAGCAAGGTCAATACCTCTCAGCCCAATCTGATGGAAGTCTGTTTAAGATCCTCTCTCACCCTCTTGCACAAGATTAAAAAGACGCAAATGATGCCCGGGTCTCTTAAAACAGCACTGCAACACACAGAACTAATGTCCATAGAGAACAGATGTTTTGTGCCAAAGGATAAAAAATGATGACTTACCTAACTATTGTACACATAAAGACTTGACACTGATAATGGTAGATATTTTTCTTTCTCTTTTGGCCTTCTGTAGCATTTCACTGAACTGAAACTGAAAGATGTTGAGAAACTTTGTGTGGCATAAACCTCCACTCGGGGTGTCGCGTCAGGTCAGTTCCAATGACAGAGAGGCAAGAGGCAAGCCGGGATTTTAGCTTAATTAAAGACAAAAAGAAGAGCGTGTTTGACGTGTCACTATTGTACATGCAAAAATTGTGGCGCAGTACGAGAATGGTCATGTTGATCAGTTGTTTTTCATTAACACAATAACAACGTTTTTAGTTAACATCTGTGGCATCAATATACTGTAGTGCTTCATTAAGTCAAATAAAGGTTATCTCTGAATGGGATCCTGGCAGTCTTAGGTGTTGCAAATTAGTCGTCAATGAAAATAAAGTAACGGAAAGGAGGTGAAAGTCACCAGGAAAGATTCTGATAAATTGTCAAAATTAGCGAAGGAGGAACAGTGAAAAATCTTTGTGATTGCCAGAATTATACCAAACCTAAACTCTACTCGGCTTGTTTAGGATATGAGCCTGTAGCACTGCTGCTCCGTTTGTCAGTGCACCCATACTATAGGTGTGGTCAAAAACATGTCTGCCTACTCAGATGATGTTTGTTAACAAATCATTTTTGCAAATCGCACTCCTTGTGTCAGTCTACAAATACCTCTAAAGCTCTGGATCAAAATTAGCTTAACATAACTTCTCTTAACTTCTCTCTAGAAGACAAACACACCAAAGCTTAATTTACTTGGTGTGGAAATATTATTTAATTAGTGGCGCAAGTTCATTCACAGCCTCCATCTCTGACTCAAAATGTGTTCTCCTAAAATGCTCCCCTGCTTTGTCCTGGTGTTTAACTTAAAAATGTATTTATTAAGGGTGCATGGATATATCAACTCAAAATTGGATCTGGCTGATATTAATAATTGTATTGGCTATGCTGTCCTGACACCGAGATACAGCTTTAGACACATAGCTTTTGTCACAGGGCAGAAATGAAAATAAAATAAAATGGATACACTCACTGCCCCACGAGACACTTTCCAGCAGTCATTTCCTCAACGTACATTACAGGGTGGAGATAATCCAGCGGCGCTGGATCGTTTGCTGCTCGGTGTTTTCGTGATGCCTCCTCGTAAGGTCAGCCGGCAGCTGCTGGAGGTGATGTATCTGGGATGAAGTCTCTTCCCAAACGTTATCAACTCTATTTTAATTCTCCACGCAGCATGGTGCCTTGACACCTGGGCTGAACACATGGTTAGAATTAGGGCCACTGTAGGGGACCTTGACAAACAAGTGACTTTGACTGAATTTATCAGAGTGTCCCTGGAGTCAGATGTCTCGCCGATACCTGGCTGTGGTCGGAGGAAAGGTTTTTTAGTTTGTGTCGCAATAAGTTTAAAAGCTGTGACAGAGTTTCACTTACATTTTTTCAAAAAAATGCTACCTGCAGATTTTTTAAACTTGCTATGAAATTTATTGCTTATATTTATCTTTAACATTTGACTAAAGGTGGTTTATGTAATGTTTTTATTCTACAGCATTTAGCATTTAGACAGGCAAACGGTCATTGTCAAATTGAATTATGTTAAATAGATTAAATAATTAAAAAAAAAAGAAAGCTTAAGAAATAAAAAGAGCAATTATACAGAAAAGATCTAAAGCCAGTTGAGTTTACTTTAACTTCCATAGACGTGGTGCAGCACGCTGAGGAGTTTTCAAATTATGAAGTCTTGGATTTAATTAGTTTCGTGGATTTAGTTTGGATTTCGATGGATCTGAATCAAAAGGAGAATGTGAAATATCCAATAAAATTGATTTAGCATAAGATGAAATATAAAGGGGAAAAGTGAGGGTATAATCATTTATTTTTATTACCTCAGTTGATATACAAGATGCACACGTCAAAATGATGCTAACTTTCTTTACTTCCTCCAGTCAAACCTTTAAAACAAAAAAAAAAGGACGGAGCGCGTTTGGCTGCAGCTGTGGTTTGAGTATTTCAGGTTATGGATGAAATGTTGAATATCTGACAAGAGCCACTATATAAACTTTGAACACAGGCTCAGTGGGAGACATCAATAGTTTTGAATATTTAATAGAGTCCCTCCGACAATGCATACCACTGAAACAAATCTTTACCGGATTGAATTCCACATAAATAGCACGGAAATATCACCCAGGCTGGTGCACAGACTTTCCTGCCATGGTTTTGTTCGGGTAGTTTTGTTGTTAAGGGCTCCTGTTATGACACGTCAGCACTTCTTCAGCTGCACCTCAAGTGTCTGTTGCAGCAGATATAAATAAAACTACACAGGAAACTTTAAGGCTGTGGAGCGTTTCTCATACAATTTCTCGTTATCGATGCCGATCACTTGGTAATATCAGAAAAAGTGTAAATATTTCTGCAGAAAGCTTTTATTAACATAATGCCAACGAAAATCTAACATTCACAGTTAAAATTCAATAAACAAACAGTATGTACCTACCTGTGCTCAAAAAACCATCAACACAGTTTCACTTTTAAACTTTTATTCACTTAAATTCTCAAGTGTTAAAGCAAGAACAAAACATTTATAATGTCCTTTGGTGGGATTTCATTACACTTTATTTATACTGTATATGTAAACTGATATTCTTTGATGCCAGCACGTTGCCAATACAAAGGAAATTCAACTGCACAACTAAAGGTAATATCAAGAAATAATAACAAAAGAATTGGAAGTGAAACGAAAATAAAGAGTTGCGTCCGCGTTTGGATGTCTTAAATAGATACATTAAAGGTTGCCTCTTTTCAGTCACAGTTCAGCAAAGATACAAAAGGACTACATTACTCTTTATTTGTCTGCAAATTGCAAATACACTGATGGTTTTCTATTCACTTCTTGTCTGCTCAGGTGAAAACTATCCTCTGAGCATGGGCGTCGCGAGCGTGGAGGCTCTGAGAAAGAATCAGAGGGGAGAAGAGAGGAAGGGGCTGCTTACACATGTGCATCACTAACATTGGACAGAGAAATCTTTCACCCAACAGGGGTTTATAGAGTAACGTTCACAAAAGCACAGGTCTGTGGCAGCATGGCGGGAAGGGGGCGGGGCTGGAGCATGGGAAGGAAGGAGGGGTCGAACAGGAGGAAGGATGAGATAGAGCTCAGACAGGAAGCGAGGTGGTGGCGTTGGTGGTGTTGACACGCGTGAGGTTTTTGTGTCACAGTCCGGACAGATTTCCTTCTATCCACAATACACTGACAGCAAAGAATGCGTCTGCGTTTCCTCCTCTGTGTGACGTTTTACCTTTTTTTTTTTTTTGAGATTTCTTCGGCGTCAATCCAGCCAACATTTACTCGCAGAAACATCTCTCGGCGTGGGGGTGGGAATTGGTGGCCACTGCTGGCTCGTGCTGATTGGGCACAGCTGTTGTTGCCGTGACAATGAGAGAGGAAGTGAACATGTCTGTCATATTCAGGTATCCCTTTGCAAACTGGGAGGAGCTGGTGTGGCTTAGAGGAGGAGAGGCTCTCATTTTACTCTCATTAGGCAAATGCTCAGTTACTCTCTGTTTAAATAATATCTGTCATTTTTAGAAGTATATGTTTCTTTTTTTTAAATCTCTATATATATATTCTTTGAAATCAAATGAAATGTTTTTGCACTCATTTGTCTGGCACATTCCCTTTATTGTCAGTGTCTGCTGAATCAGTGAAGTCCAGAAAGCTCATGGTTGTCCTTGTTTAATGGTTGGTTATTTAAATGAGGGAGGGGGGAGTTAAGGTGAAGGCGGTGGAGAGTTCTCACTCCAACCGGGTCACGAGTCTGTTTAGAGCAGCGCTGAGACCAGCAGCAGCAGCAGCATGGCGGTGGACGGGGGCATCAGAGGGACGTGGCCCGAGTTGTGGCCCCTGCAGCCCCCCAGCTCCGTTTCGCAGCGGGGCTTCTCGCACTGTAGGCCCGTGTAAGCGGCGGGACAGATGCAGCGGACGTTGTTGACACACACCCCGCCGTTCTGGCAGCGCTCAAGCTCGTTGTCACACACCCGGGCTGTCATGTGGAGACAGGAGACAGCAGTGAGAGTCAAACACGTGACAGAGAGATATTTTGGATGAGCTGTCATGCATCAAAAGTATATTATAAAAGCTCTTATTCTGAAAAAATAATGTCATATCATCATCTACTCAGTTGCCCCATTAGGATCGAATGAAAAATCATCCAGGTGGTAAAATTAGAAAGTCTCTCATTAAATCTTTTCTTCAAGTAAAGTGCCAACACATTTTATTATAAAAAATCAGCTCTTCAAGGCGGGAAACTTCTTCCTGCGAGTCTGATGAGAAGATCATTACCGCTGCCATGGGTGCTTTGTGCTGGACTCTTTTTTCAGGCAGGGACCTGTATCTACCACGCTAATTAGCTTCTGATATATAATACAGATGTAAGATTGCGACCAATATTGTCAGTCTGGTTTTGCATTGTAAAACATCTGCAATTACACTTATTATATTAAAAAGTAATTTCTAAGGGCTTTCTTGAAAACAATGGTTGTGGTTTACACACTCATTCTTAAAAACATAACACTGATTAAGTTTTACATTCTCCTATGAAATGAAGGAATAATAAACCAAAAAAAAACAAAAAAAACAACCCAGCACATTTCTGTCTAAGCCCCAAAACCTTTTATAGATTAGATACCCGACACCCACTTTCAGTTAATCTCTGTATGTAAACGAGGCAACATTTTACTGTTGCGTGTAAAGTTAAATACAGCCTTGTGACAAAAACTCCTGCAGTTTCCTACCAGCCTGAAAGGTTTTTCCACCCAAAACAACAGTGACTTTAGACAAACCGAACGTCAGGTGAAAATTGGAATATATTTAGAGCTGGAACGCCGAGGCCACTCTATTCCCAGAGGAGGCAAGCTGTCAAGCAAGCTGGAGGCAAAAAGAGCAGCGCAGCGCAAACTAATAAACCAAGAGAGACAAATAAACAGTGATAAACACAGGGGCCACTTCTTCCCATTTCAGTCCTTTATGGGAGTAGAAAACAATGGAGTAAGCAATCTCTGAACTCTATGGGACATAAATATCACAAAAACAAATATCAGGCCTCTTTCCTAATAATATAGGATTGGATGCATACTGTCTCCCAGGAATAGCCAAATAGGCCTTTGATGGGAGCCTTGCTTAGAAACATTGACTGTGTGGATTTATTCCACATCTGTTTTGTTGGAGAAAAGGATGCCGCTGTTCAGATCAGTACGTTTCGCTTCAGGCCACAGCTTAGCAATTACCATACACAACTAGATCCAAATAATATGTCTGAACTCGATCTTTGTCTCTTTTCTCCCACTGACACATCAATTCCACGAGCAATTCCACCACTCAACACAAAGTAAAACAATGATTCAATACAAACAAGAAACAAAACAAAACAAAACATATTTCACAGGCTTCTCTTCCTTTTGTTTCCTGCTCGTGATCAGGCAGATCATTAAATGAAATAATCTTTTTTTTTTTAACTGCCTCGTGATCAATACACAAGAGAAATTCCTTTAATTGGACAATGACCTTTCCTCTTGTTCATTGTGTCCCACCTTGTGTTCATACTATTGGCTGTAAAAGCTTGAAAAGATGTGTGCACATTTCAAGTAAACTGTGAGCGACAGGCCTCAGCATGTGGGACCTGAATATGCTGTAGGCAAGAGATGCTAAATGTTGGCATTTTTAAAATGTGCACCTGTACCATACTACTTCAATCACAATACTACTGATGTGCAAGGCACCCCTTAGCATGCTAAGTCTTTCCTGACACACAACTGGCCCTATAGCAGCTATGGCTGATGAACAGAGAATCATTTTAGGCACAAATATATGCAAATATTATACTTGTATGTATGTAAGTATGTCACACTGCATCATTTGTTCAGGCCATCTGAAACTGATGCAGATGGTTTATCATTGAAGGGACATTAAACAGTTGTCCATCTGGTGAGGGCCTGTGACATATTGTTGATTTCTGAAAAGCTGGAGATGATCATGGGCTGTATAACATCATCTTAATATGAAGTGGAAGTGCCACAAAAAGCTTTGCGACAACTTCATGACACTGGATTTGATTTGATTTTCACTTATGTGTCCTGTTTTTATGGCCCACATCACTATGACTTTACAAGAAAGCTTTGTTAATTGTTACTAAGAGTGTGTCCTGGAGCATTTTGGATTTTTTTGTCAATATTTATTGCTATTTATCCCCCCAGTGCACCTCCAACTAACTCAATCTAAGTGTTCCTTTAAAAAAAAAAAAAAAACTATACTCAAACTATAGGATGGTATAATTGGAAGTAAACAAAGGAGAGCTTTGAAGTTGACGTTTATACCCATGACCAACAACAAGCAACTGAAGCTCAGTGTTAGCAGAACTACTGGTTGAATACACCTGCTGCAAGTATGGATGTGCTAAAGATGAAGCTATTCATTCTGAAACACATAATCTTTACAATCTTTACATCCCTACAGCAGCGACATTTGCAATGTCTTTGAGAAATTTTGTCAGAACGAACGTATGAGTTCTTGACAAAAATTTGTTTAAAAGGTCACAGTGACCTTGATCTTAAGTCTTTGACCCCATTAAAATAAAGTTTAAATGAACTTTTGTTTCAAATTTGAAAAAAAAAATCCCGCTAAGTGTTCCTGAGATATCACATTCACAAGCATGGGACAGACAGAGGGACGACGCCTCCGACGATGGTAGTGACCGTTGCAGAGGCGTGACGACATAATATCAGTACAGCGTTATGTGGAATAATAGAAAAAGAGATATGCAGCAAGGATATTCTCCTCAGGTAATATCTAGTCTAACTTTAACTGGTTCACTGTCTCCCGGAGAGCAGGCTTAGACTAAAAAACAGAAACATGTGAATATGGCAAAATGGCTTATTCCTTTTCGAGATGTTTTTAAAGACATGGATGACTCAGAAGTGAAACTCTCAGCCCTGTCCTGCAGCTCTTGTTAACTGGGTTTTTTATCTTTACATCGAGATCCGAAGAGGGAATTTTCCTATTTGAAGGTTAATTTATTTTAAAAATAAGTCCAGTGAAGCTCAACACTGCATAGCAGGCTGTTAACTTCAAAGGAGGTCTCAGGTAATGGCCGATCCCTGCAGGCAAAGTGCTTCATTGGCTGCCAGTTAAGCAATGCTAATAGCCAAATTGAAACAGAGATATTGATTAAAAAAAACAAAAAAACAACAACATAATAACATCAATAGCAAGTTTGTTAAAGATTTACAAGAGAGCCTTTGAGATCAAAGGAGTGAGCAATATGTGAAGGTGCAGAAAGTAAAAGCACAGGGCATTAGGGGTAATGACCTGATCCATGTGCCAGCCTATGTCTTTGTTCCTATGGAAAATGTGCAAATGAAAAAACAATAAGGGCTACAATGTGGTTCATACAGTTTTGATGAGGGGTCCCGGAGCTGAAAGCCGGGAGACTCACCGGGTGGGATGAATTATTCTGTACGCACCTTTATCTCTCCTCAGTCTCTCACATTAAGTATTCCCCTGGATGTAAACACAGTCAGCGCAGGCAGTAAATTACAAGATTTGCAGCGTTTGCTTTCGATATGAGTGATAATATTTAGAGAGGGGACCCGATGAACTAGGTGTGCCTGTCTGGGACTGTGATGTGTTTGACGAGAGATTTCGGTTTTAATTGCATTCTTCAGTCTGCATGCAGATACGAGTCTCTTCCAGGCACAGAAACACTGTGGTGGCATGGAGGCAAGGTCACGACTGAAAAGTAGCTCCTCCTCACATTTTAAACTCTTCGTGGAAAATAGAACAAATTCACGTTTAAATGAAACAACAATGTATATTTTCCAATGTTGACATGTTTGTTTTTAGGAGGTCAACAGTATATAAAGAAATCCATAGTGGAGGCAGAAACACCTCTTTTTCCACCGCAGCCTCAGCGGACCAGAATGCACTGCAGTCATGGGCTTTCATCTTCGCAGCTTGTCAGGAGTGTAAAATCCAGTGAGCTCTTAACCAAAACAAACAGACACCACAGCATTCGCCCTTCTAATGCGCAGCACAGGGCGTGCCTTGAAGTCTCAAAGGAAATACGCTTACAGTAACAACATAGATTGGCGCAAAAGAGCACACCAAGATAATTCATTAAAATTTAATTATGAAGAAGCATAAAAATGGACTTTTATATAAATCTTTTTAAGTGCTGCAGTCTAAGTGTGGATTAAAGAAGAGTAAATGTTTCAGGCAGTTTGTGCAACTATGTTTGTTTGATTATCTAATTACAGTTTCATAGATAATCTGAAAAAATAACACCTTCACAGGCACTATTTGCTTTGCTCTTGTCTAAACTTCTTAAATTTTTGTTTTTACTCTCCCTGTAACTTCTTCAGTTAGTAACTCCACCAAGGAGGTTACGTGTTTGTCTGCATTAGTTAGGTTATACGTTAAAAGAATCATTCAAAAAGTTATGATGGATTTTGTTGATATTATTAGGTGAGGTTGGAAATGGCCTAGGAAACATTGATTTGATTTTAGGTGGTGAACATAATCTGGATCCAGGTTGTAAAGATTTTTTGGGGATAAAGGACATTTTTAAGTCACTCCTCTGAAGAATCCTCCAAGTAAGAATACAGACCTCCAGCAATCATTAATACAAAGCAGCATGGTGATGCCACCATAATTCTAACACAAACTGCACTGTGAATAAAATCTGCAGGTCTGCTGACATATGGGAAGGGCCTTGGCGGAGGTCTGCTCTTTCTAGTTAATGATGTTCTGTGCCTCAGTATTCACAGCAGCTGATGTTCTGAATCAGGGGCGGAAGTTTTAGGTTGTTTGGTTTTGATTACATTTTTTTTAAGTTTTTTTTTCCCTTGCCTACATTTACTGCATACTGTTTGTCTAACTTTTAATTTTGACAGGAGTAGGACTGTACAGACCCTCAAGGCTTCCCTTACCTCCTGGTACTGTTCTTATCACCTGCTATATAAATCAAATCAAATCACGTAATGAGTCAGAGGCACTCATGCTATAGGACTTTCTATAACAAGTACTGTACTTAAGTATGTACATTGCACAAAGTGTAATCTGCTACCGAGTCAAAACAGGAATAGAATTAAGCATGACATCATTAAAAAAGCATAAACAATATGATATACAATATGTGCCTAACAGGTGACAAGCTGGTTTGGCAAAATGCTAAATGCTAAAATTCACACGGTGGATCCTCAGTGTCGATTTCTACACCAACTACATGCTGATGAACCCACAGACTGACATCCAGACAGGTGATTATGTCCAATAAGAAGTAAGTGTGCTGTGTTCAGTAACTCTGCACTGTTACTTTTAAAGGAAAAAGACAGCATTTTACACAATCTCTATGTTCTTTATTTCTAAATCCTGTATGCAATTGTGAGGGATATGAACATATTCATTGCAATATTTAGGTGGCCACAGCTCAGTCTGTGCCTCTCCTGCAGTCTTGTCTTATGTGCTTATCCAGTTTGCTGAAGCACCTATTACAAAACATACAGTAGCTGGCTCAGTGTCTGCAATGAGGCAAGAATGCTGCAGGTTTTCATCAATGTACTTAAACTAAACTACTTTTTTTGCAAGCGGTTCCTTTTTTTTTTTTTTTCTTAAGATCCTTTTGCTTAAACGGAAAAAGTGATTATTATTTGAAGATGCAATTTATCTTCTCTCAAAGTTTATTAGTGTATTTATGGCCTGTATTGTATTTATTTGCTGTGTCTGAGTTTGGAGTTTTCACATGACTGGTCACAATCACAGACTTGAGAGTAGATCAGAATGTTTCAGGCTCTATGATTGATTCATATGATGCTGAAGGGATCATACTAATTTTGCCCAGTTGCTGAAATTCTACAATTCTCTGTTTTAATAGCTATAACCTCATATGCAAAGGAAATAAAAGCCTCCATAAGAACTAAATCCTTGAAAATCATGTCACCTTATGATATTGAGATGCCATTCCTTTAGGACTCGTTTATTAACCAGGACTGAGGGGAAGTGAATAGATGGCATGGCGGTTAACCACAGTTTCATCTGTGCTTCATTTACATTAGAATTAGTGGTGGATTAATCTGAAAATAAGACACTGTTTGCTGGTGGGTTTGTTTCCGAATCTCTTTCTTTAAGAGAGTTGAACTCCTTCATCATGAGGTGTGTTCTTAGGTGTATCTTGCTGCCCTGCTGTAGGTTTGTCACTGGTGACATTTCAAAACTAAAAAAAAAAATTAAAAATAACACACCAGGCATGTGGTGCAAAATGGCCGGGGGAAACACAAACGGGAGACAGTAACAAATAGGCTGGAAGTGAACATGACCTGCGTTCCTCTTTCAAAAGAACGTTGGTGTTGGCTGACATTGTCCTGCTGCACACTAATGAGTGAGGGCGATGGCTACTCAAACAGTTCACAGGCAGCCTGTAGAGCCGTCAATATTAACTCAGCTGTTGTTTTGTTGGTGTGCGACATGGCTGAATGACAGAGTTGCTGAGCAGCGCACGTCCTGCCATGCCGTTGCTGTTTCTCTGTTGGAGCCATTTAGGCGTCTTGCTGAAATTAAATTGTGAATGCAGCTGCAGCAAGTGTGAAATGCAGATTCCAAGAGTGGATCAAACAGCTTAGTATACAGGGTTGGCTCGTGTTATGGGGTGAGTGTTCGTCAAGGCGGCTGAGCGGTCCTGCGCATGTGCAGCACATTGTTCCAGCCAAAGCTCAACAGTCACACAGAGAGGAGACAAATCTGAGAGAGACAGCAGAGAGAGAGAGAGAGAGAGAGAGAGAGAGAAGACAGAGCTGTAGGAAGCTGCGTGGAGAGGGTTCTACTTACATTTGCAGCCATCGTCCCACAAATAGCCGGGTAGACACTCCTGACACTTGGGCCCTGTAGTGCCCTCCTTACATATACAAAATCCTGTGCCATTACAGCGATCACTGACTGAGCCAAAGGGATTACAATTACACTCTGGAAAAACAAGACACACAAACATACACACAGGCTGGAAACAGGGTGGTGCTTTGACTTTCTGGCACACGTCGCACACCACAGTCCTCGAGCTAAATTATAAGCTCAGCTACTAAAAACGCGCTTGATTATTTTCAACAATTCAAATACAGGAGAAAATGCTACCATTTCAACTGTAATGGGGACAGAATGAGAGAAGAGTGAAGGTGATTATAGTAATGAAATCATTACAGCATATTTGTAATTACTATAACATTGATTTTACTCTTCTACAGGTATCTGCATGCAATGAGCAGTTATGCAAAGTATTATCACTAGCTTTGGATAAAGTTGTACAAAGAGGGCCAATCTGCACATGATTTACTGAAATCTGATTCACTCATTCAGGTAGCGACAGAGAAGAGATGAAAAGAGGAGAGGAAATGTGATAAGCTGGTATCAGATGGAGAATAGCATGAAACGAAGACAAAGAGGGTTGTAGAGCAATGAGGATACAGAGAGAACATTGAAATGGGCATTGTTGTTCTTTAATTCTAATTTTCTACACTGCACAGGAATGTTAAAGAATCTGGCACACCTCCCTCTCAGTAACAGAAGACATGGGTCAATAGCCACATACTCCTGAAACTCTCCTTCTCATTAAAAACAACCTATTCTATCCTCTCAACTGACCTTCCAGCTCTCCACAGAGGCTGGAGGACTCCACAGTCTAAATGACACGTGCTAGTGCTGCGCTGGCCTCATGTGGCTGCACCAGTGTGACATCTGCAGGCACGGCGAGTGACAAACCGGGGGGGCGGGGGTCAGCGTGAGAGAGGCAGGGCGACAGAGGGTTTGGCACGAGGTAACGCTTTGGTGACTCTTCACACCTCGTGATGGTTTTCAGCTGCTGCTCCTCAGGCCATTTCATGTATATGACATATGCACTTGTGTGGCACTTTTGACTGGCGGTGTGAGTCTGCTGCGACTTTTCTCTCAGAATTCTTGTTGCCTGTCAGAGTCGAGCCTCAGGACTCTCAAACGCACCTGGCATTGAGTACTGAAGACTCGCACTCCACACGCTCACCAAAAAAATCCAACAGGGAGGTGATATGAATGCTGCATAAATGTCATGCACAAAATAGAGACACCAGATGAAGGAGGCCGTTTAACGTTAAAGATGACAATATCTACAAGTCATAAAAAAATTGATTTTTGCCAGCCCAGCAGTTATCACCATTTTTAAATGAGCACTGTTTATCGTTTTGCTACAACACTGTAAATAGGAACAGAACGTAATTATTTGCTGACACAAAACGCAGTTTAGTTAAAGGGAATACGCTTATTTCTTATGTCTTTTCTGCAGGTTGACATGTTGACACGCGAGCTTTCATTAACAGAAAGACTGGACAAAAGGGAAAGAATATCCTGTTTCCTCTGTTTACCTGGCAATCTGTAACTCTAAGAAACAGCCCTGCACAAAAGGCTCATTTATATTTTATTTTTATCTATTTATATAGAAGGACTTAATATAACTTGCTATTAGTGAGCTTTAGAGGTGCTGGTAGAAAGATTTGTTAACTTTGGACAGTGCCGGGTTATCTGTTCCTCTTGTTTCCGCTATTTATGCTTAAACTCTCCAATTTTTCTACCTACTTTAGGTGTTTCATTTATTTGTGGACATGGGGCGGCACAGTGGTGCAATGGTTAGCACTGTCACCTGGGTTCGATTCCCGGGTCAGGGCGTTTCTGTGTGGAGTTTGCATGTTCTCCCTGTGTCTGTGTTGGTTCTCTCCGGGTACGCCGGCTTCCTCCCACAGGCCAAAAACATGCAAAACTGGGGGTTAGGTTAATTGGTCACTCTAAATTGCCCGTAGGTGTGAATGTGAGTGTGGATGGTTGTTTGTCTCTATATGTCAGCCCTGCGATGAACTGGCGACTTGTCCCCACCCCCCCCCGCGACCCCTAACTGCAGATCAGATCAGTCTGCCCTTCACTAGCAGCTACAAACCAACCGCCATGTACTGCATCAATAAAGACCACCGTGCAGCCCCAAACTACTGAAAAAACTGTGCCAATCGCAAGTCCGAATGCAGATAGTGAAATCACACCTGACTCGAATGACTGAAAATCCCTAAAGCGTCCGGTTGATGGGTTTCTGACTAAAGCTGAAGGACTCCATAAGACCTATGTTCTAACAAGAAGGTTAATGAGTGAAGTGAAGCAGAAGAAGCAAAAGAGGAAGATGAAAAGAGTACTGAAAGACATACAGGCTTGAGGGTGTTTGGATGATGAAGCAGAGGGTGTGAAAGGTGACACTTGATTTGGTGACCAGTCAGAGACAGGAAGTGAGGCGAAGAAAGAGTTTGTGTGTGTGGAAGCAGGGCCGGGTGGGGGCGTACCTATGCACACATTTTCATCGTCCAGTTCTGCCGAGGCATTGTGGTAGTAGCCCAGCTTGCACAGCTGGCAGTGCTGGCCCCTAGTGTTGTGCTTACAGCTCACGCAAATGACGGTGTTTAGCAGCTCGATGTAGCTGCATCGGTTGGAATGGCCGAAGCACTCGCAGTCTTGCAAGGAGACAGGAAGTTTGAGGAAGAAAGAGAAAGAGAGGCAGAGAAACGCGGTAGGGAGCGTTGAAATTGTTGCTGCGAGTTCTGCGACAGAGGGGTTAGCAAGAATTTAAGCGAGGCGCCACGGCATGCGAGGTTAATAAAAGGAGACTGTATTGCAAGGGAGAAGGAGGTGATGAGAGGGGAGTGTGACTCATGATTTGTCTGGCATGACCACAGCCAGAGTTAGATATAGAGACAAAACATTTAAAAAGAGCATGGCACATTAGTAGTAGGACTCATAGAGATCACATCACTTCAAGCACACCACAATATGAGGCTCCGACATGATGGCACAGAGACACTGTCACATCAGAAACACCATACAGCACATGGCAACTCGAACCATGGATGAGATGGACCTTTCAGCTCGGGACATGGTGTTGGAGAGTTTGGAAAGTCTCACTGATCTCTTGTGGTTGATCTGGTTTTAGTATCTGGTAATGGGAAAACTTTAAATGGTCGTTTTATAATGCAAATCCCTGCCAGGGAATGTATGACGAATTTCAAGAGGTGAAACCTTTTGCTCATTGAGTAAATATCTCTGAAAGAGCTGTTTTTAAAGGCTTACTACAACCAAACTTACACAGTCTAGAAGGAAAGTGTGTGTATGGTGAGCTACAGCTGGCGTGTCATTGCCTGCTACGCACTGTTATGTCATGCTGAATTAGGTACATGGGGCTGTAGCTGGACTGGAAAACCCAATGCTGCAGTCTGTGACAGTCACTGGCAAATCTGGCCAAAGGAGGGAAGAATAGGAACAGTGCAGCTCCAGCTCAGATACTCTCACAATGAGGATCAGTCCACCACGGTGAGTGACCACTGACACCGTGTGTCACAGTGCAGACACATGTGAATGAGGGAGGGTGGAGGATGGGGCTTTTGTCCAAGGGAATGTGGTTATTAAAGACCTCTATTGGGGTCATGTCTCCTTGTCTGGCTGCTAACAACCCAACAAGGCTTGGAAACGAAGGAGCAGCAACGGTACTCCACTCCACCTTTCAGATAAAGCAGAAAGTCTTGTCTGAGTGTAAGCGTAGATCTTCTACTTTAGATGACTCACAGACGTACTCTCAGAAGACGAATAATCTCTTTTCAGACATAGGCTGAGGTCATAAATCATGCATGCATGGGGAATAAAAGGTTCAAATCTTGGAAACACAGTCTCCAAAAATAGTCGAACTGAAAAAGATATGATTCCAAGGGACTTTTACAGCATTTAGAAATGATTCTGCCCCCGTACAGTGAAATCCAATTCGGCACCGAGTCGGAGATACGCGTACGGAGTGCTCCAGCATGTGGG
>KV751334.1:5139608-5159585 GCA_001698575.1 Mola mola | reverse complement strand
AGCAGGAGCTGCAGCATCAGTTCATACAGTCAGAAGGTTGAGTGTCATCGGGTGGGAAGGGGGGCAATGCATCAACTCCAGAGCTCCTACCTCGCTTGCTGTTTGCAACGTGGACAGAAGGGGCAGTGGACAATGCAACTTGAGGAGCTACTAGACAAATTAAAAGAAGAAACAAACAAAAATAAAACATGATATTGCACTTAAACAAACGTGTAATGTCAAAGAATCAACTATAGTGAGCATCATGGTTAATAAGAAATGTAAGAATTAAAAAAAAAAGAACCAAACATATGCAATAATGATGAATGATGGCATTGGGAAATAAGGAGTGACATTGCAGAGTGAAGCTGGCTGCTTGTAGCAGCATCTGTTACAAATGCCTTAGATGGTGAACAATCCTTATATTATGGTCCCTCTTTTATGCTTCATTTCATTAACAAGTGCTTTGTATAATTCAAAAGCCTCTGTGTATGTTTCCTCAGATAGAAACTATCCCCTGACAAATGACTCTCCACCTCAGTGGAGGCTCGCCAAGAATTTTCACCTTATAAATTTGTGCAGAGGAGCGTGGTTAAGGAGAGTGGCTAGCGCTGCACGCATCAATCCCTCAATTCCTTTCCGGTCATAAAACAAACAGTGGGAAAAGAAATAATAGGCCCAACCGCTGCTATTGTACCAGGCTACTTAAGCCCCTGACACATACGCCGTGTGCGCTTGGCTTGAGTCATAAAAACACAGAGCTGAGTGGCTGTGTGTGAGTTGTTTGTGAGGTGGCTGCACATCTTATGTGCAGGATGGATTAAGCGGAGAGGAGCCTGACATCAATCTGCATAACTGTGAAACCACTCCTGCCTTTCTTCCTGATGCGCTCAGATGAGACCAAAAATCCACGGAAGCTCTACACCTAATTAAAATTGAGGGTGTACGTATAAATGTGCAGTGCACACATTGGGTGTTCGAGTGGATAGCGTACGGCACTGCGGCATGTTCCAACATACGTGCCTCATAAATACACAAGCCTCTACTGAAGGGGCCAAAAGCCTTAATCATGAGAGAGACAAGCAGACTGAGGAGGCTTTTTTTGTCAGGAGAACATCCACGATTGGGAAAGAAAAAAGATACTACCCACACTTTTAGCTATTAAGAAAGAAGGCTTTTTTTTTTGTTTTTGTTTTTTTTTTTTTGCTCACTTCATAAACACCCTGCAGTAAATGATTGTGAAAAAACACACACAGTAGTTGTGCACTTTCAGATGCCTACCTTCTTTTCGGTTAGCAACACCTAGGGACGAGACATTCTGCCGAACTGCGTGCAATTGAGAGAAACCAGGAGTTAATTCATGTGCATGTTGCGTGATGAGCTCTAGAAATGGTCTAGAGGAAGGGGTGGGTGGTTGGGAGTGGGGGTCTACTTGATATTGGACACACACAACTGGAGATGTGGACATGTCCACCGTGACTCAAATCTGGAAATCAAGAAACAGCAAATACGATGGCGCAGGGCTGACATGGATGAGAAAAGGGATTGCATCCAAAGACCCGCTGAGGACATTGGAGAGACGCTGTATGTAATCTGTGTGACGTCCATGGGCTTGCTGTGCATGTTTATGTTTATGGCAATGGCAATGATGGGTGAAAAACTGAAGAGAAAAGATCAAAAAGAACCCACTCAGAGTTAATGCTTCATTCATGATTTATGCAAGCGGTTCTAAACTATGAATGGCAAATTAAGAAGTTTGGGGAATTTTGTTTAATTCATCACATTGACTTTGTGATCAATATCTAATTACAGTGTATTTCTTGTGGAAGAATAACAATGAATAAATAATGGCAGGTGCTAGGGCTTGTTGGGAATGACAGACTGCTGTGGGCAACATAACCTCATAATTACATAGAAGTCGGTATTTCCGTGTCAGGGAATAGGTTGCGGTTGGAAATGGAGAAGAGTCAAGCAAAGGGAGGAATACGGATAAGTTTCCTCATCGTGCCCCTTCATCACTTCACTTGATCTTTCTGTCCTTTTTACTATTGACTCTATGAATCATGCAAACTTAGATAATTAACATCCAGTGATGTCTTCGTGAGGAGCCTGCTCTTAAGGCTGGACTCCTTTTAGAAATGTCTTTTTCCACATGGAACGATTGTCTCAAACTAATTGTAGCATAAGAATAAACTTTGAACTTAGCATGTATGCACACTGTGGCAATCCCATATAAACTCACCACGCTATTCAAAACCGTTTTAGCACAAGATTATAGTCACTGAGATCTCTTGATCTTGGTTGAGATTTAGACATCGGTGGTTACTAAGACACCTACAGTGGCTTTACATCACTCAAACCACTCCATGACATGTTCATTGAAAATGACAAATTATAAACAAAGTGCTCGCAAAGAGGGTACTCAAAATTGAAGCTTGTATCTTATGCTGTGAATTTGCTCAAGAGACAAAATGGATTGCAACGACACGAACCATTTGAGGAACAATAGAACAAACGGCAAATCTCTCTGTCTGGATCTATAATGTCTAATTGGTGGAGTAAGTTCATTTTTAATTACTCACTCTGGGCCATTGATTGGATGTAACACACATTTGGGTTCCATTAATTATTTTGCTACGGAGGATATTCAGGTAAAGTGAGCTAAATGAGTGGTGATGGATTTTAATCAATGCCATAGCCATAATGAAATGCAATCGTGCAGAGCCAAAATTGTTTTTTACAATATTAATTTCATTTTAATGGTCCACATTAAGCAATTCCGCCTGGCTTGATAAACTTGATTTCGAATTGAGAAAAGTCAATAAGGAATTCATTTACCTTCAAATCACAACATGAAAACTGTGGGCCTTTCTTTTTTCAAATCCACAATAGCTAATCCGTTTTACAACCTCAAGGACATTCCATCGTTTTTTTGTCCACTCTATTCTTACTTTATCAGTAACACACATATGAAACAATATTTGCACTGAAAACAGCCCCATCCGCTCTGTCTTTAGTTTTCAGTGTTAGGCTGAGTTCTGTGGGAGTGTTGCTGTGAAAAGACAGCTTTCGTGAGAACCCTAAATCCCTGAGGGCCTATCTGGATGAGAAGTCAAGACTTTAGTTTGTCGCAGTGTCCTTCCTACATCACCCAGACACACACCCATGCACACACTCAATCATTTTTCAGCATGCACACTCTCCCCGTAAAGGTTCTGAGGACAGATGTTTGACATGGTCTGCCTGGCATCAGGATGGGACGGACAGGAGCAATGTAAATATGCATGCATATGTATACAGCATGTATGAAAATCGTGCTCACACTGAGCTCTCACCAGGTCATGCATGGCCTGGGAGTAAAACATCTGAGGTGAGAGAGGCTAGCGGTGGAAGATTATGGGACAAGGAGGGGGATGGTTTGGTCTTGTTGGCCACATGTCCATTTCTGACTCATGACATAGCATCAGACTTTACAACCTAGTGTTCACAGGCTGGGTAAGCTTTCGCTAAAGCCTGATTAAAAACCACCTGGAACAATCTGTTTTCATCCTCACACAACACATTTTCGGAAATTTGCCCAATGAGGCCTTAAATGACAAAAGCAAGCGGGCATGTGTCCTCGAATGCATGCTTGCTTTTATCCTCATATCTGTTAAATCTGAAGCTTAAATTTGGACACAGTTAGCTAAGCTTAGCCTAATAACTTGAAAACATGAGGGAACAGCAGGCTCGGCCTTACTAGACTTTAGTGTATAGAACATACAATGACTACCTTTTAGTGATTAGTTGAAGGCATCTGGACTTCCTTTTGGTTTTGAAGATGGTTCACCTCTCATCCTAAAGGCTTCATCCAAACTGAAAACCAGACAGTCCAGATGCCGTCATCTAAAGCACTTAAGACCTCAACATGGATAACTGAGAACCTACATAAACATACAATGACCACATTTGCATTTGTGCGCTTTTGAGATGCAGATGTGATTTTTTTTAGCTAAGCTATGTGTATCCTTGAATTATCATTCAAAAAATTACATTTTCATGTATTCTACCGTATATTCACTGGCGACCTAATTGATTTACTGCCATAAAACTTTTTTCGCTTATGGCACATGATTTGCTATCCATAATTATCAAAATCAAAATCATAGAATGCTAGAACCATTTTAGTTTATGTGTAATGACTCTACACTATATTAAATGTCTGATTTCTTAAATAGCTGATCTTTTCCAATTTTCTTTGACATCCACTAGTATATATTTTTTAGACTGATATCCAAATCAAACAACTTCTTAATGTCCAATAATTCTTAATGTTCACTTGTCTTTATTTGGATAAAGATTATAGAGTTCATCATTCATTCAAGAGATCTTAAAGTGTTAGTGTTTATGACCATGTTATTGCCGCTATGGTGCCACATTACAATGTACTGTACGCTGTCTTTGTAAACATGTAAACAGTTAACAGATAAGTTAATCACTGTGGCCAAAGAAAAGTTCTGGTCTATGTGTGTCCCGGATCAGACAGGGAGCAGACAATTTGTTCATGGGGAGTAGATGATATTCACAGAGCTGGGCAATAAAAAAAAAAAAAAAAAAGATTAGGGGAATTGAGCCAGACTGTGAATGCACTTTGACTTGTTCAATACAGTCCTATGGCTCCTGTCTTTATACAGCCTTCCAGGCAGCAGTAATGTGAGACATGGCACCTCTCTTCTTCCTCCCCCTCCTGAGGGGCTACTCGTTGACGAAGATAATACCAACTGAGGTGCTCACGGCTTATATTAAAATGACCTCCTGTGACTTTATACTGCCAGAGAGGTCTTAGCACTTTAATAAAGTCTAGATGCCATTTATTTATAATGCATGCGTGTGTATGTGTGTGTGTGTGTGTGTGTGTGTGTGTGTGTGTGTGTGTGTGTGTGTGAGAAAGAAAAAAAAAACAATGACATTCTGCATGCAGAGCCAGGCAACTGCTATCTGCTTGAGTAAGGATAAAATAAATTAATATGCCCACATCATGACAGTGTATCCCCCAGCTATTGCTTGTCTGCCCCCATTAAAAAAGGGTTAGTCAACAGTTCTTGAGTGTTCCTCTGTAAGAAGACTGGAATCAGAAATGAACACTTGGCACCAAGCTCAGGGTTGTATGGTGTAAGGGTGACACAAAGGTAAAGCGAAACATCAAGCATTCATATAGATCCTTTGTAACTGTTTACTTACTAACTGGACCAATGTTATTAGGGATACCTGCAAGAGAGAAAAAGAAAGAGAAAAACTTCAGTGAAGGCATAACATTTACATTAAGTCAACAATGTTCTTCCGTCAGATGAGAGGTGTATTGTTAGTGGTGCCATTTTCCTTCACAGCATGTGGAGTGTGAAGCCCAAAACTGGTGCTTCATCTTCATGAGCTATATACACTTTACACATAGTGTGAGACTTTGTCACCCATAGCAGTGCCTAGTCTTCAGTGTAATTCTGAAATTTTTGACTGCTGCATTTTCAGCTTCGCAGTGCTCATGTTCCTCACTTGCCTTCATTATTTTTGCTTCGATGTCTTTGTTGTTGGTAGCCCCAGAAAAGGTCACTGCTGTCCTCTCACACAGCACAAACTTGCACACACCTGAAAATGTCCCCACATCACGGAAATAACAATTTCTGCTAACGTGACATACAGAAATTCTTGTATTTTTCGTTCTTAAAAGTTGAAAAAGTTGCATACTTCTTCTCAGCCCCTCAGTCTTTCGAATATGTGAGACCAAACCCTAATGTGCACACACACGCAATCACAATCAAAGGACACCATGGCACACGCCGAAGGGCGACATGTCTTATCCTGCTGCCTGTCTGACCATCCCTCCATCACACAATTCCTTGCGCCAGACAGCCACAGAGCAGATAATACGGTCTGTCTCATCCCCATGGTGACCAGATCTCTCGCACACCGGGACCCTGCCAGGCTGTGGATCTGAGGAGATTGAGACATTCATAGAATTCTTTTACTAATCATTTTGTCATCTGAACCATCGACATGTTTTTCTGGGTTTTAATCAGGAGAGTGCGTAGGAATGGCGCACAAACTCACACTTGTGACTGCTTCCGACATCACGAAGCACAGAAACCTACCGTTCAAAGGGACGTGAACACACAGGCTTTGTTTATTTTTGGTCCGCAATCATATCCAGAGGAATTTGCTATCAGGACACCAATGCCAGCTCCACTTTTTCTAATCATCTGTTTGAACAGAGGCCCACCCTTTTCACTCTACCCCCTGCCCTCAATAAGGCAGTCAGCCCACATAAACAAACCACCCCCCTGCCAATGGAAGGGGATTAATACTGGGCAGTAGGAGGAATGAACCCCTGAACTGGCAGCAGAAAATAATATGAAATAAAAACAGCGCTTTTTTCCTGCCTGGCTCCCATCTCTCCTTATAACCATATCTCACCACTACACCTACAGCTCAGGAAGCTGAGGAAGCACGGAGGCAGCTGTGCAGGATTTTTGGTGGGGGGCCTTTCATCTAATGGTGCCATCATGAAATATCTCCGAGCACTCAAGGGAGACATGAGGGTTTCCTGAGCGTGCGCATGTGTTTGTGAACGTGGACTTTGATCAAACTGCTGTCATTCAGTCACTCGTCCTCTGATCTCTGCCTGTAAGCTGTATTTAGGAGCCAAATCTGTGACCTGTCTGAGAGCTGTGAAGTGCAGGAGGCAATGCTGGCCTATGGAGACGGAGTGTAATGGATGTCAAACCTTGAGGGCGTGGGCAGATGCTAACTAGGAGACAGAAGGACAAGGACAAGGATAATCAAAATCACAATTCACAGACTACAGTTTGATTTGGCACAGATTTTTTGAGTGTCAAAATATAAATTAATAGGACAGCAGTGAAAACTGAAAACTAAATGTCATTGTGGTAGAATAATTAACAGTTTTCAAAAGATAATAGCAGTTTTTGTTCTCTCCAAGGAGAAGAGGGGCGGATAGAGACATTCTCCCCGACCCCAGGCCAGTTCACATAAGCCTCCATGGAGACAACCAAACCTGAGTCTCACCATAGCCTAACCATAATTAAGCATACATTAACATGTGTAGGAGACATTGAACCCCACTCCTAACCCCGGAGGGGAGAGGAGAGTTGGGCACCGGGAGGAATTAGGAATTAATCATTCATTAATACTCGTTTGTGAGCAATATTGTAAAGTTGAATACATGTATCCCTTAAATCACTCAAGTTACAGTTTTAAACTGTTAAGTAATCTGTGAATAATGTCTTTGTTAACATGAAGACTGTTAAATAGTAAGTGATTAGTTGACAAATTAATAAAATGTAAATGCATAATATGCATTAACAAATGTTAGTTAATGTACTGTTATTTTAAATTGTTCCCAAGTAACCTTTGTTCAAAACAATTCAAATTTTTCCTTGTTACATCTCTATGAACAGACGAGAATTCTGAAGTCTACTTTAATTAAGGACCAACTGAATCCAAAAGTAGTATTTAATCTGCCCCATGATTATACTTAACTGCATAGTGTGCTGTGCAAAAATAGAGTACTTGACAAGTGTAACAGCAACATTGCTTAGAAAACACGGCATTTACACTGACGCTGAAGCCATTATCATCAAGGCTATGACTCATTAGACTACAGCAAAACATTTTTAAGCAGTCTGTCACAGAGCAAAAGATGCATTACACAAAGTTCTGTCAGCTTCACAAAGTCAAAAATCTCAAAGCCAAAATGAGACTGCAATTTTATCTCTTTAACTGAAGTGTAAAACACAAAGAAAAACAAAACTGTAACATGATGCTAAAAAGGGCCAAGTAGCTGACAGAGCAATAACACAAAGGCACTATCTACATCTAGTCTGGAGGATTAGCAGGACACAAAATACATTAAACGGAGAGTTGTATAAATATAAAACCAATGACAAAAAGAGGTGAGGTGATTATTTTTACTGTGGTAAAAGTTTTGTGTTCATCAATAAACTGTAAGTTCACTGATTATCCTTCCTAACAGTCTTTATACAGGTGCAATATTCAGGAAGTGCTGAAACTATACACACATTATTTTCCTAAGACACATCTCCAATTCTGCATTCATTGGTAGAAGAAGCGCTTAAGATCTTGAATATAAGTAAAAGTTTACCTCAAAAAAGAGTACAAAAGTAGCATTAAATTATACTAGAAGTACCAAATTTCAAAAATCTCCTTACAGTTTAGGTGACCATATCTTCAAGTGGCCTCATCCTGATTGGCCAACTATGTTTACGCAAACATTCAGTAGGCCAATTCGTGATCATGATTAGAGTAGTACCAAAAGTGTCCACTAGAGGGCCCCACCTTTACTTATAAAACAGCAGTTACAATAAAGTGACAAGAAAGTCAAGTTGTCAAATAAGTGTAGTGGAAGAAAAAATATCATTACTATTCATTGTGAGTATTTATTTCTGAATTGCAGAGGGGGAGAAGTATCAAGTAGGCGGAATTGGTACAGCGCCTCAAAGACAACAATACAGTATAGTAGGTGTACTTACTTTCCATCCATCATTCTTTCTGTTTATTATTAATTAGATCTTCCTTTGTTGTTACCATTACCATTACTTAAGTCAAGTCAAAATGACTCCTCATTTGACAAATTAACTTTTGTCCATATGTTTGGCTCAGGGCTATATAACCTTTTGTTCCAGGTCAGAACTTGGAACACCAGTGGCCTGCCAGAGTAATTATTTGCCGCTTCATAAACAACCGGTGGGGTTCAAGAAGATGTCCAGGATCTCATGTCGGGTCATTCGGTTAATTTACAATTGTCGTCATTTCCAATCCCTTTCACCTGGCTTGCTCCTCCATTACGGAGCACAGCTGCAATCTAATTTCATCCTATCGCATAGGAAGAGCATTATGTGCTGCTTATGTTGGTGCCGTGCTCCATCTCCATTGATTTTCATGAGCAACGCATGGTCGCAAGCCTTTGGATGGTGAACATGATCTTGGAGGCGTGTGCAAGTCACTGAACATGATTTTTGGGGTCAGCACATGCGACGGAACACACACACACACACACACACACACACAATCTAAATACGAAGAGAGCCTGAGTCATGTGGGACATCAACCAATCTGCAATAAATCTCATTTCACAGAGCTGTGTGGTTACAAGTCCCAGTGATGTTCATCCTTCGCTGTATCACTTCCACTTCTGTTGTCACCCATCCAAGACATCACTGCAACCTTGCAAATGGATTATCACAAAGCAATAAAAAAAATGTTCTCTCGTGGATCTATGAGTAATTAATCTTTGGCAAAATACTTACATAAATACTTACATAAAGAAGACTTTGAATCTGCCATATGGTTCAGAGATTTCTACTCTCAAGAGCAGATTCAGTTGCTGGTGTGGAGGTAAGATTGTGTGTTTGCCCGTGTGACTGTGGGTGTCATTCCATTGTTTCTGTCAGTATCCATTCCGCTTTGACCTTCCATGTGTCTCACCTGTTTATTTCGGCGCAACCTGGACTGCTCTGGAAAGGGGCTTATCTGCTGAATTTCCACCGCAGGCAAAGTTGGTAATTACTTTCACTGGCTGCCATTATTCTATAGCGATCAATCATTATCTGGAGTCTTTAGCTGTATCGGGCCCAGTGATGGTGACAGGCATTGCTAACTTGTTAGCAGTGGAAAGACTGCCAAAACACAAGCTCACGGCAGACTGACTTGATTGAATTCTTCAGGAGCGAAATTATGGCTTGCTTTTGCCGGAGTGCCAAGTTTGCTCACTCGCTCACTCTCAACATGTAGATCTGAATTGAAGGTGGCAAGTCTTAAAGTGCCCAGGAGCCAACTTAGGGGGAGGGATGAGGAGTATGTTGATGGCAGCAGCAATGTGGGATGCAGAAAAACAACAAAAAAAAGAAAAATCAGGAGATGGAAGAAACAAATATTTGAAAGAAAGATTACCGTCACAGCAGCACAGAGCCTAGATGTGGAAAAGACAGAGTAAACAAGCTCGGTCTCTAGGGTGGTTGGGGGTGTTGTGAGGAAGGAAGGAGGGAGGGAGAAGGAATAGGAGCATGAAACAAAGGCAAGAGAAGATTTAGCGAGGAAAGGCAGATGAAGAAGATGAAAACTGTGGTGGGGAAGAAGGGCAGAAGGAGCAACAAGAATGAGAGGACGCAAAACAATAAGTGGTCAGTTTTACAGAGATGAAAAAAAAAAGAGTATTGGACTAAAATGTATAGTAAAAGAGTAAAAAAAGGAATAAAAGCTTAAATGAGAGGGTGTTCTGTGTGTGTGAAAGGTAGAAGGCTGAGGAGAAGCATAACACACAGCTCTAACTGAACACACAGTAAAGCTGTGGGACTGAGAAACGCCACAGTCTATCTCACTGTGCTAAGATTTAAAGAGTAACACCACCCAAATTAAATTCTTCCTTTCTTCATCAAGTCAGAATACGGAGAAAACTGTATTTTTGTTGTAAAAGCATTAAGCATTCTTTTTATATTAGCACAGTTTGATTACAATAGTGCTTCATTAGTAAAGTCATGTTATTACACTTATGCATGAGTTAGCAATGTGTTACTCAGGGCCCATTAGCCATTTGCTTAATATTTAAACAGGTAATCAAGCTTTTATGAAAGCAGTTCACGGCATATATATGCTAACCCCATATATTCCAGTCAAATTCGAATTGCTGTAACTGACCCTATTATAGTGAACACATCTCAGCAATGCAAACACAGTAATAGTTAGCATCATCAGTTCCTGTGGGATTTAAGTTAAAGAGACCTACATCATCTGCACAATATGAGAGATTAATTAGAAAAATCGAAATATCTGCAGGTATAGTACACAGTATGTATGCACGTGCACATGAGTCTCAGGCTGTATATGTGTGAAAATTTTGGTCACATTTCCATGATCAGCACCTCGCACTTGGACGAGAGAAATAATAATTATGTGATAGCATCTGGTAGCCCTACAATAATATACACTAACTAGAAATCAAATATCAAAAAATGATGCTTGTATGTCATATAAAATAGTCGCTGTTGTGACTGTCACCTGCAGGTATAGATAGATAGAGATAGAGATGACTTTATAAATCCCCGTAGGGAAATTAATTGTATAAGCTCTATGTTTGTGTCTGAGACCATGAAATGCAGGTTTTTCAGTCAGATGGTGGTAAGCTAATGTGGAACTTCTCTCCAGGCAGGGTATGAATCATTACAGAGAAATCCACAGCATGTCCAAGCCTTTTCCTGCTTTGATCGTGGGGGATCCATAAACTTTACCTGGTATCAGCTAAATCAGAACAACAGTTTCTTAATCCTGCCCTAACAAGGAAATCTATTTATTCTATTACGCAGACCGAACAATGAGGTCTTGGGGACTTATGTCACTTCCACTGCGACGGAACGTTTGTCTGTTTAGGACCGTGGAAATGCAACAAGTTCACATTCCTCTTATATAACTGCTTACGTCACAATGTAAAGCTGGGTCATGACCTTCAACAGCTTCTTTCATTCAAGCATTGTCTTCTTATCTTCCACAGGTACAAACAAAACATACAAAAAATAACCCTGCATGAAGTGAACCTATAATGATAGTAATAATGTAGGATTTGGGTAAGAGTTAGGTATGACGATCAATAGTAGTAGTTAACTTAAAGTTAGTGTATGTTAAATTCAATTACCTCTGTCATTGCCAGATAAATCTGTCTTGTCTTTGTTTGTTATTATGTGGTCTGTGGTGAATTTCCTTCTCTGGTACACTAGTAGTGATGTGTTTCAGGTTAACCAAAAAGGTTAACAAATATTGGTTAATGTATTAGCAACTAATTAGGCATGTCAAAGTTCTCTCACTGCCAAAAGCAAAAACTTCCAAACTGCTGTTTAAGCTGATTCCTTGTAGCCTAATTAAATTCCAGTGTTATGGGGTTGTTCTTACTGTAGGCAATGAAAACATTTGCGTTTTCAAACAACACAAAAAACTCGTATTTCACCAAATCTAAAGTTAAAGTCTGTTCCAAGAGTTTTCCTTTACTAAAACATTCAGAATACATTTCTAGTCTTCAAAATCACCTTTAAGAGGCCACCGATTACTGCCCGCCCCCCGCCCATCACGGGCTTCTATCTCCCTCAGTATCATCAGCTCTGCAGTGAAATGAACTGCCAAGGTTAATTCTCCAACTGATCCCTCTCCTCCTGTCTCCACCAAGCAAGAGAGACACAGCCACTCCACCAGGCTGAGTTAGCTGTGACAGAGAGTGATGCCCACTGCCCCTCCCTCTATGTCTGCCATCCTTTTCTTTCATCACTTTTAAATCCTGTAGTTCTTCCTGGTGCCGTTGTGAGAGGAAATATCAGCACCAGGCCCCCCCCAGCCCCAACTTCCTTTGGATGATGATTCATCGATCCCGTTATCACATCAGACTTCTTGATGGGCATAGTAAAAAGAAATTAAATCTTAATTAAAATTTCATCTTTGACAAATTTGTCTCCGTAGAGCTGCCATATGCTCACTGGGTTCACTGAGAGAGAAGGAGACTTTTGGGAATGGTGCTGAATGGGCTTGAAAATTCTAAAAAAAAAAAAAAAAAAAAAAAAAAAAAAAAAAGCACAAGGTGCATTTTTTTTCTGTCAGCCTTCTGCATCTTCTTTCTGTTCAAGAGGGATGGCAGTGTATTCCTATAGATTTTTCACTGCTTTATTACATTATGGATTTTTTCCCCCTCCAAGACATAGTATAATAATGCACTTTATACTAAGACTGTTTTTCATCACTTGCAGGGCAAAGGGAGTGTGTGTGTGCGTGTGTGTGTGTATGAGTCCTTGTATAGCAGTTTTAAATGTGTGAGTGGATGCTTTGAGGAGGGTGCGTAGAGGTTTGGAAGAGCACCCCTACGTGCGTGTGTCACCTTTTTAATAATATGCTGTCAATCTTGGCTCTGGGAACGGCTGTTTCACTAACCCACCCTAAG
Organism: Mola mola; assembly: GCA_001698575.1. Lineage (NCBI taxonomy): Eukaryota > Metazoa > Chordata > Actinopteri > Tetraodontiformes > Molidae > Mola > Mola mola. Next base: position 5,146,621 of record KV751334.1, on the reverse strand, counting down.
TCTCATAACGCAGATCCTCTGGGAGGGAGAATAAATCATCAGGCGGTGGCCAAGGGTCCTCCACAGGAGGTGCAACAAGGGGACAGTACAGGATAAAAGTTTGGCTTTGAAATTATGGAAGCACACTGTACCTGCCACTCCTCTACTGTTTTAGCTGATATATGGGGGCAACGTGGCTGCTATGGATCCTGCATTCACGTGCTAACGATAACAGGTGATCGTTTCTGTGTAAAACATGAAAAGCTCCATCTACTTACAGGTCCATCGTCCATTATTTACTTCATTCATTAATTCATTGACAAAGTATTTGCCCACTAATGGCTTGCAAGAGTTATTGTAAAAGTTTTCCCATGAGAAATTGGACCTGCATCACAGCACGTGGGGTGTTTTCTGTGACACTTGTTGTGTTCTTAACCCTGGGAGAGCAGCTGTGGCTTTTGTCTGCTGGGGATCCAAATACACAGTAAACAACAACAGTTTGGGTATGGTCAGAACTAGAGAAAACACTTTAAAGATAAGAGATTGACATTAAGTGACCAAAATTTTGCAAACAATGTAAAAACACCTTTTTATTCAGACTTATCTGAATACTGTAATATAATAATAAACTGGAATCATGCAAAACATTTTGGAATTTCTGTCCAAAATTGTACTTTTTTCGTTCATGCTCATGTTCACGTCTCATAAAGGGTGCTTGCATGAGGCTTATGTAGTTTAACGAGCCACAGGTCACATTGACAGAATAACGTGAGGTCAATCCTGTCATCACACAAAAAGGAGCTGGCAGACATAGTTCAATTCTTCCATGAGTAAATAAATCGTTCCATATCATGTGAGAATTGTAATCGCAGGTAAAGAACATTATCGACTCTAATATATTTATTGTACAGTAAAGCTTTCATCTGTACATCAACATGCTCCTCAAAATAATAATGATACAAGATAATGCAATCCACTGCTAGTTATGTAGAACGAGATGCCTGGAAGTGTCATCATGACTGCACGTTGTTATAGTGGATTGGTTGGTTATAGTTTTAGGCCAAAACTTGAATATATGCCAGTGTGATATGAAGTACCTAAAATGACCAAAGTCTTACATTGACACAAAAGGTCTGTGTTTCTTTGGTCAAGTTCAGGCCCAACTTGATTTGACTGAGGAAATGACTGGTGATGTTAAGTTAACCTGCAGGTAATACTGTTGTGTGTGTGGATGAGACATGAGGAGCTGTGGTAATGAGAACATATTGATTTATGGACTATACTGCAACCTGCTAGCAGGGGGAGGGGAAACCGGAAATTTTGGCCTCACTTTTGGTCAGTTTTCCCATCTTTACATTTAATAGTTACTACAGCTACAAAAGAAAGGTTAATCATATCAATAAGTATTTCATACTGTCTACATCACCTTTCGAACACAGCTACAGAATAAATGTTAAATAAAGAGAACTGAAAGCTGACCATGACACTCAGTGCTGAGAAACGAAAACCTGCAATTTTACCCATTTAGACCACATCATCAATCACACTGCTGTCTACTGAACAATGTATGGGTAAAAAAATGACAAAAGAACAAATTGCTTTGTATTTTTATATCAAATTCTGATATGGTTTTCCTCCAGTAAAACCACATGGCACGTGCAATTACATCACAAGGCAATTTCAACCAATAATGTCATGTCATCCTGCTGTCAATCGATCTTAAATGTTTAGGGGAGTTCAGCAGAGCTTAGCGGAGGTACGACCGTCGCTGTAGTTACCTAGATATCCAGATTCATCCCAATGTTATGTTGCGCCTGCTATCTTATGTTTGGTTCTTTCCTGTTTCAATAGGAAATACCTCATGACACGGCAGTTAGACACTCTCCAACGTCTGTTTTAGGTTGACTTTAATTTCATGCTATGTGAAGGATAGGAAGACACATCTGCTGCTGTACCTGCAGCTACGACATCTAGTGTATGTGGCTTTATGTCAGTCCTGCTATTTAGTCTGCAACCAGCTTAGACAGTTACTGGCTGTGCAATCAGGCGTGTGGTGTCACAATGAAGCACTTATGACCTGCTAATACAGTTCACATATGGGAGATGTAGCATACATTGTCTGGTTTTGCAGAAAATGTGATTGTTTTGTTGATTGGGGATGTTGAACCCCTCTCTTTGGTTCAAGTTCATAGTCTTTGGACACCATTCTTCCACAGGATGTGACAAGACAAGTGTACAATATGCTTGCCTATCGCTGCCGCTTTGCCTTTCATCTTGCTGAAACCTTTTTAATTGCTTCACATTGCATTCAAAATTTACATAGCTCACTGTTAAAATGGTGACTGTCAGAACTCTCTTAGATGACACACAGGAAACTGCTAATTGGGATTCAACTTTTATCATTTGTCTGTGTAGATGCGTTTGTTACTTTGAATCATGCTTTGATGGGAACTGTCGTTTAGTTTGTCTGGTGCTTTAAGTTTGCCTGTAAGACCTTCACGAATACCTGCTCTGTTATGTGACCCATCCTTTTAATTACTATCCTTAAATCCGTGCATGTGTGTACTCACAGATATTAGCCGTGCCTTTGGGGATGGGCAGGTAGGAACCAGCACTCCACGCTCGCCCCTGGTAATTCCTCTTACAACGGCCACAGTCAGGCCCAGTGGTGTTGTGTTCACACTCGCAGCTCAGCTTCTCTTTGTCATACACACAGCTGTTGGCGTGAAGGTTGCACTTGCACCTGTCACAGAGGGAGAGGAGGACAGGAGTTAAAAGAGGACAACAACGTCAACACCAGTGAATTTTCCTACGCTTGGTTAAGGCGGGTTTTGTTTTGTTGGACATCGCCGATGAAGGGCAGCGCGTCCTTGACTAGCTGTGGGACTGGAACACAGTCAAAAACAGTCGCCTCTTCGACTTCAAGAGGAACTAGTTCAAAGGAGGCAGGCAATTCGACGAACAAATCTGGCATCATTATTTCCTCCCTTTTGTTTCTCCTCCCCCCCCTTCAATCGGGATTGTAGCTGGGTTTTAATTGTCCCACTAGAGGATACACAATTGTGGTAAGGTCACAGTCGACGGGCGAGGGAAGATCAGGAGGGACTGAGGGACAAAGAGGTGCGAGTGGAGGCTGAGGAAAACAAGCCATGTTAAACTGAGGAACAAGCACTGTGAGAATGAAGCGTCGTGGCTCTGCGTTAGCCAGAGGGCAGCATAGAGCGAAGGCACGGCTACATTCGCTATGACAAATTAAAACGGGATGAGATCTCAGAAGCATATTTTCATCTTGGAAAGCGAGAGACCCTTAAGGTGCACTAAATCCTCACTCACATTCATTCAAATTCATTTTCTGCAGAGGCTAGATGAGCACTGAGGGGATATCTACCTGTTTAATTAATTTATGATCTGCGTGCACAGAAAGGAACTCGGAGTAGCAGACAGACCGACGCATTGCAAGACCCCTTTCTGAGAACAACATGACTGACTGAGTGAAGCTTTGTGACACTGCTGGATTAAAATTAGGAAGCATGTGAAAGGTGTGTTTTCTGGTCATAATGAGGCACAGAGAGACAGGTGGAGGTAAAGGTGTTGAGGAGGTTTTTTAACGCCTTAGTGAGACAATCCGGTGACAGCTGGCCTAATTCACCCTGCCCATTCTGCCTCACCGCAGCTTAGTGTGATCCTCGAGTAAAATAAATAATTCGAAGGAAAAGCAGACTCGAGTCACTAACCACTCCTCGACCCTGACACTCAGCACATCTGCTATCGCTCGAAATTGAAGGGGCTGACTCAGGTCAGGGTCAGATGGATTCGTTTTAAGTCTGCCCCCATGACGAATAAACACATCACTGTCAAATCTGATATGGAACCTTTTGTCTTTTGTTTTTTGTTTTTTTCTAACTCATGCCAATTCTATTTTATGTTCTGGTTGTTTTTCAAAAGAATGGTGAGATGCTGTTTTGCTGTGAAGAAAATGTTTATGGAACAAGGAAAAAAAAAAGAAAAAAGAAAAATGGTTGACCAGAAAACAACAAAACTTAGTACCTCTTGGAGCCGCCATCTTTTTATAGTTATGTTTCTCAGCAGCCGACACTAGCCAAAGGTAGACCGCAGTCAGGAATGACCTGGTTTTGTTCAGTGACGGCAGGTTTGAGGTTTAGTGTCGTGGGTGACCATTTACAAAAGGAATACAATACAATCACAATAATACTCTTCACAGTGATAAAGTCATATTAAGTGTTCGTGGGATCCCGATGCATCCCTTGGGCCAGAAACGATATACTATCCCTCCTGCAAGTTCTGGATCTGGACCCACCTCAGCCGGTTCTATAATACGAGTCCTACAAGGTTTTCAACACGGATATTTGATATTATAGGCCATGGCAATTCATGATAGTTTATTTATTAGTCAATACCCGGCAGTGAGGTATTTCTATCATAATCAAACCATCCATATATACCACAAATATTAATGGTTGAAATATTTGCACATTTTCGCCAGATTTAAATTACCTTTAAAATAGGAATTTTGCTTGATGGGGTTATTAATGAAGAAGAGATTTATTTGACATTTTCTTGAAATAGTTTTCTGTCTGTTTTTGATTGCCTGTGATAAACCCTTTTAATTTCGAATGACTGAAACAAAAATGCTGAGAGAAAGCAAGGCACAAAAAAATTAATGATGCTGTCTATTTCAAATTTGATCTCTCACGCATTGCATTTTTTTTCCCCCAAGTTCCTCAGTTTGTTCTGAAGCTGTCTAAGTTCATATTTCTGCATAAATAAATTGTCATAATAGCGCGACGATGTGAGACGATGGCCTACTTAAGTGGCTGTTTACATGGAAACTGAATTCAAAATAAAATTGAATACTAATGTGTGTGTTGGCGGTTCCTTTAAACAGTGACCACATTCTGGGGACAATGAAAACACAAAGTTTTGAAACCGGGGTCAAGGTGAAATCTTGTGAAAATGCAGCCTCTATTATCATCTCGTAAACTGCCAATGTATGTAAGATGGTGATGTCACGGTCCCGTTTGCACATACATATTAGCAGTGGCAAACTGTGACTGTCAGGGCTGGGACTTCAGATTGAGTTTGACATGCCTGGTTTATACAATATCAACCACTCCTGGATGTGAAATGAACTGAAATCACCTGAGCTGCTTTGATTATACAAAATTGCCTTATTTAATTCTATACCAATAGTAATATTGTGGTGAAAATGACACAAAAATAGTGTAATGCTTTATTCTGCACTTTCCATTTTGCAGATGGTTATTTGACAAAAATGCAATCTGCTTTTTTTTTTAAAATCTCTTTTTCTTTCAAAATGTCTCTGATTTCACAGGTAATTGTTTGGAGCCTGTAAAGGAATCCACTTTGTAAAGTTTGGAGTTCAGCTGCTGTCACAGTAATATCGACACTGTGATGTAGTAGAATTGACAAAAAGTGCTTAGAGTTCAGTCAGCGGCCATTAGTGACTAAAAACACCACAATCAAGTCCTGCATTTTAATGTTTAATGTGCTTAATGTGCAGTTTAATGTGCTTTCCCTCCATCTCTGTCATAAAAGACTGCCTTGTTAGTGTGGATATATGTGTGTGAGTGGGTAGGGAATGTAGTGTGAAACGATTTTACATGGAGCCCTTTGAGGTTTAACCTTCAGCTCCTTTTTTAACCTCAACAACATTTTAATCAGCATCTAGAAATGATAGCGTTGCCAGCATAATGATTGAGACCAGCAGTGAGGCCCTGGGGGTCTCATATCCACCGGCGCTCTTGTGCTGCCAATCAGCAACGGCTCCTGCACGCTGACACCAGGGGAGGCTCCTTCATCGTCGCGCCAGCGACTGCAGCTTCAGAGAAGGAGCCAAGCAAACGTGTACTTAAAAGCTTTTTAATAGCAAATTTCCTCCAGGGTTCCTTGCACTGTTTCTGTTTTCTTTTTTCCTTTTTTTTTTGACTTGGCCGGCTTCACATTGAAAGCTCTGTGGGTTGTCGCCCCCTGACTTTCAATCCGTCCTCTTCATCTCTCTCCACCTATTAGTCCATAGCTCCATTCCAGCATCTCTTCCCAATAAATATTCATGGAGCCACAGCACCTTTGTTTCTGTGTGGTCCTCTCAAAGTGATATTGCTTGAGGCATTACAGAGCATGCCAGTTACCGCCTGTGAGCTAAAGGTCCTGATATGTATTCATAAAATTACCCATAAGGCTATGAGCTCCATTTGCAACACAGGCAAAAAGAAAAGAAATCATTGACGACTGCAAACTTTATTGAAATTTTGATTCCATTTTGTCTGAGATAAAGCAGCAAACATAGCCATCTATCTTACAAGAGTTTAAAGTTCTCCTTGAAGTGAGGGGGGGCAGACGATATTGAAGGACGCAAGTAGATTTTTTTTTATCCAGGTGGAAATGCAAGCGGAGCAGCCTGTCGAGACTCAGTCTGCCTGGAGCGATGTGTCTATGACCTCTGCAGTAATGGGATTCTGATTGACACAATGGTTGCAGACGACACATTGTGCCTTCCCACTGATGATGCAAGCAGCAACAAACAGAAAACAAAGCAACCCGACGCCCTTTCCCTCACTATCACTTAACACATCTACATCTACATAATTCCATTCAGCCAGGTTCATTCCTCGACATCGCTCCAACTTTGCTCAACGCCGCTTCAAAGCCAAAAGTATCAGCCATTAATTAATATTAATTACCAATTCAAGCCTATAACATCCCAGACTCACAAGGCTGCTGATCCCAACAAATTGAGCAGAGTAAATTCAACATGGTCCTTAAGTGGGTTAACTAAGTGAAGCAATTAAGTTTTAATCTAATGCCCAGGTGTTTTCTTATGCAAGCCAATTGGGTCAAATGTGTCTGCATTACAGGTCTGCTGTAAGTGAGTAGCAGGGCATGGGTAGCAGGGGGCAGGCGGGGGGAGGTGGCGGGAGGCAGGTGGTTCAGTGAACACACTGGCATAATTATGTGTGATGAAAATAAAATAGAAACTCAGGAGTGGCTGGTAA
>KV751334.1:5123047-5134368 GCA_001698575.1 Mola mola | reverse complement strand
AGTGGGTGTCCAAAATAAGGTTATAATTCCCTGTGGGTTTTACTCTATGAGAGATCCTTCATTATTGCTTCAATGTATTGACTTTAGGTACAGGGAAAGATAATTGTTGTAGTAATAACAAAAAAAACCCCAGAATGTTAATTGCAAGTCTGTCAACAGAAGAGTGGCAATTAACATCCCAGCATAAAATTCAAAGCCTTTCTCCCTCACTACATAAAGGACACAGTACTAGCTCTAGCATTCAATGACAGTAATGAGGTGCGAAATAATTACTAATAATAGACCGCTGCATGGAGCCAAAGTATGAAGGCAGGTACAGGGACAACAAAAGGGAAGAACTTTTAGCATTTTCACGATAAGGTAACAGGGCGGAGGAAGCTGGGATCATGACCCAGTTTTAAATAAAAAACTGTTGAGGCTGATGTAATTTCATGTTTATTAAGTAGACGGTCTGATTAATTTTGAATTTATGTTTTGGTTTAAAATAACAGTATATGATAGCGTAAAATACTAAACCATGCGTGTTTTTATTTTTCTTTGTCCAGATGGCCCTGACGTTCTGCTAGCATCTCCCCCAGTCTTTACCAGTTACCAGATCCTCATGTGGTGGCGGGGGCTGCAAGTGAAAGAGAGGTCAATGAAGATATTAGTCATGAAACCCTGACAGGAGGGTCCATTATGAGGGTGGCTGCAGCCAGCAAAGAAGTGGGGGAACATGTTACGAAAATAGCCTCTCCATTAATAAAATGGGTCACCACATTAATGTTGAATGCGCTCTGTCAACAGTGAGAAAGAGAAAATGCCTCCTAATATGACTGGATTCTGCACCCAAGACCCCCTTTCTTGGCACAATAGAGGGAAACTAGCTACCCCAACCTAGAGATAAAAAGCTTTATGAGAAATTAGATTGGAAAAAGGCCAGTCTGCCATTGAGATTGTCGTGGTTTTGATGTAACTGCGCAGTAAACCGTTTGTGATCTATCATTTGGTATCTATGGGGTGATAATGTATGGATCATGACAGAAATCATGTGTGTGTGCATGTTTAGTTTTTTTATCTAACAAGGGGGATAGATAGCAGAGAGTGTATGTATACACACACACACACACACACACACACACAACTGGCCTGAAATATTGCATGTGATGCCTCCACTTATATGTATACCATGTGTAAAATGAAGTGTGAGTTGCCTCGTCATCTGGGGCAAAGCAGTCTTCCAGTCCAAGACATAAATCCAATTTGTTGTTTGTGCTTGCTACTAATAATGGTAAACCCATTTAGAAAGAAATCAATGCGCCAAATATAAGATCTGCATTATCAGCAAGGCAGCACTCAATGAGAAAATCACTACATCAAGTTGGAGAGTAAACTTCAGCCTCTGAGGTGAGAAATGAATGTTGCCTCATCTCTGAGAACGGGGATGGGATTTGTTGAGGCGGCGCGCCTCCTGTTCTTTGCTCTGCTGATAAAATCTTCACATGTAGCTCTGCTCCTCATATCTCTGGGCTCGGTCGATTCCTCTGGCCTGTGATAAATAGTCAGGGACTGGCTTGTACATTTTTTGTGGACTCAATGTCGGTGACATGGTGGTTTATCATTTGATTTTATTTGTACATAAAGCTTTCAGCAGTCTAGATTTTTTATCTCACTGCTAAGCTGTTCTGCGCCATCTACACTGTTGCCAGGGAGTGCTTTTTGCTTGTGTTGTGACATCCGTATCAATTGTTTTTCATATGAGAAAGCACCACAGATGAATGGGAACTTGAATTGTAGTTTTTTGGACACAAACAATTTTTCATTCTGTGGAGTCCCTGACCAGGAACAGTACATGAGAGCAATAGTTTTAATGAGTTCCCAGTTTAATTTAGAGTCTCTGGCAGAGAACATTCAAGACACTAACGTTGTGCTCTTGTTCTGCCTCACAGACTGGACGGACATTGCGGGCACCAGTTGGTGGCTGTGTAAAAGAGTGAGCCACTAACGCCAATGACTTATATGCAAGGCCTCTTTCATGTCCAGAACTCCAGCATGCAGGCTAAAATCATACATAGCTCACTGCCAACTTTTTGCATCAGAGTAAAATCACAGGTGTTCTTGTAGAACCATGATAATGATAGTTTACAATAACTACCAGGTGGAAAATTCATATCACGCAGCTTACAGGTACATTCAATTTTCTCCCTCTGTTATAGGGATGTTATTCCAAAATGTATACATGACATCAGTCATTCACCTAAAATATATGTTTGATGCTTTCAGGTTGCAGGTCTATTTTGACTGTTAGGTCCCAAACTAAAGAGAGAGAGACAGAAAAGCACTGTTTCAAGTTTATCTAACACCAGCCCCTTGGCCTTGCAGAATGTTTTTTTTTTTTTTTGCAGTTTTAGACAACAACATTGCACAACACAGATGCATACTGCTGGCATGTCAAAAAGAATATATACACAAAATATATATCTTTAATTAAGATAAAACCAGAAAAACTAAAATTTGGAGTTACATTTACATTTCTTTTCTAAATTACAATAAAGGTCTAGTAACCTAATTTTTTTTCACTTACATACATTAACAAGTTGTACTAATCTCTGTGTGTTTGCGCATGTGTGTTTCAGATTTGATTGTAAATTGTGGTGGTGGTCAAGACATCTGTCAATTGTCAGCTTTGTGAGGTAGTGCTATTCGTAAACATTAATTTCATTGGGGGCTAATCAGCCAATATGGGACAGACCTTTACCTCAGCAATGTCTGTCTAAAGTCTGCACTGACCTCAGAGTCTCTTGCCGGCTCTCACACGTGCTCCGCCTACAAGAGGCAGCATCCCTGATAAATATTTCTTTCAGACAGGAAATAACCAAGACAAACACTCTGCTGTTTGTTTTCTGAATATTATGAGAATTAAATATCAAGGGCCTTGCAAAAGCCCAGCACAATAGGGTTAAGCTGGATTGTCTTTAGGAAAGGGAAATTCAGCAAAAAGTGACTAAGCAGTCAAAATCAATCCTTCCTTCATCCTGCCATTTGTATGTGAGAATTGTAGGCAGTGTGAGGAGAGACAGAGGAGGGTTTAAAAGGCAGTGAGAAGAATCTGCACTTGGAAAAAGATCATTTATACATGGAACTTGTCTCAGGCTTGAAAGTGCACATTTGTCCTCATACTCACATTCACCTCATAAGTGTGGAAGAGGGAAGTGAATTCAAATTTTTTTCAACAACAGAACATGGCACCACTTGTTTTGCCTTTTTTCGAGCCATGATTTTTCCCACTGCAACATTTACTGATGGTGATGCAGTAGTTTCATATTTCTGTGACTCTTTAAAGAAAAGTCTATTTTTCCTTAAGATTCATTTCAATCTCTGTGCCATTTACACTTTAGGATAAAAAACCCCAAAACAAAACAGGCATTGTGCAGCAGCATATTTTCTGGCCACCAAAAGCACAAAGTTAAAACATGTTCACTGAAGAGCAAACTGGAAAGGACACAATTCAAAGTGTTTTCAGAAGAAAATATGAGTTTGTGGAAGAAACATAAAATTTTCAGTAGGTTTACTCCCATGAAGTCTCTGTAAACCTCATTACTTATTACTTTCCTAATTATAAAATGAATACACTAAAGTATAAATTAATAATATGCATATAACTTAAAAATAATAGAAATTCTTTTTTTTTTTTTATTTGTACTTGCATTTGTACTGCAGGTTATTGCAAGGTTTGGAGTATCTATGAGGTTGTGCTTAGCATTTAGCTCAGAGAGGTGCCATATCTATTATCACCATGTTAACATGGTCACAATGAAAATGCTAAAATGCAGGTATTTTAAATGTGTTATGATAGCTGTTAGAGTTCCAACATTTGGTTGCTCATACCTACAAAAACTGTAGCTCCAAAAAAAAAAAAAATGCCGGTATTTGTTTGTTTGATTTTTTATTGTTTCTTTTGTTGTGGTTTTACAGGTTTTTACTCAGAAACAAAACTGAAAATACATTTCAGACCACAACTATAAACCTCATCCTCCCCACTTCACTTCATGACATTCGATTCAAAAACAACCAAAGGCAATATTCTGAAAAGGCCGTCCTCAACACCATGTTGCTGGTGTGGCTACAAACCCTCCTTAATGAGAGCTAATTAGGCATCTGATCCAGGGCTTGATTGATGGGAACACAGGCACATGAATATATATCGAGGAGTGAAGGACACAGGCATGGGGATGATGGACCATTGATGCTGGCAGCTATATGCAGATGACTGACAGCTGTGCACCAAGTGATACACCGCAAATTCTGCCTCTGCCAGTTGTATTTTTCAAGTCTGTCCTGTCCTAACAGTCTTTGTTTTTCACCTTAACACTCCACATGTATATTGCTTGAGGGGGGGCAGCTTCTATGTTTATACAGATTCACACAGGAAGCTCAGATGTTTGAGTCAATGAGGTCAGATGGTCAGTGCATACTCAACACAATTAAATAACTGGACATACATTCTACATTATTCCTTCATTATTTAATAAATAAGCCAAGCCAATCAGGAGAATAACGGGACAGCAAGCTTTGTTTTGAAATTGAGGACAAATAGAACCAATGAATCATATTAGGATTTCTTCTTGTTCTCTCGTCCCCAGCTTGATCATGGCTTCTCTGCGAGTGGAGGTTGATTCCGAAAAACTCTGAAACGCTCTGCTGTCTGAACAGCCTTATTCAAGCGTCCTTATCAAGCAGGCACTTGCAGAGTGCTCAAGACAAGCCGAGGTAGGAGGATCAAAGGCAGGGAGGTGGAGAAATGTCCTGGACAGAAATCAAGAGCAACAGGTGATGAAGGTGTAGATGCAAGGGGGAAGAAAGAGATAAAGGGAATAGAGAGGCAGCTGAGGCTGTTGGATAGTTTGGTCTGAGGCAGTGGCGGATGAGCTAAATTAAGTTTACATGTCAAAAGCAGGACAGTCGCCCCATTGATGTCAATCAAAATCTCAAAGGTCTATTTAAGACTACAATTCAGCCGCCAACTGATGATTTCACACCTCTGATGAACTCACTTATTGAACCCACTTTTTCTACATTTTATATTAAGTCAAATATTTTTCAAATCTTGCGAGGTATCCGCAAACCTCCAGTGCAGAAAGCAGCTATTTTAGTTGCAAACTAGAGGTCACCAATTAATAAACCGTCCTACGCTTCCTCTCCCGGTGGACCTACAAATGTAGGAAAGGTAGCTCGCAGCTTTAAACTGATCTGACTGAAAAACATGGCATAAATAAATATGAGAAAAATTTCCCAGGATACTTTGAAGTGAGGCAGAGGATGAGAAAGAGTAGGGAGGGAAGAAGGCACGCATAGGTCTGAGGATAGACTTAGGCCACTGAACAACTTAATTTTAGAACGTGTGTTATTTAATCACACCATTCACAAAAAGCACCGCATCACTGCCAAAGTGATACGATAAAACGTAACAATTTTCTCTCCAGATTTGACCATATGTGTTAACCGCTGTGGTTGGAAATTGACAATTTTGCAGTATTTCTACTTTACTCAATCATTATATAGTTACTTTTAAAGAGAGTTGTTTTCACTACAAAACACATGATAACGTCATAAAATCAAATACGGTGTTCAACATTAAACAAATTGCTCCAAAACGAGCGTTGTCTGTGTCCCCAATCGAGGGATTTCAGCTCTTAGCTTCTAAACTGTTAGAGGCAGAAACAGGCAAAACTACCTAAAAAATTCCCATTAAAATAATCAAAAGACATTTTTTTTTAACATTAGTTCCATCCTTTTTTCTAACCCATTAATCACTAACCACTTTATTTCATTTGTGACATCCATACTGGAAACCACTGGTCTAAACATGGCAACACATCGCCACGTTGTTATTTATACACAGGCAGATACATGTCATTATATTTTATTACATAAGATGTTGTAATAACATCATATATGTTATGTATTACTAGTATTTGAACTTAGCATAAGTATTTAAGAAACGAGTACTTGTTCTGCAGAATCTATGTGGTTTGCATTTGTTTTTGGTTTATGGACTAGCTGGTTGATTATCTGCTGCACTGTTTCACTACACAAACTGCAAAGAACGGTAAGAACAATGGTCCTGGACATCGTCTGAAAACGTCTGACAATGGCAGTGTCATTTTTTCCTGAGCTGGAGCAGCATGTTGAGACAGTGACAGCAAAGTGACAGACTGACAGATGAGAGCAGAATGAATGGGGTGTGTGATTACAGCCACTTTGTAGGGGCTGGTCTTTGAGTCATCCCCACATCACTACTTGTGTTATTTCCTCTCTGATGTGTCACCCCTGGAAAATCAGCTTCCATTCGCATCAGTAAATAAGATGGAGACGTGCAACAGATACTTTGACAAACAGCCTCTCTAATAATTGATTGTTTTACCTCAAAAACAGTACCCGCTGATAACTTAATTGCAATAATTACTGGTGGCTACTCATACGTTCACTGAAAAAACACACATGATCTTGTTCTGATGTCTTGACATATAATAAATGATATATATTAAGTTCAAATCTATTGATTGCCAAGAGAAATGGGGGTTACAATAGAGTATGACTATTTTATGTGTCTAGTCACTCATGAGACTGACAGGAACACAAACTATTTTTGATTCACCATTAAAGAATGTGCTACTTTTAGTCTGTTTTTATGCAGGACATAGTTATGGCAATTACATTACAGGCAACTACTGTACAAACCCAATTCAAAAACGTTGGGACATTACAAAACAGTGATTTGCAAATGCTTTTCAACCTATGCTTAATTGAATTCAGCACAAAGACAAGATATTTAATGTTCAAACTGATTAACTTTATTTTTTTTAAGAAAATAGACACACATTCTGAATTTGATGCCTGCAACAGGTTCAAAAAAGTTGGGACAGGAGCATGTTTACCACTGTGTTATATCACTTTTTTTTTTCTTACAACATTCTGTAAACTTCTGGAAACTGAAGGTACCAGTTGTTGAAGTCAGGGAATTATTTCCTATTCTAGCTTGATGGACATCTCAAGTTTCTCAACAGTTTTCTGCTGTTGTACTTTATGCTTCATAATGTGTCATATACTATATATATGTACTGAGCCTTTCAGGAGTCTCCTTTTATACCCAACCACACCTGCTACCAATTACCTTACTTCCCTGTGGAATGTTGCAGCTGTTTGATTTTTGAGCATTTCACCACTTTCTCAGTCTTTTCTTGTCCCTGTCCCAACTTTTTTGGAACTTGTCAAAATCATCAAATTCAGAATTTTTTGTATATTTTCGGTTTGAACATTTAATATACCTTGTCTTTGTGCAGAATTCAACCTAATATAGGATTTGCAACCTACTGTATCCTGTTTTAATTGAAATTTTGCACAACATCCCAACTTTTTTTTGAACTGGTATAAATGCAGATGACTGTGCACAGGTAACCGTGGCCATTACTATGGTACTCCCTACTGCTGTCCTAGCAATGCACCTCAAATTCTGCATCCAGTCACTGCATTTTTCAAGTCCATCCTATCCTCATATTCTTTCCTATTTAGCTTGATCCAGATACTCAGAACTTGAGTATGTATTAAGTAAAGCACACACCGTACAGTACACATCTATAATATCTGTAGCAATGCATACTTTATTATAACCTTTCATTTTTGGGGCTGAATGAAAGTTAAAATGCATTTGCATGCATTTAAATAAAATCTATGCTGCATTCTAACATGATTATTAGGTCTTATTATGGATGTGTATAGGTAATCATGAATTACTATAACCTCATCAAACGAGCATTTTTTTTAATAACACATCTATAATGTTTTCTCTTATTATTCTTTTAATTATTATTTTTTGCTTAAATATATATGTATAATATAAATGCCAACACCTGAAGCAAATTTGAATGCCAGTGTGCCATTCTTTTCTTGTTTTAATTTATGACATGGATTACTCTGTTGATTGACTCCTAAAATGCTGATGTTGATGTGACACTTATGCCAATACAGCAGATCTGAACTTGAACTGACAAGATGTAGGAGGATAGACGAGAGGAAAGACTTATTCAAGAAGGGAGTGGGAATGTAGAAACATGAAATTAGAACTAATAGATTATCTGTCGACTGCAGACAGGCCTAAGAGCAAGCTAAGCACTGTAGAGGGAGAGCGAAAGGAAAAAAAAAAAAAAGCAGATTGACTTCTTGTTTGTTCCTCCCTTAGGGAAGCTCCTATAAAGCCATCACTCACCAAATTGCTGATCTGTAGTTCAAACAGCTGCATCCAACCACACATACACTTAACACCACACCAATTAGAATGCACCAATAGTTTGACCCAGGCAGCATGGGAGGACTAAAGCGTCTAATCCTTTACATTTGTTAGATGTGTGTATGCCTCAGATGAAAGCTTTGCTTCAGCATTGGTTTTAGTTGGACGTAATAATGTGGACTTGTCCCGATGACACAAAAATGCTTTAAGTAAGACTGACATTGTGGGGAAATATTTGCTTTCTTGCACATGGTTCAATGAGAGGATAGAGACTACTTTCATTTATGTATAACAGCTAGCCTGCCTCTGCGCACTTCGTTCATTTGTTTGACCTATGCAAAAACCAGCGAGTAAAACATGGGGCAGAGTAATTCAGTCTCTTGGAAAAAAAGAGCTCCCAGCCAGTCCAGAAACCCCCTGCTAAACTGTGTTAACTGGCAGCTGGTGGTAGACTTGATATTAATCCCCTCATAAAACTTTAGAATAAGCGCATTTCCCTTTAAGTAACAAGCTGTTCCCAAAGAATCTTCCACTTCACCCACTTGTACTACTATTATTGCAGAACATGCAATTATTCAACAAATTGTTATGCAAAACAAACAAACAAAAAAAAACATTAAAATAACATAATGACTCAAGTGGGAAGACATTTTGGCAAGTGGTCATAGCAATATCATTTTTAGGTATCAAAATACAGATATTTTCAATCTGTTTTGAGAATTTATTTTAAACCAAGCTGGGTTTTAGTAAGTTCCATCATATCTCAGTGTGGCAGCCAATGATATATTAGGCAAGCATTCACAATAGCGTCATGACAGACAGTTTAAGCAAAATCAAAACTTGTTGAACAAGAAGAGTTTTTGGAATTGTATTTCTTTTACCCTGTCTGTTCCTTCAAATTGTTTTCTTCCTAGCTTCTACGTTGCTTATGATGCAACTTCGCTATTAACAGTTTGAGCGCGTTATGCCTGTAGAGACAATGCAACTATGCCACAAGCCACGCATCAAGTCAAGTAAAAGAAACCTGAACCTACGGAGATGTCACTGTGGCACTGTTCAATTCATATTCACAGCTGTAGGCAAATCGGCTATTTCCCACCACTGGCAAGTGTGACCAAGTGATGCAGAATGTACAGTATGTGTATAGTTGCAATTAATCTAATAAAAAATGTAAAAAGAAAGGTTGTTGGTATTTGCCTGTGAATTCAACACTTTTCGAATTTTGCTCTGGGTTAGTAGCCCCTGAAAGAAGAATAATTACAAAGACAAGTAGTTAAGTATTCTCCAAAATGAGCTTTCCAGGCATTATGAATTATACAAAAGTAAAGGTTGCAAAACATACAAAGCTATACTTTGTTTTCAGGCCAACCCTAGCAGACCAGTAGTTTTTCACAGCAATAAACTGAGACGTTGAGGTTCACCATCAGAGCAGGCATTCACAGTTACTGACGCTCTTTCCAATAAGCTGTTGGATAATTTAGACAAGAAAAGGGTTGGTGCATTTCAACTGGTCCAGTGAATTACCTGTCTACCCTACAGCCAAAGTCATGTGAACCTTTGAGGTCATTTCCTGGCCTTCCCTGATATTGCCCTGTGGCAAATATATATTCATTATAAATTGAATCACAAAGCCCACATTTTCACAGGTAAATTTGTGACACCAACTACCATTTCCCCACTGCTGTAAGCCAACAGGGTGGAAAAAAGATGGAAATGTAGTTCCCAAAATAAATTTTACATTAATTATTATATAGTGAGTTTTGGAACTACAGCAAAGTTTGTTGCCATTTTAAAGGTTTGGCCTATAAAAACAATAGGCCTATTTTAGTAATCAAAAACTGACATGGTGGCATTGTGTAAAATTTGTTTTGTGGTGTTTTGTAAAAATGCAGCTGGTATTTGTCCCTTGAAACAGATATAAGATTAACTTGTTTGCATGTGGTTCAAGGCAGGAACCCAACAGCCCCTTCAACGTTACTTTGCACAGGAGAAGAAGATGGAGACAGGGAGCGGAGGACAGACCCCAAAAGAGAGAAAGCAAGAGCCGGAGAGAGATCGTTCCGTAGCCTGTATCTTCTCCAGCTTTAATTACTCGCTATTGATCACAAGCAGGAGGGAGGACGAGGAGGGGGGAGCTGGAGCCATGAGAGAGACAGTTGGCCAAATTAAAGGCTGTAGTTACTGTAAAGCATAAAAAAGGGAAGGCAGAGCAATTATATCAAAGTCATACAGTATATAATTAGAAAATCCCCCCGACTTTCCACATTTTCTCTCTCCACACACATTTAGCACAGTTAGTACAATGAAAAACTGAGGGTGTCAAATTCATTTAAATCACCAGGCAGTATGCCTTGTTCCCATCCTTCTCACAGCTTCATGCTTGGCTTGATTTTAAATCCTTTGCATTGATTTTTCTTTTTTTCCCCTCCCCAGTGCCTATGGCCCTGTCCATCCATCCATTTTCTACCGCTTATCCTGTTAGGGTCTGGGGGGGGCTGGAGCCTATCTCAGAATCTTTGGGCGAAGGCAGGGTACACCCTGGACAAGTCGCCAGTTCGTCACAGGGCCGACATATAGAGTCAAACAACCATCCACACTCACATTGACACCTACGGGTAATTTAGAGTGACCATTTAACCTAACCCCCAGTTTGCATGTTTTTAGACTGTGGGAGGAAGCCGGAGTACCCGAAGAGAACCCACGCAGACACATGAGAACATTGAAACCCCGCACAGAAACGCCCTGACCCAGGAATCGGACCCAGGACCTTTTTGCTGTGAGGCGACAGTGCTAACCACTGCACCACTGTGCCGCCCCCTTTGGCCCACTCCTTCCTCGTAATCAACCATAATAGAATGGTCATGCCTGACACCTCGGGCTACCCTGTAACAACTTTAGCTACATGTTAGAGATGAAAACAGGTCTATCTCTGCAATGTTTTGCTGCTTCCATTCCTTTTCTATCTTTTCTAGGTTGACCTACTTTGACAAAGAGCTTAGGTTCCTTTCTTTGTTTCTCAGACTCATGTGGCAATGCCAGAAAATCTTCAAGCTCT
>KV751334.1:5054224-5108515 GCA_001698575.1 Mola mola | reverse complement strand
ATGATTGGCAGACGACTCCTGGGAACAAAAATATGGGCCTTTTCTTCTGTCCGAACTCTGAGGATCACGACACTCAAACACAATGACAGGCGACGAGGCCGCATGTGCACACACATACATTAATTTCAAAGGCAAGGCACACAGAAGCCTTACAAAAGGACGCACACGCACACACACACACAGACTGTTCCTGTGATCCTTGACAAATATCTTATAAAAAAAAATAATGAACTCTTAAACGTGGAAAAAAAATGCAGATTTGAACGTATGATTCTCCATTAAAAGTCCTTAATGACCTCTGTAACATTATCAGCAATTCTGACAATGTACAATATGTGTCCTCACCAGCCACCAAAGCCATCAACAGCACTGTGAATAACAAATCGAATTCAAAAACATGTTATTCTCCCTCACCATGATTAAAATTGAGTTAAAGAACTCTTTATTACTACCTGAAACGATGCGCCGGAGCAAGAAGAAAATACTGTACTTGACAAATTGATTATTTGAAATCTTGCGCTCTCATCTGCTTCATCACATCAGGATAAAAAAGGCAGCAATTCAGAAAATAAAAACAGAAGGAAGACTGTGATAGTACACAGCATGAAACAATGAAACACAAGTGGAGCCACTTGTGTTTCATTGACAATAACTTCCACCGTTCGTTGCCATCATAATCACAACCCTCAAAAGAGAGTCAAGGGTGCTCCACCAACTGATTGTGTCTGAGCCCTTGATAAGCCACCATTATAAAAGATGAGAGAGGAGCGAGTGGTGGGAGTAGGAGGGGTTAAAAAAAAAAAGGAAGAAAAGGAAATCAAAAACTTTAACAGGGCCAGAGGGAAATACTACACTAATCAACTCCACTCAGCTGAAATTATAGATGAATTAAGCACTCTGTTAGTGATTAATTAAACCAAGAGATTCAAACTAATGAGACCACACAGAGCAATGTGTTTGTGTGTGGGTGTGTGCCTGTGTGGGTGTGTGCCTGTGTGTGTGTATATATATGTGTGTGTGTGCCTGTGTGTGTGGGGGTGAGTGAGGAGGGGTGGCCTATAACATCTCTGGCACCAAACACAGCAGAGGCAAGCGATTTTCAGGCTGCGAGCCACTTTAAAGGGGGATTAGACGCAGTGGTTGATTTTGTGATCACTTCACACAGGCTCTGCTCATTAGGGAGTCAACAGACAGGCCTAAAATAGCAGAAATAAAGGGATGCGTGGTCCTGCACTCAAGTTAGGAGAACCTCTTTGATAAGACTCATAGGACGATATAAATGTAAAACCACTTTGTTCTCACCGAACTGTTAATAGGGATTAGGAGGAAGCAAAAGGCTGGAAGTTAGGAAGTTATTTGTGCAGTTAACAGCGTTTATTTCTGACAGTTGATGTGGTGATGTGTGGTGATGATGACGATGATGATGGTGATAATAATGATGCTGTCTGGTGCTGGGGAAGAGGGGGAAGAGTTGGAAGAGCAGGATGATGTCTGTATCTAATGTACTTTAATGTGGTAGGTTTTAAATCTCTCAATTATTCCATGGCTCACTGAAGCATATGATAGAATACTGATTTTCTCATTTTGTATTTAATCACTGTTTCACTGATACTTTTATTATTAATTGTGTGTTTTTAAATCATGCTGACAAAATATAGACAATCAAAAAGATGCAAAAGAATAATAAATAGTGTGAGAGGGAATTCCTCAAGGGTATTTACTTAGAGTCTAAACGTGCACTTAAAACCAAACACATGCACATAATAAGAATTCAAAGAACAGCGTTTCAGATCAATTCGCATGCTCATAAAAAACAGTCCACCAAGAGAGGGGCTGAAGCATGCACAGGGGTCTGTCCACCTCTTTGAATATATAAAATAAATAAATAAATAAATACCGCAGTAATAAACATGACAGGACTGAGGAAACTATCAAAATTAGTAATAATAGATTATTTGGTCATATAGCATAAATGTAAAAAAAAGCAGGCTGTACACATGATTAAATAAAATGAAAGATGGTCTAAAGTAGGGGATTTGAACCTTTTGCAACCTTTATGAGGGAATTCTAGGGAACATCTATATACATCAAATGAAGAAAAATACTGACAGGATCAAACATTTTTGGTCATGTCATTTTTTTTTTTTTTTTATTTCATAGCAAAATTAAATAAAATCAAGACCAAGAATTGTCATATTCAAATATGGTCTCCTTTGAATGATAGCTGTCCTGGGAATGAGACAAGTTGGGCATTTTCTTCAGTTTTTATTACACAGACGGTATGGTAAGGTCCGTCTCATTGGCTTCTTTTTGGACAACGAATAAGGTTTCCCTGGATTCGCCTCTTCTTGTCTGTAGGGGTGTTAGGGTTTTTATTAGGGCTTGTTTTGTTTTTTCCACACTGGGTCTGTAAAGACTATGCTGACTGCAGCTTCCCATTTGCTGTATTTGGTGCCTTACTATCTATGAGCTTCTTTCGAGATATGTGCAGTTAAACTATATTTGTGCTACCACAGAGAGTTCACCTTCCTTTTCAAATTCTGAAAAAAGTTTGTTCATTAAGAAATATTCTCATTCCAACTGTAGGATTTACTTTAAATTCCCCCTTGGGACACGTTTTAATGTATGTAAAAATACTCATCTATGATTAATAATTAGTTCAACACGGTTTACCACATTAAAAAAAACTTTTAAAATCTCTTCCTCTCTCATTGGGAAATTGTGGATATATGAATTCATAAAGCCTCGTGTCTCGCCAATCATTGCATTTAGCCCATTTATTCGTTATATGTGGTTTCTGAAGTGCTTTTTATATTCATACTCATCCTTGACTTCTTGTTCTGCATCAGACTAGACGTTTGTGCCTGTGTTTGACAATAACAACGCTTACATAAGCTATAGAATGCAGCGCCTGTGTTTCCAGACCCTATAAGATAAATGGCAGCTAAGCAGAGAAAGATCTCTGTCTTACAGCTCTACGTGCCTCTCACATCTCCCCGTTTTAATTCTCCTCTCTGAAAGTTGATTTCATCTGACGTGACGGAGTTGTGGAAGCCATGGGCGGAGGTGTTACAAATGCTCTGTCACCATGCTAAACATGGCAGGAAGCGAACGCCTCGACAGCTCTTGGATGCTACTTGGGAATATGGCGAAGACGCTCTGCCCCACTGTCGCCTGTTTGACTTCAGTCTTTATCTCTCATTTCAACTACACCCACAAACTGCTCTGTGCCTACCCTGTTCAGCTGGCCTAGTTTAGATAATGGAAAGGGAAAATCCGCTGGTGGGGAAGAGCTAGAAAGGAAACGGGAGAAGAAACGTACGCGAACTGGGTGCCCAAAGGGAAAAATTCTTGGTTCAACAATGAATACAACACGTAAACATGATTCACTGTTTGGTTAAGCAGGCCCTTTGTTTGTTTAGAGTAAAAGACTAAATCTGCATCGACACACAAATATCGGGAGAGAATGAGCATAACAGCATCTTTTAATGATGCAACACAGATCGACAACATCAATACCACTCAAACAAACATTTCAGTTCACGTAAATAAGATGTCACTGAAGTGATGGTGGAAAACAGTTTATCACCCAAGTGTCAGACTACGACCTTTCCTCTGACTCGACTGTACCAGCGGAAATGATGGTTGGCTGTATTTCAGCCTTATAGATCTAACCTCTGAATTATCACGCTGGATTTGAAACATATCTGCATGGGGGAATGTCTGCGTTTGCTCGTTTGCTCGATAATGTTCTGTAACTTCAACTATAGGATTTATTGTCTTAGACCTACTGAAACACAAAGAAATAAGCTGATCTTGGAAATGAGCCGTAAAGAACTTAACTCTTAACTGTTGAGGCAAAAGTCTGTAATCATATTAGCCAACCCCCCCGCCCCACACACACACACACACACACACACACACACACACTTTAAGTCTCTATGGAGCTTTATATATATATGATATCACCTAACACAAGCAACATTTTCTTTCCTCTACAATGACACATTTTATCAGAGTCTCAGGTCAGTAGGATGATGTAATTTCTCTGTGGATTGTAAAAAGTCTGTTTCATGATGTGACATTATGTTATAGTTTGGTCACAAAATCAACTTGGTTAGCTTTCAAAAAGGCTTTGAGTCACTGGTTGTATATTGGAAACAGGGAACTATTATATGTTTTGTTGATGCTTCCACACTGTCAGTCTATAATGTCATTTAACGTCGCCTAGCACTGCATCACCACTTCTTTAGTCTTCTGAAGGTGGAGATTGCACAATCACGAAAAGAAACGCATGCTCGAATTCACCAGTTGGCCATCCTCACACATGCTCTTGTGATTGAACATGCAGCAAACAAATATCTGCAGCCAAGTTCCAAAATCTGGTGGAAAAGCTTTCTTGTAGGGTGAGAAGAGTGAAGGCTGTTGTATCATATAAATGGCAGAATATGATCAACAAACAAATATAGCTGCTTACCTTATCCTCATGTGTTTCTACATATAATGTAAAGGCATTTTTACTGTGTTCAACAATGAGAGAGACAAGGCTGACTTGCTGAGTATGTGAATGTTGTTTCTGATTTGGCAAAATTTAGCTGCTGCACATCTTATATCAAAAAAATGTTCCCATTTGTTTAGCAATTTATAATCAGTGATACAATGAACTTAAATAGACATTCCTTATTATTTCATTTATTTATTTAAAATCACTAGGTTGTAATTTTACTTTATTACACAAAGTGGATGCCCAAGAACCACATACACAGAGACAATCAGTGAAAAAACACTGGCCCGACACTTTGAATGTGTGCGTCTGTCTGCAGTTCCAGACTAAAACCCTTGGAGAGAATCTGTTGGCAGTGATACAGAACTGCTTTGCCAAACCTTCTCCCAGTTTTAACTTCTTAATGGGGATATGACAGCCAATCTACTTGAATTAATAAACCTCTTAAATATCCATAAACCCCTGAAAACAAACTGTGGTGCTGTGTGGAAATACAACAAAAAAATTGTTTTGTTTTAACTCACAAACATTTGGTTCTCCCTCCATACCACTAGTACCAGAGTGCAGTTTGAATAGCACTGCCTATTTTGAAATCATTCTTGTTTAACTACAGACTGTTTACTCTGTCGTTTGATTTTAGTCAAGTATGAGCAAAATGATCATATATTCCAGAATTTCACAGTAAATTAACCTTTAACCTTTTTTGCTATTAAAGTTCCCTTCAGCCACTTAGTAAACTCCAATTTAAAAACTAATTTCTGTTTCATAAAAGTAGCTGCTAAAAGTAGCTTTATCATTGCTTTGGATAAATATGTTCTTTCCCGACCTTAAAATGACTTGGACATAATGTTCTATCTTTGCCTTATCTAGATTTGTGGGGAGCAATAAATGTGTTACTTTAGCCCTGGCCCATCTTCTCCGCACTTGCAGTCAGAGCTTACCTGCTCTGTCATTATCTAACTTTTAAACTAGTCTAATATAAGCTGCACAGTATCAGGTTCTAACATTGGAGTAATTTAGACATAATTGTTTGAAACAGCCACAAGTTCCTAGGAAGAAGAGAAAGAATTAAATATACAGAGTCACTTACAAGTTGATGCATCAGAATTGTAAGTTTTATTAAAACAACATTAAGTACCACTCCTGCAGGTTGTCAAAATTTGTTCTTTAAGTTCCCTGCATAGAAGGGATGGGTGGTCAGAATTTATTTTTTACAAGCTTTCATTGGTGGAAATCAGAGTGAAAGCAGAAATCCTCAGCTAATTTTCATGGAAGGTGATCTTTGAATCATTTCATCCTATAAGACACTTTTATACTTTTTTGTCATAGTTGAAATATGATGTCAGCTGGCCATAATAATGTTTACTGATGTCAATTCATTTAGAACAAAGAACGTAATATTTTTGCTAAATGTGAAATAGATACATTTATGTGTTCTTGAGATATCTCCAGAATAATGAACTAATGGATGGCGGGAAAAATAATGCTTTTGGCCAAGGCCAAGTGTTGCAGATGCCGAAGCTCTGTCCATATTTCATAATGTGACACATGACCACAAACACAGTACAAGGGTAGTCAACTCAAACACCTTCAGGGCCTATTAAAAGAAACAGAAAAATTGAACATTGAGCAGAGCCTTGCATTTGCAGAGTGTTACATCATCAGCATAAACTCTGATATATCACTGCAGCTGTGCTTGAGTAACAGTGGCCAACAGTGGGGCGTATAAGAGAGGGAAAGCATAAAAAAAATATTAAAAAAAGATATTTATTTCTGTTCATTCTCCTTTAATTTCACATTGCTGAATCAGGTCAAAGGGGCAACTTGATTGAATTCTGAAGCTTAGTTCTTCAGCGAGAGGTGACGTGTTCAGCTTAGTAATCAACCGTTGTGTTTGTGCTCAGGAGGAATTCAGATGTGGAAGAAAAAACATAGGTGAAAGGTTGGAATTAGAAAAGAGTCTGAAAGGAAGCTTTAGAGCTATGTGATTTTGGATATAAAGCTGTTGAAGGCATGTTATTGTGATTGTTATATTTAGAAATACAAGCCTGGAAACATTTTGTCTCGAAGCACTGCTGCTTTGCCGAAATTTTGTGAAAACAGAAGTAAACATTGTTCTGTGGGCCCTATATTTGAATAAAAAGGATCACTTAAGATAGGGAAAAAACAACAAAAAAGAGACAGAAAATGGGTGTACTAAAGAGAAATCCTGGTGTGTTTACCTCGAACTGCATCTCCTCACAGTAGGACCTCACCACCATGGGAGGAGGAAGGGTGTGATCAGCGAGCACCAAGACTGGATCTCAATAATTTAGGCTGGTCTACTCAAATACTCAGCTTTGACTCCTGTGCTGTACCATAGCCAGACAAAGTGGCATACTATATGTGAGCCTTTACCCCACAGCGTGCACATGAACAACCAAAGTCACAGTTCTTAGCTGCTGTTACAGCTCAAATGCTGTAGGCCTAGTTGGATGTAATCAGGAGGAAAATTATTCCAGATTGGCAGTCCTCAGCCGTCCAGCTGGTTAAATACTCTGTAGACTCCACTAATGCTGTGTGTTATGGCCAACAATAAGCTAAAATCATTGCCATAGCATTGGTATAACTCATATGTTATAATTTCCCATGCAACTTCTTTGTGAGTTTATGCTGTACAGCTGATATGGGTTCCTACGTGGAAAATTCAACTCAGCTCCACAAAACTTTTAAAACTTGGGAACCAAAGGCTTTAAAACCACGTAAAATTCATGCTTTTCTTTGGAACTTCTGTTTGAGAGGCAAACATCCAATGAACTAAAAAGCAGCAATCCAGAAATTTAGACACGAATAGAAAGTTGCATTCAGATACACCACCAGCAGGTAGTTTGCAGTATTGTAGAATGTGCAACAATTATAACTATTAAATGAAATGCCTTGGGTATTTACGACATAAAATGTGAACTGAAACACTCAGAACTTCAAAACTAGCAGAAACAAACTGCAGCAAAAGACAAATCAAACTCTCAATTCTCTGCAACATGAACAAAACTCTGTCTGTGTCTGATTGTCTTCCCTGAGGGTGTATGTCTCTCTTTTTTACAGAAGGAAAACAAAGACCACTGTGAGAACATCCACTTGCTAATTTGAAAAGCAAACTAAACAGTGAACACGACCGACTCGATGACAGCTGTCAGCGTGACAAGAGGTATTGCCAGGTGGGATTTAAATTGTTATGCTGGAAGCAACCAGGCGGTGTCCAAAAGGGATTTGAAAAGACAAGGTTTGGGAGGAGGAGGGGTGTTTAGTGGTTGTCACTCAAACATATATAGTAATTCTTCCAAGCATTTATGTAAAAGTTTTTGTACTGAATATTCATAAGGTATAACTTATAGCGGCCCTGAAGAGGGGTAAAAACACAAAAAAAATGTGCAGAAGACAACTACATACCAAAGGCTAATACTGACTCAGTGCCTTGTAGAAGCTGCAGCTGAAAACAAGGTAAGAGCCGCCATGGTACTCAGGGAGTAATAACTGTGCTTGTTAGGATTGGATGAATGCCTAAACTTGTAACATTATCAACTTTGGAGGGTTATAGTAAATTTGTTGAGCCTTATTTATCAAATATCAACTCCACCAAGGGAAAGTCTTCATACATATTAATTGTTAAATTGTATACTACAATATATTTGGATGGATTCTATACCTTCTTGTATAGGGATCTATAAATGTGCTAATGTAGTACCGTCCTTTTTGAACTCACCACTGTGCCCCTCGCCTACAGCCAGAACTTACCTGCTCTGCCATTCTGTCAACCTCTGACTTTTGAACTAGTCTACTATACACTGTGCTGTGTTAAGTTCTAACATTGGAGTAATGAAGTCATACATGTTTGAACAAGACATGGATTCCCACGAAGAAGAGATGGAGCTACTTGTACAAGGCCGTACAAGCTGATGCATTCGAATAGTTTTGTTTCTGAAATTTTAAGCCCCACCCAAGCAAGTCATCAGGATTGGTTGTTTAGATTTGCTAACACAGATGACCAAGCCATCGGAATCTTTGGAGGCTGTCATTGTTGGATTACAAAACGAAAGTAAAAATCCTCAGCCATGACATTACTCCTTATTTTGTGTCATAGCATGTAATAAACACCTTATGATTTTCATGAGAGACATTGTTTACACAGTTCACAATGTATCATAGACATGGTAATATCTCAAAAAACTCTTCTTGCTTGGGGGAAGTATCTAATTACAGATCATGGCCTCTTTAATATGAAAGGACAACAGGATGTAATGCAAAATATCAACTTTTCTAAAAAGTCCTTCATGCCTCTAACCAGAAGTTGTTGTATCACAGCCAGTCTTGACCCATAGCTGCTTGAATTTTCCACAAAGAGTAGACAACAAAACACAAATTAATTCAGTTCTTGTAAATTGCAAAGTGGAAGCAATGAACTTCTTTAAAAAGAACAGAACAAAGTAGTCAAGCTGGATAATGAGCTGCAGCAGTCAGGCAAGGTGTGGAGATGGTTTTTGTTTGTGGTCTCACAATTTTCTCCTTCAAGCACAGAAATACAAGGTCAAACACTCATATCCAGTCATCTCACCCGTAATATCAGACACTGTCACCAAGACAACACAGGGGATGCACCTATGGACAATAACAGGTGTCATTTTATGACCTTTAATAATTTAAAGAGCACTGACTGTTTCATTTTGATTATGCTAATTTGTTCTGCCCTACTGTAAAGTAACATATTAGCCAACAAATTTGCCAAAACCTTTAATTCAGTACTCTGTGGTGTCTGCAGATATCCCGTTCAGCCTTAAACTGCCCGATCTACCTTTACCAACGAGGTTGGGCAAAAAAGAAAAAAATCTTGCAAAGCCCACACACCTGCTAATTGGTTTGAGCACCCTGCAATAACTGGAGGCGACTCAGATGAAAATCAACATTTTTATCAATTCAGAATATTAAGTGAGTACAGCAAGAGGACAGAGAGTATAGAAAAAAAATCTGCCTGAAATATTGAAAGCGAGGGGGGCTTTAATACAGAGGAGACCACATTTTTAAGATAACAATTGTTTTAAACAAATTAGTTTCACTGTTAGAAAACCTGGGAAACCACTGGAATGATGTCATCACTGTCCATTTTATCCAACGGTGTAAAGCTACTGAAACCATCCTGGAATTGAATCCTCTCAGATCTGCACTTTTGAAACAAGCTAAAACGTCTACCTAATAAGGGTAAGCACTGGTGAGGCAAAAGTCTGTAAGCACCGCCAGCCATATGCCAGCCTCCGCCTACACTTCCCAGCAGGCACTGCCCTCTTATTGTAGACCTGAATGCTGACTGCTGCCAGCGTTTCACTGGCCAAATTTGCAAGACACGCATCCAGTCAGCACAACAGTCTAACACCTTTACTTCTAGAGCCAGACTTGATTTATTTCCGTACACACCGACCTGCAATAACACAGTGGATTAAACGGCATCTCTCACATAATCTTTGTGAGTCTATAATGACATAAAGTGCATAAGATTAAAGAATTTACATCATCAAAACCATAACACCAGCCTATTACATGCTAATATTCCTAATCACCATGTGAAACTGTCCTCTATGAACAATGCTTTAACAAGCTCAATGTTGCCAGCCCTTACAGGATTTAGCGTCTTTTCTTTTCTTTCCTCTCAAGTACCGTGACTTTGATCATCTATTTCAAATCATTTCTCACAATAAGCATGTTTAGCATATACAGTATACTCAATATCAAAGGATTGTCTCCTTAGATATAGAGCAGCCCAACAACTTGCAACAAAGGCGATTCAGAGGTGAACTCCAGTAGGCTGGCGCAGTGAACAGCTTACCCTGTGTTCTTATCTCTTGGCAGAGCAAAGCTGAGTCGCTCAGCGCCACATGGCACCCGGATACACAGCGAGACAGTCACGAACACACCAACACACATACAGACACACACTGGCTCTTATGATCTGTTTCCCAAAAGCACTTCCGCAGGTTCAAAAGAGAAGCAATGAATCCATGATATCATTAACACCAGGGTAAAAGCTGCAGATACGATTGTTTCCACTCATTTTTGTCAACCGATCCTAATCTGATTTTGTCTTCCCTTTGAAAAATTCTATACATTCATTAGCATTATGATGAAAAAAAATATTTTTTTAAATAATTAAGGGTCAAATGAAAATAGCTGAGAAGGAAGATGAGGAAGGCTTTTCGATTTAATTTATAAGAGGAGCTGTTGAAATAAGAATTAGTTGCATGAAGAAGAAGTTAAAATTGGAAGGTTCTGTGCTCCGCATGAGTTCCAAAGATGTATCTCTATATATTTTTACAACAGAGACTGATACCATACAATCTTGGCTTCTTAGAATGTAGTAGTAATGAGTAACTATATAGGCCTCTGTATTTGAAACGAAACGAAACGAAATTCTATGCAGGGTCAAGGGGCTGGAGCCTTTCCCAGCATCAATGGGCAAAGGCGGGGTACACACTGGACAAGTTTCATGTTCACTGCAGGGTTGACTTAAGAGACAAACAACCATATACAAACTCATATACACATCCACGAGCAATTTAAAGTAACTTGCTGTGAAGTGGCAGTGCTAACCACTGCGCCATTGTGCCGCTAACTGTAATCCCATTTGCCATTTTTACCATCTTATTTGAGTAATTTGGCATGCTAACTCTTTAATCACTGTTAGCACGGAGAGGGACATGAATCCCCGCACCAAATTTAATTTCGACCCATTCTATAGTTACCAGCATCTGATGCAAGAGGAAAATTTGGAAAATCTGGAAACCAGCAAGATCATCATAATACCACAGCAGTCCATCTAACAGTTGTTGAAATGTTGTTAACATCCCAATAAACACACTGCTAGCTTGACTGTTAATTAAGTTGACATATAATTGAACTGAAATATTCAGTTGCCTGAATATTCACTGTTTTCTTTGCACTTATAAACGAGTTTGAAGTTACTACCTGTTGGGTTCTAGACTTGACTGTAAAAGGACTCCACCTATAAAGGCAGTGCAGTCAAACACTGTGTATGCTGGTGGATGTGGATGCTTCGTTGAGCTTCCACTGAAACAGAAGCAACACCAGTTTCCCTCCACAGTGACTGAAAGTCTTACTGTTAGTCAGACAGACAGCTGAGAGGTAGTGACAGGGCTGAATGGGTTCTGACCTAGATTGCATACCACAGGGAGTATTTAGTAGAGGTGAAGGAAGAGCATTAGGGGTTCTCTAATGTGCTCCCTAATTACCTAATTAGGAATATTAGGAGGATGTATTTAATTCAGCTGAGACTAAAACAATTTGCTTCATCATTGAGGAGCAAAATTAAAAGTGCTGAATTTCTGACAGTCGAAATGCACTCGCAATTTTTATTTTTTTCTTCCAAATTGAAATGTGTAGTTACAGGCAGTGTAACTCCATGATTGGATTCAATTTGCACCACTGGCACTGTGTGCAGCTCAATACAAATGTTTGTGATGTCTAATCAGCATTGTGTGATTGATACAGTTAAGTTATATAATCCTTTTCTGTATGTTTTTTGGCAACCATTTGACATTAAGCACCCCAGTGAGCCCAGTCAACGGGTGAGCTTTTACAATACCACATTACTATAAATGTCTTTTCAGTGGAAATCAGCAATCGTTATGTTGTCCATGTGTGTTTTTCCTGCTTTGGCAAGTCAAAATCCTTACCTTGAAAAGAGTAATCTACATATGAATTAATGAATAGGTATTATTGTCTAAAGAGATGTGTTTTTACTGTATGTGCCATGGCTTTCATCGATGTGTTTTATTCTGTCAATATATACTTTTAAAGCAACATTTAACAGAATTTTAGGACAAACATGACTTTAGCTCAATGAGAATATTAATACCACTAGAATTTGTTCAAAATACGGCACAAGCTTAGCTTAGTGACATGAAGTTACTGGCCAGCCAGTGGAAACTCCAACTATCCTCACTAATAATTTCCTATTAGACAACATTTTGCTGTTTTTAGACTCTAGTTATTGTATGTAGTAACCAAAGAGAAAAGAAGGTGTTAATTAGCCAGTGTGCTCCGTCTGAGTGTATGGCCCCTACAAAGCCAGATACATTTTTCTGGTCTTTATATATATATATATATATATGTGTGCGTGTGTGTGTGTGCGTGTGTGTGTGTGTGTATATATGTATATGTATATATATGGTTTGTTGTTTTTTTTGTTTTTGTTTTTGTTTGTTTTTTTACTGTAAAAGATAAAAAACGGAATGGAGATGAGGAACCAATGTTTCACATGTTTTTACTAAATAGCCTGCTATAGACCCCTATATAGCGGCTATGTGTCTGTCAGAGAGCATTAGAATATAACACGTTCACATTTCTGTAAATAGATAGCCAACACTGGAAACCAGAAGCACAGACACGCCCCAGGTCTCTAGAAAAGCAGCCTGTCGACACGTTGCTAATCAGCCTTCAGTTCAGTCCTGCTGTCCTCGTACATTTTTCCACTCTCGTGGCTTGTACTCCTTCCAACCATCAGCTTCTCCTTCCACCAAACTTAATGGGAGCAGATCTCCAGTCACTTGTTCCACTATTAGCTTAGCAGGCTAATCTTCACCGCTGTGCTATCATCACAGTAGTGTGTGCTAACAGAGCTAGCAGATGACGTGATGATGTTACCTGTCTCCGCTGGTTACTTTTTGTGCTTTAAGTGCATGTGGTTAAACATCAAACAGGTATTTCTATAAGTTTAGCGCCACATTTTTTGTATTGTTCAAAGTTTAAGGCCTCACTTTTCCTGCTTACAGCTGCCATGGTGCATGTAACGCCAAATAAGTTCAAATGTTGTCGCCAAAAACAACACTGCGCAGCTAGACGAATAGTGAAACATAATCTTTAGTGATTTAGGTTTGTGATATAAAATTACATGACATTCTAAAGGGCAGGTCAAATACAAACCAATTATCCATATAAAAATGAGGTATTCATATGCAGTTCATGTAATATGCTGATGTATAACTGTCTACTTCTTAGTCATTCTCTCAAATTCTCTAAACAGTAAGGGTGACGGGAAGACAGCAAGTCAGCTAATAATACAAGCAGAAGAAAGGCCATGATGAGATTCAAGGGAATTCAGGCGGGGATGGGTAGCACACTCATATCAAACGCCAACGCTCCCTGCCAGTGTCTGAAGCTTGGCACGCTGCCCTCCTGTTTACAGTTGGGGAATAGTCTGAAGCCATACTGAATGCAGATGAAAAAAGAGAGCCTTCAACGTGACAACAATATGTGTCCCAGAGTAACAGCTAATGCCTAGAACCTCTAACTAAATCATTTCATTTAGAGCCGCTGACGTGCAGACAGAGGGGATGTAAAATGCATTTCTATGGCAAGCCCCTCGATCGCTAGTTACTCTTTCGAACATAATGAAGAGATTATGGCTTGCACCCTTGTCACATGATGCTTCTCTGACAAGTGCCTGCTACCTTGTGGGAAATGTTTTCAACACATGTTCTTATTGCAGACTGGCTGAGGAAAAAAAAAGACTTAAACTAGTTCCGCAGCTACAGGAAATAAAATTAATTAGAGGAGCAATGGACTGAGGCAGAAAGTATTGCTTGAGTGGATGGCCTGGGAGATGGTGAGGTTGAAATGCCAAGTATTTGTATCCCTGCAACCTCAGGCCAAAGTCCCGCAGACACAGCAAGTCTACGACCAATTTACCAATTCCTCTTTCTGTCCTGCCGCCGGTTTATAAAACATCTCAACATCCACCACAGCTTTTTGCTAACTACCTCCCCTCCAGTTAAATTCAGCTTCTCTTGTCCTTTTCTCTGTGAATAAAAACTATTGCCTTGGCTTAATCAAGAGAACTGCTTATTAAGGAAAAGCTTTCGGGTACTTCCTGAATTGGGGAGAGGATAGTCCCGCCTGGGCAGTAAATGCGGATTTATGTCCGAATTAGGTGTAAATAGCTGTAGTTGTTATACCCCTTCTTTAATTAAGCAGGCACATTTTCCAGCCATTCGTCTTGTGTGCTGACTGCTTTGGTTCCCTTTGTTGGGCAGATGCTAGCTTACAAAGCAACCCAGCACAGTGTGGGAACAGTGCACAACGGAGCCATTTTAGTGCTCTCTAAACCGTATACTCAAGTCAGAATTTCTGCACATTTTTAAATGTATACCACTCTAGGAGAGGCATTTCTCCGCTGTACTCATGTTGTTGTCTGCTGCATTTCGAGCTTGTAATCCAGCCCATTTGCAACTATTAATGGACTGTCATCTAAAATAATACATGGCAGAAATGTCAAATTACTTCCCAGTGTTAGGGAGTGTAATATCACTTTGAAGACTTGAACTCCATACTTTGAAAACAATTCCATCCGTGGCGTCTATTTCTATTTTTGATCTACTAAAAAGGTGCACGTCTGAACACTTTACACTCTCTCGAAGCTGCTGCGGTGCTCATATGTGCCACGGAGAAATACACCTAAGATTAGCAGTGAAAAACTGCTCTTATGCAGTTCTTGAGGGAGTACTCCGTGTTCAGATTCAGCATTCAATTTCCATCACTGATATCATTGCTACTGATTAAGAGTTTGCCCTGTTCTTGGTGTGAGCCAGATACAACAGATTTTAGGATTTTGGACCGGAGTGTCACTCAAGGTAATCCAGGAGTCTTTTTCAAAGCCTGTCAGGGTTAAGTGTACAGCCTCACATTTCCCTCAAACAAGAGGGAAGACAGAATGGGCCTCAAAGCTACCGATGAGGGAAGGCATGCTTCTCTGACAAAAGAATCAAACAGAACGGAAAACATTCTGCAAAAGGAGCATCACTTGCTGGTCACTTTTACCTCTATTGTTTTGACCCCAAAACAACACAAATTGTTAAGATTATACCCTGCATTGCCTTTTAAAATGATAATTGTTCAAGATTTCCTCAGGAGATTTTACTTACCTGGCCTATGGCCTCCAGATCAAGAAAATATACACATTATGTCTCCTAAACTGCATTTTCAAAGCCTGTGTTGATTCTGCAGCTGAAGAGGGAACCCCTCTTAATGCTTCACTTCCTTCCAATCTGATTATTTCCAATATGTCTGGAATACAACAAGCTGCAATTACGTTTTCACTACCAACCAGGATGACATGGACATGTCAAACAAAACTGCTCCCAAATCATGCGGCCTGGATCTGTATTTGAACACCGCAGTCTGAATTTGCAGTGTTGCCAGTTAAGTAACCAGATCCAAATTGAATGGGTTCTTCCTTGTCCCATTCCCCATCCAACCACTCATTTTGTTGACATGAAATTCAGTGAGTAGTTTCTGATTAATCCTGCTGACCAACAAACAAACCAACAGACAAAGGTGTGCAAATGACCCCGTTGTTAGAGATAAACAAGCAACATTTGAAAGCACTTCACATGTTGTTATTCTGAAGACTGCAGTCCGCATCATATTAGATCTAGAGCAGTAAGGTGTGAGCTGTAGTACAGAACTGATGAAGTGTGTGGTGAGGATGTAGATATAGACGAAATAGAGTCAGAGACACATGGGATGGGATGGGAGGCCCTGCTGCTTTGTAATGCTGAGTGGAGGCGAGAGAGAGAGAGAGAGAGAGAGAGAGAGAGAGAGAGAGCCTCTGCCACTGCTGTGGGACCATCTGACCTCCTGCCATGAATAAAAATGAGGGATGGGATCAGTGGGATTTCTCCATTCAGAGCACTAACACCTATCTGTGGCAATTAAAATTAAAAGCACCAAAACACAAATGAATGAAAACATGAGTTCCTCTAAATGTGAACACCGCCACGTATCATGCTTCACATGCTGCACTCTGTGTGTGTTCCTGCCTTTTGTTATCCATGTCCCAAAGAGGATAGGACATGTGAGAAAATTTAGTGTTAAGGAGAAATCTACCCCTGAGGTTTGGAGAGCAATTAAAAATCAATGGATCTGTCCAGGAGTCCACTTCTGTATCACGATCTATTTTCAGGAGGGGGGTGCACAGATTTGTAAGAAAGATTGCAGGGGTTCCAATCCATGATTTTCAATGGGTGAGTAACTGTGAAATGCAACAAAAGCAAGAAAATGGGGTAGAAATGCTGCCGTCAAATAAAAGAGAGAAGTAAAAAATAAAAAAGAACAATCTCAATGTCATAGAAATCAGAGAGTGACAGTCGTGCTTGGTTCTTATGAAGTACGGTCTTCAAATGCAGTGAGTGCAGTGAATATTTAATAGTGAGACAATGTGATATATCTGGGTGACTTGTAGTCAATAGCAGGATTCTTCAAGTTATTCAAATGCTAAATCTGAACTACGAGAGATCATTTCTCCTATGACGTTTATTCAATAATAATTACATGGGAATTTAATTTAATATGTGGAAAGCATAACTATGATTCAATTATGATTTCCCCTCCCAAAATAATACATTAAACCTTTTCATACTTGCAAGAAATTAATTTCAAATTAATTCCAATATACATCTAAATATGAGGGGAAAAAAATAAGAAGTTCTGTTCTTTGGCAACTCCAAACTTTCCTCTCCATGCTTTATGGCAAAGGAGGAAATGTTTTACTTCAAAAAAAAGAAGCGGAACAGAAAACCCTGTGGGAAGCTGGAGTCAAGGCTGCCTGTGCTATCTTGTTATGGAAGAGTAAACGGCGAAGCAAGAGTGAACGCCTTGATGGAGTCAGGATAGACGAGACAAACACACACACACACAGCACAGCATCACGGAGTGATGCCTGATGTCACATACCAACTTTTCACTTTCTCTAACTTTTCTCCCTAGGTGTAAACAACACCCTGCAGTTTGCACAAGGTTCCATGACTTGGTTGAAAGCTTGGTCAACTTTGTCCGCCCTGAGGCTGAAGCTGCACGTCCCTGGCAAAAATTCTCAAGTACAAGATACTGAATAAAGAATAAGCATTGCTCTTTTATTGCATTGTAGAGCAACTTAGTCCCAGCATGACACACTGATATTTTTTTTATCTTATTAGTCCTTGTAAGATTTAATATAATTAAAGTGAGATTAATGCTTTACTCTTCAAATTTCAAAACTTTCCTTGTTACAAGTTAAAAGTGTTATGTCAGGCAGGCTCACTTCCGAAAATAGATCTACCTAACAGTAATGTTATTTTTCAAGGGAGAATTCTGCTGGGCCTACTTTTCAATCTAAGCCCTATTGAGTCATCCAAAAATGCCATGCAAAGGCTCCGCATGCTATCCCATTTCACACATATCTTTACATCAAGTATAGGAATTGCGCGTGCGTGAGCCATTCACATGGTTATCTTGTGAAAACTCATTCTCTTGGGTCTACGCAGCACAGCCTCTACGACAGACCAGTAGGGTTTTGAAACTTCAATGATGGTCACTTCAGCGTCAATCTGTATAGAGCTTGCACAGACACTTCAAAGGCCCCAAGAATTCCAGAGCAAGCTTGCTTTGTACAGCAGTTTTAGCATTGGTGGCTAATCAAACAGATGCGTAACATATAGCATTGTGTATTTCTAGCATAATTTGAAATACTCAGTTGCTGTAGCACCGCATACAGTATAATTAGGTGGTTGCAGGTGTTACAACCTTACAGGAGAATGTGTGCTACCTAAATGTTAAATTAAAATCATTCGCCACGCGTTGATTAGCCTAATTAAATCACACAAAGAGAAACAGATTCACAAATGAAATCAAAAATTATGCAGAAATAATAACTCAAGCTTGTTTTGCACTGATAGCTATTGGTAATTAAACAAAGCTACAATGCTGAGTGTTGATTGCACTTGTCTTTCTTTTAGCTTGTTTTGGTCTATATCCATTGTGTAAGTTTCCATAAACCTTGGAAATGGTTTGGTCTGGCAAAAATGCAAGAACACACACACACACACACACACACACACACACACACACACACAAAGATGTAATCGGATTTTAAACACGTCTATTGATTGAGTAATTCATTCTCAATAAAGGCTAATTGCATCTACATGAAATGTCACTTTTTAAAAGTGGATCAGAGAGTCTTAAAAGCTGCCTTTGTGCTTGTTTTTGCAATCTTGCCCCATCCCAAAACAAGCTGATATTAACAAGCTTATATCAAAGAATGTCACAGATGACACAGTAATCTTTTGAAAAAATGCTTGTCTCTTTTCTCATACTCTCGTCCTCCTCTAACCCTCGCACTGACTGTTACTATATGAAATGACACATATTGCTGCTGACAGCGCACTTGTTTCTCAAGGAAATGTCAGCATGGAGCCTTCTGAGAGATGGTGCAGCATGTGAGTGAGGAGTAGGTGGTGTAGAGGGGAGTGGTGTACAGGGTGCTTTGTCTGTCTGAAAGCTCTAATCAGAATCAGCTTAGGAAAAGGTTTGTAACTCTACGGGAAACCAATGCATCCCCGCACGTTCATTTATTGACAAGAACCGATCCAAGCCCCTGCATGGTGCTTGGATCGGTTCTTGGATGTTAAGCTGGCCATGGAAAAAAGTATCAAAAGCACAATGAATGTGTTGTGACTTTTTGGTGTTATGATTGGTGCTGCTTGTGTACCGAGAATTTTTTTTAATGGAGAATGAAAAAAATCCAATATAGAATTCATGCAAAAAAAAGTTTTGCTTTTTGTTCTTTTTTTAACAAATAAAAAACACAGAGAAGTCAGCGGCACTGTTAGCATTTGTTTTAAACTGCAAAATGCACACCAGAGGAATGTCCTATCTAAACGAATGTGGAACAATTTAACACTAAATTCTTTTCTCTCCTGGGTGTACAAGAGGTGTTACCCAATCAGCAGCAATGTTTCACATAGTACATGGCAGAGGGTAACCTTGACAGATTTCTTCCAGAAAAATAACTATGCCACGTCTAAAATGTTGTAGAGGGGTGTAATTCTTAACTGAAACCATGATATTTTCTTAAACGTAACAAAGGATTTTTGTTGCATACAATTCTTGTGGTGCCTAAGCACAACCAAGTGCACCCAGAAAATAGCATACCTTTATTTCTGACATTTATAATATATGATTTATCACAAAAGAGCCTTCCCATCAGAAAGGGGTTAACTTCAGTCATGTACCAACGTATCGATGTGCTGCCGTATTAAAAAGGCTGTCCAGTTAAATAATACAACACGGTGATCACTGTCAACAAACAGATGATCACCCAGTGCAGATCAAAAACGCAAGACATCTCATCTAATCTGATTTTTAACATTTCACAGCCTTGGAAACAAGCTTGTGTTGAAGTTGTTAATATCAACTCTTTAACTGACAAAACACTGGGTGAATTTAACATGTGACACTGAAGAAAACCTTTAAGAAATGTGATTAGCTGTTTCACAGATTGTTGAGTTGTTGACAACTCATCGTTGACGTATCTCTCGGCAATATTTGTTAGCTCACAGACACACTTCACAATTTACTGCACCCATCAAATATACTGAATAGCATTTTCTGCAAGGGTAAATAATAAACAGAAAATGTTATTTGAAGTATAATGCATAAGCGTTCCTATTATTTTGTAGTTAAAAACAATTAAACAAACTTACAACATAATAAAATGTGGTCCATATTGCAACTTAAAATGCAGAGAATAAATACCACCTGGTACAATATGGCTACATTACTGTTCATCAAACATTGCTGGTTGGTGCAATGCAATTGTTAAAACAGCCAATTCCAAAGCTTCAATCGGAGGAACAATTAAGACACTATTGGTGAGGTACTTTCTCTAAAAAAAAAAAAAATTTAAAAAAAGCCACATGCTGCACCACATTTTTAATAATCCCCTTCGTTTCCTCATTTAGATTTGATTGGCTGTGAAAATGCCCCCATCTGCCTGGACTCAGGTTTCAGCATTCTTCAGCATTTCCTTGTTATAAACTGATGGCACAAGACGTATGTGCACAGAAATGCAGAAGAACATTCACGCACACAAGTACACATGAGCATTGTTTTCAAATATAGTATAAATTATGGAGCTCTGCTTTGAAAGGAGATTCTTCTATGTTTAATGCTCTGTGCATCAGGGGAGAACCAACAAATGAAAGCTTATGCTGTCTGACACGTCTTGTGATGGAGTAAATGAGTGGATGCTACTTCGATTTATACCTCTGCGGTAGAGTCGGTGAAACACTGAAGCTAGTCCCTTGAGTCTTCTACAAATGGGAAGTCTTAAACATAAAAACACCACTCAGTTAAATCTGCCTACCTCTGCAAAACGTATCTAAATGTAACATAATTATTTCTACTCTCAATGTTTACGTTATTTACAGCTGCCACTTTGGTTAAAAGCTTCTTCCACAATAAAAGATAACTCAGGTTTAAACTCAAACTGCTGCTCAATGTTTAGGGTGTTGCTACCCATCCGGGCTGGTAAAGGACAGCCTCAGTGTACCTGGAGGGGGGGGGTAAGATCTCATATGATGGCAGATTTCTGTGCCAGAGTTCAGTGAATGCCATCTTATTGCTATGGAAAAGGTCACTGGGCTAGAAGGAGAATAAAAAGCTTTTACTGAGGAAAGTGATGTATGGCTGAGTGTATGTATATGTGTGTGTGTGTGTGTGTCTGTTTTTGGAGGGGGGGGTACCGGAGGTAAACCATGCTCACAAAAGCACTGTGCCCTGGAGAGGCTCCATCAGACTCGGTCTCTCTCCTCTCTTTGTGGTGTCTGTTACATTCGGCACTCAAATACATAGACACGGTTTTAAAATACACCCGCCTCTATGAGGGCAAATCAATTACCAGAGAGATTATATTCTCTGATAAAATGTTCTAATGATAATTGTCCCGAATCCGCAATGATCTGTCTTACGATACGAACCACCTTCTGCACTGCGAGCAGTGTATTAGCACACCACAGTAGCTGGAATATCAATAATTATCGATAATTGTTCTGATGATGATTTGAAGCCACATTGCTGCCTGGGGTAAACATAAACCAACTGCAGAGACTTGGAATCTATGGTAAGCAGCAGGGGTCATATTTCACTGATGTTTGTATGATTTGTGATGAGTACAGTGCAGCAGACACAGGAAATGGTTATGTGGGAGCAAACCACTGCCTGTTTAATTGAAGCACTCGTATCACACTGAGTGCTGGAGACATGAGGGCGACAGCACGACGCAAACTCCCACTAATTCCATCAATGATTATCTGACAGTAATAATAATAAAGTCAGTGTCAACTTCCTATCTAGATATAGAACTACTCCACTGAAGACACGGCCGGCTGCTTTTCATCCAGGAGTGATCAACAGTTGCTGCAAAGCAAATACAAGGCAAACCTCTGGTTTAAATGTGGATCAAAGTGAGGTCACAGGGCCGTCTGCAGGGAAATCTGAAGATTGCCCCATTTTGACAATGCCCTTCCCAGATATGCCAACCTACTCCTTCAACTCCTTCTCAACTCCCCTTCGCCTTCAACCCCCTTTGGCCAATCATGGGAGTCAGCATTTTTCAACAGTGCCTGAGAGATGTTGGGCTGAATAATATGTCCTATGAATAAAACACATTAGCTACAAAACATGTTGAATTATTCACATTTTAGAGCCCCTATACCGCCCCGTGCAGGAGATATTAGTTCCTCAGTCTCTGTATGCTTTGCACAGGGTCCTCTGAGTCTCTGTCTCCCCCACGTTCGCTCCCTCTCGCTTCTCTCTTGATCATTGGCTCGCTTTCTTTGTCATCTGTATTTTGTTAATCCTCCGTTCCTCTGTGTCTCCTCACAGCTGACTTTCTGCTGATGGCACACTGTCTATTTATACTCCTCAACTTACTGCTTTTCCTGGAACATCTCGCTATTTATCAAACAAGCTCTTGAAGCATTTGTTCAGAGAGAATCTAGGATGTCTTGCTAACACACTACGGCCCTAAAAGGATTCATCATTAGGCGTTAAACTGAAGCGACCAGCTGTGAGTTTCAAAGTGAAAAGGACCTGGAATAAAGACTTGGGCGGGTTGCTAATCAAATACTTGACCTAATATGCATGCCATTTTATTTCCATCTCAGCCAGAAATTTGTGATTTTCGTGACAACAATGTAATTTCCAAAATCAGCAGCACCACAGGAACTTCAAAGTGTAACATTTTAAAAAGCACACCTCCTGCTGAGTTTAGAGTAGGTCATGGCGCCAAGAGGCCATCTGTTGATAAACAAAATTCTACTACAAATGAATTTTCCAAATGGAATTTCATGAGTTTGAACATATTTAAGTCATCAACATTGTGAGTCATTTGCGAGAATAACATACTTTTCTGCCTGGGCCCTGATTAAACTGAAATGTCAGCTTGACCAAGTGAATCCTAATAAATTATTAGAATGAGGTACCATAGGTAGTGAGTTAATAAAGAGATTCAGGGAAGTTAAGCTGTATCATTATGATCTGAGCAAGCGGACCACAGGGCACACTTAGCTTTTTGAGCATAGAGGAAGACCTGAGCTTTGAGAGGGAGACGACTTTCCATCATAGAGGTGACCATCAGCTCATTGATGCTGAATTATGACCTAGGAGCTATGGATACTCCAGTTTCTGAAAGATTGAGCTCTAAGACTAATAAGGCGATACGTTGCAGGTCCGCAGAATTGACTGCTGAGGTTTGGATTCATACACTTTTGTCACTGGGATTGTGAGCTGAGCATGAACTCCATGTCCTGCCTGAACTAGTTGCTCAATATCTGCCAATAATGAACACTGACACCGAATATGGGTCAGCATGTTTCAGTTAAGGAAGCAAAGTGTTGAGTGCTTACCATAC
Organism: Mola mola; assembly: GCA_001698575.1. Lineage (NCBI taxonomy): Eukaryota > Metazoa > Chordata > Actinopteri > Tetraodontiformes > Molidae > Mola > Mola mola. Next base: position 5,085,239 of record KV751334.1, on the reverse strand, counting down.
TGAATGTGTCGCTTACTGTGATACAAACACAAAAGTTGCTTATTAGCACTTAAAATACAAGAATGCTCCACTTAAGTTCTTGTGCATTGTATTTTTAGTCCACCTGTGAATAATTTTATCCAGAGATTGTTTGAATTTTTAAGCCACCACTCTTCCAACTCTGCCCCAAAACACTGAGCCAGCAGAAGTTCTGTGCTGGGCCATCTTTTCAGTTTGGAATCACAATGAGGGAATTGTATTCGTATGTGACTGTGTGTGTTTTGATTGACAAAGGCACATCATACAGCATTTTCTGCTGTACACATAGACAAGCAGCTCTCTACAACAGAGCAGATATCGGTGGTCACAAACCTCTTCAGGCTTTGAAAATGGCTGGTGCGGCTGAAGGTCAAAAACGAGCTGAGGAGATACACATTACACAGATGGCTGCTTTGGGGCGTTTGTTTTTTTTTTTGTTTCTTTTTTTGTCTAGAGCCACTTTTCCATTGAGCAGTACGGTTAAGTTCAGTTTGGTAAGGTACACTTTTTGAAATAGATAGAAAAATAAGTATATACTCTCACTAGCTTGTTGTTTAAGATAAAGAAATCATGTTACGTGAATGTCATGGCAACCTATAACATATACGATGTTTCTGAAACATTTGGAGGTAGCACGAAGTGCACTCAAGTGCAAGAATAATAAACCTTGGTTGAATTTAATAGAAAACGGATTTCAAGATCCTTTATTGAGATATTGGTGAATATTTTTTTCACCCACAAAAATGGTAAGCTCATTAAAAGTGAACGTTTCCACCAGCAACCATACCATTACCAGAGTACCAGACTAGAACGGTGCGGTTTACTATGTAAGGGAACCATCCGCATCTTCTGACAATAAAAAAATAAAATGTGATCTGTACTGAACCGAATCGTACTGCTTGGTGGAAACAGGTTTGACAGTAGGTGTACAATATTTGGGAGTTTTGGGGAGTTTCCTTGCACTTTTTGTACTCACCAGGGCACAGTAGGTCTCTGGAGGGTCTCCACAGGTGATGTTGGGGGGATCCAGAGTGACCTTCAGGTACTGGGTCATGTCTGCTGCCTCTGGCTGGCAGGCCATGTAGTCCCAGGTTAAGCCTTCATCAGAGTAAACCTGGGACTTGCACACATCATAGTGGCCCCATGCCGCAGGGTAGTGCTGCATAGCCGCCTGGCAAACACTGGTCCACAGCACCTGTAGCGTCAGTGCGAAATGGAAACGCATGACTGGTCCTCTCTAAGCTCCTTCTTGAGGAGTTGTGTGAAAATAGGGGTCTCTTTTCTACGTCCACTTAGTGCTACTCATTCAGCTGGAGTGAGGAGGCATGCCAAACTCCCCTTAGGTGAAGAGATGGTCTATTTAGAAGTGTCTTGTTGTTTTTCTTTAGTCTTTCTGTGCACTTGCAGGTGTCTGGAGTGGCAAGTAGCTGTGAGGGAGCCTAAGTGACCAGCCCATCAAGAAGATAACAGCAGAGGATTGAGGGAGGGAAGAGGACGGTGGAGAAGAAGGAGGAGGAGAAAGAAGGGGAAGGCTAAACGGAGACACGCTGATAGGAAGATGAGTGACAGGTCTCCTCAGTTTGCCAGACTATCAATCATGGTCCTCGTGGTGTGTGGTGATCTGGCTCTGCGGAGAAATAAGAAACAAGAGAAGGAGGGGTTAAATATAACCTCCTGTATATGATAAACTCTGACACTGAGGGAACATTAGCTGGTATCATAGCATGGGCGAAAGGTGTATGCGTAAATATAAATTTGGATGGGTGCTAGATAGGGCTGCCATGTTGGTGTTTGATGTCCATCAAAGCATAAAAAAACAGGAAGTGAAGCCATCCCAGTAAATTGGATCCTGCTGTGTTCACACCAAACCCTCATTTCACTCAGCGGTATCAAGCCAACTGTGCTTTCAACATCCTCTCACCTCACACATATCTCACACTGCTCAGACTAGAGTTGGAATGACAGGTGGAATGAAGAATAAAGGAAGATTTTAAAAAAGATTTGGGAACATTATTTTTTATGGTCATTTGGTAGTTTTTATTTCTATCTATTCTTGGCTAAGGTTCACAATTAATCACAGGAATTCTAAAGAAGTTTATAGCAGTAAACTAATTTCAAAAATTAATTTCAAAATTAATTTCAAAATAATTTCAAAATAAAACAGCTACATTAAATGATGACACTTGATCAACTTAATGATAATAATCTGTCTTTAAATTAAAGTGTCAATATGGAGCACTATAAATCACTGATCCATTTGAGATTTTTGCATGATTTGTATGACTGCTATCACCATTGGGTGTTTTAGCAGAATTATTTTTTCAATGTTAAAAAACCTGTTGTTGTGAAAATTTGATGAAGGGTTTAAAAGCAGAAGTCACAAATCGAAGACATTTCACATTTCTAAAGATATACCTGATCAAAAGTACATATTTGAAACTTAATTGAATAATTTTTTGGCCACATGGGGGCAGTGAAATGATCTTTAAACAAATCACTCATACATACAAAACCAGATGCCTGTTTAATAACCGAGCCGATACGAAGCAACACTGGCCTTTATTTCATCTGAAGCAGCAAGCGGGCGTTTTTCATAACTTTTGACAGACAAGAGCTGTGTCTGGTGGCAAGAAAGACGTTGACGGGAAGTCACCAGTCACCAGATCAATACTAAAATAAAAATAATGGATCTAAGTTGTACGCAGCTGATCACATAGTGACTGTCGCTACAAATGCAAAGCCAATGTTATTTTCCATTGACCATTCTTTTTCTCCAGCATGATGCGCCTTGTGTGTCCGCTTCTCTACCGCCGCATGTTGTGTTTTTAGACAAGCATGAAAGTTAAAATTCTCGGCTTTTCAACACAAGTCACAGGAGAAGTCACAGTGTTTTCCCATTAATTATATTTGACCATGCTGATTTTTCCTGATATGCTTTCCTGAATGTTTTTTTTCAGCAGCCAGTTTGAGAATCTTGGTCATCATTGTCTTAATAAGCTCTTCATTATAGTGAGCAAGTACTATGAACAACTTTGCAGTCCCACTTTGCAGTTGAAAACAGTCATATGTTAATGAAAATATCTTGTTTTCCTATAGTTCCCTATATTAAGTGTTTATCTGTCCATTGCAGAATGAACAGCACTATGTCCCATATGGTGATTTACTTCCCAGACTAAATAACATCCATTTATATCTGCCATCTGTTCTGGACTGTAGCCTCATTTTTCCTCCTAAAGTTATTTTTGCATGGAAACTCGGAACCCTTCCTTCTGTTTTGTTTCTTCCACTGCTCCTTTCATTAACTATAAAATTTATGTAGAATTAGGTTGTATACAAGCATCTACCTTGATATTTATCTAAACAGAAACAAACCCATAAGTCAGTTGTCTGAGCCCCTGAGCCACTGGAGAGATGTATGTGAAGGTATCCTGCCTCCAAACAGCAGTCTGACAGGTGATTTAAGCCGTCCGGGGTCAGAGACAGCAGGGGCAGACTGACGGATGTGTGTGTGTTTGTGTGTGTGTTGACCAATACCACTGCCATTTATCAAGCATCAATTGGGAGAAATGTGGTGTCATTATCATTAAATGACTGTTAAAACTGGATTAGAATGTCTGGACTTCAGCATAAAAAAAAATAAAATGTGCAAAACGCAGCAGTTTTAACCCCGCACGGGCTGAGACATGATGACATGTATAATTAGGTGAGGTGCGACGAGACAATCTGTTAAAAAACATGGTTTTAGGAGCTGTATAAACATTAAACCACCTCCTGAGGCTCACAGATATGTCAAACATCTACATAATCTCAACGTGATTCAAAGACAGGTAATGAGATGCAGATGAGTGGGTATTAGCCTTACAGATGAATGGATCATACCGAAAAATGTGTGAAGTCACTTATTGAGCTGCTTCATTCATTCTGCATATTTATTGTAATGTGCTAATATTGGTATGTACCTCTCCAAAAATGTAAATTTGAATTCTGGAGCTGGAGCTGCATCTACGCCAGATATTATGTCATCAATCTAATGAAATGTAAAGCACGGATTTAAAGAACAGCCAGGTCAGAATCTACAAACACATCCTAGGCAAAGCAGCAATTGCACATGAAGGGAAAAAAGATCCTCTGATGCTACAATAAACAAGAAGATTTAAGCCGTTAAGATGTAAAATGGTCTTGAATACTAGACACAAGCTAAAAAAAAAGTCCTGCAAGGTGCCCAAAAGACATAAGCGCTGTTTAAAAAAAAAATAAAAATATATAAATAATGAAAATAATAATTGCTTCTGGTTCAACAAAATAAGAAGAATTCATAATCATAGTGGGAAACTGAGACTGCATTAGCAAAGAGTACGTAAGATCATCGGGCGCAGGTATTGCTAGTCAGAGGACGGAGCAAAAAGGGGGTTACAGGGGGAAAGCAATGAAACACCTTAAATGTAAAATGTAGGAATGTCAATGGGGGAAATGTCAGCAGGTGAGGAAGCAGCTAATTATCCAGAGGAACTCTTGGCACCGAGCTCCCTGTTCTCATTAAGAGACATAATATTACCATGTTAAGGAGGAGACTAAAGAGATGGCTGTAATGTCTGCATGTGGGTAAAAGTGTGCGTGAGCTCTGCATGGATCCTCTGGATAAAGAAAGATTCAAGTCAAAGGTAATGAGACAACAAGCGCTGGCAAGGCACCAATAACAAGCTATGGAGATCACAAAAGTGGGGTCATTATCGGCTTCCCAACCTGGACACAGTGACCCCGTCCTCTCATTACTCCCTGCTTCCCTGCCTCCGTCGCCCCGAAGAGAGGAAGAGGAGAGGAGAGGAGAGCAGATGGAAGAAGTGTGGATTTCCATCTTAAGTGACCAAATAAAGGATTATTTTAGGGCAGGTCCCTTCCTCCAACCATCAATCAAGGTCTGAAGACATGAGAGGAGGCACGCTCGCAGGAAGTCTGAAATTCTTCAATGTACAGGAATATATTTCATGGCAGGCACGAAGCAACAAACACTTAGAGTAACTGTAGAGAGTCACTGGGTGTAAGGTAGGGTGAATGGCAGGAAAATCTCTTTTTGCATAGAAAAATGCTTACATGTCTTTTTTTGGGGTTTTTTTCTTAGAGGTTGAAACATAAAATTCACGATAGGAAATATCAAGACATGCAGCTATACACAATTTTTGATTTCACATATTTGTCTAGTTTCAATTTTCAAACAATGTTTGTTTTCTTGCAAAAAAATGAATACAACATCAATGCAATCAAATCTATTCGAATTTGACGTTGGAACAGCATTTAAGGGGAATATTGAACGTGAATGTTATTATTATAATAAAGGAAACAGCAGATCCCCAATAATCGCCAATCACCAATAATCTCCTCTTATAAATAAATCATTCATGCTGTTATGATTGAGGAAAATATACATACACTTTTTTTTTTTCAAACGTTTCATAGAGACGTTTAAGAGACATGACAGTATAATTCAAATTGAATTTTTCAGTAAAGAAGCAACAATTTCCCAAAATTCTGAAAGATCCTGACAAACAATTTAAAGTAAAAGCAGGAATTCGAAGTGAAAATGGGAATAATTTAACAAAAGCAGGAAAACATTTACAACATTAACTGCAGCTTAAGTAAAGTTAAGAAGCTAAAATTCCATCCTATGATGAATGGATTTTAAATCATTAATAAAAATAATTTAAATTAACTAAACTTTGGAGTGAGTGTCTCATGGCCATTCATTTTTATTTATTAATTTCTTACAATCTCAAAAAGGAAATTGTCCAATGGGCACTGGACTGTAGGCACGAAGCCAGCAGTGCTCCAGTCTACATTCAAACATACGAATGGTCCACTGGGCCCCGTCGATCTGTGAGACTCTGTATGGCTGGTGAGTTCATTGCATCCATCCAAACACCCAGACATGCACCTGTCCGCTCGACTTGTCTCTCCAGGCTGAGAAACACCTCCGCGTCGGCTTCCATTCCCTCCCCGGGGCCACTGGAGCGCCACTGAGCGTTCCCCAAACCACGAGGGAGATGTTACCACAGCCGTTTCTTACCAGTGGGAGTCATGTCATCACGTGAACAAATGAAGGAGCTTCATGTCTGCACTTTTTCTGGCTCTTCCTTTTCACTTTACGCCCAAAAGCTTTGCATGTGTGCATGTCCAACCAAGTTTCTCCTCAAAAGTAATTTTTAACAATCGACAAACGTATGCCTTAATATCTCACCTGGCAAATAAAGAGTTTGCTGATGTTATTTAATGAGCTGACATTGTTTTTTTTTGTTTTTTTGTTTTGTTTTCTTCAGCTCCAGACCAGGCTCCAGGCATTCTGACTTCTTCTGTTATGAAAGGGCCGCAGGCAACTCTGGAAGTAATTGTCAAGTCATAATCACCCAAAGATTTCCTGGCCCACAGAGAGCAGGAGGTCATAACCAACTGCCTGACCATTTAACAATTTGACGAATTGTCCATCATCAAACAGAAATGTCCACTCTAGCTCTATAGGATTTTCTCGGCCCAGCGTACGGTGGAAAAATGAAAAGGTTACCAATGAGCCGTTTTATCCTGTTTCATTTTTTTTTCATTTCACACATTTTATGTACTTTAAAGGGCAATACTGGCCCTGCTTCTGCCCCGTCTCTATCCAGTTTCATCTTTTCTGTCATTGCCTGCTTCATATTCCCCGCCAGTGCTGTACTAAAAGAGAAACAAGCACATGAGAGGGAAAAGGGCACAAAGACAGGAGGGCAGACCGTCAGAAACAGATGAAAGATAAAGGTAGAAGCCGACCTGGCTTCGGGAAAATAAAAACAAACAAACATACATGCTCTCTGTGCTCCACTCACCAGATTTCTCTGCCTGAATTTCCACAATCCCTAATCTTTCCTGTTAACAAGCTGCCAACGGGGCCTCTGTCCTCATGAATAAACATACGGAGAGTGGAGCATGGCCATGCAAGCATGACAGCCAGCGCTACATTGGAACTGTGAGCATGTCCATAATGCATCCCTGGGGCTTGGCTCCGAGTCAGTCCATCACTTAGTGCTCTTTCCCGCTTCTTAAAATGTCACCGCTTTCAATCAGCAGGCTCAGGATCTCTCAATAATGGTGACAGGTAGAGAACGGGTGCTTTGCTGACAGCTGGTTAAGTGACTCGGTGTTGAGGATGGGTGGCCTCCGACCGAATCAAACTCGCAGCCCTGCCTTCGCTTTGACAAACAGTCCGGCTGTTTCAGTGAGTCGAACCACAGCTTGTACTGAGGCTTGTTTTCCAACCACTGACAAATTATCACCAGTGTGTGGAAACCCTCACGCCATAACAAGTTTCTCACCCTTAAAGAACTTTGTTGGTTTTTTTCGTTTTTCATGTTTCTTTCTTTTTGCAGCCTCGCGAGATGGAACAAAATGAAAATCAGGGTGAATGACTGACAAGTATAGATGTTATGAAAAAGCCATTCTAAAACCCCGAGGTAACCGTTCTTTAAGAGGACGCTGCTGCAGCCTCTCCTCACGTCCAGCATGCACTGAAGCCAGACAGGTCAGGCCTCTGAAGGCAGTCCCTGACTGCTGAAGATGTGCTTCATCCGCCTCCACCAGCCGCATCTGCTGTGATGCTCTTTCACTCCCCTCTGCCTCCTCCAACTGCTTCCACCACCACCAGCCCACCACTCCCCCGAGCTGCTGAAGCTGCCACATGCACTCCGCATGTGTGAGAGCAGCACTTTTGACAGGGTGACTGTGGCGACGCTGCCCCAAGTCGAGCCGAACACCCTCAGGCGTCAGTCACGCCCAGTGCCATACACACACACAGCAGTGCACAGAGGCGCCCAGTGAGATCGTGAGACAAGATCCGCCATCGCCTCCCCGCCCTTCCTTGCCTTGCGACACAGGAGCACCTTATGAATTATTAAAGACACTTTTCCTAAAAGGCTGCTAGCACATTATTCTGCAACCACAGTGGCATGCCTAGATGCTCAAAATGTCCACTTTACCTCTAAAGAATGGGCTCGCCCTGGCAACTCTCTCATGCCTGGAACAAAAGCACGCACAAACACAAATGTCTCACCCATCAATATTCTGAGTGAAAAAAGAACAACTAGCAATCAAAAAGAAATAAGCTCATAAAAAAAACACTATTGACTGTGACCGGGTGAAGAACACCACAGTTTTGTTTCTGTCAGCATATCCTTGAAAGAACAGCTGGTAAAATCAGAGCATGGAGAGACGGTAGGAAGCCATAACATGAGCACATCAACAGCTAATCAAGCTAAGAAGCTAACGTGTACTGTGCGTAAAAAGTGAGTGCGTGAACCAAAACCAATCTTACTGTGGTAGGTTGCTCATGTTATGACGTAATTAAGTCGCGTGACGCAACCGTAACGACGCGTGACGGAGAAGCGGTGATGAGGTAATAATCCCCACAAGGGGGCGCTTCCGAAAGACAGACTCGATTTGAGGAAACACTTTTAAGTTTCGGGTTGCCTCGTTTGTAAATGTTAAATGGTGACCTACTTAGTGGCTTTTCTTTAAAAAAAAAAAAAAAAAATCAAATTTAGTAAAGTAAAATACAAACTTCCCTCCTCTGTGAGAGGAGAGCCAAGTAAGTCCAGAGGATAACTATTTTAATGCACACACGCGCACACTTAAGTAAACTTTAAAAAGCAAAAGGAAAAAACTTACATATGTGGAATGGCCCTTTTGCGCGGGGTGCTCCTAGTCCCCCCGATCCCTGTTCAACAAGTTCAGAGCAGCGGAATGCACGTGGATAAGGAAGGAAGCTCATTAAGGTTCGCACTTCAACAGGAAAGTGATGAGTGCGCGCGTCAGTCTCTGAAGAATCGCTACGCGCACCATCTCTCACTCTTGTTTCAGCGACCGAGGCGGGAGAAAACGATCGAGAGGAGGATTTTCCTGCCACTTCCAAGCAAATGAGCGATCGCCGTCCCGGGGGCTCGGCCAGCACCGCGCCTCATGCAAACGGGGTGGGGGGGGGTTCTGGGTGGCAGCCGTGGTGCCAAAGTGTCCATCATCCACTCCTCAAGTGTCCCTCCATCACGGCGTCAGTGCGAGGCGCGGTGACGTCCACAGAAACGAGAAACACTGCTGCCAAAGAAACTTTGAGCCACTGCGCGCGTCCCTCCTCTCTCTCCCGGCTTAGAATTTCTTCATTTCCACACAGTCCTGCCTGCGGATCTCATCCTCTCTCTCTCTCTCTCTCTCCCCTCTGCTGCCAGGCTCTTAGTAGGTTTCAAGCATTCAACGCCGACAAGAATCACTCCGATTAGACTCGGCGACCGAGAATATCCGCCTGCATCACCGCATCTCCTCACGGACTGCGCGTCGCAGCACCGACAACTCAGACGGAGATGACCGGGAGGACAATGCGCCCCGAGGCTCAGCTCTCTTCCCCTCCACACGCACACCTATGGTTCCGCTCCCCACCCTCCCAGAGTGTCTCCACCTTGCCTTCAAATCCCCCACCCACACACATCCTCACACGCGCGCGCCATCCTCTTCCGGGACCTGTTAGGAACTCAGGAGGGAACAGGATCGCCTGTCATTGAACTGTTCACCCGAGTCGCCCGATCGCCTTAAATTAACCGAGCGGTGCGGGCGCGAGCAAGTCCCAAAAGAACCTGGTTAAATTAAAGGGTGGGAAAATCTCTGGATCCCAGGCTGATGCTGTGTCCGAAAATGTGAAATATTTGAAGGAAAGTGATAATGAATGCATCTGTGCATCTGTCCCTTTTGTCACATGTCTCGATTGTGTGTATTTCTAAGCCCAATGTGCAGTTTTTAAAGTCAATAATCCTTCATAGTGTTTAAATGTTTCAAATAGTGTGTGTATGTGTGTGTGTGTGTGTGTGTGTGTGTGTGTTCCATTTAATATGTAACTCCAAAAGTAAATTTCATCGGTCTAGTAGGAAAAACGCGTCATTCCACGGGGATGGAGACAGTGAATAAAAGCTGTACGCGTATAATTGGACAAGTAAACACGGGACAATTCGGATGCTGCGTTTATTATAACTCCACATCAAACGTCCCCGTTTTCTCAGAATAAACTGGATGGCTGGAAAAATATTTTTGCCTCATCTGTGTCCCTCAAATGGAGCCGCTAATGAGCGCACATTTCATCAAGTGTGGACGGATCGCACAGTGCCTCTCCTCGCCCGGACTGATCGAAAGAGTGAGAGGAGGGAGACTGTTTGAGGGAGGCAGGTCGTGAAGCTCGGCGGACGCAACAAGCTTCGACGTGCCGCTACACAGCGCAGGGTGGCCATGCTGCAGCCTCTGCGGGCCCAGAGAGGCCTTGGTCACCCCCGCACAGGTCCCTCCAACCTGTGCCGGTGCTTCTGATAAGCCATAACAAAATAAGGAGGACCTCCAGGCGAACTGGCGTTTAAAATATGAGAAAATTAGAAATGAAATGAAATGAACAGTTATCCAGTGTGAAGTGGAAAAATGACAAGGACTCGTGCGTAATTCTCTGCACGGAGCATGACTGATTGATTTCCACAGATGTTCTAATGCAGCGCCCATAACCTCCCCGGCTCTGCGCGTCCGCGTGTCCTTTATAACCCCGCAGAGGTAAGTAATGCGTGAGATCGTGAGGAAAATCCCTTAACATACAGAAACAAAGCTGAGAAAACAGAGCTCCTTCTTTTACTTCTTCAGTATTACATTACAGATACACCTGATGTGTTTGGGGTTTTGTCATGATTGCCAAGTCTTCGCCTCCGTTGATCCTTTCCACACGTGGAAAAGGGAGACAAAGATAACGTGATAAAAAGCATCTATTCTCAAAATAGCCGACTTGCTTCCTCTAATCACGACGCACAGTTTGGCCACCCACTCGGTGCGCGTCGTAGCGGAGCTTCAAAAGTTTACGCGCCCCAGCATTTGGTCGGGATTAATGAAATGCAAAAAAAAAAAAGCCTCCTGGGCATCTCACCTTCGTCTTCAGTGCTTCATACCCTCGATGACAGCCAGTCCCGAAGCCTGCTGCCGCCACATAAATCCTCTTTTAAACGGGACATTTTAACACGGCGCAGGAACGGCACAGTCGCCGTGCGGGCGCGACCAGCTTGTCTCCGCCGCTCCTAGCGAGTGGAGGAGGGCTCCCGGTACAAACCCAGCGTCAGCCACAGCCGGACGCACAAGTGGAGACAAGACGAGCTCCTTCACGCCACACGCAGCGATTCAAGAACAGTTAAGAGGAATAAGATTCCAAGCTGGTCCTGTGGAGGCAGCCTCACGGTTCTCTCACACAATGAGGTGCTGAGCCTTTGACAAGTGACTTTCACCTCAAGTTTATTTCTCTGCCGAAGTATCCTACTTTATAAACTGTAACATCTGGGATTTTTAAAGTCAGTTCTTTTTGCAACCAACCAAAAATGTTTTTGCCACAAATCACAAAGATCAGAGGGAACTTAGATGACAAGCAGTGGCTGTGGTGGCAGGAATCTGTGTGAAATCTGAACACACAGCTTTCCGGTAAAATAAGTCCCAGGTGATATAGCCTGAAATCTGCTCCCAAGCACACACAGAGAGCTGAAGTGCTGCTGCCTCCTGCGCTTATTAGGTAAGGCGTAAAAACATTTTGATTTGACAATAGCCTCGTTTAAAGCTGCTACACTCATGGCTGTTAAAAGTTAAATGGAGAAACAAAGGACAGGCTGGCAGATTCCTGGCACGTGCTGCAGGCTTTGAGCCAGGGAATCAATAATACTGTGTGCAATTTTTCCTTCTAAAATGGAAAATGTGTTCCGTTCCTCTTTTCTCCCCATTTGTCTGCAGTTACAGCTGACATGTTGGCAGCGCATGAGCCTGTGAGTACGTTTCGGAAGCCAGAAATCTCGATAACAAGCCAAAATAATGTGAATCACTAGTACTGATTAACAATCAAAGACAAATTTGGAGGACCAGGGACGAGCTCACGTTCGGGTTAATCTTTATCAGAGAGAAAAGGCTGAGGACACCGGCAGTGAGCTCAGCCATGGAAACAGCTCTTCACGTAGTTTCTCTCTCTTCTGTGAGCCCAAGGGCAACTTGCCTGACATGAACCTCTTTTTCTCTTTTTTGCTCAGTGACAAGGAAGAGGAGCGCGCAGCGGGAAGCTCTGAAAGAGCACTCGTAATTCCCACTTATTGACTCAACACAATGACATTGTATCATATGTTCTCTCACAATACATTTGTCTCTTCTTCTGCAGACTGTTAAGCTCTTTACTGTCTTCCCTTCAAGGCCTAAAAACACTAAGCTCAGACAGGCGGGGTTTGTGCATGTGGCTCTAAATGTGGCCAAGGCAACGTCAAAAAGCTGAGGTGCTTAGACACCAACGGGCATTCTGTGTATGTTAACACGTTTTAGTAGGTCTGTCTCAAATGAGATGTGCTAGAGGTCAGCAAGGAGAGAGAATGTGGATTATGTCTGTCCACAAATACACACGGACACACAAGATCACGTGCCTTCATTATCATCAGTGGGCTCAATAGATGGCTCTTCACTTGAGAGACCGATAATCACCCCCTGTTCCGTCCCCTCCCCTGTGTGTTGTAGCGTTTCCCTGTTTTTTATTCTTGTCATAATGCTTGATGGTTATTAGAAAATTGATGCGTGAAGCTGTTGTCGCACGTCCATGTCTGGCAGACGCCAGGCGCATGGGTATTGGATTTTAAGCCTGTTCAGTGGAAAGTAATGCTGTCTTCATCCGGAGTAGCGTGCTTGGTAAAGGCAGACATGTGGGGTGGCAGGTTATTCATAAAGAAATGTTGTCTTTGAGCTCTGAGAGTGAAAGCGACTGAAAGATAGATGCAACATGAGGCAAACCTGCAGAATGGACAGTGAAATAAATAGTCTGCTGCTTGAGTCAAAGTACCAATACAACCATTTTAAAAGTGCTCTCCTACAAGTCCTGGATTCAAAATTGTACTTACATATCCCCTTGACATGGATAGTGAATCAAACAAATATTCTCCAACATCTGTCTCACTTGTTGATCAAGATGATCTCATGAGGTGGCGTTTGAATAGCGGGCCATTATTTTTTGTGTTATCTCATGCTGTCTGCAATATGTCGTGACAGGTGACATTTGGTGTCTTACATGTTCTACAGTTGTAGTTTGGTTACGTTTAGGCCTAAGAAATGATGTAGACCCATGGTTTGTATTGAAATCAGTATATAGTGTACTACACATGCCATGAAAGTTCAAATGATTACTTAACTTAAATTACTGACTATTCCAGCCTCCTGGGGGAAGGTCTACTGTTTGTATGACCCATCCCCCACCCCAACTCATTCCAAATGTGGACTTTCTAATCCTTTACTATAAGTCATTTTACATTGTTTTCTCTATTGTTTTCATGCCTTAAAACAAGTTTTATGTGAATAGTGTAAAATAAGAGACAAAAAGTAAAGATTGTGTTCTGATAACACCAGAAATGACTGACAAGATTTTAGTTTTTCCCATCACACTTCACTATGTTCAAGGTCTGACCAAGATTGGCTTCAAAACTGCATGTGATTTCACAAATTGTGCTCATGCTGTAGGTGAATGTGAATGTGAAAACAGCTGTACAGTGTCAGACTCATGTCTCCATGTATGCAATTGTTCACAGAGAAGCTCAAACGTTCAACTGGATGAACATGAAGAAAAATTAAAAGTCAATGTAAATATTACAAATGATTATCATGTGATTAATTACTAACCACTAACCACAAAACAGACAATTCTGTTTTTAGGAAAGGATTATTTGTGTGATTTCAGAGATCCCCACTACGATGATATATCTACTGATAAATATTAACAGACTTGCTGAAATGACAGTCCCCTGCACACAAGGGTTTTCTTTGAACTCCTTCATAACTTCGACTTTGTGAGCTTTTGATTTCCTGCTTGCATGCCATGGACAAGGTGAATTAAGCTGTAAGCTTCAAAGTTTCCATCTTAACCCCCGTCATAAACTGCCAGACTATGCAGGGGTTATTACTTCTTACATGAGGTGAGTCGGGATGAACATAGGATTTGTATTGCAGTGTGGGATGCATTCAGTCAGGTCCGTCTCAGCACCTTTATTCACCTGCTCCATTTGGACTTTGTGGCAAAGGTTTATCACACTTCTTCCAGCCTGGCACTAACCCACTGCTCCAATCTGCTGCCTGCACACCTCTGCCGCTTATCCAATCCTGCACGGTGTCCTAAACCCATAACCCAAGTCGCCCATACTGAAATTTCATATTAAGTTATAAAACAATACCTGAAAAGAATTTCATAAAGGCATAATAAAAAAAAGTGCATGATTGAAAAAAGGATTAGAGGGTAGGAAGAGGATGTGGCCACACAGTTTGGTGGATTTGTACCTGCTCGCAGGCTGAAAGCCGGCTGCCTTGGGCTGATTGTGAATCAGGGCCATCCCGTTCAGATTTACGTGCCCCTGCGAGCGATTTGGGATTTATTTTCTTAACAGGCGCCATCCAGATCTGTCCTGGTTGCATGGTGTGTGTCTGTCCATGAAGTCTCGCCTCAGCGCTTTCAGCTGGATTAATTTGTGATAGGCAGAAGCTTCTTGCAGCTGAGGGCTGGAATGAATGCTCTCTTTCTCTTTTAAACAAGTGCACTGTTTTATTACAGTTAGGAAAAATACAGGATCAGACAGTGGCGCAGAATTATTCTAGGGTTTAGCAACAAGCACATAGGTCCGTTCCTGGTGTTAATGGTAATGATGACAAATGATTTGGCTTGCTGGGCCCCAGAGAAATGAAGGCTTCCTCTCTGGAGTTTCATCCACCAAATTAGCTTTTGTCAATACCATGCTCCCAAACTGTCCTCACAGGATGTGCTGACAGAAATATTGGTTACTGTAAGCGACTGGAGGAATTGAATCCCATTGGCTTATTCGTGGTGTCATTGGCTTGCAAGGATTAATGAGGAGCCATGATTAGATCACTGTGGCGCACCGCATGACAGTCTAGTTTCAGCAGCTACTGCAAAAGAGCTCTGGAGAAATATGTTGCAAGAATTTTTCCCCCAGGTCTTACATGAAGGGAGATGTTTAGGATTCAGGCTGTGTGACCCATCTAGAGTTTGATATACAGATATTATTGTCCTATTATTGTCCTCTCTTAACACCCACTTATATGTTACAGAAGGAATTTAGATAGGCTTCTGATATGACTGACCATGATTATAAACTAATCAAATGACATTGTAGACATTAGGTTTTCCTGTTTTTTGCTTTAGAATGTAAAACTAATTTTTGTCTCAGACGGCACTACAATGTGGTGCTTTATGAGGAAATGAAACGCCGTGAGATTCATGGCTTTTCTAACTGGTTACCATTCCTACTATATATAAGGTGTGAACTGCTAGATATTCCATTATTGTGTGTTTTTATTTAAATTGTATTGCAGTGATTTTAGACAGAGTTATACTAATTTGGATCCTTATAAATACAATAAAGAAAACATAAATAAATAAAAGGATAAATATTTTTATATAATATGTTTTAATATGTATAGGATGTTGGTCTGTGATACAGCCAGCAGAAACACAGACCGTGAGATGCTCAATGGGGCATCTGTGAAATTAAACCAGGCTAGTTTCTGTAGATGCTTTTTTTCTGTCAAAAAAAACCTAACCATGCTAAAAGAACATACAATCAATGAAAAGCTCCAAATATCACCAAGATCTAAGATTTGTCCACTCTAAAATATGATTAGTGATGCAAGTAATTTCTTGGAATTGAATGATGAATTTACACTTTTGGTCGAGTGTTTTGAGTTTCCCCGTTGACCATTACGCTTTTAAAATAACCGTCCTTAATTATGTCCTCAGGTGTGCATTGATCATACACCCTCTAGTCATAAACTTTAATCTAGTGTCAAAAACTGTCATAAACTCTACAGTGTAAATTGGGCATACTGTAAATTCTCATTTTTTCTCTGTTACAATCAATTTGCCCCAATCTACACAAATCTTAAGGAATAAAATGTAGTCTATATTTCACATGATTTTTTAAAATCATAATCATAATTTCTAGCCAAATTCACCTGAACCACTTCAAAAAATCAATCAAGTTTAATTTGTATAGCCCAAAATCACAAAGAACAATTTACTTTCTTTACAATCTGTACATAGCCCTTAGAAACCCTTAGAGACTCGAACTTGGTGAGGAAAAACTCCAGAAAAACCCTAGACAGGGAACAAAGAAGAAACCTCAGGAAGAACCATAGAGGAGGGATCCCTCTTCCTGGGACTGGTAGATATGCAATAAATGTCACAAGTACAGAGCACAACAACATGACAGTCATCAAATACTGAATGGATTAATGAGTTCTACTGATGTACATTATTAGAGTTATTAGAGTCTATGGATGACAAAATATGAGAACTGAGTCCACGTCATTAAAGAGCAGAGTCCAGGAACTATACGGTGATCCAGGTTAGGATTCCAGGCCACTCTGTCTTTTACTGGGTAGGATAGGTGAAGTTGATCATGATCCCACACACAGGGTCACATCTCCACCGGATAGCAGGTCGTTACCAGAACCGCCACGCCCACATCACCAGGAAGCTGAGAGATATTAAGGCAGAGGGACTCCGGAGAGAAACTTCCTGGGGTGAAGTTTGTAACACAAATAGTGGGACATGACAGAGTAGAGAGTAGAAGAAGTAGGGAGAGAACGAGGGAGAGAAATAGAAGGGCTCAGTGTATCATGGGAAATCCCCCAGCAGTCTGGCCCTATAGCAGCATAACTATCTGCCTGTGCTATAAGCTATAAGCTTTATCAAAAAAGAGGTTTTAAGCCTACTCTTAAACACATAGAGGGTGTCTGCCCCGCGGTCTTGAACTGGGAGCTGGTTCCAGAGAATAGGGGCCTGATAGCTGAAGGCTCTGCCTCCCAGATTACTTTTAGAGATCTTAGGACCTACTACTAAGCCTGCTTTTGGGAGCGCAGCATTCTGGGTGATAAGGCACTATAAGTTCTTTAAGATACAAAGGTGCCTGACCATTTAGAACTTTGTAGGTGAGGAGGAGAACTTTAAACCCAATTCTGGATTTCACTGGAAGTCAATGCAGAGAAGTACTAGTGCAGTTCCAGTGAGTACATGAGTAGCAGTGTTTTGAATCAGCTATAGTGTCTTTAGTGACCTGGTAGTACAGCCTGATAATAAAGAGTTACAGTAGTCAAGCCCGGAAGTCAAAAGAGCATGGAGTGATTTTTCCACATCATTTTGAGACAGGACGTCTTAAATATCTGATTTTTGCAATATTGCGTAAATGGAAAAAGGCAGATGTAGAGATTAGTTTTATGTGGGGGTGAAAGGAATGATCCTGATTAAAAACAACTCCAAGATTTCTTACAGTGCTATTTGAGGTTAAGGAGAGGTTGTCCAGCGTTACTATACCATTCAATAATCTATTTCTGAGGTGTGAGGACCGAGGACAATGATTTCAGTTTTATCTTAATTATCTGAAAAATTGCAGGTCATCCACATTTTAATGACTTTAAGACAGGCCTGATGTTTTGCTAGTTTGTTGGTTTCTTTAGGTTTGGAAGATAAATTTAGCTGGGTGTCATCTGCATAGCAGTCATAATTATTATCATGTTTTCTGATAATGTTATCTAGAGGAAGCATATATAAAATGAAAAAGAATTGGCCCAAATACTAACCCTTGTGGAACTCCATAGCTAACTTTGGTGAACATAGAAGAGTCATTGTTAACATGTACAAATTGAGTTCTGTCAGTTAAATAGGACTTAATAGGCATTAGGACGTAATGCCGCTCCTTTAATGACAATTAAGTTGTCTAATGTCTCTATTAGGATCTGATGGTCGATGGTGTCAAATGCAACACTGAGATCCAACAGAACAAGTGCAGATAGAAGTCCCTCGTCTGATGCAATTAAAAGGTCATTTGTAACTCTGACTAGTGTGGACTCTGTGCTATGATGCTTTTGAAAACCTGACCGGAAAACTTCAAATAAGTTAATAGTCTGTGGAAAATCACATAACTGATTTGCTACCACTTTTTCTAGGATTTTAGAGGGGGAGGTTAGATGTTGGTCTGTAGTTTGTCAGAACCTCAGGATCGTGTCGGCTTTTAAAGAAGAGGCTTGATTACAGCTACTTTGAAAGACTGTGGTACGTAGCCTGTAATCAGGGATGAATTAATCATGTCTAAGAGGAAAGTGCTAATTAGGGGTAGTGTCTTTAAGTAGTTTAGTAGGAATGGGGTCTAGAATACATGTAGCCGATCCAGAAGAAATAATTGTGGAGATTAGTTGCTCAAGGTCAATTGGTGTAAAACTGTTTAGATAACTATCTGATGTTGTAGCTGACTCCAACATCTCTGTGTTCAGAGAGAGGTCCGTGCTAGTTGAAGATTGTTGTCTCTGACTTATCGTTCTAATAAGTAAAATTTTAGTATTAAAAAAGTTCATAAAGTCATTACTAGTTTGGCTTATGGGAATTTGTGGCTCAACAGAGCTCTGACTCTGCGTCAGTCTGGCTACAGTGCTGAACAGAAACCTGGGATGGTTCTTATTGTTCTCTATTAATGCTGAGTATTAGGCTGCTTTAGCAGTGCGTAGGGGCCTTCCTGTATGTTTTAAGGCTATCCTGCCACAGTAATCGTGACTCATTTAATTTGGTAGAGCACCATTTTCTCTCTAGTCTGCGAGTTTCAGTTTGCGAGTTTGAAGACTGTACTTGGTGCTAAATTACTACACTTAACAATCTTCATTTATAGAGGAGCAATGGAGTCTGGAGCTGTTCATAATGATTCTGAGACTCTGTCAACAAAGTGGTCAGTTTGGGGAGGACTGGGCTTAACCAAAGGATCCTCTACTAAAGTAGGACAAGGCACTGGATCCAGAGCTAATGGAATCAATTCTATAAATTTAGTCACAGCATCATCTGAGAGAGATCTTGACTAGAAATGTTTGCATGTGTTAAAAGTCCAAACGTTACTAAGTAATAGTCAGATAAAAAACGATTATGTTGAAAAACTGTTACGTGATCAATTTTGATCCCATATGTCAGTACAAGATCAAGAGTGTGATTAAGACAGTGAGCAGATTCATGTACATGCTTACAGAAGCCAAATTAATCTGACAGTGAGATAAATGTAGAATCAAGGCTATCGTTTCCAAAATCCACCTGAATATTGAAATCAGCTACAATGATTACTTTGTCTGTTTTAAAAACTAAACTTGAGAGAAACTCTGAAAATTCACACAGAAATTCAGAGTATGGGCCAGGGGGCGGTAAATTGTAACAAACAGTACAGGTTTGTATAAGACAAAACAGATCAATATATATATCTGATATCAGCTCACTTGCTCTCAGAGCTTTGGATGATAGAGATTTGATGTTCAGGACTCCACATTTAAATTTCCTCGTCCTTGTTACTAGTGAATTTGTTGTGTTTCAGTGTGTTTTAATGTGGTACTCCGCCTTTCTTTACATCAGATTCAATAAATATAGGGGGTCGGGGGAACAGACACTGCACTCACTGTCTCAATGAGTCAAAGAAACAAAAGGTACGTGTGAAAATTAGTCCTGTTCACACTCATAAAAACATGAATCCTGATGGATTTTATTGTATTGTATGAACTACTATGATGCGTTAAAAATCTTGTGTCATGAGATATATGTATCATAGCTTAATCTAGTGTAATGAGTGATTGCTTTCATTGTATTCAGCTGACTGGCCTGTCAATCCTGCTGTCTACTTTCAAGGCTGCCTGAGAGATGTTTAACATCAGCATTATATCATTTATTACAATAGAACACATCACTTAACGTAACAAATAGTCTTGACTTTCATTGTAAAAAAGTTGGACCACAGGTTCTACGGACCCTCCTGATTCCCCAACTTTGCTGTCTCTCAGTCCCGTTCACCAGTTCCTCACTGAACAATGAGTCTTGAAATCGGTTTGATTAAGCACATAGTCTATTGATTGCCTGCTAAATTGCTGTGTGATACAAGACAAATAATCCCATTTCAAGTTTCAACACTTGTTTCTAATGGTCTCCAAATCATTTCAGGCAGGAATGGATCACAATTAATTTAGCATTTAGCAGCAAAGAGTGGCCATGCATGCATAAGTGTGATTTTGGGCTTAAGAGCTTGTGCTGCATTTGAAATTTCTATTGTCTCAACACCTTCCTTTGTCCTGTCCACAGGACTTTTTTTTCTCTCTCTCTTTTTCCCAGGAACCTGTACAAGCCACTGTGCGTGCACATTTGGCCAGCTACAAGTTTAGAATTTTACTTGAGCCAAGTGCATGAATTAATTATTGTGTTTCTCAACGAAATTGTGCTTCTTGTGCCGCAAAAATTAATCTCATACAGTACAGCCCAGCAGAGTCCTGATGCAGGTGCAAAGCCTGTTTGGTGGAGATTTGACCTTGGACAGATGTGGCTAAACAGAGTATGAAGTCAGTCAGATTTATTTGACTTATGAAACACTGATCCTGGATTACTTTACTGCTGAAAATATGTGTGACTGCAGCCAATGTCTCTCAGCCAAACACCAAATCTCTTGATTTGAACATTTTATTTCATTCAAGTTTCAAACAAATGCCGAAAGTTTAACCAAATGTTTTTACCTGTTACTGTATCTGTAACGACACTGAATGCGTGTTATTGGCATATCATATTCTAAATATAAAAAGTACAGTACTTGAATAATGTATCTTTATCCCCAATTGATTTTTAGCACAGACCCTTCTCAAACATAACAGGAAGAATTGAACGTGGATGTTTAAAAGTGGGCAAGTGAACACTGACAATTAAATTGATTTAGATTTCGATCCTGGACCTTATTAGATTGAAAGGACAACTTCACCACTTAAATCATCCCAAATAACAGAGCACGGATAGCAAGGCACCTAATAATTACAGGGCTTACTAATAGCTCTCCCTCTCTCTGCCTGTGTGTTGGAGTTTACCCTGTTGGAAAAGAGGGTAGCTTTGGATCGGGAACGGGTCATGACTGTGGTTTGCGCTTATGTGCCAAACAGCAGTTCATAGTACCCACTCAGTCAGTGCTCACATGGGCAATGACAGCAAGAACTGGTCGTGTGTGTGACTGGGAGGAATGGCGTGTCTGATCTGAACCAGAGCGGTGTTCAGATTGGGCAAACTTCTGTGCTAGCCGCAGTTTATCCATAACTAACACCATGTTCATCCACAACAGTTTCCTTATGTGCGCCTGGCAACAGGACACCCTAGGTCGACAGTCAATGATCGACTATGTTGTTGTATCAGCCGATCTGCAGCCATATCGGCTGGACACGGGTGTCCTGAGAGGAGCAGAGCTGTCAACTGATTATCACCTGTTGGGGAGTTGGATCAGGTGGTGGGGGAGTATGCCGGTTAGGCAGTTGATATTTTCCTTAGCATGTAACATAATATAGCAATACAGAAGAATGTAAGTGTTTTATCTGTGGCAAGAAATTTCATTCCATCCTGTCTCTCACTTGCATTGCTTGTGTATCGCATCATAAAACAATACTTTGGTGTCTGACCACTGGATGGGAAATACAGGACATCTGAAGATGCTATGTGGGAGTCAGGAAAGAGATGTTTTAATGTTTTGAGCAGTGATGCTCATCGAGCAAATCATGAACTGAGAAAATAATGACTTAATACAGCCCAACTCCTGCAGCATTTTGGTGCAAACTCAATGCATAGGATGACAGACAATAAAAGTTCTGTATTGCAAGAACACTTAGGGCTCTAAGTGAGATTCAAAATAATAAAGGTAAAGAATATGCTTCAGCATTCCCCCTCTTCCACTTTAGTTAAATCATCAGCTTTAAACACAGAGCACATAGAGCAATGGAAAATTAATTTTTTTCATCATGTAATTCACAAAGTTAAACTATTATGTATTCCATTAGTCACTGCATGTGGAATGAAGTGTTTCAGCCTTTTCTTTATTCTTATTTTGATGAATAGTTACAGTGAAATATGCAAAAACTGAGGATTTTCTTTTTTAAGCTGTGGATCACAATTATTCATCTTGCTTGACTCATTTTAGTTTACACATAGTAACCATGGAATATATTATATATTCACCTTCTTAAATACCTAATGAAAAAAAAAATAACAATCACAATATTCTATTTTTTGGGAGATGCAATAGTAGTTTTTCAATGTTTGTGTCTACTAAACACGCGCTAAATGCACGAGATTATCCGGGAGTGATGGGTCAGACCTATGGAAACACAGATTGTTATTACTGATTCTTCATGTGACCAAGGTTGTTGTCATAGCTCCACTCCCTCAGATATTCACCGTGGGCAGTTTTTCAATATTAGTAACAAATAATAACACAGAGTGTTTTTTTGGAGCTTAAATTGTACATGATCAAACTACACTATGGCTGAGCGTCACTACTCCAGTCAGGGATGGAGAACGTTTTGGACTGTCTTCTCTGCTCTCCGATCGTGTAGTCCACACGGATACAGATGTGTCTGGCACTTTCCTCCGAGGGATACATGCTGACCTCTCCGGTCACCGCCGTGTCTTGCAACACGTCCACCGGAGCATCCAGGTACAGCAGTGCCTGCTGCCAGTGCGTCTCCGGGCTGAACGGGCCCGTGGAGAGCACAAGCGGCTTGTCCGGACAGGGGAAAGTCACCGTGAAGTAGACGCAGAAAGCGTTCACCGCCGCCGAGCCGAACGACTCGCACCGGAACTCGCCCCTCACCGACCGCAGCTCCTCGGCGGTGACGGAGTGCAGGTCGAGCTCGGCGAAGCGGACCGGGTGCGAGAGCACGTCCTCCACCGCCACCGTCCGCACGGTGATGTCCGAGTTCATCATGCATCGCCTGGCGAAGTCCGACATGCAGGACATGTCGATGCCGTACTGGCCTTTGATGGTGTACCAGAAGTGCAAGCGCTCCTCCACCACCGGGTCCGTGACGGGCGCGATGTAGAGCTCGGCTCTGTTAGGCAGCAGGACGCCACCAGGCCTCAGCCACCTGTCGCGGGCGAACAGGACAGAGTTGAGCATGGACTCGTGCAGGAGGGCATACCCCATCCATTCGCTCACTATCACGTCCACCTTCTCCGGCAGGTCCACAGACTCCACTGTGCCTCGAATCACTTCGATTTTCTCCTCCATGTTGTTGTGTTTCACGATTTTAGCAGCCTGCTCGGCGATAGAACACGCCTCGACAGCGTAGACCTTCTTGGCTCCGGCTTGTACACAGAACATGCTCAAAACGCCGGTTCCTGCCCCGATGTCCAGCACAACTTTACCCCGCATGGACTCGCTGTTCCTCAGGATCGCCATTCTGTACGTGTTAGTCCGGACATGGTCCGCGATCATTTCCTCGTGGATGGTCACATCCGAGTAGCTGTCAAAGTACAGCCTCTCCTGACGGCTTTTATCCAATTTCCTTTTCTTTACAGCATGAGACATCTTGTCGTGTGTGAGAATGCAGCTCCCCAGTGTTTTGTTGTTTCTTCCGCGTTCTGAAACATGGAACTTGTAGTTTCCCAGCGCGCACGATGAGAAGGACACAGGCTCAAGTACACTACAACTCCCACAACCGAGCGAAAGTGACGTAGCAGTTGGGATGCTGCGTTCAAGGTCAGGAGGAAGTTGGTCCATATTAGCTTCTGCATGACACAGGCGCAAGAGACGTGATCATACGATGTCACAGAGTAAATTTAGAACAAAAAAAGCGGATTTATGTTTTAAAAAGTTGGCTAGATATTAGGCCTGCTTCATGGGCTTGCCAAAACATGACGTCCTCTCTGTTAGTAGTATCTAATAGTGCAACGTAAAACACACACAAGCCATTTTTATTTTTCAGGAATAAATTTGCTTTGTGCACCACATGCTGCTAGATGCGAAAGATGCTTTCTCAGAATCTTAATAAATTTCCTTTTTTGTCGTTGTGCGGTACTACAATTAGATTCACGGGAAATCACCCATAAATTATCTGGAGTCGTTTACTGTCTTTGAAATGGGATCAGGTCGCTTTTGCAATGTTTATCTCTTAGCAACTTGCACAACACAACATGGTCATTAAGTTTTGAGCTTTTCCCAGAGTTACGGCAGACGGAACGCAGCTGCTCTCTCTGTGCGGTCCTTTGGGACCCACTCCACTCTGTTGCAGAGATCTTCACCGAAGATGCTGGACAAATCAGCAAAAGAGAGAGAAAGAAGCTATAGGCTGAGAGGAGAAATGAAGCAAGATGCTAGTTGGTGGGATGTTTTTAGGACAACCTTTTCACGCAAGACAGCGCAGTGGAAAATGAGGAATGCGAAACAACAGACGTTCAAAATAAGAAGGACATGCTGCGTGTGTGTAGGTGGGTGGGTGGCTGGCTGTGTATGCGTGCAGTCACATTTACATGCTAAATTTATATCCTACAGTATCGTATAGTGCTCTCTTTAAAGCACTGGCTCTCCGGGGAAAATGTATGCATGTAATAACTCTACCCTCTCAAAAGTGAATAGAGATTAAAGCAATAAAATAGCTCTGCATGAATTGATGTTTGTATCATGAATGATGGAAATGCTAACCATCAAGGGAAATGAGCCAAACCTTTGGACTGTACAATGTCTTTAAAACTATAGCTCCACTTTTCACTTGTGTAGACATTTGATTTAACTAAACATAATAACAGCAAACAATGTCTGAAGAGTTAGTGTAATCCCAAATTTTAAAGCTGGACACCCACACCTGTCTGGTCAGAAGAAAAACTGGACTAAGTATAATGAAGGACTGACATAGACAATGGGATAAATGAGTGGACCATGAAATACCAACAAGGGAATTTAGATGTTGCTTTTATGTAGTTGGCATGAGGGAGTGCAAGCGTTGTGGCTGGGAGATGGAAGAGAAAGACAAGCAGCCGTTGGCCATGTTGTCCTCTCCTCCTCTGGTGCTTCAGGTAGAGATGCTGCCAGGTTCACGCAGCCAAACCCAGCCCCCAGTGAAATGTCTGGCATGCTTTACTTTTATCCTTAAAGTAAATGACAATCTGTATGTATTCATGCAGAGATGAAAACAGCTGTTACCCATGTTTCTGTCCACATTCACCATGTTACATGGGTCTGTTTTAACTGTTTTCATGTTTGATGCCGCTAAAGCCTTAAATGAACTGTGGGAAGTGACAAAAATACTATTGTCTATTTTCAAATAGGTGACGATTTACTGAATATTTGACCACAGTTTCAACTCATAACACACACTGTATTTTGCCACATCCACTTGTCACATTTTATTTTTTCCCATAACCTGCAATTTTTATAGTATGCTATTTATTGCTGCTAAACTATGTTGCTGTTTACGTCCGGGCTCGTGGAAAAAAAAATAGTATTTCGAATTTGTTATTACTTAAGAGTTGCTGTCATGGTGAAATATTCTGATGGTGCAGTGTGTCAACATATTTATGTAAACTCTTGAGAGAGACATTACATTTTTCATCCCTATAAGGCAACTTGTGAGAAGTTAAAGGAAGATAAAAATCTTTTGATTGATTTATTTGCATCCGAGATTAAAAAAAGCGTGACTATATAAAACATAAATTAAACGTGATAATTGCTGATCCTTTTGAACATATATACTTAGAAGAACTCAGCACATACAACTAAAACCAAGCTGCTCCAAAAAACGTACACTTGAACATACATTAGTGCGATTAAAAACCACCCAATAAGGCAGACACCATTTTTTTATGTAAAATGTATTTTAGTCGTGCTTTAAGTTTTTCGATTGGCTCTTGTCCTATCTGATAAAATTCAGAGGGAGGAGTTTATGACATATACTGCAGCCCACCACCAGGGGGTGATTAATAGAATCAACTGCATGAAAGTGGCACCATTGAAAGGTGAGAAGTCCTCCACTTTGTCTAAAAAAGTTACTAAATTGGATAAGTTTATTATATTATTATATATTACACTTTTGCAACTTTTTCTTATGTTCACATGGAGTCTATTGGTGTTCAAAGTTTTATGTAACCTCATGTTTTACTCTCACTTTTCAAACTTCATCCTAATTTTAGAGTAATCTCAGTAAGAACGAGAACCTAATTTGATTGGCCGGTATAATTCCCGGGCAGATGATGTTGCATTACACTGTGGCTTGTTTTGATTGCACTCGTCCTCCCTGCACTGTTAAAGAATAGCCAAAACACAGCACAATACTAATTTGGTGATTAACATATTTAGTTTCAGAGAAATGTTCTACAACAAGGGAGGATACAAGTACAGCAGTGAAGTAGGAGAAGTAATTATACTTTAGAACAGAGATTCAAGTAGGAGCTAAAAACTTCCTTATAGCTGAACACACAGAGACGTCTTTTTTGATCCGTGCAGGTTCAGTCTCAAAATAAATGCTTATGTGAAGGGGGGCTTTTTGGGCGGTCCAGATATTGCCACATTTAGTATGAAGGTTAGTCAGTCGTGAGTTGGCTGTGAGGTGGCCTGTTATGGGAGTGGCTATGCACAACCTGGTGCACTTATCTAAAGTATCTACAACATATGCACTTGACAAATATGGTACGGCCACATTGCTCTTTCCTATCGTCCATACAGAGATTTACACAATATAAGGCCATTAGGAGGACAACTCAACCAAGGCCTCATGGGATTGGGGAGGCCATTATAACTTTAAACAGGAAAAATGCATCAACAAATACACTGACTTTAAATCATTATGTGTTTATCTTACAAATTCTGCACACTGCTGTACAAGGATGAATTGCAAAGGATCTACGTGAAGTACACAACAGTTATCTCCTCTTACATGTAACCTTCCAGCGACATTTACTGACAGTGATGTCAACACAATGACCCCAGTGTTAACTTCTTTAACAATTACAGATGGTGCATCATCACTGAGTTTGCTTGCCCTGGACATTCATGTCAAGTCTTGAGCTTTTTTATTTGAAAAATCAGTATTTCATCAACATGCTTTCTTGTTGGTCTGAGCAATGGTAAACATACCCACGTTTCCAGTTGATGTATTTCATGACCTTACCTTGTTGCAAGATACATTTTTGCAATAAAGTTGAAGCACAGCAAAACAAAATGTGAATAGCACACAGATAACATATCAAATGTTGAGAAATTTCATTTTATTTGAAAATAATATCATTATTATTATAACATCAACTTGTCCCTCATGTACAGAGATTTCTTCAGATTCTTTGGATCTTTTAATGATATTTGGTACTGCAGATAATAAACTCACTATAGTCTGTACAATTTTACCCCGAGAAATATTATTCTTAGATTATTGCACTATTTGCCAGCACAGTCGTTCACAGAGTGGTGAACCCCTTCCCATGTCAAAACAGAAAGACTCATTCTCTCTGTGATGCTCTTTTAATACTCAATCATGTTACTAATCTGCTGCCAATTCATCTTAAAATTAATTGAAAGATGTGCTTGGTGGTTTTTTTTTTCATAATTTTACCAGTCTTTTGATGTCTCTCTCCCAGTTTCTTTTAAGTGTGTTGCTAGTGTCAAATTTAAAATAGGAAAATAATAATTATAATAAGAAGACAAAGAAGAAGACAAAGAATTTTGCAACAGAAAGCCTGCTGTTTACATATTGCACAGCATTTTAAAAAAGCGCTGTGTACATCCTGTATTGTCCCAGACCAATACATTACATGTATATTGTAAGACTGGGATCATCCAGCATTTTGTGGTATATTTGACTTTTTGAGGCACAGGCACAGTGGCTGTGTGCTTTTGTAAGGTTTGTATTATTGTATCTATTAGAACAGAAATCTGAAAATGGAATCACCTGCATTGTGATCTGCACACAGACCTCCTCACCGTCTGCTTAAAGCCAGTGCCAATCTCTACCTGTAAAATCAGTCAACTTCCTCACTCTCAAATGTTCAGGATTTATGAAAATCCTAATATCGGAACACATGCACATTTCATCCTCTTTAATTAAACTAAGCCAAATCCTGTTTGCATATCTAAAACATAAAACTAATTGATATGAACACAGAAAGCCTGAGGGATGTGTGTCTTATTTTATGTATGCTGGTGTTTTATGTGCTATAGAAATGTGTAAATCTTGAGATAATGATGAGTGGTGGAAAGAGCAGAAAAAGATCAAACATACTATAAAGGGTGGAAGTTACTTTCGTCGAAAAAAGTTAAGCAGCTACCGTTATCTTAGCTGACTTCTAAACCAAAAATTGTGGCAAATTACATACCCCCACATATCACAATACTGCTTTCCCCCATCCCTTTTAGACACATTTTTTTGACTGTTGGAAACAAAAAGGCATAGTCACTTTGAAAGATATTTTGTTAACATAAACATTTTTTTAACAAGCCATTTGCTTCTGTTGCCTACACTAACAAACACTTCAACAGTGGGATAGCCGTGTTACTCATTATCTTCTTTACGTAGGCTCTCGCTTTTGTTTTTTGCCCATTGTTCTAGTTATTTTTTATTTGTTGATAGTTTTTGGTATACAAAAAAAATTAATACAAATATTGTTAAAAAATTCTATACTGTGTGTGAGAATTTTGTAAGGCTTTTTGAGTGTAACCATAAAGCAAATATCTCAGGATCTTCACTGTTGGTGCTGCAAGTGGGGGCACAGGGACTTGCGCTGTAAACACTGATGTTTAATCCTTCCATCCATCACCTTTCTATGGTTTATTCTGTGCAGCGTCATCGGGCAAAGGTGGGGGTACACCCTGGACAAGTCATCAGTTTATCGCAGGGCTGACAGATAAAGACAAACAACCATCCACAGTAAGCAATTGACCTAGCCCCTAACCTTTTGCAAGTTTTTTGGACTGGAGGAAGCCAGAGCATCCAGAGAGAACCCACGCAGACACCGGAAGAACATGCAAACTCAGAAAGGCCCTGACCCGAGAATCCAACCAAAGACCTTCTTCTGAAGGTCCTTAAAAAATGCTTTCGGCCAGTATTTGATGGGAGCTGTGTCAAGCTGTATCGAGTGCATCAATTCACATGAACAGCATGGAGAATCCGGTCACGTCAACCTGTGAGGATAGTTTTTTGTGTTTGAACTTGTCAAAACAGTCAAAGGAGTAACCATTTAACCAGGCTATGTAGCCTGCTCATCCAATGGTAGAAATACAATGAAATGAACTGACAAACCTTTGCCAAGGCTGAACAATCCTGCCAACAAAAAATGCCTCCAGCCCAAAGTTGGTTATTGATTTGATTTTATCATAACTTCTATACACCAAAAACCTATTTCCATGTGTACTTTGCTCACCAGTGACATACACAAACCAATTCAAGACCATTTTCACTTAATTGTACCTGAAATATTAGCTCAAGTAGATGTTGGCTTCTCATGGTAATAAATCTGAAATGGCCGAAGATACCGTACATCAAATCCTGTGACACACTTGTGTAAGTGCAATAAATCCGTTACAGACTGGTGCCAGTTGCTTGTCTCTCTCTCTCTCTCTCTCTCTCTCTCTTTGAAAGGAAACAAAACAACTGTTTCGAGTTCACCCCCTATCAAACCATGACTTGGTTTTCTTTGTCACTTCCCGAATCAAGATGCACCATTTGGTAGAAATAATGGGTGTGGTTTAAGCACATTTTTTTGAATATTTCTGAAGTTATAAGTCAAAATATCACAAAGTGCCATTTCTCTTGTCAAAGAATCCTTAAAAAAAAAACCTGAAACCAGATCCCAATCTAATCACGTAAATTTCTTGGTGGAGGTAATATATAGTCTGAAGAAGTACATAAAATCAGGCAGGCACGATGCTCTGTCATCCAAAAATGTGTGGAATTTGTTTTTTGAACCATTGTTTCAATATGTCAGCATTACATTATATCATTTGTCACCAAATTTTATTAACAGCATGAATTCTTTTAGAAATTGAGGTCCAGTAATTTAATGATAATTGAATAATCAGTAACCTGACAAATAGTGTCACTGTATCACACAGCAGTGATACGGAAATATAAAGGTGATTGTACTATTGAATGAAATGGTGAAACATAAAAACCAGACATAAAAACATAAAAACATGAAGAATATTTTAAAGCTAAAGTTATAAAAAAAAACCCAACACCCTTGCAATAATGATCAACTATTTGGAAAAAAAACAACTTTAGAGACAAGGTCGGGTTAGCCCGCTCCAAGGGCTAACCCAAGAGCTGATCATACAAACCAACACCCTTGCAATAATGATCAACTATTTGGAAAAAAAAACAACTTTAGAGACAAGGTCGAGTTAGCCCGCTCCAAGGGCTAACCCAAGAGCTGATCATACAAAATCAGTAGTCAGCTAAAGGTTTAATGTTAATGTGTGATTACTCTCAATTACAGTGTTAAATGTGTCTACAGAAGGCCGAGAGAGGAAGGAGAGCACCGTGTGAGCTCTTTTTACTGCAAGCACATCAGCAGCTGTTCTTCCTGGCCAGTTGCTGTCAGCATGCGCAGCCTCATGGGAGCTGCCTGCATCGTGTCAGTATTACAGGACCTGTCAGCTACTGCAGGAAACTCTCACACAATAACCCAACCTTGCGTACTGGGATTTATGGTACTGTATACACGCATGTGTAGCAACCTGCACAAATATTTCGCAGAGGACTCGTCAGCCTATAATAGCCTGATATACACATGCGCTTAATGTACAGAATATATAAGGACAAGTGCACTCGTTGCATAGAGCCATCAGTTCTGAAGTCATGATCAGCCATTTCAGAGGAAGGCAGACTGCTGAGCAACAAATAAAAAGGTGAAATGGCTTCATATTGCTTGTTCCCAGGGATCAATCCGGGCTACTGTGCTATCTTACTCTGGTAGAAAGAGTGACATTTGTGAATGCTAGCTAGCTACCCATCTTTTATTCACTGTTTCTTACAGCAAACTTAATTCATCTTACCCAAAAGCCTTTTTCACGCTTGGATCCATTTGGATGCCTTTTTCAACTATGCGTTATCTACTTTCATGCTTTGACATCTCCCTATATGGACACAGTGTGTG
>KV751334.1:5038580-5054213 GCA_001698575.1 Mola mola | reverse complement strand
GTCCTGCACCAGGAGATTTTTCCTCCTGGTTTATACAGTCTGTGAAACAGCACAAATATAAGCACCGCACTTCCAAGCTTACCTCCTTTCAAAGGCTCCGACTAATCATTTTACAGGATCTCAGTCTGTCAATCGGGAGCCCCAGTAATCAATTCATTAATTAGATCCCTTTCCCCACAGACTTGCCTGACAACATCCCTGTATCATTTACGTTACACTGCAATTGGATTAAATTACTAAATACAACCTGTATGTGACAGCCATTATGGCAGTGTCAGGGGAGGGTGGTTATTATGCTGACTCCATGACAAACCCACTGTACAATTTGTAAAATCGAAATATTGTCCGTCTGTTAATCGAGGTTGCTTGCTTGGTAAATAAGAGATACTGTTCCATTAGAATACTACAAAACAAAAATTAGTCTGACAAAGTTATGCATTTTGAAAATGTTTTTAGATGTTCTATACACATAAAAGTTCTATTATGACAAATATGCATTCATTTGAAACTCACTCAAGGACAAATGCCAGTAAGAAATATTAAATCTTTAAGGGATTAGTTTTTAAGAAATGTCTGTATTTGCTTTACCTTGAATTAGATGAGGAAAGTTTGAATTCTCATGTCTGGACTGTACATTTAAGTTTTAGTGCGCTGGTGACTAAGTTAGCATAGCGTCTAGTTAGACGACGAGACTACTTTATATACAATTTTTTAATTGTCTACGTGCCACCAGAAGAAATTTATTTCTCTCTCTTAACCACGTTGACATTTTACTGCACCTCTACGGGTGCCTGCGCCATATAGCTTTTTCAATACTATACTGAGCAGTACAGTGTTATTGTTGTGCGTTGTATTCAAATCTAAGAGAAAACAAGGATAACTTCAATGAACAGAGCCCTGCTTTCAGTAATCTTTAATGCCAGTGCAGCACATTCCTGGGTCTGCTCTAATGGGGCTATCAGGATGGCTGCTTTACTCCGAACATTGCATCAACCTGTATGTGTGACCTTTTTCATTGAATGTTTGGATGTCAGGATATATTCAGTAAGGTTTAATGAAATGCTGCTGGGAATCATGTGTATTACCTCACAGTTTATCTTTTAAAGGGGTGACCTGCCTATAATCTAAGCTACTGGGGGATTGCATGTAATGCTATTTGATATTATTCTTATTATCATTAATGTATTATTTAAACCAACCTCCAGCCCTCCATTTTTCTGACCCAGTCTATAAATTTAAAGGTGCAACACGTAAGATATTTACTGTATTGAATCATAAAACAACCTTAATATATTGTCAGACATTAAGGTGTCATGATGTCTTGGCGAGGTATGTTGAGCAGAAAGTCAGGGTTGTCAGTGTCATGAAGGTGGCTCTTTTTTAACCTGGATAGATCACCATGATAACTCATGTTTGAACTCGAAGTTGTCTATTAATAGTGTTTCGCCTTTCATTAATCAAGTTCCTGAAAATATTTCTCTGTGAGATATAGATTCTGGGTAGAGGAAAGTCATTAAAAGGCTTCCACTATGCAGAGCAATGCATTAATGTACAGTACATATAGTAATGTCATCAAAATCAGGGCTATAGGTCTATTAGTGCAACACCAAGTCTACAAATATACAGCCATGATGAATTTTCACAATCAACAACTTTCTGACTGTGTTGCCTTGTGCTTCACATCAAGCACCAATGTTGCTTTTTGTAGTAATGTATTTTCTAGTATTCTTCATAGCTCTCCAGTATACTAACTTTTATATGTGAACATGCACACAATCTGTAGTAGAACGCCTGAGTTAACGAAGATAGTTGAACCTGCTTCTTCGTATACCCCTCTGGTCAGCCGTATTAAGGCAGTCCCACACAACTGTTTCGGATGTTTCGGAAGAGACCAATTATCCCGGCAAACACATAGGTGTTTCTGCGATGCAAGCCAGCTGGTTCAGAAATAACAGAGTGAACGCTGCAAACATTAAAATTAAACTCTTGACATTTCCCAAAGACAGTTTCAGTCTCGTTCTGTGCTCCTGAAGCTTTAATGTTCATGACCTGGCAAGCCAGCTGTGCTTCAAATCCAGGAAGGATGGTTTGAGGGGACACAGCTCTCCCTTATGTTTTAAATTTGGACTGCAGTACTTATTTTAAACTCTCAGGGTTATCGCTTTAAGGAAATATCTACACACCAATTCAGGGCAATCCATCCATGAGTTCTTATAATTCAGCCTGTATTGAAGTTGGCGACTTTCTGGTGACATTGGCGTAACAATGTCACTGTTACGTTATGAACTGTTAATTAAAGGAAGTGTTATTATCTGCTGCACGCACACTTAGATAGTTTGCACTACACCCACTGCTCATCTGCCACAAAACAGTTAGAGCCGGTCTGGCTACACATAGTTGAAGAGTACTGATAACCATCAGGGAAGAGCTTCTCCTCTGCGTAGGAGGAGCCTAGAAGGTATAAATGGATGTGTAACCTGGATATCGGGCTCTTTCTTCTACTCCACCCTTAAGGTAGTGGGACAGAGGGCTCAGCGCTGACTCTGTATCTACTCTCTGCTTGAAATAAACAAAGGCTATTGGACTCGAAAAGTTGAAGAGTGCTTTATCAACCTTTCCACTAAGATATAACGATCCTGGGAAGAAGGAGAGGAAAACAATCCCTCCTTCAACATCACGCATACCTAAAAATCATTTCTTTCTACCTCTATGTAGTAGGGTAATGTTGACACGGGTTTGTAGTCAGGTGTCAGGGCCTATTCTGCAAAAGACTCATTTTCTGCAGTGTTTATGGAGTAAAACATGCCAACTACAAATCGCTAATAAATCAAAGGACAAGAAAGACCTGAAAATTCAGTCAGCTATATACAAATTCATGCTTTCCGCCATGATAAGGTCAATCTGTTTGGCCACACACTGTGAGGAGGAGATCAGATGTAAAAGAATGTTTTCTCTTTCTCTCTATAAAGACAGCCAAGTAAGGACAGACATCTACACAATTGTTTATCATTGACAATTGCGATACCTGGAAACTCGATCAAAGAAAAGTTTAAAGGGAAATATGCTCCTTCACATTCTTGCAATAATTTAACAAGATTGATACGGCGGACTTATTTCACTTTTAATTGAATTGTTTTAATGATTTGTAAAAGCATGTAAAAAAGCTGCTGAAAGTGTGATTCATACCATTACGCAGTGGTACTCTATGTGTCGGGCAGAGGAATTTCCATAATAACAACAGAATCATATAATGAGAATTGTTTGTGTTTGGAAAATTTGCATCATTAACTCCTGTGTTTTTCTGTCAGTTTAATTCTGCTGATGCCCTTTGGGTCAAGTTTAAGTCATTCAGTATTGATTTGACAGCCCTATCAACTACCATGATTAGGTCTATAGCTTGTACCTGCCTCACAGGCAACTGTTTTGCAAACCACGATGAGACAGGGTTGTTATAGCCTATGAGTAAGATAGCATAAACAGCCAAGATAATGTCTGGGGTAATGATCAAATTTTAAATGGGGAAAAAATAGATTAACAGGCAGCGAGGCCATTCGAAAACACTCACAAACATAGCTTTCAGTAGAAAACATAGAATAAAAAGACATGGAATATCATAACCCACTGTCCATCCATCCATCCATCCATCTCTTATCCTGTTGGGGATCCCAGCATCGTCATTCAAATCACCTCACAGTTTGAACAATTAGTTATTTGTTACTTTCCCAGTAGGCAAGGTCATGGTAAGTCAGACTGCTGTGCTCTCGATTTCATTTGTGTTTATTTTTTGTTTAAATAAACAGACCAAGAAAAAGGCCTCTATATCTATGGTGATAAGATCCTCCTGGCTTGCTCTTCACACTGACTTTGGGAACTGCATAGCAAAAATCGATGCTCTCTCAGAAGGGCAGAAGGCAGGATTCTCTTTCTTTTGAGGTAGTGTGTTTCTACCAAAGAAGGAGACACAGATTAATTAAAAAAAACTGTGGTGTGAGTTTGTGTCAGTTAAAGGTTTATCCGAACAGA
Organism: Mola mola; assembly: GCA_001698575.1. Lineage (NCBI taxonomy): Eukaryota > Metazoa > Chordata > Actinopteri > Tetraodontiformes > Molidae > Mola > Mola mola. The sequence goes on along the minus strand of KV751334.1, from coordinate 5,050,190 downwards.
GAGACGCACCACAACATTGAGTAGGTTGAATAGCATTGCTCACATTTGGGAAAAGTCAGATATCTGTGTCAAATGAAAGCTGCCTCGCTCTGCCCTGTGACTATCTGCTATCTGCTTAGGAATAAGAAAAAAAATGAAAAGACCATGTAAAATGTCAAATTAGTGCCAACTCTATGGTCCCTTTAGCTCAGTTTGTAATCATCTGTTGGCTCGCTCTTTTGGTTTGATGGACATGAAATATAGTGTTTTTAGCAAATCTGGCCCTAAGTCTTATTATCCTATGAAAGCAGCAAGATTTTTTTTCAGATTGCTGCCATCACACGGGAAAATTTCCATGGGAATTTTTAAAATCTTATTTAAATTGAAAAAAAAAAAAGTTTTTAATAGTGAAGGAAATGATCATGAAGTGTTTTTTATGCGACATAAAACCTTAAATGTAGTGATTTGAAATATAAATAAAAACAAAGAGATTTACCTGAGTGGTTTTTTTTCTGCGTGATAATGAGATGACTTTGAAGACATTCAAACAATGAAATGACCATTGAAATGTTTTTAATTAACTAGAGTACCAATTAGTTGAATGAAATGTCTGGTTTTTTTTAGGTTATAAGTCATTTTAATGTAACCCTTCAGTCTTTTATGGATCATGAACTATGCTTGTGTGAACATGTGAGCTGACTGTTACGCAAAGTTGGCCCAGAGTAAAATGTACAGTCATGCCTTGGCTGGTTAAGATGTCCTTATCTGTACCTGTCAAGGTGCCTATATGGACCCCAGGCCAATATTGTATGTGTCCTCACACAGCGTAAACAAAGTCGTACTGTTCACTCAAACACACTTTCTTCAGCATCACAGCAGCTGTCTGTTTTAAAGCCACCTAATGAATGCTTATGCGCCGTGTGAATACTTTTGTGCCATATGAATGTGAAATGCACCGTCCCACCACATGCAACTCCAGATTCCTGAATGCTCTCAATTATTCTTGTCTCTACCTGGCTATAAAAAAAGTTTTAATTGGGGATGTGACTCTTCATTTTGCTTCATGTTCGTCGCCAAAAAATGACATCATCTGTCTAAAGTGGCGCTCTGCACAAGTACCTCCAATCCGACATCTAATTAGGGAGGCAGTATGTGCCCGAGGGACTGTTACACTGCATTCCTAAATGGCTACTCGGAGCTACTGCACAGGACATTTAGTTAAAGTTGGTCGTTTTCCATCCCTGAATAGCCCGTAAAAAATTTTCCACATTGCCTTGAAGATAGTGCAAAGACATAAAATGTGTTGTAGATGACATAATTCTGCAGTGAGTTTCCAGGATACAGTCGAGATGGCAGGCTGCGCAGCGTGAAGCTACGCAATGTCCCACTGCATCCGGCTAATAAGCTGTAAATAATTGTACAGGCCTCACTCCTCTCTTCGTCTCTGTATCCTTTCTGGAACAAGAAGAAAATATTCAGTGACATCAAACTTTTGTTAACAGCACAGTGAATAGGTTGCTCCTAACATAACATGGATACAAATAACAGACAACAGGATTGGAGAATAAACTGTTGTCTTTGCAATAAATCCATATGAACTAATGCTGGCATTTTCTTTCTCAAAAATATTGTGACTGTAGGTGGTAAACAGCATGGGGGAAATCTATATTTTTATGCCGTACCGGTTCTTTATATTAAGGTTTGGCATGGTTTCAGGTCAACAATGTAATCATACAAAAACAATTTAATCAATATGATGTCGATTAATTTAAGCAAAATCAGTAAAGGAACAAATGTTCTTTCCTAATTTTGCACAAACGGCACAAACGGTTTTTAAAATTTTGCACTGTAGTATTTGCAAGTTGGATATTTAAAACCATTACATGTATTTTATGTTAAAAAAAAAGAATAGATCAAATGTATTTGTGACAATTCCTGTCACAAAACCACAGATAATTTCTTCTCAACCAAGAGTTTTAGTGTCATTGTTGGTTTATTAGTTGCAGAGTTTGGTTCAGCGTCATAGTCTTAACATTTTCAGTGTTATGTTAAAGCCCCCCCCCCTTTTTGTTTTTGCTCTGAGAGATGGTGCATAAATTCAAAATACTGCAAACTGCACCTTTGTTTAGATTTTGATACAAAATTAGTTGAAAACAATTCAATTTGCAGCTGTCAGCACCAGCATTCATAATAGCACCACAGCTGTTTGCAGATACATTTTGTTAATCAAGTACTTGAAGCTTTGGGCTTTTAATTTATTTTTAAATGCAAAGTTCACAACAGATTTGGAAGTGGTGTCTCCTGTGAAGTTATTAAATCTAATCCTGAACACTGAAGTTGGAATTTACTATAATAATGTAATTAGATTTCCTCTTTAATTTCTAACTCATTACATTTCCATTTGAAAAAAAAATACAGCTTTATTAACAGCAGTTAAAACCTAGTTCTGTACATAAGAATTGCTTATGTGACAAATGTGCTAATTACTGCTGAATAATACTGAACTGGGTCTATCCCACATCTGGAGAACATGGGTACCAACATTCAAGTTCAAGGGTAGCTCCCAACCAGACAAGTGAACCCTCCACCCATTGGTAGTGGAGCCGGTTTTTGAACAGCTTGGGGGAGCAGGGGTAATTCTGTTTGTCATCCAATTTGGTTCTCCTTTGTGCCTCAGCATGATCCCCAATGCACAAAACTTCTGACTTCCTGCCGCTTTGACAGGCCCTGTCCCAGGAGGGAGAGGCAATTTTTTAATTTGATCAGCACTGGCTATTATATCTAAGTTTCTGGAGCCGAGTGCATTCAGATGCTGTTTTTGTAACTTAGATGATTCAACAATGCTCATTTGTTTTTGTCTGAATATTTTTCACTTCACTGTGCTGGGTGTTATTGTTTACTTCCTGCCTGACAGTGCAAGTATGTTTGACGATTCGATGAATAAGGATGCAGCATCAGTGTATCTGACATAACGAAACTTCACTAACAACCAAATGAATTGCTAATCTAAAGAACGCCCTTTTTGAAAAATCCCAGCAGCTCCTCTGTGTCTACTAAAAGAAGAACAATGTTGTCAGTTGTGGGAGCCTATATATCCTTTCCTCATATTTTTCTACCACAGTATAAACATTTCTTTAGAAAATCAGACTGCACACTGTTGAATATAAATTAAATGAAATCGTTAGTAAGTCATTTCTGTGCATTACCTCCTCTTTTGCTGAAACTGTGAAAACTGAATAATGCCTAGCTGCCCAATGGCTGGGTCACAACATTCACCGTTGATGAATTGGCTTTGGATATGTGTAATGCAACAAGCTGTGTATGGGGTGATTTCTCTCATTATCTACTCCCAAATGTAGGGTTTCAATTGCATTTAGCAATTTTAATCCCACTCTATTGTTATGTTAATTAAGAATAGGGAATGGCCCAATTACATAGTGTAATTAGTAAGTAAATAAAACAGTAAACAAACCCCCCCCCGCACACACACACACACACACACACACACACACACAGACACACAGATCCATGTCGCTGTGCAGAGTTTGCAATAGCCTCTTGTCCTATCCTTCACATCTGTTACATGATCTCTGCTTTCTTCAAAGTGACTAATTTAATTTCACTGATTAAACTGACCTTTCCCAGAGTGGCTTTGATAGCAATGATTTCCTGTTTCTTTGCCTCAGCAGTCCTTGCAAACAGAGCAGTAGAAGTGAAATGGTCTGGTGTTTGTTCCGTGCTCTGAGATGAAATGTGAAGTGAGCTGTAAAGAGATTTTACTGTGTGACTGAGGGACCTTACACAGCGACAGCTCATCCTAGAGACTCTTTTCTGGATGTCTGCCATTGTGATGTTTACTGGGTCTTGTGCTTGAAGATGGCTGTGGTCCTCTCTCAGGTCCACCAACCACTGAGCATTGGTGTTGTGTGATGCCTCTTTCTCCCATATGCCCTTCCAGTACAGTTCAGTGTCAGCCCTGGGTGGGTCTGTCCTTGTCTTATTAGCCTCCCACTGAGAGTACAATTTGGATGGTTCAGTGGTGAACATCCTGTTGATTCTCTGGGCCTCCACGTCTCTCTTCAGGCAGGCAGCTAGGGCTGTGAGCCTCTGTTTGGCATTTTCCAGTGCCTCACTTACCGACAGCTTGCTGTACTTCTTTATTACTTTGGTGGTCTTGCCCTTCTCCAGCTCTGACTGTTGGCTAACCTCTCTCCGTGTTGCCTTGATCTTAGCCTCCAACCGTCTTGTCCATGGAAGGTATTGGCCCTTGCTCCCATTCAACTTGTAGCCAAGCACTCCTAGGATTACTGTTGCTGTTGCATATATCAGGTTGTTGGTCTCAGTGGTGGTCACAGTAGGGATAGTTTGTAGTGCTGCAGTCACATCTTCTAGCAGACCTTCTGAGGGTTTTCTGCCACTAAGCCTTGGTAACCGCTCCTGGGGGTTCCAGTTATCCATGTTAGCCATTATCTTCCTTTTCAGGTCAGCTGCCCTTGTGCTAATGTCTTCTGGGCTTCTTATTGAGGCTTGGAACCCAATCTCTGAGTGTTGGGGGGAGGTTTAAATCCCGCCATTGACCTGGCGTCCTGGCTCCCCCTTGCCGTAGCATCGTTGTTTTACCTCATCGATCTCTAGTTGTGATAATAATTGTTGATTGCGGACATTGGAAAACTGAGTTATGAGCTCTTCGTTAGTTTGGATGTAGAGTTTCAAAGCATCCACAGGCCCCACATCCGTTGCATGTAACCCCTCTGACTGGGGTTGCTGGTGTAGTAGCATTCCATTAATCCCACATTGTCATGCCTGCTCCATGTATGTGTTCTTCCAGTAGCCCACATGTCATCAGGTTGCCCTGGTTCCCCAATACCTAAAGCGGACCTTGTTTACCCGGGCGACGTCCAAGCTAATATGGCTCTCTTAATCGTGATTGCACTCATATCAAGGTATGGCGGGTTGCACTAAGGATTTGAACCCTGATGTCCCATACTGACTATATAGCCACTATATATAACCAATATATATAAATGACCTGAGACTGGGAATATTGTCCTGGTGCAGCAGGTTAGATATGAGATAACAGCAGTATTTTCAGTGATTTAACCTGACAAGTCACAGTCTGTGGTTGAAATAATATCCCCAACCAGTAAAAAAAGACCTGGGAAGTCAGCTTTTTGTTTGTGCAAAGTAACAGCACCAATAATAGAGCAGAGTTTATGACAGTTTAAATCATGAAATAAATTGCAAACTGTAATGTAATATACAATGTGACAGTCAACAAAAGTAAAGGAGGACTTTGCTTAAATTTGTTGGGACCCGTCATTTACTTATCATATTAACTAACAATGGGTTTCCTTACTCATAAAATTGTTGCATTAAAATGATTTTCTCTTCTGATAATATAAAATCCTGCATTGTTTACATCACTGCTAGCTTGCTCCTAATTTTCCTCTGCTATGGAATCATACCATGTACAGCGTCTGCTACCCAACCTACAGTAATTAAAGTATTTCATTTAATTCATTTCAGTTTTCCATAGAGGGTAACAGGATATTTGTGATTATTGTTAAGTCAATTCACTCTATAAAGCAGTGCAGCAGGTTGAAAATGTGCCTAAAAATCTGTAGTGGCTTAAGGAGTAACAAAGTTTAAGATACAAATGTTGTGCTGAGGTTTGCTTCCAGCCCAATAATAGTGTGTTGTATATGTCTTTCCTTCTTTATGTTCCCCTCACACACTTACTTCTGAGTGCCAACTAATAATATTTTGGAAATAGTCCATTTCAAATCCAAGTTCAACAACTGTCATACTGTTACAACTGTAACTTTGGACAAGAGTTCCACTTTCCTTTGCATCCAGGGGGATTCCTGTGGGCTGTGATTTGAGCAGAACCAATTGAAAGTGTCTGTAACTGAGCGTCTAGATGTGGCAATGACCTGCGAAGCAGGAAGGCATCTTTTTCATCCATAAACACAACATTGCATACTTGAGCAATTACAGTAAGTAAAGGGCAGCATATGGCTTGAGATGACCAAAAAGCTGAGCAATGATGACAACAGTAATGAAGCTGATACAAACATTATACAGTATGTTGAAACGAACTAGGCACAACAGTAGAAATAATGTCAGATCTGTGCTTCAGAGGAAAATTATAGGGTAACATTAATGAAACATAAATAAGCGTAGGACTAAATCTATTTTATCAACATTATCAGAAGGCATCAGCGTATCAGCAAACATCATTTAAGTCTTTCTGCCGAGACCTTTCACACCAAACCTGGTGTGGATAGTTGTCATGCAGGATAAACTGTATTCAGATTTGAGATTTTGGCATTCAGTTTGTTCTAATGTGCAAACACACTACTAGATTAGTTGCAATTTGTAGTTGAATTTCTTGAATTTCTTGCTGTTTCTACTAGCATCTCATGTACTAGCTAGTTACAAATTACTTTGCCACTTAAGATGGTTTTTGCATACAGATGTGGGCTGGAGCCTATCTCAGCATCTTCGGGTGAAGGCGGGTCACCCTGGACAAGTGGTCAGTTCATTGCACATTCACAACCATCCACACTCACATTCACACATACGGGCAATTTAAAGTGACCAATTAACCTAACCCCCAGTTTGCATGTTTTCGGACTGTGGGAGGAAGCCGGAGTACCCGGAGAGAACCCACGCAGACACAAGGAGAACATGCAAACTCCACACAGAAATAATTAAAAACAATAAATTGTGAGAATCATTGATGCTGCTTTCGATAATGGAAATGGAAAACTTGCTTGGATTGATTTTTCAATTTTTTTTTTTATTGTGACCTTCTTAACACCGAATAGTTCAAAATGAACTCCAACTAAACCAACTACAACACAATTCTCCGTGATAATGATGTAATAAGGTGTTATAATGTAATATAATTTTAATCAAGTGATTTTTAAACAGGTATTGTTTCTCTATTCCATTATAACTTTACTCCTACAGTTGTTAAATCCTCAGAAGGATGATATTTTAGTGTTATATCCCAAAACTAAAATCGTACATCTTGACATGGTATAATTGGTTTTGACAGTATAAAACTTTTGTGGATAATTATTTGGACCTGATGTTGATTTGTTCAAATGGGGGAGCTAAAATACAAATAATATTAGATTCTGCAGTGTGGTTTCCAAATCACTTCACTTACTTTATCAGTCAACTTGTAGATAATTAAAGTGCAGTTTTCCCCTGGCAGCTTGGCTGACTTGGCAAGATATTTAATTGGGTGAAAGCCATTGTTTACTGTCGGGGAATCTAAATTGAACTAAAAACCAAGCATGACTCTAATGTCTTGGTTTGAAATGGATGCCTTCATTATTGTAATACATCCCTTTTTCTAGGTTTTAGGCTTTCACACTATGAATCAACCTCTTTCTACCAAGTACTTTTTTGTGCTTCTAGTGGTTCTTAGTCTTCTATTTAGTATAAGATAGTGAACCCCTGTAGGCTTTTAAAGTGCGTTAACAGCGATCCATCTGACATGAATTCAAGCTGACCACAGCAGCTGTTCTCCAAGACGAATGAAACTGCCAACTTTCTACAGCCAGCCTTAAAGCCCACAGGGGTGAGTCAGTCAGTATTGTATCTTAGAGAATCTGGGTTACATAATTGTTCAATAGTTTTAAGCAGTTTTATAATTGGTAAATCTATAGCTCATCTCAAGCATATACTACGGCTATAAATCAAAGGCCATAAATTCTTCTTACATAAAAGAACTGCCAAGTGATTTATTTAGAGTCAGATGCAAAAGATGCAGGTAAAAGAAAAAAATTATACAAAGATCAGTGATTTAAAATAAACTTGTACTTACGATGCTCAATCAGAGCAACCTTAAAAACAGACTTACTGAAAATATACAGGCCAAGCCTGATTTTTCTCTTCTTCCTCCTTGGCCCAGGGAATAACTGTTTGGGTCACACGTTTTGTCACTAATTCTTAATTAGACCTATCCCCTAGCATGTTGGGGTCAGTACAGAGAATTTAGGTTACGTATGGAATCAGACAGCCATAACCCTCCAACCTAACCCTGCATGAGCTGTAACTGCGACTGTAAATCTGCATATACAGTAAATGTTGTGTTTTTCAAAGGTTTATCCAACTTAAAACATCCTTGCATTAGAGATAAGGCTTACTTAGCGCTGTTTGATGCTTAGCTGGTAATGTTGAGGAATTTTCCAGAGCATTATCTGTACAAAAAAAACCAAACAAACAAAAAAAAAAACGAGAATGACAAATATTTGTGTGTGTGTGTGTGTGTGTGTGTGTGTGTGTGTATACACCAGCACAGATAGACAGATTAGCCAAAGGACAGAGAGGGAACAATAGTCAAAGGTTAGGCAAGGTCAAACTTAAATCATATTCTGACTTGTAGAGGCTACACTAGATACATTTACATGGAGAATATTCCAATTGAAATGTTACATATAAATGCTTCATTTAGAATGAAAAGGTCCAACAAAATGTAAATGATGAACTTAAATATTGCCTGGCTGTGCTCTTTCTGTGCATGCTCGTCGTCCTCACATAAAATGCAAGATGAATGCAGTATGTTTCTCTTCTCTATAACGACGGTGGCTGAACCGTTCCTCTGTGTAGAGTTTGTTATAAAATGAAAGTCTTAAAGACCTCAACAAAAATGGACACTTGAATAGTCCGAAAATAAGAAATAAGGACTTATTTCAAGAAATCCAGAACACAATCAAATTTAGATGAACTCCTGCTACAAGGCTAAATCCCACAATAACGATTAAGCGTGTTGGTCCATGTATACAGCAGACTTAAAGTTTTCAATCAGAATCATTTGAATTGAAATGAAAGTAAAGCACATATAACTGCAGTTTTGGTGTAAATCTGTCCTTGGATGGAGGATTATTTGTTTCCTCACTCACAATCAGTGGTAAAACCATGTTGCATTGACCGTCCCATTGTTTTTTTTCTTTTTTGTTTTTGTTTTTTTTTACTCAGAATTCCCCACAGGTTGATGCCTTGTGCTGCTAACCTTCCCAAAGTGCAAGCAGATGTGATATGTGTGGCATAGCCACAAGCGATTCACACAAGCAGAAGCAGAGAGTGATGGAGGGCAAACAGTTTTTCAGAGTTTCTCTAACTCAACAACATTAAAAACACATGGTCTTAACCGGAAAAAATACTGCATGTGAAATGGCATGGAATTTGATTAGCTTAGCTGTTTATGTAGGCTGATACTATGTACCTGACAGTGACAGGGCTTGTACAGTATCAGAATTTTCTAAACAATCAGTGACATAAACCATTTTCCCTCCCAGCTCATCAGTAATTAACAGTTTGTCACGGCCCCTCACTATATATCCAGATGCACAAGGTACCCTTTAGCTCTAAGCCTTCCCTGAAACCACAAAAGCCTGCGAGCATCTGTGGCCAATACAGTGAGATCGGCTATTGGCTATATTTAGGCACAAAAAGAACGGAGATTTACAAAAAGATTGGTGACACTTGGTTTCAAATGTGACATGAGCTCTGGTTTACTCAGTAAAAGTCGTATGTGTGACCCTCAACCCAACTCTGGTCTTCTCCTCTCTTTTGTACTATGGAAGCTAAGTCAACTTGAAATTGCTTCTATATTAAATCCTTCTGCATCTCTCCCTAATATCAGATGGTATACCTTTTACATCTTGATGTGTTGCAAACGGCCAGGACAAAATTCTATGTATTCTTTGAGTGCGGGGCTGTACATGATTTTGCCCTCATCAAAGCAAAGCAAAATTACAGATGCAGGAGCACATTGCTCGATGCAATCATGCAACACCATGATTTCTTGGACACCTGTACTGTAATAGTACATGCAGTGGGTGTTATTAATTAATAGAGTTTGGCCACAGTATGTGATTCTCAACACAGCTCCAATCCGTTTGAACCTAATTTAAGTTGTGATTATTGCACCAGGTCTATAAAGTGTTAGAAAATAAGGGTCGGCCATGGTCCTGTGGTCTCTGCCTTACTTTAGCTCATGTAGTTTCAAGTTGACAGTCAATTTATATCGTATACAATGCTGGAAACATTACTCCCTCACAAGGGACAGGACTGCCACACATTTTCTCACAGGTACCACTGAAGGGGCCACACCTGCGCTATTACAGCTTCCTTATCTTTCATCCTTTAAACTGCCAGTTCTATATTCATTTAGCTGGATGTAACCTGTGAGTGACAGCCAGGTATATTACATTTCATTACCCAGCAATGGAAACACAGTGCGATAGGACTGTAATCAGGGACAGGCAGTGGTATTCTTTTACATGGGGAGAAGCTCAGTCAGTGCACGAGCAGCTGATAGGATAAGGATAGGTTGATAATCTTTAAACAAGGTCATTTATTTCAGAGCTTCACTGGCCACTGCTGCAACAGTTGTTCATCTGGATTGGGATAAAGAGGCAACAACCAGGGGAAGTGAATTTTAGGGGGATGTTTGCAATAACTTTTTAAATACAGAGGTTAAAAAAGGCAACTTGAAACAATGTGTTCAGGACACCATTAGGTCACTGTGCAAAACAGGACAGGATGCCTCCATTCGCCTGTAAAGCTGATATCACATTGCTTGTATGCATTTTTAGCTAGAATCACCAGTCATATGCCTCCGTGCTGATGTCAGTTGCAGTTTACTTCCATGTAGTGTATATCCAGACAAATAATATATCTTCTGAGTGATAGAGAAGTTGGTCATATGGTACAAACACAATCACCCAAAGCTCAGCATCAGTATGTGGTGCACTACAATGCTTCACAAACAAATTCTGCTGCAAAGAAGTTACAAATACTAAAATGAGGAGCTGTTTTTTTTTAAAAGGTTTTTTAATTCTACACAACATTATGATTTTGACATTTTTTGCAGCAGCAGCAGCAGCTTGCCTTTTGTGTCAGCATCCAATACGTGGCAAACAGCCTGCACTTTGAGTGGTTCAAGGATGTGGCAGCTCTCTCCTATATTTTATATTTGAACTGCAGTTCTTGTTTTGAATACCGGATGTCAGAATAACATATTGTTCGTTAAAAAATACATTTGTGCCACATGTTTGTCAGGTCACATTGTCCTTTGACCACCAAAATGAATCAGTTTATTTATGAGTATAAAGAAGGCATTTGCCAAATTTAAGATTTCCTTTGGGTGTTCCTCAGGTATTGTAGCTCAGAATGGGACAGACTGAGGTATGGACAACCCAAAAACATAATCTAAACAAAGAAGTTTGATGCAATAGCACTTCAGCTTTTCATTGCTGTACAGGCACCACTCGGGCACTTCAGCCAGAATATCTTTAATAACAATCCAATATGAAAGACACTGTACAAGTCTGATGAATAAAAGCAGTTGTCGTACAACAGCATTTTCTTCAGGGGGGTGCATTAAATATGTCCTGCTCATAAGATGCATATACAGTAAATCCAGGTAATTTTCCTTGTAGGATTTGCAGTCCCTGCAGCTTTGCATGCAATTAAGACAGCCTCAGCTCGATTTGTCCCATTTCTCCAAACATTTGTCAAGCGCCTTTATTGTTCGGCTGGATTCTTATTACTCTGACTCATGTAATAAACGCCTTTCTTATACTTGCAGGTGATCAGAATCTAGATTTG
>KV751334.1:5007484-5037133 GCA_001698575.1 Mola mola | reverse complement strand
TTGTAAGCTTTGTAAAAGTGTAAGTGGATTCTAGAAATCTTCGACCGAATCAACAGCTGATCCGAACGTAGTACAAGGATGTCATTTCAAGATTTAAGACACACACACACACACACACACACACACACACACACATAAGTCTGTTCTGATACATCATCTAAAGCTTGTCATGTTACAACTTTATTATGTTTTGTAATGTCTGCATGTCAGAGAATACAGAATAAATGCCATATTGCAATGCAATCATGTCATGGTGAACTCGTGTAGAAGGTTTCACTGACAACAAATAAATGCAACATTTCTTACATGTTGCTTTGTGTTTGACCAGGGTTAAAGAGTACACAGCTGATTGACTTGCAGTTTAATAGATGGGGTCTATTGGCTCCAGTTAAACTATTAGAGGCATTCAATTACTATTCTGTAACTAAAGTGGTGAATTATGAATAATTTAAATAAATTAATTTAAACTTTCTAATCTGTTACTTGAACATCAGTCTTTCCTTTTTGCATCAGAACTATAGCTAAATATTCAAAACCTCCGTGCTCTGCTTTGCACTGCAGCATGGGCCCAACATAGTGTAATAAAGAAGAGATCACAGTGTGATATGTTTCTTCTTATCTCATATTTACTCTGAATTGATGTTTTTGCTTCCATAATCTAATGCTCCTCATATTGTTGCCAGCACGGGTTTGGAGGAGTAAAAGGCAACCTATCATGAACTGGCTACATGCTGAATCACTGTTGTGTCTATCGGAATTTAACTGAAAAGAAAAGGGCAATTTTTCAGACGTTTTTTATTTATTTATTTTTTTTCAAAAAGCAAAACTATGTTGGCATCCAGACAAAAACCCAACTGCAGCTCAAAAGAAACACACTTGCTACTTGACATTCCTGGTACAGAATCATCATACCTATATTAATCAAGTGCATGCTAACAAGTGGGGAATGAAGGTCATCTCTCCCTCCTGCTTGTGTATATAAACCACATAAATCATGTATGTGCACATCCAGTTGATCCCCACCTCCCCCTCTCGACACCCTAACGCCCACCCCCGTCCTGCGCCTCCGATAAGCACAGAGCACAGATGAACACTTCAGGTTATCCCCTTATTCCCCTGGGTGCATGTCAAAGAGATCACACCGTCAATGAATATGCAAAACAGTGCCATTGAGAAATGACAGAAATGTTGGGCTGGGTGGTTAGCACCAGGGCTCAGCTAATGTTTCAGCACATAATGATGTCATCTTGATGCCTGATCACTGAACTACTGACTGATTTGGCCGCTCGCCCAGCCGTCACTTAGGGCACACAATTTAACGTACAGGGAAAGTAACAGAAAACCATTAGACCGGTATTGCAATACCCCACTACAAGACTAAGAGATGTGACACTGTGACAGAGCAGGCCAGTGAGCGGCACTGTTTTACGAGTCCGTTCCCTGAGGGCATGTGGGTGCGTGATGTCTCTTTTCTCCCATGCACCTTTCATCGTGACAAAGTGTACAAATGTACAAATAGTCGTGCTGATGTTCACAGCCCATCAAAACAGATACACAGACACGCAACCTATGCGTGCAAAGGTGACATCCATAAAAAGTTAGCTTTGCCATAGCTTTCAAGCTACAAGAGCACCAAAACAAGTGATTAACTTACATATGCTATAATACTATAGTGACACTATGATCCGTGCTAGTAATGCTAATCATGGCATAGAACACCTTAGTTCAAAATAAAAAATAAGTACAGAGTTCCACAAATGATGTATATTGAGCGTTTTTTATTTCTTTAGTGCACTACCATAGTGTGCAAGCTAATCTTTATGTTATGTTATGAAGTGGCAGATGTACAGGTAATATTGTGATATTCATCATGTTTACCGCTTAAAGGATCTGTGGGCTATTTCACACAAATGAGTGCAGTGACGCCTAAGAAAACCTTCCCCAGTTCACACAGAGCCGAAGCATTGCTCAGCCTCACGTTTAAATGAACATGAAGACAACCGATGTGTTTCCTTTGTCCTCCAGAGTTACCCAGTTAAACGTCTTTGGGAGCGGTCACAGCAGCAAGTTGGTTGGGTGGATGATGAAGAAATCTTCAGCTGAAAGTCTTGAAAATATTATCAAAAAGACCATAAACGAAATGCATGCATTGACTGAAACAAGTAAGAACAGATAAAATATAGAAAGAGAGTCCAAAACAAGTTTTGGTTTACTTCATCACAAGAGTGACGAGAAGTAACTGTTTCATTTATTGTTCGTGATTCTTAAATTTCACAGAATGAGACATTTAACGGAATTTCTCATTCTGTGTCATGTACCAACGTTTGATGTTTATGTTTGTAATATTTTATTGTTTTTTTTAATTGTTTAAGTGTTTGTGTCCTGAAACCTCAGTGTCAGTTTCTTATTCATCCCTGATACTTGTGTTCATTTCCAGTGTTTCCTATTTTTTCTCTTTTTTGAAGATTCTGTTCTTCCTTGTGTCCTGTGCCATTTACATTTGCTCCCTTCTTTTTCCTCCCTTGTGATTACTTCCATGTGTCTCACCTGTGTCCTGTTCTCTGCCCACACGAGTCTGCGACTATCTCTTCCCTCCTCGTGTATAAAAGTCAAGGTGTCTGCATTAGATTGGCATATTCTTATGATGCCTCTTTATATTTTGTTTGGTATGATGGTTTTTGGACTCTACCTGTTTCAGGTATTGGACGTTGCCTTGCCTTTGTTTGGAACCGTTTGCTGCGATTGAACTGATTTCCTGGCTCATGGGCCACTTCTAACCTCTGGGCTTTGCAAGGTGATAATAAAATATGATTGAACAACTGAACCGTATTCTGTTCCATGAGGTCTGCATTTTGAGCTTTACATTACAATTTGCCCAAGACAGTTTGTACCTCTACCAAATGTTGTAAAAACAAAGAGAATACTTTTAGATCACATCAAACACAGAGTCTAAATAGAAATAAATAAACATGTAACATAAATGTTGTAATCATTAAGATTTCAGTGCACAATGAAGGCCTCTATTCTCAGCAGTATTAACTGGTGCTTCTGGTCAGTTAATCTAATAATACTTTATTTAATCAGTCAATTTAAATAATTTGTTAATTATTCAAAAAAATACTGTAAAGGATTACTGTGGCAGACAACAGCCATTTCCCTTCACTTATATATCTCACTTACATATATCACAGATAAATGTCATAAAGGCTGTGCTATTTAAGCTACAACTGACTTTTACTTTAGTTGTCCTCACTGAAATGAATTGTAAAATGAAGTGGGAGAATCCAAAAAAGCTGGAGTTGATGGCTTTAAAGAAAATTAAACAGGATTTTGCTGCACCAGGTCTCAGCAGTATACTGCTCAGCTTTCTATGTCGGCACTCCTGCTGCCTCTCTAAGGTAAACTGGGACTGTCCCGAAAATTTATTTCTTCTCTCATTGCTCCTATTGTCTCTTTTTCTCTTACTGGTGTAAAACTGGTTATTAAGTTCATAAATGTTTAACACAATATTGAATGTCTTGCTTGTCCGAAGTGTACAAAATTTGACAGTGCACATCCTTAGCAATACAGCATTCAGGTGTGGATTAGGTGAATAAGATTTGATGACTTGTTCTTGACTTTATATACATGACTATAACAATGTATGCCATTCCTCCAACTTATTAATTAACATATTAATTTCAATAAGGGTCAGTATTCGATGACCTGGGGAAATAAACCTTTTAGTATTTTTGCAACCTGGGTGTGAGTGAACAATTTTACACACTGTGACTTTAAAAGTATAAATTACTAGTGGTAATGTGTGAATATCGGAGACCGAGGCATCGTCCCACTCACGTATCCTTTCTCTTTACTCAGAGACACTTTGTATGACCTCTATCATGATACTCTGTCCTAATCATGTATGTGGGCTGATCCTGAATCCTTGTACTGTTAGTCTTTTTCATTATGCTTATGATGACAAACTTTCCTCTTCAGAGATGTGACAATCTGCTGGGGATCCTCACTCACTTGGCCATTTCAACCTAAAGAAATACTTCCTTGATATCCCATTGAAAAAAAAAACAAAACAAACCCAAAACGAAACAAATCAAAACAAAAAAAAAAATCAAATGGCAGGTAAATAAATACAGGTTTTTTACTAAACCAATAAGGACACATGGTGTTGCAGGATAATGATGAGAAAAGTAAATACGGTCTTTAGTCACAGCACTTAGTCATCTATTGCAGATATCATCTGTTATCAGCAGTTTACGTGAGGGGATTTAACCACATTGAGCTCAAAGATGCCTTAGATAAGATCCTGATAAATATTCATTTTGTTACAGTTGGCATCAGTTCAAGGATTCTTGAACTGACTGTTGCTTTTATTTGTTGGTGGTAGAAAAAAGAATGACTAATTGCTCTGCTGTTGAAATGATGTCGTTTGTGGACATTCATTTTGAACTATGACCTCAAATAGTTTTTTTTTTTTGTTTGCTTTATTAGTCAATTTCCAAGTATTGGTCAAACCAATTAGAGCAGTGTTTGGAGCTAAATGCTGAAATTTTTATGCAATGACAGTACTCTCAAAGGACAAAATACTGTACATTTTCTATTTTCACTTTTAATATGGAGAGGTTAGAAATGCTACAAATTGCAAAACATTGTACATTTCCTTTTATCTTTAATGAAAGAATAAAAATACCTTGTGTCTCAAAGGTGGGTTTTGCAACTTCTGGGAACCAAGCACGAGACTCATATGGAAGCAGCACCAACCCTACTCCCTTCCCTGTTTTTGCTATGCAGCTTTGACCCGCCTTTGAAGACACTGGCCACCACACTATTAGTTATTAATTACTTATAGTGTGGTGGCGTGAAAAGACCTCCAGGAGAGGTCACTATATAAAGCATCAGAGCCATCTGCTTAAACATATATCGCAACTCATTTAAAATCACAACTGCCTTGATGAGTCATATAATTTGATGAGAGCCATAACAACAACAGCTGTGACAACAACAAGGATCCTGTTCTCTACGATAATTATTGGTTATGGCTATTAGTTTAACCATTTGTATCGATTGAAAATAGAGGAGGAGACCCAGAGAGGATGAAGCAGACAAAGCAGGCTTCCTCCTGTCATTTCCTAGGGACCTACACCATTGGCATTTTATTTAAATAAATATAATATAATACAATTATATTAAAATGGGTGGGCTGTATATGTAGAGTGTGAGGGAGGGAAAGGACCTGAGGCTACAACACACAAAGGAAACTGTGCGCAGGTGACTGAGAGGCAGGGGCTGGGAAAGTAACAGCACAAAAAGCAGTCATAATCTCTAAGCCACTGCTGAGAGAAGTTAGCGAACAGGAGAAGTGGAAGGGAATCATATTGACAGAGAAGAGCTGAAGGATGCTGGGAACCTATGTGTTCTGAGAAGCTGGGAAACCATCAGGGATTGTTAAAACACTGGCTGATTCTAATGAGGTTCAGCCATTTACTTTTCACATTATTTCATTTTTCTGGCAGTTTGATGGGCCTAAATGTCCAGCGGAACATGCTGGCTATCATTATGCCTATCATGTTGGGTCTGGTTTGTAGAAGAAAGGACATGTGATTGGCATTTGAACCACTGGAGGTGACGTTCCCAATGTGTCATATCTGACTTTTTTCCAAGTTGGAATTGACCTCATTGTCACGTTTACCTCTAATGTTGTGGGTGTAGACAGTGATTTGCATCACAAAGGTGTTGAGCTGCTCCCTTTCACCCACCAAAGAGCACCATTGTAGGAAGAGTGTGGGCCACTGGAGGTTCACACTATCCTCCCAGTGCATACCATATACCATAAGTAGGGTCACCTATTCCTGGAAAATCCTCATCAGCATCTACTGCAGTTGCTGTTTAGGTATTAGCCCCAGCAGCGAGATATTCTCATTTACTTCAGATGATTTTTTTTTTTTCTTATCCCTTAAAGTAGAGTTCTCCATCAGAGTCACTGTTGCACTTTAAACGTAGAGTCCTATTGCTTCCGCTGCAGCGCTCTCACATGTGAGTGCAACAGTGTAACCCTGTGGCAGATATCCAGCTGGCATCGTGTTATAATAAAAGAATGAGGGATTTCAAATAAGACAGCTTTGAAGATATGGCAGCACAGGACGGATCAGATCTGATGACAAGTCATCAACTGAGACAAAGAACCATCTAAGGGAATTTTACCAGTCTCCATAGTCTCTGCATGGTCTCATGCAGTTGATAGGGATTTGGGGCCTGGTGTCTTAAATTAATATTGAGTGGATTTTTCTGGCCATTGATGTTTTTGTGAACGGTTCAATTAGTTCAATTAGACAGATGGGAGCAGATGACAGAGTGTAGAAAGTTAATTTCACTGGGAGTAGGCTCTGACCTCATCACTCCCCATAAAGCTCAGCACAGTAGAAGATCGGGAAGGCATGTTAAGATGTCAGCTGGCTGTAATAAGCTGTTAAGGTGACGTAGTTCACAGGATTTATTTTTCTATTTTTTTTGTTTGCCTTTCCTGTCATTACACTGCTTAAATGCTCAGTATGTAGTTTCTGCAGGAAGGGGTCTCTCGTCAAAAAGAATAAAGAAAAACAGAATATAAGTAAAGTTGACAGTTGGTCACATTCACCTCCTTCCTTCTTAATTTTTCACCTCCCCCGAAGAAGCTATAATCACCAAATACTGGGAAACACCTTTAACTTAAATGACATAAGAGTTTCCCTAAGGTTGAATATAGCTGAAGATATTTTGAAGGAATGAACATCGTACTGTAATCAAAGACTGGTATTGACATGGGCTATATACTCATCGGTTAAGTTCACTGAACCAAACCTGACAGTGTTTACCCCCCTGTAACGTTTGTTTGGGTTGGTTCAAGGCAGTTTGCGATCCCTGGTGTGAACCAAAAAATTAGACCCTGGTCCAGTTGAAAGGAATGATCTTAGACCGCTTGCAAGTGAATTCTGGAGCGGATCATCTCATTTGTGAACCCCATCCACTTCAACCACTGGAAGCACACTATCTACGCTTCATTTCCTGTTGTGGATATCAAAATGAGCAGCTGAGGGCATATGTGGCGCTATGAAGAACAAAACTGCCTCTGGAAACACGGGCAGACGACAAGATTTCTCAAATGTTACACAAGAACACAGAGGTGTTTAAAATCTTCAGCGAAACAATGAAGCATAATGGATTTAACTGAAGTGTTCAGCTGTGTCACATTAAAATTGAGAAGCTGCGTCAAAACATTGAAATATGAGACACACTGCAGGGAAGTGGCAGCTCTTCGGATATTAAAGACACATTTATTTACTATGGTGACCTTGACAATATTTTGAACACAAGACCCATGATGAGCCAGCTGTCTTCTTGGCACACTCTCTTTATTGTTTAATGTGTTTCATGAGAGGCATAAATTATTAAATTATTCAGTGCAAGTTCTCCGACCATATTTTCTTATGCACCATCCGCTATAATTTATGCTATATAGAATTTCATGCTATAAGTGCTATAATAGTTTCTAATGAGCAAAATTCCATGCACAGATTTTGGCTGAATTTTTGTAGTGTTAGGATTTGCCTTTGTGAATGCAAACCGAACCAGCTGAAAAATGAAACAATGTGCCTGATTTGTGTGAGGGGTGCACCAAGGGAGCAAACTGTTAGGTTTGAACACAACCTTAATTTCAATTTACTCACTGAACTTAAAGACTTATTGGAAATGGCTTTCAATCAAAACTTTATTTAGTACAGCTATATCAAGCTCACAAGGGATGAATGTGTCAAGTGAAAATAAAGGTTTTTTTATGCTATTTGATATCCCTGAACGTTTGTGTGGACTGTTCAGTAAACATGTTGTACCATGGACAGATTAGGGTTTAGGAACATTGTCTGCAGAGCGAGCAGATCAAGGAAGATGGATGGGTCAGAGTATTGTCAGACTTCATCAAAGGAGACTACAGCGGTTTTTTTCAACCATAGACGATGTTAGCTATTCACCATGACCAGGTCACGGTACTTATACTTAGTATAACACTACACTATATCTCAACATTTAATTTTGAAAATATGTTGCATTAAATGTTTTATGGAGTTTTCCTTTCCACCGTGAGGTGACCGTGCTTTAAACTATTGTTTGATGTAACCTGTCTGTTTTAGAAAAAAAAATAAATATATAAAGTACATATGCTTGGGAGAGGTTCTGTATTACTTTGTCTGATCTCTGAGAATTGTAGTTGAAGAAACAGTGTGTGCTTGTGTGTGCGTGTTTCGTTTCGTTTTCTGCCGCTTATCTGGGTCTGGGTCATGGGGGCAACAGTTTGAGCAGGGAGATCCAGGCGCTCCTCTCCCCGGCCACTTCCACCAACTCCTCCAGTGGGATACAAAGACGTTCCCAAGCCAACCGAGAGATATAATCTCTCCAGCGTGTCCTTGGTCTGCCCCGGGGTCTCCTCCCTGATGGGCATGCCCGAAACACCTCCCCAGGGAGACGTCCAGGAGGCATCCTGACCAGATGCCCGAACCACCTCAACTGGCTCCTCTCAACGCTGAGGAGCAGCGGCTCTACTCTGAGCTCCTCACCCTATCTCTAAGGCTGAGCCCAGCCACCCTGCGAAGGAAGCTCATTTCGGCCGATTGTATTCGCGATCTCATTCTTTCGGTCACTACCCAGAGCTCATGACCATAGGTGAGAGTTGGGACGTAGATTGACCTGTAAATTGAAAGCTTTGCCTTCTGGCTCAGTGTGTGCGTGTGTGTGTCGTAATTATACTGTCACATGACAAGGTTCATGTTAAATATAGAATTGCACAGGTAAATGTTTAGCCCTCTCAGGCACCTCGAGGTCCCTTTGCAGTTGTGTCAAGTTTACACTCAAACCTGAGCTGTTCAGCTGAATGGAGCATGTTCAGAGAAAACTCCACACTAGCAGATGTGACATATTTTTGTGAGTGTTAACAAAGGTGGTACATATGCCGTACGTAGAAAAGTGTGTGTACAAAGCTAATTTCCACAAATCTGTGTTTTTCACTTCAAGATATCATGGAATATGTGTTAGTGAAACATGTCCCCCTCACTGTGGTTTACAACACTTTCTCGAAAAACCAATTACACATTTTTTTCTAATTAAGCGGGTTGAGACTTAACAGACTTAAGACTTAAAATGCTTCATGTAATTCAACCCTATCATATGTGTTTAATTGTATGTAAATACTACTTGCTATTAATTGTCACTGACAAATATTGTCAAGGTCAGCAAGCGCAAATGAGCTTCTAGTGATTACTGTTGTGTACATCATGGATGCATTAGTACACTGACATTTTAATGCTGTTGTGAAGTTTGGAAAGTGCTTAATGAAGGTCATTAAATGTGAGCAACTAATTAGATTTCTGTGAGAAAATCTTATGTTTAGGAGAAGTATCACTAGCCTCTGATTCAGTTTGAATTGCTCCTGTGAACTTGTTGCAAAAAAAAAAAAAAAAGGGCAGCTACACACTTGGAACTTGAAGTGTTGCAATTAAATATTTAATCGTTTCCAGAATAAATTAGATTTATTTGACACCAGAGAGTGCATGTTTGTTTTTTATTCAACCAAAGTTTAGCAAAAGTGTGCAGATTTGTCCAGCAGTTTTTGTTGTTGTTGTTGTTGTTGTTTGTCTTTTATATAATACAACATTCAACTCTTGATGACCAATGTCAAGAATTGTACATAGATTCTACTGAGACATATGGAACACAGTAATGCCTTTGTTGTCTTGTCTCAGAAGTTTAACTCTGGCATCATGACAGCAGCAACATGATTATCATCCCACCTTGAGTGCTTTGTTCCGTAAAATACGCAAACTGAAATATATCTACTCGTATAATTCGAGCTGCAATACTCGTTTGAATGCAGCTTTTTGAGGCATGCCAGTACACTTAGATCACGTCATGGTTACCAGCTAAGGTGGCTCATGTGGTGAAGTACAAAACCTCATATATGAAACAAACATATATTTACTTCCCCCCTTTTTGACTGTGCCTTTTGTTGGCATCCCAACGGCCTTATCATCAACATGGCTGTACTTCTGCAGCTTAAATAACACGAGCCAGATCATCACAGCTCGGATGGATTGTAAATAGACGAGGTGGCAATAAATTTGTCACCACTTGGACATAGATAGGGCACATTACCTTCAGCAGAAGCATATTTCATCCTTCCCTAGGGCTGATGAAATACAGAGCACAGGGGCAACAAGGCATCTGTAAGTGAGGCTTTCTTTATGACCTGATTAAGTCATCTGATGCTACATAGCCAGCCATACAGCTTTATTTTACCCCCCCCCACTGTGCTGCTGTTGTAATCATCCAGGAGGACTAAGAGGGTAAAACAGCATAGGAATAGCCCCTGTAATATCATGAGTGCAGTCATTCCCTTCCCTTTTTATGTGAGCCATTATAACTTCTTATAAACAAATACCGCTAAGTGAAAACTTTCACCTTAATCATTCAGTCTGATTATGTACACATTAATGACAAAGGATACCCTGTTGACATATTCCTATCCTGTCAATAATATGTACAATTAAATTGTTACATGTTTAAAGAAATATCAACTAATCAGCATTTATTAATTCAACGGCATCTATCTTGCAAATATGCAGATAAATCTGTTGGAATATAAACAAGAAGGTCTGCAAAAAATGTTAATGTATTCAGTTATTTTTATCTGTATTTCTAGTGTTTGTCATTACCTTGCAGTGACAGGGGGTAAAGCTGTGGCTGAGGCACTGCAGGGCTGGTCACTGTGCCAAGTCTTGTAACAAACATTGCTTGACCATGAAATACATCATTTGGTGCTGAAGGGAGACTAGTTTGTCAGCAAGCAATAAAGTATCATTAGTGAGGTGATTTAAAGGTGATAGAGACATCAGTTTGGGTATCAGTCAGTGCCCACAGTTGGAGTTCTGAGTGGGTGTTATGGCAGGGTCAGCCCTGTCATGTTAGGATCTATACTCAGCAATAAAAGCATCCCTATACTACATACCCTGTTTTCTCTATCACTGACCTGTGCTCAGTGAACTATAGTTAGTAAACTTGGTTAGAAACTAAAGAATTTCTCCATTTAAATGGGATCCATTTTCACAACAACAGCAAATGTTATAAAATTTGCAACTGTCCCTTTAAAATTATGGTTCTGTGTGTCATGTGCCGTCTACTTGAAATATCTATCTGTTGAGGGGCAGACTGGGTTGGTTGTTTCACACTTACAAGCTCATCAAGTCATTCTGTGAAGTTGCAGACTGCGGAAATGTGGATTTTGTTCTTCGTTGCAGGAGCCATGGGAGGCCTACAGCCATGTTCCCCATAGGGTCATGTGGAGGTACCAGAGTTATTACAAACCATCCAATCCCTCTATAACCAGTCAGAGCTGGATCAACAGGCCTATGTCCCTGCAGATTTGGTCAAGTTTGCCCTTTGAGAATCTCAGAATTGCATCTCTGCTTTTAGCAGATGATGCGGTTTTATTGTAATCATTATCCTGTGACGTCAGCCTGCAGGGAGGTGGTTTGAAGCCAAGTGGGAAGCAGCTGGGATGACAATCATCCCCTTTAATTCTGAAGCCATAGTTCTTTGCTGGAAAATGGTGAACTGCTGCCTCCGGGTTAGAAGGATTTTGTTGGCCCAAATTAAATAGTTCAAGTATCTCAGGGGTTTTGTTCACAAGCAATGAGAGAATTGAGTGTGAAATGGACAGGCGGCTTTGGTGTGTCAGTGTAATGAATGTACCTTGCTATTATGGTGAAAAGGGAGCTGAGCCACAAAGCAAAGCCTACAATTACTGTATAATCAGTTAATCTATGATCCAACCCTCATCACTGGTCCTCATCTTTGAGTAGTGACTGAAGAATGAGTTTGCAGATACAAGTAACTATGAAATTTTCATTATGAATGAAATTTTTGCCCCTTTACATCACCACAACGCATTTGAAATAAAACAATCAAGACGCCATCTGCTATCGAAGTGGAGATTTTCAGCTTTAAATAGAAAATATGCAAAATATGTCAATTACTGTTTAAGAATTACAGCCATTTTATACAGTGTACCTCCATTTTCAAGGGCTCAAAAGTATTAGGAAAATTGACTTATAAACACTTTGAAGGCTAGACTTGGTCCGTTTCCTTGTTAGGTGAAGGAGGCCATCTTTGGGCTAAAAAAAATTATATTAACTTTTGGACTGGCCAATTTAACAGTTTGGTACATTCTCGAAAAGTATTAATGCACTGGTGAGCTCAAAAACATAAAAAGGCCTGGAATACCACAGAAGTCAGCTAAAGTGTATGATGGCAGAATCCTTTCCCAACAAATCGACGCAACTAAACAAAAACCCAACACAACATCGAGACAGTTCAAGAAAAGATCTCTGGAAAAGGATAGCTTATCATTGTCAAGGTGGACAATTAAGAGATGTCCATGAATTTAAATTCAGAGGATTTACAACAAGGTGTAAACCACTGGTAACATTCAAGAATAGGAAAGTCAGATTTAACTCCTAAAAAGCCTCCCATGTTTTGGAATCAGATTCTATGGACGAATGAAACCAAGATGAACTTGTATCAGAATGATCCAAAGCACCACATCATTTGTCAAACATGGCAGTGTTATGGCATGGGCATGTATGGCTGCCAATGGAACGGATTCACTGCTTATTGATGATGTGACTGATGAAATAAGTAGCAAGATGAATTCTGAGGTGTATAGGGCTATACTCTCTGCATACATTCTGCCAAATACTACAAAACTGATAGGACGGTGTTTCACAGTGCAGATGGATAATGACCTTAAACATACAATGAAAGCAACTCAAGACATTTTGAAGGTAAAGAAGTTAAATAATTTTTAATGGCCAAATCAGTCAACTGATCTCAACCCAGTAGAGCAGCTTTTCACTTACCAATGACAA
Organism: Mola mola; assembly: GCA_001698575.1. Taxonomy (NCBI): domain Eukaryota; kingdom Metazoa; phylum Chordata; class Actinopteri; order Tetraodontiformes; family Molidae; genus Mola; species Mola mola. The sequence goes on along the minus strand of KV751334.1, from coordinate 5,024,189 downwards.
ATTTGAAAGAAGGAGACCAACAAGCAATTAGCAATTGGAGGTGGCTGCAGGCCTGGCAAAGAATCTTCAGGCAAGAAACTGAATCTGGTGATATCCACAGGGTCCAGATTTCAGGCAGTCATTCACTGGAAAGGATTTTCAAGTATTATATCAAGTATTGAAAACTATAATTATATTTAAAATTGTTAGTTTGTCAGAATACATTTGAGTCCCTGAAAATGGAGGTATTCTGCATAAAATGGTTGTTATTCCTAAATGGTAAATGCCATATTTTTGTGAAACTTCTTAAATTAAAGCTGAAAGTCTGTATTCCATTGTGGTGTATAGAAGCAAAATGATTTAAAAGAAAAACAAAACTGTGTCACTACCTAAATACTTATGGACCTAACTGTTGTTCTCTTGAAAATAAACTTTGTGGGTCACAAATGGAACCTGCAGTGAGTGATGGTTGTCTGTGCATATCTGAATATGTTCCCCCCCTCCCTTTTTTTTTTTTAACTGAATCTATTTCTACGAATGCTCAAGCAATTGTATACAAAAATCAGGACCAATACTAAATGCCATTCCTTTTGTATATTTCAATCACTATTTTACCTATTTGCTGGTACTAGGGATTCTCAGGCCTTTCCTGCTTTGTGCTTACAAAAGCTTTCAAGCAGATTTCCCTCCGAATCCAAACAATGAGTAATGAGGTTGATTCACGTCCCTTCTTTGAAACTGATGGATCACTGTGCCTGTGATAATAATTCATCCAGGTTTAAATGCTACATGTGGAGCCTTAAATAAACACATTTTAAGATAATTACCTTTGAAGACATGCACATTAAGAGTAAGAAGAAGCTTGAATGATTGAATAGTTACCCATGACCATTCATCATAGTACAGAGATTAGCAGGAATCATATTACTATAATGCACCTTTCTCTTATGAAAACTCAATTGTTTGAGAATGATCCTCTGAGGTGATATCGAATTCTCCCCTATATATATGATCAAACCAAGTGCCCTGTATGTGCCAGGGGGTTTTGCAAAAGAAAAGTCCCTCTTTAATGTGTATGTGTGCGTGCCCATGTTGCATCAGAGCCAGAAGCACTTTGGCCCTCTGTGACTCTGTGTGTCCCAGACTCAGAGGCTCCGGACATGAAGGGGCCATGAAGCAAAACTACCAGCAGAATATTTACGGCATGTTCACAGTTATCCCTTTCATCAATGTCCTTGTAATTGTGTTTAAAAATGTTTACAATCCCAGCTTTCAATACAATTTACAGCCCTGTTTCCTGCATGATGATACGCTGTTAATATATAGGCATCATAAACAAGAAACAAATGTTACATTTACCGTATTTATGCATACATTTAGAGGTGTAAGCATACAAACAGAGCTCAGACTCTTATTGCAGTTATTTCAATGAGAAAGCTATTTTTGGATTTTTTATTTGGATTTTTATTTTTTATTTGGATTTTTAAACAGAGCGGGGTCACAAATTTTGCATGGCTGTACATTTGGGCAACAGAGAACAGCGAGTGAGACGGAGCCATTTGACAAACCTGTTGGTGTTTTTCAAATCATGAAATTCTATATAGCATAGCCCTTAATCATTTTATATCCACCCCCTCTCTGTTTTCATCTGTTTGTGCCTTTCTGTCTTTTTTCCTTTCCCCTCACTTTCCTGCCTTGCTTATTATCCCGTCAGTATGTGCCTAATGCTGATGACATGTTGGGGAGGTTTAACAGCCACATTGGTACCAGTGTTGATATATGCAGATATTAATGATAACTGTGATGTTAGAAAATGAAACACTGATTTTTTGTAATAATCCAGCTCAGAATTGAGGCCTTGAGGATCCATTGTCTAACACAATAGCTCTACTTTTCCACAACTGTCAAAATTCTAACATTATTGTTATTGTCATCATAATTCTTTTGGCCACAATAATTTCCTAATGAAAATTTGATATCATGACATGCATAATGGGACCTCTAAAAAAGGTTTAAAACTAAAATAGCACAAGTGCTGCAGCATTGTGTAGCATAGCTAAACATGCAATCACATGTCGTTCTACGTTCATTGCTAGCACAACAGCACAATTTCCTGAACACTTGGAAGCACTGTTTTTTTCAAAGTTCACCCTAACCAAGCAGTTTTCTTGACCGTGTGATCACAGCAACTACAGGCTGACCCTTAAGATTATTTTAAGTTACTTTTAATTTTCAAAAATTACTGATGAATAGCATTAACTCAGTCCTCTATGCTCGTTACTGGGAATATTTTCCACATAGGTTTGTTTTTCTCTACAGATCTGATATATTGCAATTAATCTAATGACAATAATAAGAAACCATTAAATATTACAAAAGTAGTATTATAATGCAACAGCAAAACAAAACAACAAAAAAAGGCCATCTCTAGGTATTTATAGTAATTTGACTATGGTTTCCTGCCTTCTTGTTGGTGGAATATATTACCTGCTGTTTTCATGAAAGTGTCAGGTTGACAGATTGTTTCAGCTTAGTCAAGTCAAACTGCAGATGGATGAATGAAAAGTTACATGTGAAAAGCAGTGTCTATACTTAGGAAATGTTTCCAGAAAGATTTGTAACATAATATACTGTCAAAAACAATATCCAACATACATCTTTCTCTTCTCTCCTTACTTTGTTTTTGGTGTAGTGATGTCAAAGTCTGCATATCTCAAGGTGGTGTTCTTCTCGCTGTTCAGTTACATCAGCGACTTTATCCCATTACTCCTCTGTTTTTTTTTTGCAGACAATTAAAAATTTGAAGTGCATCATCATTTCATGTGAGCTGACCTGACATTAAGCCATTAATATATCTTAATGCTAACATGAAAGCTAACAAAAAGTAGGAACACCAACAAGAAAAAAAACTTTCATTCTCTTTTGACCACAACAAACTGCTGTATTTTGGAGATTACATCAGGCAAAGCCAATCAAATCACCGTGGCAATATCTAAATGAATGAAAAGGAAAAGCAGTTTTATTATATTTTGGCTGAACTGACCCTTTAAGGAAAGCATGGAATGCTCAACATTTGTATGCTTAGCAGTGTTTATTTCTTACAGATGCAAAGCCATATTAATGTCTGTGGCCTCTGTTGCCATATCACAGTGAGCAGGAAATCTTTTCCCATTGCTTCCCTGGTGGCCCGGTTGGCGGTTTAATTTTATTGAAGTGTTGGCAGATTACAGCTACCTCAGTGCTGCTGTCATGGAGAATGCAGCCCAGGCAGGCAGTGAGCAGGGAGCCGGCACATTGATAAGGACAGCTGCTCTTGGGAGATTTCCCCAGGGAGAACAGTGAAACAGGGCCGGCAAAGACACGTTGGACATCAGGTGAAAACGGCAGGACCACCTTCATTGCAGAACATTGGACAGTATTCATGTCCCTTATTATCTGATAGGCAGCTTACAAGCTGGGACACCATCAACTTTTGTTGGTGGAATCAAAGAGCTTAAGGGTTGCATTCTGATTGGACTCACTGGCCTGGCTAAAAAATAAAAAAAAGGAAGAGAGAGATCAGCAAACAGATTGATAAGAGACCGAGAGAGCCACCCCCTCCCAAACACACACACACACACACACACACACAGGATTTATTGCAGAGAGAAGACATTAAAAAATAGTTCCGACCTCACAGCAGAGATTTTCAACTTCAAAAGGAAAACAACAGAAACACTAGAACAAAAAGATAGTGATCACAATGAGTTTTTCTATTCATCACTGCCAACATGGGGAAAGAGGATCAAAAAAAAAAGATTTAGTTCAACTTTACATGAGAAAACACATACTTTAATGGGCTCATCAGGGAACTGTTTGTTATACAATAAAAGCAGTAAAAATGACATTTATTTCAATGGGTTCATGTTTGAAACCCCCCAAGCTCCCCCATTTATCATAAACTCTCATTTCCATCTAGTCCTTTTGTTTATCCAGAAAAAAGAACTTAAAACAAAACGCTCTTGCCATGGAACAGGCAAAAAACAAAAAAAAACAACAACCAGAAACTATAAACATGTTCTGTTTTTGTTGTGAAAAGTAAGACAGCAACCTGGCTCTCAGTGAACTGCTACTGCTTTTTCCTGGGATCCCACTGGATTTCCTTGCCAGAAGTGGAAGGAGGAGTGACTTAGATGAGGAAATGTTCCCCCTCTGTGATCGGTGGCGGCTGAAGCTTGACTGAACATTTCTGCATGTACAGGGCATGTGTTTGAAAATGCACTTCCTGATGTACATTCAGTGTTTTGAAAATTGTTCCTACCATTAATAATGTTTATCAGTATTTTCTGATAATTTCAAAGTAGTCGCTCTACATATGTTTTACTTAAATATACTAATATGAATATAATTATACTTAAATATATCAAATACAGTTATGATGTTAAAAATTGTGTTGAAATACACTCTAGAACAATTATTAAATTAAGGAAAACATATAGAGTAATACCAGTGATGTTAGTAAAATATTTAGTGGGGAAAATGAACACTATATACATGCTCGTAATGCTTGAAAAGAGTAAAGTCCTGCAATGTGTCCGGTGCCCATCAGATGACCTTCAAAAATGCTTTGTAACAGGAAAGAAATATACTTATGTAAATTTATGGGTATGGACACTGGTAAAATAAACAAAATGCGGGTGGGCAGTGGTTGAGAGCAAAAATATGATTTCAGGAGAAGGCAGAAATAAAAAATAATGTTCAATATTTCAACAGCTGAATCACTAATGCAATGTTGTTTTATTGTGAAATAGTGTAAAAACATAACCTTTCACCATGTGACACCCAGCGAAAACGTGATTTTTAAAGCAACAACAGCCAGTGGAGAATACCATATCATGGATAATAGGTTGTTGAAGTCCAAGTCGGACGTTGCGACTTGGACTTGTTTGATAAAGGGCTGTGGGAATCATCAGTGGCATTGCTGCATATAAACAGTCCCATAAAGAGTTTGCATTTGATGGCAGCAAGATCAGTGTGTCACAACCTCCCCCTAGGAAACGTGTAGGAAACTGCAGAAGCTCAGCAGCTGACTGAGAGACACTTTTCAAGAATACAACTGTCAAAGCCTGTGTGGTTTATCCCAGTCCATAAATGAAGAGGTTCGGGCAATTCTTGGTTTGATTGTGAGATAAATAACAGGACATTTCTGGTAGTGAACTTGAGGAGTCTGGGCAGGTACAAGTTATTAAAACTGGACCAATGCTGGACTCTGGCTCACAGTTATCCATCTATTTAGGCTGCTTTTCCCTGCCTCCTCTTTCTGCTTACCTTGTCTTTCCTTCAAAGTTTGTTATATGCTATATATTGGTCATGACTAAACGTTTTTTTAGCATATGACATATGTGCCCTGAACAGATACAAAACATTAGTTGAAGTTTTCCAGTCCTTCCAAAGTGACTCATTTTCCATAATGTTATTTCCTCTATGAATCAAACTTAAACTCAGAGAGATCACAAAGAAAATGATTCCTAAGGAAATCATGTACAATGAAATTGCAGTTTTGAAGACCTGCTCAACATCCGGACTAAAAATCAGGAGCACTTTCCATTTTATAATTTTTTATTTGTATAGTTCTCTCCCTGCCCTTCCATGTGTCCTAATGTAAAGGCTAAAGCAGGGAGTTGAATAGCAAAATATGCTTGCAGGTACTGAACATGTATGTGACAATAGAAATGATAGCGTGTCAGACAGGACACCGTGTATGAAGGAGGAGCTGAGGTAGAGGTGGACTGCAAAGTGGTTTGCAGCGAAAGCAGGAAAACTAGGCAGGTCAAAGCAGCTGTGTGCCCTGTATGAGTTTTCAAATTGAATTCATAGAAGGCAATCAGCTTGGCAAGATTCAGTTGTTTGTAATATAGACTTTACTTCTGTGGTCTGCCTGAACTAACACATTTTGTGAAATAGATACAGATTAGGTAGTTACCAGCATTGTTTGTTACACCTACAGAATATTTCTATTAAAAAACAGGGTTAATTTATTCTAAAAATAACGCCATCCTGACATTACAGTCATATGAATGCAATGCAGCTCATAACGCCACCTGAACATTCATATCTGGTGCGGACAGCTGGTCATTCTCCAGTAGCACATCAGCAATCGTCCAGCTGGTTTTATCAAAGTGATGAATGAGTGCTCATTAGCGTCAGCCCCCCTCAGAAAGGTTGGACATGATGAGCCCTTTTTATTCAAAGACATGTGAGAGGCATGTGACAGGCTGACCAATGTTACATTTGAGGATTTTAGTTGATAGCTCTATGGCAGTCAGGAACCACAGTATGTTTCACATGCTCCATTAAATTTGCCTAAATTTAGGTTCATGGTAGCTTTAGCTTCAGCGGTGCTTTAACAGAGGTTGTGTGCAAAGTAAAGACAAAGTATGGAAGTGTAGAGTGCATGCATGTAAATCAGACTACACCGCATATGTCTCAAGCAGAAGTCATGTTTGTGTTTAATATTCTCTGAGCCTGTGGATTGCAGCTCATGGATTGACATTCCCTCTCTCTGTGCTGTTTTGATCCCCCACACTCTAAGATAATTCAGATTTGATTGGTATTCAAGACTGCTGTTTTAATATATAGTGGCTTCGAGGAACAGTATAGTCAGTCAGCTGATTGTTTCACAATCTGCACCGTTAAGAGCAAACATTATACCTGCCATTTAAACAGCTCTCCTATTTTCTCTTTTGAGCATGTCATGGTAGAAAGCTATCACACTTTTACGTGACAGTATTTGCAAAATCCGCTCAGCAAACGACACACCAGTCTACACTGTGGTCTGAATGGATTATAGTACAAGAATGTGTCTAGTGCATACTTGCATACATTGCCAGAAGTTCCAAGTCCTTTTGATGTCCCATGTTTACTCTTTGTATGAAGCGTCACTATCACTATGCTGTCATCGCCGGTAAACATCCCTGCATGTACACATTATTTATGCTGAGGTGCCTTTGAAGGTCAAAAAATGAAGCATTATGATATGGAGAGAAAAGAGATTGCAAGACAATAACCTGCAACAGCAAAGACAAAATAAACAAAAGGGACCTTCAAATTCAAATATCTTCCAGTGGCAATTTTTTAAATATTTTTTATGGTTAATGGCAGATAAATAAAAGATGTTCACTTGAACCTCCATTGATAAAATATCTGAGCCATCTATCAGACACTAAATATAAATATCTGAATGCCCCTGATTTCTGTGAAATTATATGTTGACTCTTATAAAGTAGTTAAATTGCAGCTAACATCAGTCTGCGTGTAACTAAAGAAGACATTTTGAAATATTACTAGCCTTTACTTCCTCTGCTCTCCAGCCCTTGTGAATAAATATTGAATCATCTTTCAAGGCTGGTATATTACGTGCATGTCTCAGGGAGACTATTTCAGTCCTCCTCCTAGTTTGACACTGATCTGGGGCATTGTATGGAAAGCAGATGGAAGAATGGAGACATTAATGGGCGGTGTAATTGTATGCAAGGCTAAAATAGAAAGATGAGTGCAAAAAAGATAAAATCAAGAAAAAAAATGGCAAAGGGCTGATCTAAAAGTACCAAGAAAAGAATATGAATACATTTCAACAAAAAAAGAATTGACAAATTGACGCAAGAACCTGGAGCATCACTTTGAGAAAAATACAGTATGGTTTATTGTGGCTTTCTGTAATGTCTGTAAATCATACTTTCAATTTACAGCTGCTTCTGTTCTATACAGAAAATAAAAATTGCAATTCCTATATTTGCTTTTTCCAATCCTCTTTGTGGATCTATAGCTTAAAGAAACAGCCAGTAGGTAACTTCAGGGGGAACAAAAAAAAATGATCGAATGGCCACTTATGTCACTAACAGGTGGACACTGGTCTAGTTACAGTCCACGTGGTAAATTATTTGCAAGCATTACATTTCTAAAATCTGGGCTCTAACTGCTGCAGCATTCAGCTGACAGCACTAAGGCCCAGTGAAAATGTCTCACTCGATGGTACTCAGTCACTCAAATCTGTGCTTTCCACAACTCAAGTTGGTGAATGAGATACATACACACAGGGGAGAGAGAGAGAGGCAACAGTCAGAGAAATATTTTCACAAGGTGTGAACTAAAATGGAAAAAGTAGAAAGGCACTGTTAGACAAAGATCTTCTGAGCAAACATGCAGACTTAAATCAAAACAGAAGGCAAAGAAAACAAAACATGTAATGAGGTATTGGAATTGGACCTTCATTATCTTAAAAAAAAGGAAAAAATCAGAATCCTGCCTGGATCAATATTCTCTTGGCTGGGAGGAGTAGGGAGTCCCATCCTGTTAAAGATTAACCTACTGCTCTCGATGCATTTATGAATATCCTTTTAGGGATGTCAATAAAAAACATTGATTTGGAAAAACAACGCCAACATAATTAAACTTACATGTTTTTGGTTTTTATGTATTTTGTTCACATCAAAATGAGCCAGCTTCAAAGCCACCTCCACCGCTCAATGAGCACGGTCTGTGAGGAGAATTTTGATCCTGAGACCCCAATCGCTTCCAACCAGAAGTCGACCGACGGAGGGATTTTAAAGCAGTTATAATACTGTTAGTTTGGATCGGGACAAGGTCAATGTCCAGTTAATCGTCCCATATCAGCTTTGATATTGCATCTTCTTCCTCTTTCAGCTTTGCCTAGTTTTTTCTAGGCGTCACCACAGCAAATAATCCTCCTCCATCCCTTCCTGTCTCTCCATCTTCTTCTCTCCCACAAACTATCTGCATGTCCTCTCTCACCACATCCATGAATCTTCTCTTTGGTTTTCATCTTTGCCTCCTGCCTGGTAGCTCCATCTTGAGCATCCTTCTACCAATATATCCACTGTCCTTTCTCTGCACATGTCCAAACCATTTCAATCTGGCCTCTCTAAATTTGTCTCCAAAACATCCAAATTGCGCTGTCCCTCTGATGTGCTCATTACTAATCCTGTGCATCCTCGTCACTCCCAAAGAGAATCTCAACATCTTTAACTCTACTATCTCCAGCTCTGCCTCCTGTCTTTTTGTCAGTGTCACCGTCTCCGATCCAAACAACATTGCTGGTCTCACTACCCTCTTGTAAAATTTTCCCTTCACTTTTGCTGCTACTCTTTTGTCACAGATCAATCTTAGAAAAGGTGTGTATACAAACTATCAATTCATAGACACAAGCATCCTTCCATCGTCACTGTATTAACTGAAAAACAATGCAAACACATTATGGGAGTTACAGAATTCACAGTTCTTCTGCTGAATAGTTAAACAATTACAACAAATATGCACCATTGGACAACACTGAAAGTTTCCTCAAAATGAATATTGAATCATAACATAGCATAACTTTTAACTGCCATCAGCAGCACTAGCAAAGCCCCTTTGAGATGAACAAACATTAGTAAGCAGTAATACTGCATACTAGGCAGTATGGCTCAACTTTGGTACAGACAATTGTAGTATATTGCAGCTCCTTATGCAACTCATTTAACACAAGCAGTGCACTTATTCAGTAGCACACTAAGCACAGACACACTGACAAAGGATATAAGAAAGGAAGAAACACATGCTTCTTCCGTGTGGCACAGTGGTGCAGGGGTTAGCACTGTCGCCTTACAGAAAGAAGGTCCTGGGTTCAATTCCCTGGTCGATTCCCGGGTCAGGGCCTTTCTGTGCGGTTTGCATGTTCTCCCTGTGTCTGCATGGGTTCTCTCTGGGTACTCCGGCTTCCCCCCACAGTCCAAAAACACGCAAACTAGGGGTTAGGTTAATTGGTCACTTAGGTGTGAATGTGAGTGTGGATGGTTGTCTGTCTCTATATGTCAGCCCTGCGATGAACTGACCACTTGTCCATGGTGACCCCGCCTTTGTCCAATGATGCAGGGATAGAATCCCCTCCGTGACCCCTAACAGGATAAGTGGTAGAAAGTGGATGGATGGACATGCTTCTTCCATTGTCAGTGTATTAACTGAAAGGAGAGAGTGAGATATCCCTTAATGAGGCTCAACAATGCTATTATCCCCCTTCTGGAGTCCTCTGGTAACTACTACCGCTTTACTGCTGCTAGAATCAAATCAACATCTTAAACTATAAACATAGGAAAACACAATTTTTTATAAAATATTTTTTAAACTATTTTCCTACCACAACAACAGTACGTATCTCATCTGAAAATGTTCAGATTTAAATTAAATCACATATTTGAAATAGTAATGATCGAACCGATATAATTGTACTGCTTGCTTCAACTAATAAAGCATATTAAACCCTTACGTCTCCACTCGCCTCTTCACCTCTTTACAACACTCCCCGTTCCACTGAACAGTTGACCCCAAGTACTTAAACTCATGGACCTTTTCCACTTCTACTCCCTGTAACCTCACCATTCCGCCTGTCTCCCTTTCATTCACACGTGTATTCTGTCTTGCTACAACTGACTTTCGATCCTCTTCTTTCCAGTGCATACCTCCAGCTCTCCAGGTTTTCTTCCACCTGCTCCCTGCTCTCACTACAGATCACAATATCATCTGCAAACATCATCGTCCAGAGAGATACCTGCCTGACCTCATCTGTCCGTCACCATATCAAACAAGAAGGGGCTCAGGGCCGATCCTTGATGCAGTCTCACCTCCACCTTGAAGCCATCTGTCACTCCTACAGTTCACCTCACCACTGTCATACTGCTCTCATACATATCCTGCACCAGTCTAACATACTTCTCTGCCACTCCAGACTCCCTCACACAGAACCATAGTTCCTCCCTTAGCACCCTGTCATATTCTTTCTCTAGATCAACAAAGACTCAATGCAACTCTTTTTGACCTTCTCTATACATCTCCATCAGCATTTTCAAAGCAAACATGGCATCTGTAGTGTTCTTTCTTGGTATGAAACCATACTGCTGCTCACAAATCAACAGTTCTTTTGTAGTAAGTCGTAAATGTACAATGCACCATTTCAAATGTTACCTGGTACATTGAGCCTCCGTGCAATACAATGCTGTAACTAGTGTTCTCGCTTGACCGCTGGAGGCTGCACAACCATCACTCACAATCAGAGCTAAGTTCTGCCGATATCCGAGTTTATAATTGAAACATGCAGCTCAAAGTGCTTTACAACAAAGAGGTTACACACAGCTAATGCTTCACATGAAATAGACATAAAAGCAAGAATAGAAAATCAATAATAAAACAGTAAAAGCAAAAGTTTTAAGTATAAACAAACAAAAAAAAACTTTGTTTACTTGTTAACTTTAATTGTTTGGTTTTTGCATTAATTTTCAATTGTTAATCTTTATTCAGAAACTTAGCCAATTATCAATCCTAGTTTAGACAGTTCAACCTCCTGCTGCTGTAGAGGTCTACTCTAATTTACTTTACACTCCTCGGTGACAAAGTCAGGTTTTCCTAAGTCTTGCATAAAACCTAGTAAAACCTTGTGTTTGATTCTTCAGATTCCAAGTCTAACATTACCCTGATACCACTGGTACCCTCGGGATCCAGTTTCTCTTTAAGAAGCCTTTGGACTGTTAACTGTTTTTCACATAGATCGATCAAAAATTCACTCCCACTCTTAAACGCTTGTGATGAATCATTTGTTTTGTTTCCAAAAAACGTCCTATCGTCAAAAGGAATTACTCAGTCTACATGTTCTCCTGTGTTAAAACTGCAGCACATCATATAGTTAATATGACAGGCAGTTTTCAAACACAAGCAGCCACATCCTTTTTTTTTTCAAAACACATTTATCAGAATCAGATACTTGTGACTGCGATGTGTCCTAATTTACACCCTTAAGATTAAAAAGGAAGAAGTGAGTAGTCTGTTTAACAAATCAATAAGGTGAGTGCATTGTGGTGAAGTAGGTTTGCTCCCCATGACATCCCTGGATATAGCTTATGTTTATCCATTAAAGACAATACAGTTGTGGAAAAAAAAATGGGAAACAAAACACTTCAATAGATTTTGTGCCAGTACATTTAAACCCATTTGAGGCTTGTTAAGAACTATAGTTCGGTCAGGTTGGGCTATTAACACATTAAAATGCTCTTATTAAACTGCTCCATGGGAAGAATTTTACTCTAGCAAAATTGTACAGCTGGAATTCGATCAATGGCAGTCAAGATCTGGAAGTGCTCCATAAGAAATTTGTTTGGTTTGTTTCATCAAAATTCATGACAATCCTCTGTTAAATCAATGAAATAAGTAAAAAAAAATAAATCAATTCCTTATAGTTAGTGGGCTTGTGGGCTTAACATGCAACAAAGCTTACAAATGTGTCCTACTCACACAAATCTTGTCAGGTGTAGAGCATAGCGCAGAGGCCCCATTTTAACAATTCCCCTTGAATTAGAATTCACTCTTTACTTAATCTCTTTACTCGACTAGAGAGGCTTTTTTTGTTGAGGAGGTTGTGCATGATGTGGCTTAATCCGTACGCCTGCATGGGTGCAGGCCTTTGATCAGCTCCTGTTTGAAGATATCGACAGACCCAATCGGAGACAGTGGACAGGCCACCGCTGAGTACCACCGCCCCTTCCTCCTGCGCTTGTTGACGATGATGAGATTAAAAGAGAAGATGGAAGCTTCAAATGTTGGGAAACGTGGAGGAGGAAAAAAAAATGCTGTGGAAGCAGGAACTGGATAGACCTTGACTTTATTTATGAGTACACTCAATTTCTTTATATTTTGCATCTCTCTCTCTCTCTCTCTCTCCTCCTTTTCCAATTCTTTGTGCATACATATGAAAAAGACAAAAACACAAAATAAGAGCAAGCACAACTGCACACAGACTCCACTTCCTGTGACTGTTTGTACTGGGTTATTAACAATCTCCGTTGTGACTTTCTGAGAGGTCAAATCAGACCGACACAAAATAAGATCTTTGCTTTTGCACAAAGGCTATTCTTAGTGGTGCATTATTCCCTTTGCAATTGTGTGACATTTAGAAGCACCAAAAATGTGCTAATGATGCAGGGTTTTTTTTTTACACATTTTACGGAGTTGATCCATGGCCCCAGTGGCAGGTCCTGCAACTTTCTCGTTTGCCCTCTGTTAAGAGTCAAACACCTAATTAATGTTCAATTATTGTCCAGACAAAAGGTGTCTGAGGACGTGCTCACATGATTCAATGTACAGGCTGTTTTTTTGTTGCAACTATTGTGCCGATGGGCTGTCTGCAGTAAATGTCACTAGTGGTGACATTTCTGATAGTGCAGTCTCCTTAAAAAAGTGCATATAAGCATGGGTCACTGAAGTTTAAAGCTCATGCAATGTGTCTGGGTAAGTGCTAGATGGTAAATATGTCATGTGCAGCAGGTACGGCCATAAAATCAAATCACACAAGACTCTCTGGCATTTGTGTTATTTCTGCAACAATTATATTCTAACAAATTTTATTATGACATAGTTGGAGGGACAAGACTGCGGGCAACCTTTATTTTAAATTGCAAACCAAATATCTGACATATACATGCGTGTTTCAGTAATTCATTTTTACTAGATTTGGCTCATCTGCAGTTTTTGCTGTTTTGTATTTAAAGTAAGAGGCCAGGTGTGTGTAGTTTGTTGCTACGTGCTCTTTGTTACTCTTTTGATCACAACAAGAATTCCAAAATTATCAAACAAAAGCATAGTATGTTCCTGTCTTGTACAAGAAGTTACATTTTGGGGGCATATTAATACTGCCATTTTGAATTTAGCTTGTTAGAAAGAACTTACCTTAGCTTAGAGCTGTAATTTATAAGATAGCTCTATCTAATTTCCAGGTCATCCAAAAGCAACACTTTGAATCACATGCAGACATTTTGACATGGTCCTGGGCCCAACCGGCTGACTCAAAGCCTGAGTACTTGATGACAAATGTAACCCAAAGCATTGGTATTTGAATGAGATCCAAAATCTTACACTTGCACTTTTATGTTGTAAGTGTGTTTGAAATTACTGGCAGAATGTCTTTGGTTATTATTCCAAGCATGCCCTTGTGGAAATAAAAAAAAGTTGCCAACTATTTTGATAACATTGACATTTTGCTGGTTCCAGCTTCTGAACAGCAATGATTTCCTGCTTCTCTTTGTCACCTATGCAACAAAAAGCTTTTGCTGAAGAGAGTTGGTTGAACAAATGAATGAATTTGAAGATTTCACAATGGGCCCTTGGATAATTTGGTGAGCACCTTTGTTCAGTTTCTTTTTTTGATATTTTGACTAAGCAATACATTCATGGAACAATAATCCATAGAACAATATATGATGCAAATAATCATTAGTTGTTGCCAAACATTTGTTTAAGGTAGATAATATTCATAACAATGGTCATGAGAAACAAAAATGTCATGACACAGAAATAGGACCTTGCAAACTAATGAACAAATAAGCAAATAAGGATCAGCAAAAAAGCTCATCAACGGAACAGTGAAAGAGGCTGACGTCTTGTCATAGCAAAATGTCCTCTGTTAAGAAAATAACTAAGCCTCAATTTCTCCTCACTCACAGAAATAAAAGTAGATTTCAAAACTTTTTTTTACCTAGCTTGCTCCTGTTTAAATAGATATTTAATTGCTGAATATCAGACCCTGGCTGCCTACTATTATTGGCACTGTGGACCAGACACACGGTGGAGGAACTAGAAATAACTGAAAACAAAGAGCACTTTCAGCTATCTGTGATGGCTGAAGGCCTAGGCTGTTTTCTTTCATCCTTTATTTCTCTTTAAGCCAGCAGTAATATTATGAGGTGCAATTTAATATCTGCGAGGAGGGAGGGATCTGGATTTTCATAATCTTGTGATAAGGAAAGGGATTAAGAATAAAGTAGGGATTAATTCACTTGATCTGCCAATATGGTGGACCAACAATTTCCATCCCCGATAGTGAAATGTTCTCCTACTTGTAAAAACTAAATATAACCCAATTACTCTTCAGTGAAGCAACTTCATTTGTCCATGTTGTGATTTGATGACTAGCCCTGACCTGGTAATATTACCCTCAATAATCATAAAATCTCCCACAAGTTGAATTGCCCTGGTCACATGATATCCAACACTTTACGTGACATACATAAATAATAGTGTCTGTGCATTACAAAAAGTCAAGAATAACATTCTGGATCAACCAAATGACACTGGATACGATAATTACTTACACATGTAATCATATAAAGTGAGGTCACACTAATTGTACAATTTGGAAATATGGTATTGCATGAGCAAACAAGTGGTCCATCAAAACAAAGTACAAGTAAAATAGCATTCATTCACTGCTGTAAGGCAGATAGAAATTATATAATGACAACCTGAGACTACAGATGAATAAGGGAAAGTTTTGAAATGCCAGAAATGCAAACGGACATGAAAAATCACAGATGATAATTTCAATGATAGAAAGTTTGAAGACTTACCACCAACTAAAATTGACTTTGAAAGCTGATGTCATAATGATTTACTAATTGTTAAAATACTACAGAGAGCAATTTACAATAAACATACTGGCTTGCAAAGTGTGTTTACAAAGAGACACCATAATATTGTAATATCTCCCTTGTTAATTTAGATAAACTTGGACTGATAGCAACAGCTGAAGAAAAAGACCATATATGAGCACTGATCATCACAGTATCCTCAATGTCACCCACAGGGCCCTAAAGTAAGACAGGGGAGCCTGATACTTTGCAGTTGGTACAGTGGCTTAGGCACACATTTTTTGGTATTGTGGAGAGAGAACGTATCAACCTAACGTGAAGAAACATAACATAGCATAACATACAAAAACTTTGGCTTATTCAAACACTTGGATCCTGGATTGCTCTTAGAGTAATGTTTTGAACTGCATCATTTACCAAATGAATGTGATGCTATTGCCATATTTATTTGTTAATCAGTTAAAGCTTAAGACAAAGTGGGCATGCGTCACATGTGGCTGGGTTGAACTGCTGTTCCTAAATCAGATGCTTGATCTTCTTGGAGGCCCCATATTGATGCAAGAACTGTTTGGATCAATTCCCTCAGAGAAGGGAGAAGTCTTCACAGCTCAGCCATTAGTTGCTGCTTGCTCACTCAGTACAGAATGTGACAATAAGAACAAACACGCTGTTGAGGAGAGAATTAAACCATGAAGGAGTTATGGTTTCAAGGCCCATGGCATCCGTCTGAATGCACTAACTGTGACGTCCCAGCAGCCATTCCACTATGAGAATGCATGGGTACAATATAGAGCCAGAACTCTGTGTCAGTCTGGGGCTCGCAGGACTCCTGTAGCACAAGAGTAACTGTTTGAGGGTAGACAGGCTTTGTCTCCATCATTGCACGTTGCTGTTACAAGAACAGATCTCGGAGGCATTAGTAAGAGTAGAGATTTTCCAATGCCAGAAAAAATAACTTGAAATTTTCATGAAAACATCAATAAGCATGAATAAGATTGACATGTAGGATGAAGTGACAAGTCACAGTACCTGTACGGTTCTTCTGCACCTGTTTCAGTAACAGAGCACAAGAGTGGGTGACAGTGCAAATAAAGCTGTGACTTCCAGGGCTTTCAACCTATTATGAAGGCAAAAGACAAAGGGGGATTTTAGAGCATGTTTGTATTTCGTTCATATACAGTGTTAATTACATTTATTTTTGGCTGTTTTGTTTTCTTCGTTTTCTGCCGCTTATCCAGGTCCGGGTCGCGGGGACAACAGCCTGAGCAGGGAGATCCAGACGC
>KV751334.1:4949397-5000147 GCA_001698575.1 Mola mola | reverse complement strand
TGCAGTGTGCTTGTCATCTTTGTTTTTCACTTATTATTCTTGGAGAAAATCCTCAGATTTGCCTCAGGTTCACTTTTCATTCTGTTTTAGTATTTGTTCAGATTAATATGAGCAGTGGTATTGGCGTTGGTGTGATTGGCTAAGCTGTGTCTAATAGTCTAGAGTCTAGACATACCCATACCAATTATCCACTGTAAATAGAAGCCACACTTTGGATCAAGGCTTTGTTTATTCAATTCTATTCACTTCATATCTTCATGATTATAATTAACGAAAAGAAACACCTGCTTAGAATTTGAAGGCTCAGGGATGGTATGTTGGCGCAATGTGTATCATTCCTGCAACATGCAGGTGTGCAGTCAGTCATCGGCACTGATGAATATATTGTTACATTTATGGGACCATTACACTGGAGAAGACATCAAAGGAAAAGCAATGACTTAATTACAAAGCTATTTATTCATTTCTCACTGCAGCCTCTTAAGCGCTCCAATTCTGTAAATACATGTCTGATGATGGAATACATAATTTATATTCAATAATGAATCATTCATGCAAGCAGTCATTCTGTCAGTAAGAATCAAATATAGCAGATGGCAAATATCTTCTTCAAATAGTGAATTTTAAATATATGATTTAATCCTTTCATCATGATGTTTGATAAATGGTAAGCAAGTTATTATATCACCAAGTCTGCCCATCACATTGTTAGAAAAGTTGTCAGGTATTTTTTTTTATTTTTTATGTGTAACAAACATGGAAGCTGCTAATGACTCAGCAAGTGTTTCACATGAAAGACAATCGGTGTCTCGTGAGAGTTGCTGCTAACATCAGTCAACTGCTGTTATGGAAACGGCCATCTGGATGTTTGGGGAGAGAAAAACTCCCCCTAAAAAATAAAATCTTTTAACTGTACAAATGTAAGAAACCTTAGGAAGAGACGTAGAAAAAGGATTGTTCTTCGAGGTCAGACGGAAGCACCAGCAAAATCATTAGTATACAAAAAATGGCATGCTGGAACCAGAATTACCATCTTGTTTACGTCCATGTTCTTATATATTGTATGTAGTGACTAATAGAGAGCTTTGTCACATGGATCTATCTCATGAATCTCAATATCAACAAAATCGCAGAGCTTGTGGTTAACTAAACTACTTCAAATATGGACGAGTCTAGAATTCTGAAACATGGATTTTTGATGCACACATTAAACCAGAGGTTTATATAAGGGACACAATGTCTGCAAACTTTTGTTATAAAGTAATTAGAGCATTATTTCTGACTAAAGTTTATCATATAGTTCACAGTAAGCTTGACCTCTGACCAATTAGTTTGTCCTTGAATCCAAGATATCACAGAGATCCACTTTCCCAATCATCCGATTGATAGAAGGTTAAATTATTGAGTGCAAAAGTGGATGATACTTGATGTTTCTAAAAAATTCAAGCAATTCTAAAACTTTTTAGAACAGTTCCAATTAACCTTGACTTGACTTATACCCTTCACATTAACAAAGAGCCCACCTCTGACAATGTCCGCTGTGCGCTCTCACAGGACTGTTTTTTTTTTACACCAGACCGATGTCAGCTGACCGATGACCGATGACTGATGTCTTATCTTATCTTCATCAGTTACTACTGAATTCCCCGAAACCTCAAATATGAGACATTACTGGTGTCAGAAATCATGAATGAGTTGCGGACTTTCTGAGAAATAGTCTTGCTTTTATAGTGACAGTGCAGCTGTGTGCGAGAGGCACACCTTCATCTCGTCAGCTTGTCCTGCTCGCCCACTGATGTGCCAGGACATTTGCTTACGGCACTGAAAGAAAAAAAAACAAAAAAAAAACTGAAGTCCTCACTGAGGCTACGGTACATTGCAAATGACACAAAGTCAGAACCCAAAATCTCAATATAGACAGGGCTAAATCTTTCATGAATATATCATTTCTTATTCATAACAACTCTCTATCCACAATTTCTACTCAACACATCTGAGACCGACAGCAGAGGTCCTTATCGTGTGACCTTGTGAGTGCATTTAAAGGCACAGAGTGCGAAGCTCATTCAAAACATCACGACTTCAAAGTGTTGTGACTGGACTCTCCTGCAGTAAGCCACGCTCTGTTTGATAGCAGGTAGCCATGCATGAATGCATGAAAAATAGAATGCACAAAAGTGACTATTACTTTAATAGTTTGCATATGAGCTCCAGCACAGGGGGATTGGTGGGTCACATTACCTTTACCATCATCTCATGGCCTGACCGTCTGTCAGTCATTATATAACCTGTCAGATTGGTTTCTTACGAGCTGGTTCACAACGTCAAGAGACAATAGGCTGAACAGTTCTGCATTTTACTACTAGCACTTTGTGAGTCTTTTCTTTCAATCACCAAATTGTATTTTTGTGTTTTGTTTTTTTTACATTTATTTGCTGCTCTCTTCTTTCAGTGCATCCCTCTGTCTCGCTCAGTGTCAGTTCCAATGATCCAGTGTCTGTGTCTGATGCCTCTCAGTTAAGTCTGTGCAAAAGCTGTAGAGGTTGTGAATCTCAACCCATTACCACCATATTTAACATGTGTCTGTGTCTTCTGCCTACAATATTACACGCACACTAAATTGTGCTTCGCCGAGCCGGGTCATGATGCAAACACCAGCAATGTATGGCTCATCTTTGCGGCACGAAATATTGTTTTCAGATGTTTCAATGAAGCACTTAGCTTGCACTATCCCCTCTCAAGCTGTGTTTTGCTTATTTCTATTACCTTTTACTTTGCTAGTGGTCCTACACGCTCTCTGTTAATATCAGAAATAAACTGTCAGATTTGTGGGAGGAAATTGCTGTGAACATATGTTCAGTCTCAACAAGATCAAGTCAAATAACAAACAATGTTTTAAAATAAATACTGAAAATATGTGCATCTGTTTACTAAACATATGCGGTTCTGCATTGTTTACCATCCTACTTCAGCCGGTGGAAGTTTGGAGCAAAGGGTGAAGTTGAACCCTGCTTCTGATTTGATGCCCTCACAAAGTTCATTAAACTTTGACTTTAAATTAATCATGTGCTGTCATTACTGATGCCAGTCAAACTGACTGTCCCTGTTTTTGCTGAATGCACATATTCCTAAACAGCCACTGCAATTTAGTATCTGGCTTTAGAAACTGACTACAATGACTTGAGCAACCTCCTGCCAAAGACTTTTTCACATAGAGTGTTAATCTGCACCCATATCTTGTTAAATAAAGAAAATGGAGACAGGCATGCCCTAAATGCACTTTCAAAATGCACTATGGACCACTGATTACAATTTACAGTTGGTTTGGGGATTTACACTCACATGCTGAACCACAGCAGAAAAACAAGAGAAAAATCTCCCTTAATACTCAGCCTGTTTACATAGTTTAAAAATTGGTACATTTTCAACATCATTATCATGCTGTTCAGTTCACTGCACTTACGCCTTGTAGATAAAAGTGTTGTCATCTTGGAAAGCAATGCAATTAGTGAAGAAATGTTGATGAAAGAAAAAGAAATGATAAAGAGGATTTGATTGAGAGAATTTTACAAGCATGCTAAATAGAAATACAACTGTTGCACAGTCCCATTGTATATTTCTTGTATGGGGGGGTGGAGGTTGAGGGTTGGTTGTAAATAAACCATTGACTCAGCAGGTCTTGATATACTAAAACTAGAAAGTACCAGATTTCTGGATTCAGCGCTAATATTTGCAAAGTAAACTTCCATTTTCTAGATTTGGTTCAACAGCTACTAGATGAGAATTGAAGTTTGCATTCCACAAATGCATGGAAAATGGTAAAACAATTGCAATGTCATGAACCTACAATAGTTTTGATAATTTTCACCGTTTCATCCACAAGATGAAAGAGGAATTGAATTTTAGGTTTTGCAATGTCAATTTCCTTTTCTTTTAATTTTTAACCACCAAATTTGTATTCAAAAAACAGGTTTGATAAAGCAGTATTTTGATGCCACCCTTAGATTATTCGAGACTTTGGACCCAGTCTCAAAATTGAAATGGACTTGTTGTGGTCCACTTAACCTAAACACAGTCTAATTACATTGCGTGTTGATGTATGTAGATACCCTAGGGCCTTCGTAAAAGACATTTCATAGCATTTTACAAGACCTAAACATACACTGCTTATGCAGAAATGTTTATGACTTTCATGTTTGAATAAGTTGCCTCTGTGGATACATATTTCCTCAGGATTAGAGTGCTCTTTTACTGTGAGGTTAAAGCATTCAGCAATGCCCTTACTGCAACATGTACAATAGTCGTGTTAAAATGCACAAGATACCCACAAGCAGAAAAGGACTCAAATTAATATCAAACCTATGTACCATACTGTATATTCCAGCAAACAGTAAATCTCTGCTTTTACAAAACTAAATGGATTGTTGGCATCAGGGTTACGCTCACAATAATCTTAATGAAGCTATTTAAGACAATTCATATGTTCAAACTGTTCTATCACATAATTAACAGATAAGGATCTGATGTTATTACGTTTGATAGCACGTCATATTAATTCTGTTGCAGCAACAGTGTGGGTCCATAAGCCTCATCATATCAGAAATACTGCTGATGAATACCTTTTAGCATCTATGATCTGTTGTCACTGCACAGCCTGAAGCTTGATGTCACATTGACTCAGAGTCCCAAGCCTGTTGGGATACAGTGTAAATACATTGCTGTTGTTGGAAATGTAACCCAAAATAAATGTACATACAGTGTAATGAAAAAAGGTAAATACAGTACGATACAAGTAGTTTAACATATATCATGTTGATGCAACACTTGATTTGAATAAAACATAATGAAAGAATGAATGAAAAGAGTGCCTCAAAACCTAATTCCAGTGTTTCCTGGCATCAAACTTTGCCACTGTGTGGTTCAGGGATATATGAAATCTATTTCGGAATGGGCATGGAGCACTGGGTTGTGGGGATCATATAGTGGTATTTTATTTTGGCCCACAATCAATGTAATTAACCACTGCTTATGACTTTTGTATTGCTAGTAAAGATTAGAAAAAATAAAGTTACATTTAATGCTTAGGGAAGGGTGTTCAAAGATGGTGTCCAATGAAAATATGATTACACTGGGAAGGGACTTACTTTTTCATTCTTTTCAAAGCATTATTTCCCCACCCATTAATTTACATACATTTCCTTTGAGATTTGAGCACAATAGTCAGCAATAATTCTCAGTTGGTCATTTGTGACCTAATGGAGATTACACTGTAAGTTTAAACTACTTTGTCATAGTCTTGAGGGTCTTCAGTCTCAGTTATTGCTCGACTGACACAAGCTCCTTAACGGTCCACATTATTTAAATGTACTTTAAAAGTGTTTTCCAAGAGCAGATCACACTGTATAAAGGCTGCCAGTGACAGCCTCATAAAAAACGCCGGGGAAAACTGGAATCATATTATGCTGAGGAAACAGCCACAGCTATAAGCGACTTTTTAAATTGGGAAACTCATACTTCTGTGGAATGTAAGACTGCCAGCGTAATGTCCTGCGATCACAAACAGACTAAGAATGCACAGTACATATGGTAGATAGAAACACTGCAGTGTGCCGGTTCATCAACAAATTCAAGGTCCTCAAACTAAGTTTGCCACTCATGGTTCAGATGGTGTCATGGTAATCAGTTTTGTATTCTGGTGAGTGAAATATGATGTATGAGCATGTGCTTTCAAAATGAGTTTACACTGGAGTCAGGGCCCGATATCTCTGGGCAAAGGCAATCATTTCTTGTTCCGTCTTTCAAGCTATGAGATAGAAGAAGATGCGGCAGAAGTGGGAGACAGCCAGATGGATACTACACTGACTTTTGAGGAATGGCAGGCAAACAAAAGGGTAATGTGGGAGGAAAGTAAAACTCGATCTTCCATTTCCGAGTTTTTTGTTGTTTTTTTCCCGTTGGATCTGTCATTGCTTTCCTAAGCAGTGTCCTAATGACAGGTTACTGCTAAACAGAGGGGTGAATAACAGCCTCGCTGTTGACATTTGTTTCTACGCATGTGGTGTCACAGCACATGCCAGTCACAGAGTGCCCACGTGGAAGAGCAATGGTTAGATGGAGGTTGCAAGTGCCCTTTCATAAGGAAGTGAATTTCCAGGGATTATGATCTTAAATCTCTTTTAGATAGTTTAATTTTATAGCTTCTCCAGTGTTATGAAACACTTGAATACAGTTTACCACAGCTCAAGCAGTTATAAAGAAAAGGACCTCTTCAAAATATAAATATTAATTTAACATAAAGGGAACTGAAGATTTTGAAGCTGGATGAGGAACTTTCTTTATTTCATACCTACTTTTGCTTGGTGTTCATAATCTTATCCTGCTCGAAGTCTTTGGGTTGCTGCACATCCGTCCATGCAAAGTCACACATTTGACAAAGCACTTCAGACCACAGACATCCACAGAACTCCGGCAAGACTTTCTGGTGAAGAGGGCGACAATGGCCTTGATAAGCTGGGTAACCAGGAACTTTAGTGTCTCAGAGTATTAGCAGAGATGACAGTGCCCTCGACAAAGACAAGCATTACTGAAGCAACTCATCTATCTGTTTTTTTCTGTGCATGTGACATTCTGTCATGGCCATTCCAAATGGCAAAACATTCTTTTGTCTGGAAAAAAAGAGGGTATTATCTCTGTGGCCTAATGCTACTGTACATCTGGCAAATTGAGGCATGGTGGTATTTAGTGGCATGTATAATCTCAAATCCCAGATAGTGGTGCCATTATAGCATGTAAAATGTCAATAGCAGCACAATGTAATGTATTTAAAAATCTTAACCTGAAATTCTTTAACTTAAATTTGGTTGAAAACAGCACAGAGAGAAGATATTGTAAGACCCAGTAAACTTTGTTTTCTCATTCTAAATTTGATGACCGCAACCAAAAACTAGCACAAGTACCACACAGTAAGTATTTAAGAAGAGAGGAAAACTAACCAATGTTTTGAGGACAGAATTCTGTACCAGCCTCGCTTGATGTACTGTATGACCTCAGTTCCTCAACAGAACAAAATCACCCCTGTCATATTTGATGTGTCATAATGTGCCACTCATTTTCAGTGGGGACAGATCTGGACAGAAGGCAGGTCAGTTTAGTAGCTGTACCGAGCTCATGGAGAATGTGTTGCATTCTGAACTACGCAGGGATGTCCCTGTAAAAGGTGTCATCTGGATGGAAGCATACAGTGTGTTGCTCCAAAATCTGTATGTACATTTTAGCTTCAGTGGTGCCTTCACAGACGTGCAAGTTACCCATGGTGCCATGGGCACTAACACACCCATAAACCATCATAGATGCTGGCTTCTGAACTTTGTGGTGGCAATAATGTCAATGGTCCTTTTACCATTTACTTCCAAAGGACACAACAGTTCATTAACTATTTGATGTCTGGTCCCGTCAGACCAAAAGACACTTTTCTACTTCGCATCCGTCCATCTCAGATGGGCTTGGGTCCCAAGAACGCTGTGTATGAGTTACACTTTGCATATTAGTTTCTTAACTAGCAATTTTAGATGCAACAGACCATTTAGTGATAATGAACCAAGGGGGAAACTGAACAAATGAAAACATACAATGTTAACTAGCAGCTACAGCAAGAGGAATTTAGACTTTATTACTCTAATTGTGTCTTCCCATTATGAATAATAACGGTTTCTGGCTGATATATTGTTTATGTTAAAAGCTGAAATAGTAATAAAAAGCCACATACATTTTGTCGAAATATTTAGGGGCTCGTCTGACAATATGACCTCTAGAAGGATCCTCCCACCGTCTCTTGCACGGCCCCTATTTTAAAGATGCTGTGGTTGTATCCCTCTCAGCAAATGGCCTGTTTGAGTTCTCGGGACACACAGAAGAGTCGGTCTTCAGCTGTCTGTTAAATATTGCATTGTGATGTACTGTCAAGGGACCATCCACAGTTGTGGTTAACCTTTGAATTAATCTATTCTGCTACCTTCTTCAGGGATGAATGGAGACTCCTTCCAGCATGTGAAGTAGACTTTCCACCTATTTTCTTACCATCATAGTGGGTGGTGCACATGCAAAAACAGGATTTAGGTCAAAATCCTCTTATTAAATTCAAATCCTTATTGTATCTCAATGTGTTTGCATCCTTTAGAAGGTCTATTTTGGTTGGACCTTCAAAAAGTGTTGGAAGGAACGGTTCAAAATTCTAGGAAGAACAATTATTTTCTTGCTGAGTCTGTAACATGTTTTATGAGGACAACATTTAGTATTATTTGTTAAATTGGATAAATAGTGTTTTATAATGAAATAATGTGTTTATAACGTTTATGCACTCAAAACCGCACATAATGCTTTCTGATGCACTGATAACCATTATAACACATTCGATGTGATTTATAATTAATTACAAGTTCAAGTATCTAATGGATACTCTTACTCATAAACTTATTTATAATGCATATAATCACCAATTTATGGCTCAACCATGATCAGGAAACTACAAGTCATGAGCTCACTGTGAACAGGTGTCTCAGGTGTCAACCTGAGATCACTTAGATGAAAATCTTACAGTTTTATAGACAGAGCCTGAGCTTTTTTCCCCTCAATTTTCAGTCATTATGCTACGCTAAGGCAATTTCCCAAAAGCGGAAGTAAAATTGTTTTGTATTATTAGCTATTTAACTTAATATTTAAATCCTGTTTTGTCTTATTTTTATGGTCAGTAAGCCAGCACCACTTTATGGTGTAATAGTGTCTCATAGAGGAGAGAATTTACATTAAAGTAATCAAGTGGCTGATGATATTTCATCAAATGCAAATAAGTAAAAGAAATTATAATTGTGTGTTTACTACACTTGGTGTCCTGTCCTTCCCTGATGGAATGGGGTTTGGATGAATTCAGTTGTGATTTGAATCTTCTCTGCAAAACTAATCCCTCCACAATACATGAGGATGAGTGGATAGTCAGGACAGTAACATTTTAATTTGGAGATGGTACAGTAGAAACATTGTTTTAATGTTATCAGAGATTTATGGGAAAATCTTCCCCTAAGCTTAGGCCACACAACAAGGCTATTCCTTTGATTTTGAATTAAAGTGAAAGCCTTCTCCCTTTATCTGACACAACATTATGATTAAATTTGATCATGTTGACCTGGGAAGTCATAAACTCACTTTATTTAAAGAAACCTGACACAACACGTGATCTCAGTCAAGCTCATAGTTCAGTTAATCTTTGTATTTGAAGGTTCAGGATGAAAAGCCTGAGGCTGCGTGTTTGCAACAATTTGATTAAGTGAACAGTTCACCCAACAATGAAAGTTTAGTATTAACCCCCATGCTGATGCAAAGTCAAGTGAAGTTTCTTAGTTTGCAAATACTTTCTGGAGTTTTACAGGGAAAAAAAAAAAAAATATTCACTGTAGCTGCCAAACTAAAATTGGTGTATAGTGTGAAGATTCCTGTTTAAAAGGGTGTAAATAAGGGTTTATCAAATGTAGAGGGAGCCAGAAAAGCTTGCTTTTCTCTTTTACTCTTTTTTGTAAACATGTCCCAAAATATTCCAGTTGTTTGGGAGATTTTTGCAGCACTGCTTTGCTGTGAAGCTCCAGAAATGTTCTGTTGATGATGACACCTAATGTATTGATACCAACGTGAGTGTAAAATGACTTACTTAATTTTTTTTTACTTTAATGCCTTAACCTGTCCGGACCTTAAGGAAGTCATGACTGATCTATTTTTTTATTGTCTTTTCAGGTAATTTGAACCCAATTATTGCTCTTTATGGCTGTCAACTCGACCTTCTTAACTAGGTCAACACCTGAATGTGAAGCATAGGTGCGTCCTACCCATCAGCCCCAAACTTCTAATATAATCCCCCCCACCTTTGATCACGATTTCCTCCTAATCCGGTTGAAAGCGTTAGGTTAAAGCTGCCGGAGGCAATATGTCGGCTCAAGGTGGTATACCCGCTTCCTCCTGGGGAGAGACGGCATTAATTGCTTCTGTTCGTACCCTGAAACAAACCAGAGTGACCAAAGTGAACGTAAATCTCCTATTGGATGAATCAGCAGCCCAAACTTGTTGAGTTCTTATTGATCTTAGTGAGCTGAGAGACACAGCTGGAGAGGCTGTTCCATCCGTTATTTTCGAACTTCATTATAACTGATTAAAGTGATTTTGCAATGCAGCGTCATCTGGTCACATCACAAGAGCTGTTTAGGGGGTGAAGGGAGATTTTTTCTTTTTTTTTTTTTAAGTCCTCAGAGTATTACATAGACTGTCTATTTAATCCTGACACCATACGTTTTGCATTCCAAAACACACGCACAAACGTCCCTTAACTACAATCACCTTCCACCACCCGCAAAGATGTGACCTTTTGTTCTCTGCTGGTTAAGCTGATAAAAAATGATGGCAGTGAAAATGTACTTAGAAAGAATTTTAAGGTCATGTTTGAAACAGCCTTGTTTAGTGCAGTAGAATCAAATCCTTGAGAGTTTATCCCATTGGTGCAGTTCATTTGGGTGGGTGAGAGTGCAGTCCAAGATTTCTGGTGGGGATCAAACAAAGGGTGATTTCAGGCCACTTCCGAGTGAACTCTGGAACAGTTCTTCTGTGGTGTGAACACCCATCTGCATCAAGCACTTCCTACATCCATTTCCTGGTTATTCCTATAAATAATAATAATAATGATAATACTAAACTTTATTTATTTTATTTCATACAAGAAAAGCAGCTCACATTAGAGCCAACCGTCTTCTGTGGTACCAGGGTCTAATTGTAGTCCAATGTACTGTAGTGTTAAATTATTCAATAGATGCTGTTTGACTATTTGTTCATATACACAGTGCATGTTAAAGTCTGCTGCTCTGATCTCCAGAGCAAGACCAACATGAAAATAACTTCATGAGGTTCTATGATGTGCAGTAAAAATGTGAGCATTGTTGCCTGTGCATTGTCTGATTGTCTGACTGCAAAGTCAATGGACAGGATCTGTTTACTGGTTGCTTCAATCTTCCATATCACACTGCTGACTATTGGACCAGGACAGTTGTTGTGCTTTACAAGCTTAAGATCAATTAAAAACACAAAAACAGATGTTAAATGAAATAGCATTAAAACACAACACTAAACACACAGCACAGATGCTAACAAACACACTTGCACAATTATTAAAATGAGAATGAACACCAAGCTCAACTTGATCCGATTGATTTCAAACTATTTGTGATGTCAAAAATCACGGTCGCAAGTGTCAACCATTTACAATCATATTTTCAGTGAGCACAGAGAAAATGTCCACGTTCAGCAACAAAGGCTTCTAATGTGCTTATTTGATTTGTTTATGGCTTGTCACCATGTAGAACATTATTCACCATTATGAGAGGCTGCTTGTAAATAGCATATTTGTTACCTTCAGACTATTTTCACCTGAGTACATACAGACACTCTATGCATCAATATTCCTCTACGCATATACATATCTTTATTGTGAAGCAATTTGGTACAAAATCTTTTGCCCTTAAAGTTCTATATGAATAAAATGAGCATGGAATTTGAAATCCATTTCTTTTACTCTGAAAAGAAGCAACCTTGTTATGTTTTACATAAAACAGAGAGATGTGTGTCTGACTTCCAGCTTTTCTGCCTCTGGTGCAGGCTGCCAAATCTAAATACCAAAATCAACACTAGCAACATTCTCAAACACAGTTCACTTCTAGTTCACTTGTCAAAATTCTTTCAGCTTTTTTGTGCCTTTGCTTGCACTCATAGAATGAGTCTTGATGAAGTTATCCCAGTTCACACAGTACACTTGATGTGCTTTATAGGAAGTGCTTTACCTACAGCTTTGCTAAATATTTGCGGTTCCAAGTTTAATGAAGCTACCTACTTAGTGCTTTGACTGTTAAAGGATGGGATAAGAGGTCATACTCAGTCAGACTGATAAGCTGTTTGATGATACCCACTTTAAGAAAGGTCAGTTATCAGCTGAGATATAATTGCAAAAAGGTAGAATCAAGGTCAAGTACAACAGCCATATAAACCTAGTAAATGCATTTATACAATCACATTTGTTTTTTTTGTTTTTCATTTTTCAAGTACATGCATGATGAACACAAACAATAATAAATCATAAACTTTTAAAAACACCAAAAAAAAAAAAAATTATATATTCATAAAAGTATAGAGTTTTTAGCAATGAAATGCTAATGACTTACAATCGTTCTGCCAGCACAGTATTGTCACTATACTGGCCCATATTTAAATACAAAAAAAAACTAACTAAAAAGTTTTTGGTTGTCGCAGGACAAATTTAAATTTGACGCTTTCAAAATAATACCTGGATGTCATTTGAAACAAAGTTTTCAATATGGGATCTCTGATATTTCATTCACTTCACATCTGAAATGATTGGTGCTGGTTGTATTGTACCAGTTGTGACCTCATGTTAGTTAGTGTTTAATATTGTTTCCTATTATCTGCTTCACATGCAGAAAAATACTGAAGCTGTTCAGAACCTGTACCAGTGAGAGGTATGAAAATAGTGTTAGAGGACCCACTGACTCTTTAAAGTAATTTTACCTATTTCTATGGCAAAAAAGCTTATTTTCTCTTACTCTCTATTGAGGTAGGTAGTGATAGTCCACACTTTAAAACACTGGCCAGCACTGCAGTCAAGCAACATGAGAGATGCAGTAGATGGCTTTGCAAAAAAAAAGAATTCATTTAGGTTTCTTG
Organism: Mola mola; assembly: GCA_001698575.1. NCBI lineage: Eukaryota > Metazoa > Chordata > Actinopteri > Tetraodontiformes > Molidae > Mola > Mola mola. Next base: position 4,987,382 of record KV751334.1, on the reverse strand, counting down.
CTGTGTCTCCCTGGAGGTTCATCATGTCTCAGTCCTACCCTATCTCATTTCTGCCTCTCCCACAATGTACGGCCTGTCGTTTTATCATTCATCACTTGCCAAGGACCACTTTGAATTCCCATCGTCCTACATTGTGATTCATGAAGCACAATTAGAACGCAGAAAGGGGGACGTATTATTATTAGAATTCTTCTCAGGGACTTGTTCCTCTGCCCTTTTCCCCCTCTTTTTACCATTGACTTATGCTGGGTCCCTCCTGTGTAAATCCCAAATTCACAACTGTGAAATAACATACACACACAAATACTGGAATAAAGAACTTAGACCACACCCCATTACTTGCTGCAGGTTCCAAAATGGTTCCGCTGGTGAGTCAGATCAACCTTTTTTACCCAAGTAGCCATGTTGTGACATTTCTTTGCCTTCTTAATGAGACAGGATGGGCAAGGAAAGCCTGTGCTAAGACCAGCAACCTGACAGAGTTTAGTCCCAAGGGACATTCCAGCCGGTCCCGATTCTCCGTTTATTACTCCTGTGAAATATTCCGCTGCCATTTTTCTCTCTTTCTCTCTATTTTTTTTTTTGGTTCATGCTTATCGCAGATCATCAGCATTGGGGTTTAAAAAAGAAAAAACTGGATCCAAGTCACCACTGGAGTCTAATCATGCAGAATGTTTGAATTCAATTTGGCTGCTTTGTTTTTTCCCAGGAATTTCAGTGGGAAAAAAAAATCAATTTTTTATCAACACCCCTTCAGTTTCTTTATTCAAAATCAAATGTTTTAATATCCGTGACCCCACTGGTGAGAGCTGGTGGCTTTAATATTTCTGAAAAGAGGAAGGCTAACAGTGGCTGAATTTGTCTTTTCGAGTCAAGAAGAAGAGCTGAGATTGAAAGCTGCTAAACTTCAGTGTATTCACACTGTGTAGCAGTACTGTATAAAGGGGTTTGAAGGGTCAGAGAGGTCAGTTTAAAGCTTTCATTAAATCCGACCATTAGTTTGAGCACTACTGTACAAGAATGTGTATGTTTTTATATAATGCTGTCAGCATTTTAGCTGTTATCCAGTGTGTAAATAATATATAATTATTACAATCATTAGACTGCAAGGTTGGGGATTAGAAAATACCTTTGCTTTTGAACTTGTGAATGCAAGCATTTTGCATCATAACAGACAAGCAAAACCTCTATTTAGGGGAATTCAAACACCTAATTAATGCAGCAGAATGGATTCCAAGACATGTGTTGTGTTTTTCTGTGTCTGAATATAAAGAAGTTAAAAAAGCTTAAAGCTGTTTAAAAGCTTAACCTGTCAGTGATTTCTCTTAGTCAGGAGAATGTGTAAAAACATTCCTCTATTCATGGCCCGATCAGGAAACATTTTCCCTGCAAACAGTCTAGGCCCCAGAAGCAATTCAGAACTTCCTGGGTCCCTTTGCTTTCACCTCTGTGTACTGATAACTCTCTGCATGACTAAAGGTTTTATTCAACAGTGTTCTCTTAAACTCAGTTTGCCAGGAGTTGCCAAAATTATGGTCACTCTAAATGTAATAGTGGTCGAGGCTGTGACCTCCACAACGCGCTAAGACTAATCTGCCACCTCGGAGTTGACAGGAAGAAAAGAGGGAGCAGCCCACGGCGCTCAAGCAGCAGGAGACTTTGTAGTCGACACTGTGGATAAAAAGGGCAGGATTGATTTTTCAGCACTTCCTCTATAAGATTTTGCTTCTCATCTCAATTCACTTTTCTGATGTAAAAAGTGCAGTGGCTTCAATGGTTTCTAATATTTTCAGGAGCTTAACAATGAATGTGCATGTATGTGGTTACTGGATACATGGGGTATCGCAGCAGGATGTCTGGCATTCTTTATCTGCATTTACTGTACACCACCTAGTTAATTCTAATTGGATGTGGAACTCTAAGGATATCTCATATCAACTGATGGAAGGTGAAGAAATTTTCAGGTCAAGCTGTCATCACCCAGAGTTAATGAAGATGATACGACTTTTTAACTCATTTGCCTGTCTGAGACAAATTCTTTTGATCCATTACTAAAACCCTTAAATGAAATGATGCGTCTCAACCCTATCAGGAGTTACAAGCACAGTTTTCCAACTTTTATGCACTAAGAAATAAGATACAATAACTATAACTTAAGATAAAAACATAATTGAATGTGGTGAGTACTTTTATATCTTCTAAGAATTACATCCACAAGACATTAGTGCTTCAGTCTCTTGTAGAGTAATATAGATAAACAAAAGAACAATGAAATAGCTTTGACAGGAAACTAAATGAAATGAAAAAGACAGAAAGGGTCCTTCTTGCAATGTGAGCACCAAACTCTGGGGCCGTCTTTGAAAGATAATGTAAGGTTTCCTTTTATAGGTTGACTGGTGAATAGATGGTTCATTTAAACCTTTAAACATAGTCTCCTCCAGAGCACACTAGATGCGCAGCAAAGGTTACCCTGACACTGTACTCTGGTGAGGAAGTAAACCATTGTTGAAACCTTCAAAACCAAGGATGAGCTTAAAGTTTCCTTGCTACACACATATCCTGTTTTGTAGTAGGCTTCTTTTCTTACTGTTGTGTTATGCCACTAGGTAAGTGCCACTGCTTAAACTCATTCACACACAACTGTCAAAACACTGGGCTGAAATGGAATTAATCATGTACCCTGAAAAAAACTAAAAACCTGGGAGGGGTTATTAGACTCATTTCCACATAAGCATATGGTTTGTAATGAGCGCTGTCAAGCCATTAAAAATCATTTTACAACTTTTCTATCTCTTATTTTTGGGTTGAATACTGTGATCATTCAATGTTGTTTAAGAAAGAGAACATTCGATATATTTTAGTTTCATTACATGTAAAGTAAAATGTTGCAAGCATTACTATTTTGATAATTTTGGTTTATAATAATAAAAAGAAACTAAAAGAATTTCACTATAACTCTAAAAGCCATAATCATAAAAATTTAACAGAAAATACTACATCGTCATCAAGTCATCAGCATGCATTCATTTGTCATTGTATCGACTAATCAATGTGACTTGTGCAAAGAGATGACAATTCAGTCCATAAATTCAGTGTGATTAGTTAAATGGCTGTTGTTGCAAATGATGGATCAACTGAACATTTCAGAGAATGAAAAGCTGCTGTAAAGGTTTTTTTTCACTCTTGTCGTATTGTTGAGTGGTTTGGTTTTTTTTTTAATACTTGCAAAATTACAAATATGTGGTTTTGTAGTATGTTTTCCAAATAATAACAAAAAACTAACAACTACCTTTCTAATTTCAGATGCATCAGCTCAACTGAAAGGGATAACAGATAATGGTAAGACACTGATCAGATCTGAGTTTTTGTGTTTAAGTTCATAACCTCTAGTTTATGAAGTCCTGAGGGTAAAATGCCAAACTGTAGAACAAAGACAAAATAATAATAATTACATCATACAAATGATCCTTATAGGGGCAATAATTTGTCACTCTGCATCAGTAGATGGTGTCACTATCATATTAATTTGAGAGTTATCAGACACCTCACTTCATAAATATCAGCAGGCACACATATTATTTGGTTGCTTTCAAAATTTCATGTCATTGTTTACAGTGTATTCCGCCTATACAAATTGATTTTAAATTAGGCTGAAAATAACTTCATTTGCACTGAATCCACCACATCTGATTTTTGTTTTCCTTAATATCTTTTTACTTTTTATATAGGCAAAAATAAACCTGACCTTCACAAATTCTCTGCCGTGCCGTGTAGCGCGGCGTCTGATCAGTTGCGCCCACAGGGTCAGAAACTGCATACTGCTGCTTTTGTGAATTGTCATTGTCCTTTAATTGTCACATAAACACAGGAGGCAATTTATAATCTAAACAATTTTAAACAAATTATTAACAACCGATGGGTGCAGAGTTTTCATGAAAGCCTTCTGTTTGGATTACAGTGACCTTCAGGCCAAATCATTTTACACCACGAGGTCTATTTTTCTTTCATGATAACTACCTCATGCAGTAAATTATAGGACCTCCTCCGCACTTAGACAATGAGAAGCGGACCTTTTTCTGAGCATAAAAGCTCCAGTCAGCAGCACCATAATTGCTTTTCATACGGCAAATTTGCGTTTACTTTCTCCCACTTAATGAAATTAAACCAGCACATTCTTCCCACTGTCACGGCGCAGTGGACCTAAATGTCAGTGGCTCCTGGATTTCTTCATTCAATTTGAGCAAACACCCAGAGGAGAGAGGGTATGTGGCATGAAGTGATTGACAGAGTTCCATTACAAGGGCTTATCAGAGCCCTGTCTGCAATTACCCAGGTTCAGTATGTTGGTGGGATTTGATTTGTGAGGATTATAGTCACGAAAATGTGTGCAGAAAGGGACACTGCTCCACATTGTGGCCCCTCTCTGTGTTTTCTTGGATTGGCTACCAGTGGACTGTTGTTTTTTGGGGTTTTTTCTCCACAAGCCTTTATATGTGGATTTTGATATTTACATTTGACATTTGTTTCACAGTTGGTTTTCATTTTGCAACCTTTGGCTGTGAAAGGCAAAAATGTACTGCCTGGGTGGTTAGCAAACAACAGCACATAAGGAGGTAACAGTAAACAGAGGCACAGAGGCCAACTAAACAGCACAGAAAAAAATTATTATTTGCTATGCTACAATAAAATTTCCAACTTTACATTGCAGTGTTTTGTCATGGCAGAGTAAACTAGCGTCCCCTTACAGTGACAGCTAGTTTGTTAAATTTATTTGTTCAGTTTGGTTGGTACCAGACAATAGCTATTAATGTGGAGTAGTGTTCCTGTGTTATCTTACCTTCTTTACATATCATGACAATGCCTTTTGGAGAGAGTCAGTTAGGAAAGAAGTCGCTAAAACTGACTAAACACTACTTGAAAAATTATGGTAATTATTGGTTATTTATTAATATAGACTCCTATGATCCCACACTATTTCATTACATCTTTTGTTTGTGTGTCTTAAATGAGAGATGTCTAATGGCAGAAAACACATACTGTGCATTAAAAAAAAAAAAACAGTGCTAAGAATCTACAGCTGTAGCAGCAGCTCTGTGTGGTTGATCTGAAAAAGTAGTGAATTTCAATTGGAATAATTTATGTAAGAAATGTCAAATCAAATCAATTCAAATTTTATTTGTATTGCCCAAAATCACAAATTAAAAATGGTCTCATAGGGCTTTACAAGCTGTACAGATGTAACACTCTAAGCCATAAGACCCTTGAACTGGGTGAGGAAAAACTTAAAAAACCTTAAACTGGGAAAAACAAGAAACCTCAGGAAGAACCACAGACGAGGGATCCCTCTTCTTAGGACGGACAGACATGCAATAGATGTCCCTTGTATAGAACACAAAAACATGACAATAACAGATTAATAAGAATGTATAAGACATCATGAGCCCAAGGATATGTGAGATCTATAAATCCAGATATTTGAGAAATCTATGGATCTAGAAGTAAGTGCAATCTGTTGGTTCAGGAGTCACTGTGGTCAATGTATCCAAATTTGAGTGTGCTGATGAAGTCCATGAGTATGTGGAATCTATCAATCCAGGGATATGTAAAGCCCAATGATCCAGAAGCAGGTATAGACTGTTTTGATTTGCGCTGGGCTATCCAGCCTAGGATCCAAGTCGCAAGATTTCCTGTCTTAATATGGGTAGTAGGCATCAGGCAAAGATGATAAAGCAGAGGACAAAGCACAAAGACTCTGGGGGAAGAATTAAAGTTAATATAATGCTGTTTTAGGATATGGGCATTTAGAGGAGCAGAGATACAGTCAGTGCCAGAGGGGGAGGACAAGAGAGGAGCTCAGTGGATCATGGAGTGTTCCCCTGGCAACCTAAGCCAATGGCAGCATAACCAAGGGCTAGATAGGCCAGCCCTAACTATAAGCTTTATCAGACAGGAAGGGTTTAAGCCTACTCTTAAAGGAAGAGAGTGTATCTCCCTCCTGTACTGAGACTGGAAAACGGTTCCACAGGAGAGGAGCTTGATAGCTGAAGGCTCTGCCTCCCATTCTACTTTTGGAGATTATGAGAGTCACCAATAGCCCTGCATCCTGGGAGCATAAGGTTCTGGATGGGTAATAGGGTACAACGAGCTCCTTAAGATAAGATGGTGCCTGACCATGAATAGCTTTGCAGGTGAGGACAAAGATTTTAAATTCTATTCTGGATTTAACACAAAGTCAGTGCAGAGAACCCAGTACAGGTGGAATTATGGTTTCTGATGCTGGTTCTTGTCAGAACAGGGGCTGCTGCATTCTGGATTAGAAGACACAAAACTTATAGCTCTGATGCATCAACTTGTTCAGAAGGTGATCTTGTACAAGTAGCTCTTCCTCTTCTTCCTGGGAATCTGTTTCTGGTGTTATGTATTGCTAAATTACTCCAATGTTAGAACAGTAAACTAGATTAAATGTTGGAAGATTACAGAGCAGGTAGGTACAGCTCGCTCCAACTACGAGCAAGGGGCAAAATCGTGAGTGAGGCAAAGGTACCACATTATTATATCCGTACTAACTACAGCAGTTTAATCAATGGCTGGAGCAGGACTTTTTTGTTTTGGTTTTTTTGGGGGTTTTTTTTCAGGAACATGTCCTGTGGTCAGCACAATTACGGCATTCTGAGGCCAGTAGTAGTTTGATAGGCTGAGGGAAATAAATAATTCCAGTTGTAAATGCAACCAATTGTTGAAGGACAGCTGTGTTTCACAAATCACTCAGAGGGGTCATGGGGGTGTCCTGATGTTTTTGGGTCATCAAAACAGAGATAGTGCTTAGCTAGCACTGGGGTAACATGCTCTCTGTTCTACCTCAAAGCAGTAATAATAATATTTGCTGTTAATATTATATTATATTATACAATAATATTTGGTGAGGTAAAAGAACGCACACACCAGTAGTAAAGTGCACAAACAGCAAACCAAACATGCACACACACACACACACACACACACTGCTGCATTCAAGTCCAGGCACTCTATTACTCTATTCATAAACCCATACATGCACAATCACACATCTCGCAGTAACACACACAGCCAGTTAAGTAAAGCACACCGCAACCACGTATTTACGCATGCATACTCAACATGCCTGGGGGATAATATAATGGTAACATGCTCAAATGCACATGCCCAGCACAAAGATCTTCTCTAGAGGCCTCTATACTGAGAGGAATATAAAGAATATTTAATGTAAATTTTTGTCTCGCTACATAAAAATGCAGTCAGCACAGACAAACTGTATTTCCATAATGACTCTGGCTTGGTGTGCATATGGGGCGTTAGCTTCCCCTCGGCAGGCGCTGCATGTAAAATGAGCTGCTACTCCGGCTGCCTCTTTCATGAACTCTCAGGGGTTCCTCTTGTCCACTAGTGCTCACCGCGCTGACGTTAAAGGCAACAGCTCTGAGACAGACAAGTGGGCAACTTTATTTAACATTCATGACATCTGTCCTTCCAAATTTTAGGACCACTAGCTGCAGTGTGTGAATGGGTTGTGCTGGTGTTGAGTTCAAATAGTTGGAGGAAGCAATTGGGACGTGGGATTCATCAAAAAATATTCTAAAGGTGTTTGGAAAAACCCTATATATTAGAATTTGAAATGGTTTATTCACATGAGGATGAGTAGAGTGAAAAATGTGTGTTTAGATTCCACATGCCTCATACATCCACGAGACACAATTTTTAATTAAGGTATGGGAGTTAAAAGTTTGTTTGCTCTTGGCCTTTTTGTCATAGTAGTGGCTATCTTTGCAAATATTACGTTTTATGACCTGTTTCCTTCACCCTGTTGTGATGAAAGACACTCCGTTCCTTACATTTAAAGCTCTGCTTCTCTCGCCTAATTTTCACACGAGCAACTGCCACAATGAATAATGATTTAGGAAAATGTACTTTTTATGCTGTTCATTGTTTTTCAATTTCTATGTCAGTAACTGCTAAGTTTTTCGACTAAAGTATGTAACTAACTGAATTCAGGGTTTAAAAGGTTGTCACGCTTAATTCGATGTTTAATTGCTTTGAAATATTAAAACCAAAGGTAAACTGACCTGTAGTCAATCTCATGGTGACTGCAGAAATGCTGCTTTTTAATTCCGGCTTTACTGGAAAAGTCAATAGTGTTGCAGTACTCATCAATAAAGTCATTTCCACCAGGCCTGCAGCTTCCTTACAGACTGGCGACTAATTATCTAAGGTTGATAATATTGACAACACAGTTGTGTTGCAGATGATACAGACACAGGAGCAAAGTGAAATAAGATATTTCTTAATCCATGACAAATGGGATCAGGTGGCCATTTAATTTTCAATGTTTTTCCTATAGTCCTCACTGACTTTTAAAGATGTAAATACACAATAACATGCACTAATAATTATATTTACTGAAAATGATCTTTTTACAGCCTTTTAATGAGTCTGTATGTGCTGGCCTTTAAATCAAATTGAGGGTTTGTTTTTTTTTGGGGGGTGGGGTTTCTTAATGCCCATTGCGACATCTGTGCTATTTGCACTTTCCAGTCACTTGTGGGAAAGAAACAGCTCAGCAAAGCTTCACACTGAGGTGTAAAATTTGGCTTAGAGGCTGAGGAAAAAGAAGATGGGGGGGGGTTTCTCAAATAAATCCTGCTAATGAGCTGGTGAGAGATTTACATAGCTTGATGACTAAGGATTCTGGGTAATTACCCGCCTGCACCTCAAGGTTTAATCTGTGATGAGTATAGGTCTGGTAATAATGCCAGCCAATCAATCCCTGTCTCGGGAGGTCGACAGGAACAAAAGCTTCCCTGGTTTAACATGAGCTATCTGTTGACTTATGAGATCACCAATGGCTTTAAGAATAATTTCTTCATTAGCCCTCACAGGACAGACAGCATTAATGCAGGCTCACCTCATCTTTTTTTAAATGAACCATATTAAAAAGGTGATTCAGAAGTTCTCAAAATGGTACAACTCTCCACCTCTAAAGGCTGTGCCTGTATTCATGTGAATTAAAGAATTTAATCATGTTCTCCAATATGAATATAGGAGATATTACTGAGTAGTAATATGTTAAAGCATTCTGTGTTCTTCAAATTAATGCACAGACACGACAGAAAAATAATGTGGAATCAACAGCCGACAAGCAGTGTGATGGTTTCTAAAAGCAGGATTTCACTTCAGAGGCTAAAAACGCTGATAACTTCCAAACCACTGCATGTTTTCCATGACATTACTTAAGCCATTCAAGGACTTGACTTTATTTTGAGTGAAAGCATGTCAGATTTGATTGATTGGAATGATATAATGCTTGCCCTGGGTACTGCACAACTGTCATGAAAATAGGTTGACAGCTGGGCCAGATACTTTATCAGACTTATACACATGATTTTATCTACGGTGCCAAAGCCAGTGATTGCAATAAAATACGTACCAAAGCTTTTAAAGGCACAAGGACTTGAGAAACTTAGATTCAGTTCTTTAAGTGTGACTGTGCTGACAAAGAAATTATACTTCTGAAGATGCTTCATACAAATAAGCTCTGTCTGTAGTTGCTCATTCTGAATGCAAGGACTTTCTTTTATTTTTCATGAGTTCAGTTTGAGTGCAAAACCTAAAAAAAATACATTTGTCCTCAGCACTGTTATCAAGTCTTGATAAAAGATGTCGATGCTGTGAAGTGTTTATGCAATCTAGAATGAATGTTCAGTCTTTTCCCCTGATTAGTTACTGTATTGATGACTTAAATAACTATAATCAAGTAAACAATTTAAATGTAAAAATAAGTGAAAGGTTTCAGGAATATTAAACAACAATCCATTTGCTTAGTTAGCAAACAAATTTTTTCTCTAAATAAAAATGTTTAAACTGTGACATCATTGCTGCTATTTAGTCCAAACAAACCTTTCCCGCTGGAAATGTGCTTCATGTTCTGTGTCCTGTTCACATGACTGATTTTAATATGGATTTCTTAAGAATACAAGTTGTTGAAGATCTTACATAAGAAGCCCCTTAAACTTTATACTTGGCTAAACGTACACAACAAACCCATCTTTTCCACCATGTTTACTGAAATTCACTGGAACAAGGCAAACAATTGCATTCATGGCAGCCAGTGGTCACTGAAATATTGGAAGGTACACCAACTCACAAAACAAGACACACATATTGTAACTATTAATAGAACGAGCCATAGAGGTAACAGTCATTTTTGCTGTTCAGCACTCAATCTGTGTATCAAACCAGTGCTGCGGTGTTCATGCTGTGCCTGCAAATCAGTCGTAAATGTGTAAATGACACGACAATCGTGGGCTGCCAAACTTGACGTGCTTGAAGGGGACTTGGAACACCAGGAACCTAGCACACCAAAAATTATACTGCATGCAAACTTTCTGCTCCAGTATCACCTCATCTGCTCTGTCTGTGACTTTCGCTGATTTCACAAGCTGTCAGTAATTCATACGGTGCATGGATACGCATCCATGCAACTAGTGGTGCTCTAAAAGTCAGGAGGTTCTCCCCACAATCTCTGTGTTGTCCCCCCGCCCCCACATGTCTACTTCACATCCATCCGTCATCTGACCTCTGCTATAAATCTCCATGCCAAACACTGACGCCAGGCAGTTTAGGCAGGTCACTGGGTGAAGACAGTGAAATAAACACCATGGCTTTTATGCCTCCAGCAGTCAGGCTTAGTAAGCCTCATTCTTGATAATAAGGAATAAGTCATTCTTGGAATAAGTCACATCTACTGTCCGCTGCTCTTTCACTCCATTAGCAGCTTAATTCGACGAGCTTCCAAGCATGCAATCCCAACAGTGCATGAGCCAGACACACTTAGTTAAGTGTACATGGGAGCATGGAGACAGTTCTATATTGAAACAAAATTAAAAAAAAATCCAAAAAAAAATCATCGGAGTTTGAAAACAACACACATCAGTTAAGGTTATTATCTGGCTTCCAATCTAGCTCCTATTTGATAAGCCATATGTCATTTGTTCAGAGAAATAAGACCAATAGATAGGCATTTAGAGATGCCTCCTTGTGCTCACAAATTTGTATTTTGAAAACTAAAGATTAATCAAGAAAATAACTGTTATGTTAATCATAATTTTCAGCTTCCATCTAAATCACCCAGCTAACCTGAAAGGTTTGTGTTAATTCCAATCTAGCTCCTATTTGATAAGCCATATGTCATTTGTTTTCTTTGTCTCCCATAAGTGTTATATAATAAATACATGTTGTAAATACGTGTTGTGATACATAGTTACATCTAAAGGAAGACCAACACAGAGCCTGGCCATCACTGACCCAAGCAGGGACCTGGTGTGTTTGTGTGAAACTGGATGCAGTAGTGGATATATAGTGCATGACAGACAAAGAATCACCACCAAGCAGTCAGAAACTCATGTATCAAAAAGACAAGCTGGATCTTACATAATGGGTGGCTGCAGCAGTCTTGGAGACCATGTAGAAGCCTGACGAACACATATGATGAGTCTAGAAAGCAATAACATGAACACCACTGTTGCCTATTAAAAAAAAACTATTGTGTTAACCTTTTTGTACAGAATCACAAAATTAAGCACAAACATACAACTGAATAAAGCCTAGTACCTTTGGACAGTTATTTTAATCATTTAGTTCAAGTGACAACTTAATTATTAAGTTATTTCTTTACTTCTTCTTCACTACATTCATGTAGAAAGGAAGATGGAAGAGATCTCAAACTGCATTTTAACAATGGGTTATAAGATTGTTACCAAAAAAGATTTTGTTTTCGACAAGATATCAAATCAAATCAAATCAAATTTTATTTGTATTGCCCAAAATCACAATTTACATATTATCTCACTGGGCTTTGACAAACTGTACAGATGTGACATCCTCTGCCCTTAGACCCTCAAATCGGATGAGGAAAAACTTTAAAAACCCTAAACAGGGAAAATAAGAAACCTCAGGAAGAACCGAAGAGGAGGGATCCTTCTTCCTAGGATGGACAGACGTGCAATAGATGTCACTTGTACAGAACACAACAACATGATAGTAACAATTCACTTAGAATATATAAAACATCCATGAGTCCCAGAGTCTATGGATTCTATAAATCCGGATGTATGGGAAGTCTAGTGATCCAGACGCAGGTGTACTCTGTTGGTCCAGGAGTCATTGTACTCCATGTAGCAAGATCTGAGTGTTGCTGAGTCCAAGAGTATGTAGAATCTATATTCATCCACCTGTGCATACACAAGTACCAAAAAAAACCAAGCTAATATATGCTGGACCAAAACTTTATTGGAGCAGTTCACAGTGGGAGGAGTAATTACTTTCAGTTTCTGACCAGCTCTAAAGGAGAGACAGACATGCTGACAAGCCACCCCCCCTTCTCTCTCTCTTCCAGTCAATCATTGTGAACTATTAGATAGACAACTGTAACATTACACAAACTAACTGGATGATAGTTGATGATGATAGTAAACATTTTACTATATCACTTATTTAGTTTATTAAGTTTACTTATATAATGATATATAATTATACCGAATACTTATTTTGATTTAAAAAAAAAAAAGAGAATGTAAAAAATGTATATATTCAATATAAATGACTAGGCTTACGTGTTTCATTTGCAGGATCAAGTATTAATAATTGTGAAAATCGTGAAAATGTCCTATTTTCACTGACAATGATGACGACACTAAAACCTCATATTATGCCAAAAAAGTAGTGAGAAATTTCTGAACCTGTTCCTTTACAAACTTGCAGATTTATAGTGGAACACTGATGTTTGTTGTTTATTTTATTATCAATCATGTGACGCATGAGCCCATGACATATGTCAAGTACAAAATAGCTCTTGAGAAAAGCGATTGATGTGGCCATATTGTGCCCTACAGCTATGCACCACGTGACTCTAAAAAGAAGAAAAACTATTCAAACAACAGATGAAAAATGCACAGTGATTAGCACTGAATGACCCACACAGCATAGAAGCACATTATTAGAAGTCCTGAGTGTAAATCAAGCAGTTAGCTTAAAGCATCCTTACTCCCGAAACCATTTTGAACTGTGAGTCTTTTGCCGCATAACTAAATTTTACAAAGCTGAAAGGTGCTGGGATGTGAGGGTGGAGAAAAAGGGAATTGAAATCAGAGGGATCTCAAAGATTATTCTTTTTGGTGCCCAGAGACATAAAGATTTCCATCTGGATGCTAAAGGGATTTGATAGGATGTTGGGAGGAGAACATACTCGGCAGTGCTGTAGCCCGTGTCTTTGACAAGTACATTTAATTAAACTTGCAATGAGCTGTTGCCTGTTTCCTCTGCCTGCCTCATCAATAAACTAATTGAACCTGCATGTTGGAGCACCTGACCCCTGATGTAACTCCTCGACTAAGCTGCATTGTTGACTCATTTAGCAATGAAAAGACTAACATGTTAACATGTTTGTCTTGAGTTTCGTCTAACTGGCCTTTCTATTTTGGCACACAGAGATAAGTTAGATATGAATATGTTTGACAGAAAGAGTGATTACAATCTGTGGGAATGTCTTCAAGGCTAGCGTTCGCAACCACTAGTCTTACTTTAATGGCAGACAGTGAACATTGATGAGCCAAAACAAAACCAATGGCAAGGTGAATAGCAAAGAACATCGTGGTACAATATAATGTCCTGCTGGGAAATTTCAGGTCCTGGCAGTATGTAGATGTTAGCTGGACATGCACCACCCCCGTTAACATTACTGCAGATCAAGTACACTTCCTCATGGCAACTCGCTCCCACCAGGGGACCAAGTCAGTGCTGTTTTGATTTGAAAACTGAAGTCATTGTGCCCGGCCCTAAACACATTAGAGACTCATTATCCAACAACATAGTTAATCTGGATGGCATTACCTTGGCCTCCAGCACCACTGTCAGAAACATGGGTCTTATCTTTGACCAGGAGCTCTCTATTAACTCACATGTAAAACAGATTTCAAGGACAGCCTTCTTTCACCTCCGTAACATTGCTAAAATTCGGCACATCCTGTCTCAACAAGATGCAGAAAAACTAATTCATGCCTTTGTTACTTCCAGGCTGGACTACTGTAATTCTTTATTTTCAGGTTGCCCTAATAAGATTTTAAAAACTCTTCAGTTAATCCAAAATGCAGCAGCGCGTGTACTGACCAGAACTAATATCAGAGACCATATTTCTCCCGTACTGGCTTCTCTGCTCTGGCTCCCAGTTAAATTCAGAATAGAATTTAAAATTCTTGTCCTCACCTACAAAGCTATTCATGGTCAGTCACCATCTTATCTTAAAGAGCTCATAGTACCCTATCACCCATCCAGAACCTTACGCTCCCAGGATGCAGGGTTATTGGTGATCCCAAGAATCTCCAAAAGTAGAATGGGAGGCAGAGCTTTCAGCTATCAAGCTCCTCTCCTGTGGAACCATCTTCCAGTCTTGGTACGGGAGGCAGACACACTCTCTGATTTTAAGAGTAGGCTTAAAACCTTCCTTTTTGATAAAGCTTATAGTTAAGGCTGGACTATCAAGCCCTTAGTTATGCTGCTATAGGCTTAAATTGCTGGGGGAACACTCCATGATGCACTGAGCTCTCTTCTCTGCCCCCTCTGACTCAGACTCCTTCTCTGCTCCTCTAAATGTCCATATCCTTACACTAACTTCACTTCTTCCCCGGAGTCGTTGTGCTTTATCATCCTGCGGGTCTTTCTAGGTTGCGGTGGGAGCTGCTACTGTGGTCCTGCCTGATGCCTCCTGGATTTACAGATTCAACATACTCTTGGACCCAATGACTACATCAGCAACACTCAGATCTTGCTACATGGAGTACAATGACTCCTGGACCAACAGAGTACACCTGCGTCTGGATCACTAGATTTCCCATACATCCGGATTTATAGAATCCATAGACTCTGGGACTCATGGATGTTTGATAAATTCTAAGTAAACTGTTATTATCATGTTGTTATGTTCTGTACAAGTGACATCTATTGCACGTCTGTCCGTCCTAGGAAGAAGGATCCCTCCTCTGTGTTTCTTCCTGAGGTTTCTTATTTTCCCTCTTTAGGGTTTTTTTTTTTTTTTAAGTTTTTCCTCATCCGGTTAGAGGGTCTAAGAACAGAAGATGTCACATCTGTACAGTATGTCAAAGCCCATGGAGATAACGTGTAAATTGTGATTTTGGGCTATAAAAAATAAATTTGATTTGATTTGATTTGATTTGATTTGATATCATGAGAGAAACCAAGACAATACCAGGCAGGTGGTTTTAATGTTTTGCTTGATCTTTCTACTGTATATTTTACCGAACAAAATTTAGGCATGGTCCTTTTGAGGGGAAATACAATAAACTCATTACTTATGATACAACAAGATTTTTCCTGAAGAAATGTTGCTTTGCGTAGAAAAAATATTTAACTCTGTCAGTCTGACAGTCTGCTGTTGATCGGAGTATCATTCATCAAACCTCTGCAAGAACACGTAATGGCATAATTATATAAACAATGATTGGCAGCCTAAATAGCATCATATTTCTGGAGAACCTTTCTAAAGGGTGTACATTTGCATAAGAAACAAGGATTAATGTGACAGTGGAGCAGCTGCTCTCAGCAGGAGGTCTGCACCATAACAACTTTCAATGATTTGGCGCAATCAGTAAAACTTTGTGTTTTGAGGTTACAATAGTGACAGAAAGGATGAAGGTGGGAGGGAGGTGGATGGAAACTTGGGTAAGACTGACACTGATACCAATTTACATTGATTAAATAAAAGACATTCTTTTATTTGTAAACTGGGGGTTAGGTCAACTGGTCACTCTAAATTGCCCGTAAGTGTGAATGTGAGTGTGGATGGTTGTTTGTCTCTATATGTCAGCCCTGCAATGAGTTGGCGACTTTTCCAGGGTGTCCCCACCTTCGCCCGATGATGCTGGGGTAGGTTCAAAGCCCCCGGGCGACCCCTAACAGGAAAATTGGTAGAAAATGGATGAATGAATGGATGAGGGCTATTACTGGGTCCCTCTATTTTGGCTCCTCACACTTGTTTTTCACAGCACTATATATTTTTAAGTCATATTTATTGAAGCAAACACAGCAATTGTACTGAACAAGCAAAAGCTTACATCAGCTAGTTTCCCTGACAAATGGCACGCTTGAGTGTGAGGATATGTTTGTTCTGTCTAATGAATTAAGGCTTCACTATGTGCAACTGAGTTATTGGTGGCTGTTCAGTGAAGAACTCATCTACTCCAAATAAAGTTATAAAGTCATACAAGATTATCACGAAACAAATGCATTTGAAATGTGTTATAACCTCTAAATGATTTTTAAACGCCTGAAAGAATTCAGGTGGCACAGTGGTGCAGTGGTTAGCACTGTTGCCTCACAGCAAGAAGGTCCTGGGTTCGATCTGCGTGGGTTCTCTCCGGGTACTCCGGCTTGGATGGAAGGATGAAAGAATTCTATGGACACAGAATAAATTGGTGATCAGACAATGTTGTGTTTTTTTTAATTATCTATTTTAGAAAATACTGACAATCGCTGTGAACCACATTTCCAGTAATATTCAATGAACATGGAGTCAACTGCACTGAAAATTGTTCAGTCTAATGCAATTATTTGTTGAATTCAATGACATTTTCTACTTTAATTATTCCTATTACTCCTCTCTACAATACAGTATGTATGAATAAAATGCAAACGTATTTTAAATGCAGAGAGTCAATGTCAGCCATTTCTATGGGATAGAAAATAAGCAAATAATAGTGAGAAGGATGGATGGAGAAGTCTCGGTGGGTGAGTCCCTCTGCCTCTCCCCCCACACAGAGTTGTCACCTGGAACCTTTCTGTCAGCCCTCTTCTCTCTGGAAGCTGAAGATGAGAGCTGTTCAGAGGAATGGCCTCAGGCACAGGCCTCTATGAATGCTCATGCTCAACAACCCCGGCTGTTTCAAGGGACCCTCTCTTTGCGCTTCAAAAGCTTTCTACGAATGAGACCCAAGTTGGCTAAGTTGCTGAACTTAAAATCAATATAAAAGGGTGGAAGCACCCCGTGGAAGCACAAGCTTTCTTGGGATTAAGTGTATGATTTAAACTGACAAGAAGTGAAATTCTTCGATATATTTAACAACTGATACTGAAGTCAATAAAAATGCGGATAATATTAAGCCTCACAGGACACTGAATTTGTCACATTGTATCAAATCAAAGCCTGACTGAATGCCAACAGTTTGACAGAACAGTATTGATCTCTGTGTGCCGCTGCGCTTTGAAACTTGCTGTGGGCAATTTCTATCTCAGTGCAAACCAGATGCAACAGAAGTAAATAAATGAATAAAAGAAATAACAGGGGTGGGCGAGTAATTAGGGAAATAAATGTGAATTTGTTGTATTACTGTGTCAGTTTTGGTTCGTCACTTCAATCATATAAAGCTCATAGGGCAACCTGAATCACCTTAGAAACTGTCCTGTCACCTAAATTGGTGACAGACTTCTGACTATGACACAAACTATAGGACACATGCAACCACACACACATATCAAGCACAGCAATATTAAATGTGCTTTTTTTTTAGAAATTAAAATACAACAGTTTACAAAGTATTACATTTTACAGTTCTAAGGACAGTAAAAATAAACAATGCACTGTTTCCTACCCCTACAGTGTAAAACTGTCTAAACACTGTGCCTTAATATTCAGGAAATGCTATTTTCACCTACATTTGGACATTTCCCTTTTTAAACTTTCAGTTCAGCTGTTTTTAAAAAAATTCTGCAAGTGACAACTCCACTCACCCAGAACTTTTGTTGACTTAAATGAATTAAACCAGCATCCACGTGTAGCTTTTGAATTGAAATCGGAGCACTCAGATAAGCCAAGGAGTATCTCACTTGGCAGACCAGCAAAATAGAAAAAGCATTAGAGTTGACATAGTGTTTTATTACAGTCTTGCACAATCATCAGGAACATTCATCTGCCCATTCAAACTCTTTACTCTCTCATTCGTCAACTCAGTGGCCTATCTGAGGTTTGCTATTGCAAGCGAGCGTGTTGTCTATGATATATGGTACTATGATAAGCATGCAGAAAATATGGGACTCTCTTCAATAGGTGTTTTTAAATGTGCAGTCTTGGATGTAAATTCAAAAGCCTTCATATACCGTAGAAGTATTTTTAATGCTAGGACTGATGTGTGGACTATGTTATATAGGACAACACATAATGTGTAAGGTTAAACGGCTGACTCAGGATTTAGTTAACGATATTCAGTAAGTGGGCATAATGGCTCTGTATGATCCATACGGTCTGTGTGTCAAGTGAAATAAAAGTGGATAACAAATGAGTAAAGTTATCCTAAGTGTACCCTCTTTACTGTCCATTTCAAGCTGAGGCTGCCTCCAGACGCTCGGAAGAACAGAACATATCATTTAAAATGGATGGATGCATAAATGTGAAATTTCACAAAATGTATTGTTTAAAACAACAGATTGTTGAGGATAATAGTATATAAATGAAATGAAACCTATAAAGAACAATTTAGAGGTTTGATATTAAGAGAAGTTTGGTTTTAGCATCAGTATGCTAGCATTGCTGTCATTAGATCAGCACTATGCTTGAGCGCATTTTCACAAAACTGCTACAGGTGGCAACATTAACAAAAGTCCTGTAAACTGGGATAAATATATTGTTGCAGACACAACTGGAGTAACTGGTTATATTCAGGTGATGAACTCTGAAACAGAAAGAGTTCTTTACTATGAGCTGGCACTCCACTTACACACACCCTCCCCAAAAACATGTTGAGACCGTCAACAGTAGTGACAACAATTAAACTCAGGGCGCGAACAACCAAAAAATATCCCATCATAACACCGCCCACAAGCCTCAAGAATATCATCATCATCAGCTACCACTCAACAGTCATACAATGTACAACTAAAACACAGAACAGTGCATGAGACATGCTTGGAAAACTCCAGCCTCCAATTCTACAGTACATATGAATGGCTCATTGTTTTAATGCATTCATTTTGAAATATTGCCATACTTTTGAGACATTTCCAACTTGAACTGTGACAATTTCTTATTAAAAGATGGTTATTGTTTATTTATTTTGCCAAAACAGATGCAATATTATTATTTCACACAAAGTTGGTTGGCAATGTAGAGCAACTATGTGAATCTTTTCTATTCCGATTATGATGATGTTGGCATTTATGACAAATAATGAAAATGCGTTCTTCAAAAACGTGGAAAGAAATTTCATAACTTCACAATGTTTTAGAAGTGGTTTGCCAGAACTTGAGGTCAGTTAGAACCTTTTTTTTTTTTTTTTAACAAATCCAGCACAGGGGAATATTTGGAACATTTGTGACTGATTTTCAAATGGCATGGTGAGTTTTCCAGGCCTGAAATAGTGATACACAAATGTCCCAACGCTCTACTTTTAAGAAGTAAAAACAAGTTACAACTCATAAACTCAAGTTAACGACAAACCTGTATTTTCTTTCATTGCAATGTTGGAATCGCCCTCAGAATGGTGTCTCTCTAGTACAGCTGGAGTACACTGTGAGGGCTGGAGGAGTGGGCATTCTCACCCTTGCTTTAACAAGGCTATTATCCAATGTAGAAAGTGCTACCCTTGTTCATCCTCTCTCAATGCAAGCGAGTTGGAATTCTCAATACATGAGCCAAACGGCTCCTGCTGGACATAAAAGAATTATGGAAAAGCTTCAGGTCTGAAAATGAGTCCACTGGTTTTTCTACTCCATTCTCTGAAAGCATGCTGCTAGAGTTGATCAAGCATGCTTGCCTTTCTTCATATTGTCCTGTAAAACAAAAAGGCCTAATTCCAAGCGTTCTTTTTTTCCACAGCTAACGTGCTAAATTTATATACAATATGTTTTAGGTTATTTCAGGTTTCAGGTTTCAGGTTTGTAAACTAGCCAATAGGGTTTCTGGTGGTAAAGCTAATAACGTTAGCATACATGAAGTAAACAGTCATCACATGTGATTTTAATGTTACCTTTCGAGTTAAGATGCAAAAGAAACTAAGTAACAGGCTTCTGTTTACCACGCCATCCAACCAACTGCATGAAAAACAATACATTTTCAGATGCAACATAATGAGTCTCAAAGGTACACTACACAATTTCAAACATTACCTTGTGCATAAGGCCTTTGTGCAGTACAATGATGTAACTTTCTTTCCTGCATGAGGGATGGCAGCTGTGCAACCATCAGCCACTATGAGAGTCAAGTTCTGTTGGAAACGACGGTTTAGAAAATGTCGTGTTGGCCATGATTAATTGTTCTGCTATGGTTGCTCAACATACTCAACCTAAAGTATCGGCCTTTCACCATCTATGGGAGTGTGCTATTGTACCATTTTATCATCTACCATTGTAGAATAGCCAATAGGAACATCCTTTCACTGAAATAGCCCATGATCGGCCATTATTGTCTCTGTCCAGGCCAACCCTAACCCTAACCCTAACCCTAGATTAGGAGCAGAAGGCTAATCTTTTTATAGATCAATGAATTCCAATATTCCTAAAGGTTAAAATGGCATTTAAATAAACAACATACCCCAATTTTAAGTTTCTTTTCAATCCTGTTTGTTTTGTTTTGAAGGATATTGTTCCCCTTTGCAGTAGTCATCAAATGTAGCATTTTGTGTTGAATTTGTCAAGCCACTCATATTTGTTGCTCTTTTGGAGCTATTTAAATTGCTTTTGTTCTATTTGTTAATTGCCATCAGCTGAGTTTGGAAGCCTGCTACCCATTGTCTTTGTCAGATTGTGTATGATTTGCATCCTATTTACAGAAATTTCCATCCTAATGTCCATTATGTTTAATCTTCCTGGTTTTTTAACTGTTTCTCTCCCATGTTTTTTGGATCTCTACTTTTTACCTTTATGGATTTGTTTGCTTTTATGGACTGCTAAAGCTGGTTTTGTGCCACACCTGCCTGTTGACCTTTGAGTTTTCCTTTTCCCCTTAAAAACCACTGAACTTAACTTGATTGGCATGCATGTCTGCATTTGAGTCCAAACCCCTGGTCTTTATGTTACTGGCACAAAAACACAATTATCATAATAATGATAATTGTTTGAATGTTATGATATCAGGTAACCCTTGGCTCTTTGAATGGATAGTCAGCAGGTCTGGACTTAGAAGAGTTAGCTCTCTTGGTCTGCTTAAAAAATTTCTACGGAGCAACTTATGGTGATAATAGGTTTTAGTTGACTGTCACTCGTAAGAGAAATAATGCTGTTTGTCACTGCGTGCTTTGAGAGCAAAACAGACCACTTGCTTATGCACTCCTGCCTTTGTCTTTGTCACGTATGAGACAAAAAAGACTGGACTGGATTGTGAAATGGAGAGTTGCACACTGCCCTGCTCTGATGCATAGCATCAAAACTCACATTATGGCTCTAGTTCACTCAAAACACTCTGTCTTAAAGGACCAATATTAAATAACCCATTAACCCTTTCAACACCCTCGCTACAATTCGAACCACTGCAACTCATGAGTAGGCCACAGTTACTGTAAAGGACTCAATTATAGAGCTATTTACATAGCAGAAACCATAACATCTATAATTTATTTACTCCTAGAGGCAATGTGAAAGAGTACGCCAGTTTATTGCACTAACCTGCATTTCTTTAGAAATATAGGCCTCATTCAGGTTTAGCGACATTTGAACCAATGCTGTATGGCCTATTTGACTTCAACATGAACACACTGATGGGATCACTTGCCCAGACAACTCCCCCATAACCTGACAGCAGGATATTTTGTGTGTTGGTGGAGTTATTGACCGTGCATGCATCAAAATAATGTTGGCAGCAGTAAATGCCAATGGTGGAGAGGTCCATTAATCAGAAAATCGATGGCCTTGTCAATAAGCTGCCCTGGCCCTGACAATACATGACAGTGTGGAGGTGGAGCTTACTGTAGGTTTAGCTGAGCAAAAACACTCCATTGCTCAAAATCCATCCTGTTTGAATGATAGCACCATGTCCAGTTCTTCAGCATCCCCTGGCATGTCTTCATAATTAACTAAATCCTTGTACGGACTACTCAGCACTGCAACTCATTGAGGGCAGACAGTGTGAGTGGGTCATGAGTATTGAATGGAGAGGGTATGTGTTAGTTCAGTCAGCTTTCCTCCTCTTGCCCCGCACTTTCCATGACTGAAAAGTAGGTAAAACATCAGGGTTAAGGTAAAACATCAGCTATATAGCAAAGAACAGTATTATGTATTGCATATTTATACCAATAATGACTCTACATTTAGAATCTGATTAGTTTCTTAAATGCCTTGTTTCCTTGTTCCCAGTTCTGTGTTTACTGTAGTTCTTGGCCATTGATTTAGTTTTTTGTTACAAGACAACACTGCATTAGCTCCGTGGCCAGCATTAAGTTCTCCAATAATGCAACTGCAGTGCTGACTAAACTTTCCTAATGTGGGTTATTAGTCATAAAACATGTCATATCAATCAAATCCCCACAATGGTAAACTGTATGACTATCCAATTTTCTTTTAAATATTTCTGCTGATATAAGTATTGTGTCAGAGTCACTGAGAGTGACAAATTAGTGGTTCGACCTAAAATCTTCGATTTCTCTTTGGCTTATGACAGAATATCTGCAATACAAAGAAGAATTCCCTTGAGCTTCGTGGATTTTTATTGCTAATTAACAAATTAAGATGGTTAATACTAGAAAACATGATGTGATAAAATATAGTAAAATGTGTGATCAGAAATGTTATAGTTGCAAAACATTTGGAACATATTTTCACCCTTAAAAAGACTTCTGAGTAAACAACAACTACAACAACAACATAACATACAGTATAAATGAAATGTAACACTTTTAATGAGATGTGATGTGAGTGAGTGGATGTGTGTGATAGTGCTGAAGGATGAAACACAGGAGGGTATGTTTTCTTCTTCAAAATTTCTTTTCATCACAGATTCTCTTAAAATTCTTAAAAAAATCTTCAATCACCACAGTCATCAGTTCATATAAAAGTCAACTTAATTTTTCATTCAAACATTATTCATTTTATTTATTTATTTTTACTGGACTCATCATCGTATTAGACTGTTGAAATATTCCTTTGTGTTTCTATAATTAAATTCTAAATGAAGAATTGAATCACAACCACAGCATCACTTCTAGGGTCTTAAAATAGAACAAAGAATAACAGGTTTATCAAAATCTAATCTGGGCCACTAAAGGAAATGTTATATCATGGAACTCTAAAAAAAAGTAACACAATCAGCCTATGCTGAGATTTTTGAGTTTGGCCAAAATACTTGAGTAATACAACCACAAAATTGAACTGTCACTCCACATGGTATTTATGCCATTCAGGAGCAGCTTTATAGTTGTCAAAGAAGTGCTAAAAGGGACTTGACTGTCCTTTTGACTACCTTTTGACTACCTTGACTTCCTTTTCCATCAAGCATTACATAAATGGCCGTGAAAGAAGGCATTGATGTCTAGATCAAAAATGGTCCAGCACTGGCATCTATTCCTTTTTGTGAATTCTTGTTATAGCATCTTGGAAAGTTCCTTTTAAGCCGTTTCAACCCCCCTCCTTTTTTCAATAAGTGAATTGAAATGTAATGACCTGAATATAATATGCATTAGACACAACCAATTTAGCTTACACCTCAGTGCAGTCTGGAAACCTTTATGGAAAAAGAAAACTTGAGAGTTAGGATTGTCAGAGAGTGACACCTGCTTCAGTCAGTCCAAATTAGAAATGCCAAGAGAAAAGGAGAAAGTGTCAGCTAGAGATGTGTCAGCTATTTCACAGGTTTAATACTCAAAAGTTGAGGTTGCATTGGATTGGTATTTTGAACCACGTTGTGTGAGCAGTGCTGAGCACACACATTCAAAGACAGGAGGCATTTCATGATGGTTGCGAATTACAATGTTCAATTTGAACCTGCTCTTAAACTTCTTTAAAGATGTCCACAGGTCAGAAAAAATCTTACCCCCTGTCTTTGTCTTTACTTGTGCTCTTTAATTCACAATATTAACAAAATAATAAAAAAAATTCTTAAGCCAAAGGATTCATTCATTTGAACATGTTGGCACATATTAAATATGGCATAGGATTATGTTTAAAAAGTGTGAATTTAAAAGAATCATCTTGTACATACTGTTTCAAGACACTTGACAGTGTTTGAAATGTTGAAGGAAGACCCTGAGAGCACAGTTGCTGGACTGCTGGCCAACAAAGCATAGACCAAAAAGAGGGGGTGAAATAGTCACAATCAACTACAGGCCCCAGCTTGGCTCAATGGCTTGGAGTAGTGAGAGGTACAATGCAAAAGCCAGATGGATGATCAGGAGACCTTTTCCATGGCAGCTTTATTGACATGAAATCAGTTAAACACAGTTGTAATTAATACAGTTTATTAAGGTTCTGTTCCATTTAATGTGGGGGAACATATCCAATGAGCTAACATGCACAAAAAGCAGATCCGTGACTCTATTTGAACTGACACAAGTATAACTTGTCAACTAGCAACAGAATCTCCAAGACAAATATGCTATGTCTTTAATCAATGATCGTTCCCTTTGAGGATTAGGGTGGACTTTGCAGGCCCGTTGGATAGACGTGCTTGTGGCCATCAAGAGATGATGGCTTCATGTACTTCATTATGGACACTAGAGACAGCTCTAAATGGTATAAGGTAACATTATGTAAGATCATCAATTTGTTGTTTTCATGTCAGAGTTCCATTTTATATGAAATACGAGAAAGTGGAGAGGAACAGGCCTGCTCATTATTATTATCATTATTATTGTTAATGATTCACATGTGGATATTGCTGCAAGAACTCCGCGTTTTGAAACATCAACTCGTCACATACTGTACGTATTCCACCCATGAGCAAAGATCTGAATGATCAGCAAAGTTTTTATGGAATTCTTTCCATAATTAGTGTATGAATGTTTGTGTTTTCACTAAAAATGTCACATCTGTGACATCACAGTGAACTTCATCTTTTACCTCTAACCAACCTAATCTTAATCCTGGAGTCGTAGTTGTACCGAATCCAAAATGCCTTGAAGAATTCCTTTGCTGTTACGAGGATAAACATAAGGTCACAAAAACCTTAACCTTTGACCTCAGGTCAACAAACTGTAACCAGTTAATCCTTGAATCCAAGCAAAGGTTTGTATCTTATCTGGAGAATTTCTGTCAATATGTTCATAAGATAACATGTTAAAATCAAATCATATCAAATTTTATTTGTATAGCCCAAAATCACAATTTACACATTATCTCACTGGGTTTTGACAAACTGTACAGATCTGACACCCTCTGCCCTTAGAGGACCCTCGAACCGGGTGAGGAAAAACTTAAAAACCCTTAACAGGGAAAATAAGAAACCTCAGGAAGAACAGAAGAGGAGGGATCCTTCTTCCTAGGACGGACAGACGTGCAACAGTTGTCACATGTACCGAACACAACAACATGTAATAACAGTTTACTAAGAAGGTTTGAGTTGGGTGGATGGGTGATAGGGTATTATGGGCTTTTTAAGATAAGATGGTGCCTGACCATGAATAGCTTTGTAGGTGAGGACAAGGATTTTAAATTCTATTCTGGATTTAACTGGAAGCCAGTACAGGGGAACCAGTACAGGGGAAATTCGGTCTCTGATATTAGTTCTTGTCAGTACACGTGCTGCTGCATTTTGGATTAACTGAAGAGTCTTTAAAATCATATTAGGGCAACCTGAAAATAAAAATAATTACAGTAATCTGGAAGTAAGAAATGCGTGAACTAGTTTTTCTGTATCTTAATATGTATGCCTTGGGTCATGACTACCACTGGAGCAAAAGCATAAAAACCCATCATGTTTCATTTATGGTTCATTGGGTTCACATGGAAACATTGCAACATTTTTGGATTCAAATCTTTTGTATTGAGCGTTTTTGGTTCTTTTTAATAACAATTAAATCAATAAGGAGACAAAAAATCAACGATTCAAGTTACTTTTTAATAAATGTCTTACTATATATAATGTGTTGGTAAACAAATCCCATGATTCTTGGTTCAGTCTTTATACTGGCTACAGTCCAACACACTAAATTCTGTTGTTGTCGATGACAGTTGACAAACAGATCTTTAAACTGTGAGCATTCAAAAAATGAGGTTGGGATGGATCCATAGTTTCCATTAAGAGTAAGTTATTGTCTGATTATTTGCTGAGTAAGACAAAGACAATGCCAAATTGTAAAATCAATTTAAGTTTAAGCAAAATCAGTTTAAACCAAATTAGTTTACCTGGCAGCGAAGATGCACCTTATGGCATTTATGATTTAAATAGCCCAGCATTATTCAGAGTAGCACAAATCTGTTTGTTTCATTGGACTACTGTCAGGTACATCTTTTCATTGGGGTCATTAAGTTTATTTTTGCCAATGTATTATACCACATTCCATAGGACAGTCCATATATTAAAGTGTTCATAACAAAAACGTAGTGACTTGCAGGCACTTTGTGGCAGTGTTGCAGTAATATTATTTCAATGAATGGTAGATACCTTTCATCATATGAGTAAGTGATCTGTGAAAACATGCACAAGGCATCATTCGTATTTCTCGTCACTATTTCAGAAAAAAAAAATCCATGTGTAAATAATAAATCCAATAAGCAAAACAACCATCAAAAAGTACATTAATAGTAGTACCGTATAGGTAACATACGCAAACTACTTGTCCAGTTTTTATAGAGCATCAACAATAAACAATTATTATAAGCAAGCAATAGCTTAAACTGGAAAAAAAAATGTATTCAGGCACACCTGCTGAGCTTTAGGGACACGTTAGCTATGTTTATATGGACACAAATGTTCAGAATAAAGGGCTGATCAGAATAAAAATGCTTCATGTAAACACGTCAATTGGAAGATTCTGATTCGATTCAGCTAATTCGTAAAGAAATGATATTCTGATCGAGAGAGATGGTTTATGCGATCCTTTATTACGATCCTTATTCTAAACAGCATCCACGTACACACTTATTCCAATCACGACTTCCAGTTCGGGATAAGATCACCCTCACTGCGCATGTGTGAGGCTCATGTCCTCCCGCTCTCTCCTCCTGTAACGCAGGAGCATTATGCATCGCTGAGCCCGTAGCTTGATCACGGAGAACAGTAGAAACCAAAGTAGGGCTTTCAGAACCTGGTGCAGGTCCATTCTTTAAGCCCAGAGTTTAAATTGCAGGGAAAAGCGTGAAAGTGCAAAGTGTCGCCACATTGGCATTTGTTTACAACACAGGCGGAAGCACGTCATGATCAGATTATTTCATTTAGCGTCAATATGAACAGCGGATTCGGAATTTCCAATCCCTCAAATTTTTAATCTGATTAAGAAATCTTGTAGGAGACTAGGCGATTTTAAAGCCCTGCCTCGGATGCTTTTAATGATTCCTGTAATTGTTTATATTAATCTTGTTTAGTTGTTTTGTCTGCTGTTTGTGTTTGTCTCTGTTTTGTTGCAATTGTTGTCAAGTCTCTCTTGAAAAAGAGATTTGAACCTCAATGAGACAGCCTGATTAAATAAAGGTTTATTGAAATGTTCCTGGTGTTCCGGACAGCCGAACAGCTTAATGTTTCCCAAGCATAACAAAATTTTATTACACAAACTTTTGTATTTACTCTAGAATAAATATTTGAGGGACACCTCATACATCTTCTGATAATGCAGGTACCCCATGTACCAAGTCTGTGTCATGCGGCTCAGATTTGATTCTGGGATGGGCCCCTTGCTTATGTCACCCCCACTTCGTGTGTGAGCCTTTCAAATACAAATACACTAGGAATAAGTTGTGAGCTTAACATTGACTGAATTTAAAAAGTAATAACATAAAATTCAGTTGGTTTATAGCTCTGCTTATATTCTGCAATCAATGTTATAGCTGATTGGTTGCCAGCTATTTGGTGTAATGGCTCTTTGACATGGTTTATACCCCTTAATTATAGTTACTTTGCCTGCCTCCGCTGTTCTGCAGAAAGCTAGGGGTGAGGACTCTCTCTGCTCCAAGTCTTTATATCCTATAACTTCATTGGTTGTTAAGTGTAACATATGGAATGCCACCCACCATGTATGCACTTCCCTCAATGGAATTATTCACTTATTCTCAAATGCTCAACACTGTCAGTGCCTGTCATAGTAAATTGGGCAGCCAGTTCACTTTCTGTCCAATCTATCACTGGTTTGGTAGAACACACATCGGCACACAAGCTGATAATAATGCTGTGACATAAACTGAAACAGTAATTTGATGGTCTGTTGTACAGTCCATTTTAGGGTTCCTAAAGGACAAGATCATTATGCTCACATAGCAGAACATTTTGTACTCCACAGCATCGTCAGGTAGTAGTACATAAAGTTGTAGTGTTTAATCATTCAGAAAGTTCCAGTGGGACCATAAAATTCAGATTAATTGGCTGTATTTTCTTTTCATAGACATTACATTGCAGTTGAACCTTGACGGAGACAAGGGGGAAAGCAAGATGTGACATCCCAGTACCAATTGCACCTGCAAACTGTCGTCAGAGGCCTTGTAAGTATTCAAGGTTGATTCTCTTCCTTGGGGAACATTAGTTACAACCTTTCACAAGTACTGATTGGAAGGAGAGGTGCTCTGCATATCAACAGAGTGTAGTTTCCCCAGAGGTTGGTAGGCTGGTCACAAAGGTGCAAAGAAGAGCTGATGAAAGGAGGTGGTGCAAAATAAATGAGGAGAGGGGAGAACACAAAAAAGGGGAAAAGGAAAAAGATAGGGAAGCAACCACAGATGAGTGATTATTAAGATGTATTTAAAACAAAATAGGTTTAACAAGAGATGGGCATTTGTAAAGCAGGAGGCATGAAGGCAAGAAGAACAAAGCAAATTATCAAATTATTGACAACAATTTTCTTTATAATTATTAACAATAATACAATTTCTATACTAAATCCAAGTGTCAGTACATTTACTATGTCTTTATAATGGGTTTTATGCTTTGGGCAGAGGTTGAAGTTGTTGCTGTAATGCACTCCTTAACTTTAACTACGGTTAAAAGTAGGGCTGCAACTAACAATTATATTAATAATTGATTTATCTCTCGATTATTTTTTCAATTAATCAGATATAAAAAATATGATTTATTTCCATCACTTTATTGAAACATTTGGCTTGAAAAGATGGATTTATCAATAAAATGCACATAAATAGGTACTTTATGTTGCTTAGAGGGACCTAAGCTGTTAAAACAATAAGAAAAATGTAAATTACAACCTGTCAGCTATATATATATTTTTTTTTTTCACTAGAGACACTTATCCCCTTTATTGTATACTGGTAACTATGTACAATAGAAGTGACCTTGCATTGTACTATGTCACACACTCGTACTCTCACAGAATCACACAGTCTTCTGGCACTTTGCATTGCAATGCAAAAAAGTTAGCATATCCACATGCTGCTGCCTCGGGCTGACTCTCTTGTCTGAAGCTATGATAATGCTGCAGAAAACAGCTGCTCAGATGATGTAGAGGCACCAGGGTTGCATAAGTAGCCTTTTGTTAGTTAACACTAGCTTGTGAGCTAATATTAGCCTTTTAGGGTTAACGATAGCCGGCTAATGTTAGCACTAGCCAGCTAACGACACACTTCTTATGCTGGTTGAGCTAAATATGTGAGGAAACCACACATTATTTTGTCTCCCTTCAATATAAGACATATGGGTTTTTTGGAACCTGCTGTTGTGTTCCTTCTTCCTCGTCAACGATGCCAGCAACATTTTTTCAGATGCTGCATTATAACTGTAGCGCTCTCGTGTCAGGCAAAATCACACGTACACATGTTTACAGCAGCAAACAGAGTTCATAATTTAATTCACAAAATAATTCTCACATACTTTCAATGTTTTTGTTCAAACTGTTTTCTCTATCTGTGTCATTTTTCAAATGTGTGTTTATTTTTTTTAGCTCTTTATATCTGTTCTTTCATGTATGCTCTCTCTCTGTAGCTGTTTACTTCACGAGTTGTCGATGCTCTGCAACACTTTGAGTAATGTATTAATAATAATCGCGAACACACATGACTCAATAAAAAAATTAATTGCCAACTATTTTAATAATCAATTTTTAACAGGTTTATTGATTCATTTTTTGCAACCCTAGTTAAAAGGGTTAAAAGTTTCATGAATTGGCAGATGATGTGCATCTGATACATCCTGACAAATGTATATGCAGAATTTTAATGATTCGACTTTAATGTGTCTTTATTTCCTTCAGCAACTGTAGCGGCTTGATCACTGTGCTCCTTTTTTCTTGCCACTGATTGAAACCTGCACCTTAGACACAGCTATGCGCCATGCTTTTTAAAGCTCAGATAACACGCTATTAGATGTCATAAGTGTTCTGCTTAAGTATTGAAACAACGAAAAGCAGAGAGCTGCGACATAGCCCTTAGTTTAGCAGTCAAGAAATTTTTAATAAGGAGTATAGAAATGTAACCTAATGAAGACACGCACAGCCTGAGACTGGCACTGCTGTGCATGTCACATCGAAAGCATGAAATATCACCTCGGCAGGAGAAAAGTGAATCAAACAACACACAGCGGACCCAAAAAAGAAACAGTTTGGAGTACAGTGGTTCATCTATCAACACCATCTCTCTTTCCTAGGCAGAACACGCAGGAAAACCATCAGTCATATTCTTAAACAATAGCCCTTCCATCTTTGTCATCCATTGCCAGCAGAATGACTTTACTTCAAATGTCTGGAGAGATATTTGTGGAGTGTGCTAGATTTTAGGGGTCAATCCTAGAAAATGACTGGAATGACTGTCTTTGAGATTTCACTTGGAGAAAGTGGTCTATTGGTCCCCCTGCTATGTGACGTTAAATTCTGAGAACTGAGGTAACTGTAGCCAGCCAGCCAGAGAATGTCAACATATTGATAGTGCAGTGGCTTGCTGGAAGGCATTGATTCGAAGAGTGTGAAGAGTTCTAGGTGAAAAAAGCCTTCTATAAAAGTGTCATGAGTCATTGAGGTTATATCCCTTCTGTGAAAATACTTGAAATAAAGCCACAAGGTCATTTTTAGTTAGTGCAGAAAATACACATTATGGAATAGTATCCTGTCCTCCTTGTGTGGCAACATGATGACGATGGGATAAAGGGATAAATACACTTGTGTTGAAGTTATTATATTGACAAAAAAAAAAAGGCAGACAATGCCACCTTGGGAATTTCACCCAGGGAAATATTTAAACTTAGTGTATCACTAAGGCACTCCGGTTCGTCGTACCAATGGGCAGGAAATGGGGTTCCGGTTCCGGTTCTGGTTCCGGGTCCGTACGCATGTGAGGAATCTGGAAGAAAATTTGAAAATCACCCTAGGCACACGAGTCACACATACACACTGGTCAAGGGGAACCTCGACAAGGGAACATACAACACACAGGAAGGGTGAAACCACTACCTTTGGCAGTCATCATCTGAAAAGGAACAAAGGAAGAGAATTAGTGGGGTTGCACTCAAAAGAAACCAATAAGATTGGCCGACGAGTTACAAGTTAATCTAATAAGAAAACTTTCAAGTTCCAGAGAATGGTCAATGTTTGGTCATCAATGGTCAAAAAATTAAAAAAAATACTAAAAATTAATGCATGTAAAGAAACAAGAACAAAAAAAATGAAATTAGACAAAAGAATCATCTACAGAAATGAATTGGTTCAGCTAATGAAAATCATTCATAAATCCAAACGGAATTTCAAGGAAACAAAATTGCAACTGACTCAAAATAACAAAAGTAATCAGTAAGTGTGACAGATCTAAATAAACGATACCCTAAAAAAATAATTTCCAAACGAAAAATAAGCAAATCAAAAAGGCACATTAAATAAAACTAACATAATTGAGGTCACTTACTTCAAACACCATTCAAAAACATAAATGGAAAATAACTTGACTCCACGGCTCACTCACTTTAAAATCAGCGCAAGGTAAAAAGTGAATGATAGCACACAAACTAGCAAGGTGAGTTTAAGCAGTGGGGAAAGGGTGTAGCTCAGCCTACATACACAGAATCAATGCAGTGCGCAACACCAGGTGACAGGAAGTGGCCAGGCTTCAGAGCGAAAGGGAAAGAATTCCAATTTGATGATAAGCTAACACTCGCTTCCATGACAACGAGGATGGAGCATCTCGTCCTGCTACACTTGGGGAGAAAAATGTAATCACCTACCCTCCAATAGTAAAAATTTGTGAATCACAGTAATGTAGACGGTTAAACCTAATTAAGAACTGTACCTCTCTGAAATTAAGCAACATCGACTTAATTAAGAAGTGAAGATACATAATTCTAATAAAAAAAAGTAACATATACTGTAAATATATATTTTTTTTAAAAATCCCCACTCACCCTGTCTGTGGGCGGTCTTTTGTCTCCTTTAAGCTTAGGTCCTCTACCAGAGGCCTGGAAGCCTGAGGGTCCTGTGCAGTATCTTAGCTGTTCCTAAGATTGTGCTCTGCTGGACAGAGATCTCAGATGTTGTTCCTGGGATTTTTTGGAGCCACTCTCCCAGTTTGGGGGTTACAGCCCCGAGTGCTCCTATCACCATTGGTACCACTTGTACCAACCTACCTGTATTTGACTGTGGCTGACTTCCTTGCGGCCTCTTCATGATTCCCATTTGCATGCGGGATCCCTAGTTATTTGAAGCTGTCCTGAACATCGACTATATTGCCTTGTGGTAGTTAAAACCCTTCAGTTGAGATCATCTTGCCTCTCTTTGATATCAGTTGGCTACACTTGTCCATCCCGAATGACATGTCGATGTCATCTCTGTAGATCCTGGTGATGGGGATCAGTGAGTCGATATCTCGGTCACTCTTCGCATACAGCTTGAGGTTATCCATGTAGAGGAGGTGGCTGATAGTTGTTCCATTTCTGAACCGGTATCTGAGGCCACTCTTTGTGATGATCTGGCTGAGCGGGTTCAGGCCAATGCAGACAAGCAGGGGGGATAGGGCATCTCCTCGGTATATATATGAATATATACATTTATACATACAGTAAATGTCTACTGCAGTTTTAATATATCATAGATGAGTCAATTCATATGCTTACTGCTGAAAAAATCTTTGCCATCCATGGGTTTGGTTTTGTGGATTAAACTTTGAAGCAGCTAAGGTTGCAATTCCTCCACAGGAACAAAGTGAAAGATGAACCCACTACTCTCCCCCAGCCCCACCGGACAAGGCGAGGGGGCGGCTGACAGCCTAGAATTAATTGACATGCCTTTAAGACGTTGTTTTCTAATAACATATTGATCCACCGAGTCTGATATGCAAAGCATCTGGCAGCCAGTGTCGCTGGCGAAGTGAGACAAATGCCCTCAGAATACCTTTGACCAAGCTGTGTTGATTAAAGGAGGTATTACCGTCCGTGATCACACAGAATCAGCATGCCAAGTGTTCCACATCGAACCATGTCAGGACGTGTTGTCATTAACAGAAGACATCCCGAGTCTTAACAGGATAAAAGGTTGGCTTAGCTGGAGAATTCATTCAAATTTTACTGTAAAAACACCTTACAATTCTATACTATTTCCTATGCAAAACCTAATGTAGAAACATAAACCTTCATTGCGTGTAATTCATAATGAGGGAAGGATGAGCTTGAGATGCTGGACTGGCCCTGTGTGCACTACTATTTGACAAAAAGGTACAGAAGAAATCTGCAGAGACCTACTGATGTAATGACAGAATGTATTAATAACAGCTGTAGGAGGAAATGGGGCTCTGCTAATTAAATGAGCTTGTGCTGACAATTACAACTGAATTACAGAGCTAAACAATAACACTAAAATACACTTTATAAAAAATACTAATTATATTCGTTGGGTTTAATACGTTTGCCATCTTATTTTTTGCGTTGTAACGTGTTGCTTTGGGAAGACTAGCCAAAGAAAGAAAGGCTGAGATACTGGAAGTGGTTCATGAAAAACTGTATTGACAGGAACGCTCCTGACTAGAGCATAGTCCTCCGAACTTCCTCCGAGTCCAAGGTCGCTGTGGATGAGGGCTCTGCTTTCCCCTCTAAACTTGCAAAGCCAGAAAATGGCGGCAGTCGAAGAGTAAACGTGCCAATTAACTAGCAGTAAAAAAAAGGTTTATCATAGTGTATCATAGATTTAATTTCATAATCATATGAAATTGGTGTATAATTCAATAGGCTTATGTTTTATGAGTTGTGGGTATGACCTGCCCAGATTGGTCTATGTTTTCACTCAACTAAGCAACAGCTGCTTCATTGACTATGTGAACTATGAAGAAAAAGTACAAGGAATTCTTCTTTTTTTTTCTTTCTTTTATTTTTTAACAAGACCATTAGCATATGTTAATACATTTGACAACATTTTTCTACATTTAATCAACAAAAATCTAAATACCTGTTTTACTCTTTGAAGCACCTGTTTATCGGGAGAGAATGAAGCTTAATTGTGTACAACTGTGTGAGTAGTTGGGAAGATAATACAGCCACAGAAAATAATGTAGAAAAACTAGGAATATTATTCCAAAGTCATCTCCTACTTTGAATCTTTCGGTGTGAAAAATAATGTAAGGAATAGTGCCTTCAAAGATGTAGACTAAGATTTTTAAAATCTTTTAAATCATTACTTATGGGCGGCAAATGTTTGGTGTGTCTTGATCTGCAGAGAACATATTTTCTGCCAGCATTTTCTCATATTATACACACCAAATGTTTGGTATTATGATGAGTTCCAGACATTTTTGGGACATCAAGAATGCTGAAGAACATTGAGTGTTGAGTATCATTCCAGGACATCAATTAGAGATATTTGGGGTTAGTTCACCAACCCAAAGCTCTGCATGCAGCAATAAATACAGCTCAGCAATATGCAATAAGAAAATATGTATTGCTGTTGAGGTCAAGATGTTTGCTTTAGTGTTTTGTTATTAATGTTTATAAACTGATATTAAATTAAATCACTTCAGCTAGATAAATGTACTATAAAATTGAAAATAACTTCCAACTTAAAATGTAATGCTTTTCATCCCTTATTCCTGTAACATAACTATCATATTTGAAAAACAAGTGGTATGAGTTTAGAAAAATAAATGTAGATCTGAAATAGGCATAAAGTGGGAATGCAATATATTAAGGACTGCACTAAAGTGAAAAAGTAGAGTTATTTTTAAATCACTCTCTTATTTGATTTGCATTTCACAAGTGAGCCATTCCACATATTGCCAGATGAAGAGTCATTTCACTACTAACAAAATTAAACATACAGTTAGGTTCAGACGTATTTGGACAATGACACAGTTTTTATTATTTTTACCTCAATACAATGGATTTGAAATAAAACATGTTAAACAAATCAAGATGTGATCGAAGGGCAGACTTTCAGTTTTAATTTAAGGTTTCACAAAAATATGGTATTTACCATTTAGGAATTACAGCCATTTTATACAGAGTAATTACAAGACCTTAAAAGTATTTGGATAAACGAACATAATACTTAATACAACCATAGTTTTAAAGTCAAAGACTGCATAAAGTCTGTACCCCATGGACATCACAAAATTTTGAGTTTCCTTCCTGGAGATGCTTTTCCAGGCCTTCACTGTAGCCACCTTCAGTTGTTGCTTGTTTGTGGGTCTTTATGGCCCTCAGTCTTGAAAAAGCTGCACTATTGGTTTGAGATCAGGTGACTGACTTGGCCATTAAAAATTATCCAATTTCTTTCTTTTCAAAAAGTCTTGAGTTGCTTTCACATTATGTTTACGGTCATTATGCATCTGCACTGTGAAACACCATCCTATCAGTTTTGTAGCATTTGGCTGATTGTGAACAGAGAGTATAGCCCTATACACCTCAGAATTCATCTTGCTACTTCCGTCAGCAGTCACATAGTCAATAAACACCAGTGTGACCGTTCCATGGGCAGCCATACATGGCTATATCATAACAATGCCTCCACTATGTTTGATGATGTGGTGCTTTGAATCATGAGTTGTTCTTTTTCTTCTCCAGACTTTTCTCTTCCCATCATTTTGAGTTTATCTTGGTTTCATCTGTCCAAAGAATCTGATTCCAGAACTCAGGAGGCTTTTTCAGATGTTTTCTGGCTAAGTGTAATCTGGCCTTCCTGCTTTTGAAGGTTATCAGTGGTTTGCACCTATTTGTAAACCCTTTGTATTTACATTCATGCAGGCGTTTAGTAAAAGTAGACCTTGACAATGACAACCCTACCTTCTCAAGAGTATTCTTGATTTGTCTCGATTTTGTGAAGGGTTTTTTCTTTACTAATGAAATGATTCTACCACCATCCACTTTATATGTCTTCCGTGGTCGTCCATGCCTTTTGATGTTGTTGAGCTCACCAGTGAATACCCTCTTTTTAATTTTTTTTTTAATTCAGCCACTGCAAAAGTTTATGCTCTGTCTCTGATAGATTTATTTTGTTTTTTCAGCCTTCACTTGAACTATATATTTCCTCGGTCTTCAGATTGATAGTTCTAGTCAAACAGCTGCCAAATGCAAATTGAACACCTGAAATCAACTCCAAACCTTGTTTATTTGTATTGAAATGACAGGGGAATGAACATCTCCTGGCCATGAAACTGCTTGCCCACATACTTCTGTATCTAACTGTAATAGGACATAATACATTTACATAATCATTTAAAAAAAAAATCAAATAGTAGATAAACCCTAAGATGACAAACAGTAAAAGTACAAATGAACTAAAGATAAATGGCTGGAGCCATGAAGTTACTATAGAATATCTAAAGCTTTTCCTCTGGAAAATAAAAAATGGAAAATAATTATCACTGATCATTGTAATTTGTTTGTAACTTGTGTTTGTTATGTCCAACAAACTTGTTTTGGATGGCACAGAATGATAAGAAAGAAGAATTAGAGAGAAGAAGAATTTTACTCAGTCAATACTTTTCACATATTTGTCCAACTTCTTGATAGAATTTGAATGGAAGTGATATATCTTTTAGGCTTGTGCTAAACACACTAAATCACCTATAATTCAAATGGCCATGTTCAAGTTCATGGTTTCTATAACTTTAGTAAGAATGAGGAGCAAGCAGCCAATCTGCTGTTCCTAGTCAGGATACATAGTCCAAAAAATCAAAGCATGTCCAATCTCTAATCCTCCCTTTGCAGACAACTCTTATAGGTCAGGAGCAAACAAACTGTTTTGCATTTTGATGTCTTCATCGTTTTTTTTTGGTTAAGTCACCCTTGCATTATTGATGAGCACATAGAATAAAAAAACAAAAAAACAATATGAATGCTTAACAAATGCCCTCCGGTGGACAACGTTCACACTGTCTAATCATTTTCATTTGTAGTGCCTCGGAGTAA
The DNA here is from genome assembly GCA_001698575.1 of Mola mola. NCBI lineage: Eukaryota > Metazoa > Chordata > Actinopteri > Tetraodontiformes > Molidae > Mola > Mola mola. Next base: position 4,949,896 of record KV751334.1, on the reverse strand, counting down.
ATGCATACAAACAGTTGCCTTTGGGTGTTTCATAGTTTCTGACTGGACAAATGCCTGAAGGCATTTGCACTGTGTCTACAAATATATGTTTGTGCTCCCTTTTGTAGTACATCCAAAATGGCACATGCTGTATGTAATGCCTTTATTTGTGAAGTGAATATTACATTTTTATACAGCGCATCTGTTTTCTCAACATTTTTTTGTGGTGGGACTTAGTCCAAAGTTGTGACAAGTGACCCAAGCAGCAGCCGTGTCCCCAAAATTAATTTTTATGTTAAAAGTTTTTCTTTTCTTTTCTTTTCTGAGGATGATTCACTTACATTTCTCTCCAATGACTGGACAAAAATAGGCACACTAGTAACAGTTGCAGGTGTACTACAGTTGAAATGAGACAACCCTATTGAAAGTCCTCACAACATGTCAGTTTGTGCAGTTTAAACATCTTCTGTGGAGTGAATAAATGAACATGATGACACATACTACACCACTATAGATATCA
>KV751334.1:4890950-4949368 GCA_001698575.1 Mola mola | reverse complement strand
GGCTTTTTTGTTCTTCTTTTTCTTTCTTAAATCATTCATCTAAATGGCTTATGTGCACAAATATTGCCCTGCCACTGACTGGGGTAGCAGGTGGGTTACCCAGCCTTAATGAGCTTGTAACTCTGAAGTTAGTCTCCATTAGTCTTTTAGTGTGTCTGAGTGTCTAATGTTTTTTTCAGAGGCCCTCTCATTCCCACAAGAATAATATTCTGGGGGACACATTTTCCACATTACATATACAAACACTGACATGTGAACATGTGAACCACAACTACTGCATAAGCGGCAAGCTGACTATTTGTGTTGCAATGGATTTGAGCAAGTAACTTGTCACACATCATGTTAGGCTTCATCTGCCAGCTTGACTTTTATGAGTCATTGGAAAGTGACAGTGCAGAAAACAGCTTGAGAAGTACTTATTTATGTGGAACAGTGGATTATAGCTGATTGATAATTGTTTATGCCCTTGGCAGTGTTGAATGTGTGTATTTCAGGAAAATTCACCAAAGCCGGTGCTAGCTGGCATGCAGAAGTGGGTGGTAAGTTTAGAAACACACATGACACATCCTTTTTGGTAAACACACTGTGCTACCTCCTCCCATTCTCTTCTCTGCAGAGAGATCAAGCATGGGCTGAAGTGTGATAGCGCTGACAAATAAAGACGCCTCACTTATATGATATAGGTAAAATTCTGAGTAATACAAATAAGTTCTACTAGTACAATCGATTTTGCTCTTTTAAGTAAAGTTACATTCTTAAAGTTGCATTATCTGATATTTTCCTACATTTTCTTAATTAACATGAAGGACTCATTCAAAAGTTGTGACAAGTTTGTGAAGCTGCAGATAAGAATTCTGTTTACAAATCATTTCCTCAGGGAAAAAGCCTAATTGAAAAGCTGACATAACATATTGCATACATACAACATAAAGTTTGTCATAAGCTATGTAAAAGGTGGTTAATATTTGCATGCATTTATCGCAAGGATTAAACTGTGTTTGTGAGAGGAGTTTCCTCATCCACAAAACATTTCTTCAGTGGCACAGTAAACATTGCAGAATGTTTTTGAATGTTTTTACTTTCAGGTTAACTATTTCTGAATGGAGTGATTGTCTCATAAATGATATGACATGACACTTCATTAATCTTTATAGATAACATCAGCATTTTTAAGTTTGATTTTTTTGTGGCAACTAAACAAAATGTTTATTGTATTTTAAAGTGACTGACTTATTTTAATTTCCACAACAGCATATATTCATATATCATTTTTCTCTATCATTGAGTAAGAATGCATCTAGAACACATCTAGTCAGAAAAAAAAACAAAATCAAGTTTTAAATCCTAACCCTTCTATATGTATGTACAATCTACATAAGGTACTAAACAGTAAATTTGTTCCTTATTCAAAATAACAGAATTGCTTTAATGTAAGAAACTGATGTTGACTTTTCACACATACATCAATATGTGCGATATTTATGTCTGTTTGTGCCTGTACTATGTTGTATACAACTGATAGCAGTTATTAAAAAATGACAGCTTCCAGTGGTGAGGTAACATTATCTGCTCTCCTATCAATAGCATGGTCTCAGAACAACCTCAAAGGTCATGAGTTGACTTCAAACATCTTGGCCCCAGCAGGCCTTACCCATGGCTTTATACTGGGCCTCCAGGAAACCTTATACAGAACCCCATCACTGATCAATGCCTTTTCAGCATGCCCCCCCAGCACAGAAACCACACATGGGCGCCTAACTGCCTGCCCCCGATACATATCCCTCTCTCTTCTGTATTTACAGCAAATGAAACATTCAGACGGCTGACATCGATTGGCTTTGTGAGTATACTATTTTGAGTGGCATTTCATAAATGGAGCCGCCTCGTGAAAAAGTAATGAGCTGATGGCGATTAGCATTCAACTTTAATATGGCATGATTGATTAGATATTTAAATTTCAATTGGCCAAGGTTAAATATTGAAGACAAGCAAATGACAATTCTGCAAAGAATACATAAACTACCTGTGGTTTTTCCCCTTACACTTTTAGTTGGTCAATGAAAACCGCGCTATAAACTGACAAGAGCCACCCTGCTGATGGATCATTGTAAGAAAAGAATAAATAAATAAATGTAAAAAAATGTTATAAAAAGACCTCTATGAATCAGTTACTTTGTTTACAAATAATATCCAGAGAAGACTGCGTACACCTGTAGAATAATGTTGGGCATCCTCCAGCTGTCATACCCAGCTGAGGAACATGGATGTTGTGAACAGGAAAAGATACAGGGAGGTCACATTATCCCCTTGGCATACGTACATCCACATGTTGGGTTAAATTAATAGTCATAAGTTTATTCATATAAAATTCAAGAATGTAGGAGCTACTACTACTCCTTTTATCCAAAGTCTGGATCAAGGGACAGATAACACACCCTGGTCAATGGATCTTAAACACTTACTTGTATTATATTGGTGCAGTGGCTCTTTTATGTAAGCTGGTGCCGGACCATCGAGGGCTTTAAAAGTGATTACTAAAATCTTGGATTTAATTCTAAAATCAATGGGCAGCCAGTGAAGAGACATAAGGAGTGGTGTTGTATGAGCTCTTTTGGAGGCCCTGGTCAGGAGTGTAGCAGCACTATTTTGTACTAGTAGCAAACGTTGAATGGAAGTCTGGTTTAGACAGGTGAAGAGTGAGTTGCAGTAGTCAAGTCGTGAATAATAAATAAAAGACCAATTGCGGTCTTTGCGGAAGGGGTCTGAGTCTGGCTATGTTTCTTGATAAAGCTGATAAAACGGGAACGAACCAAACAGTTGACATGGTGGTATCAATTCAAACAATGACCAATAAAAACAGATTACATACAGTGGGATTCACAGAGGAAGCTGAGGGGGTCAAGACATTCCATCACCTGCAGAGCAATGCAAGTGATAGTATTAAGTTGCAAATACATAGTTGTCAGCCATCCTTTTATAGACCTTATTTTGTTTAGCAGAACAGAGACTTTTGAGAGATTGTGGGTTTTGAAAGAGATATGTGACTGGATGTCATCTGCATAACAGTGGTTGGAAATACTGAAATAGTTTATTCTCTGCTCAAGAGGAAACAAGTATAAGTAAAATAGCATTGGATCGTTGTGATACAATTTTTTTCCCAATTCCCAATCTGAGCTTAAGAACATATGTATTGATTAATTTTATAACAGCTCCATACTACCCATGCGTAGATGCAACTGTACCTTGGCTCCAAATAATGCAGTAAGCAGGAAATCCAGCATTTTCAAAGACTGGCCAGGCCTGGTCATTTAGAACAATAAAGCCAAACATGTAATTTTTATCACGTTCAGACTGTCTTTGTGGAATTTATCATGTCATTTGAATGTGGTCTCTAATGTTTGCTTCTACAGGCTCCTTTGCCTTGTTGAATTCTTTGTGCTTTTTAGCATCAGTGCATTTTCAAATGCTTTACGAGACTGCTGATATTCAATTTGGACACCCTGGTGCTATCCTTCAAAAACCGGAATAGGATACTGTACATGGTATTTACTGGTGGCCACATTGCTGATACCCTGATAATACATTAATAACTGATCCGTCATGTTTTGAAGATATTTCTGAAGCTGGTATCAGCATTGAAACTGTACCTGTACCCTTAGTTCAGTTGAGCCTCTGAACCTTGATATATAGTTTGTTGGTTAGCTAATCACCGGCTCTTAGAGAGATGACCAGACATTCAGTTTCAGTAACTGGACACCTGGATCTGAGCTGAGCTAACATTACAAAGCAGCTTGGCTTCCCCCTGGACATTCTGTGTATGTTGCATTGTGATTGTATTCTTTTAACAAGAAGTAAAATCCAGCAATGAACTGTAATTTGACAGATGAATCTATAATTATGAGTATGAATATCATCAGTGATAATGACTGACAGTCATTAACCCAGCGTAGAATAAAAGTAGAAATATTAACTTTTCTATAAACAGCAGGATTGTTAGCATTAAAAGATAATTATATATACAGTATCTTTGTTGATCCATGTTGATAATACCTTATCAAGACCACACATTTTGCTTTAAAAAAAACAACAAACAAACAAACAAAAGGACACAGTGTAGATAGTACACACTTAGTATTCCAAGCCTGCATCTAGAAGGAGATTGCACCTGTACGAACTGTTGGGTGATGTCTGCATCACTTGGATGCCCAGAATCTGTAACCAAGCATTTCCCTGAGATATGGAATTGGTTGTCTCAGGAAAATCTGATTAGTCCCCACTGACAATGCAGAGACAAGGAAATTACTTTCCTGTGCATATCATTAAAGAAAAATCAATATGACCAATGTGGTGGGAGCCGAGGTTATTTATTGTAGCTGAAGTAAGGGCAAGGCATACCCTTTTTGCATTGGCCTCTTGTTATTGCATTTAATTTGTTCTCAAGGAAATAAAAAACACTAAATGGTCCTCAGGTTTGTGTGATTACCTCTCCTCCCTAATGTGTCTCACCTGTGTCTAATTGTCTACCTCTCCCTTTTAACCCCTCTGTTCCTTTCCTCCTGTGCCAAATTGTCTTGTCTTCCGAGTGAGCAGTCCAGCTTATCTTCCGTGTGAGTTCCTTGTGTTTGATCATTGTTCCATATCCCGATTACTGAGTTTGCCTAATCCTTAATTGTACCTTTGCTGCCTAGTTTTGATTTGCCGGTTTAGACCTCATTTAAGTAAAACAACATTGATTCAGAAAGCTCCCTGTGTGTCTCTGCATTATGGGTCCCCTAGACCCCATACATGAGAGTTAGTGGGATTTACAGCCCTGATAATCACATTATGAAATACTGTACACAGTCTTTCAGAACAACATTGTGGCTATGCTTTATTTCTTCCTTTTTTTTTAGGTGAAATCAGGATGGTTCTATCTCCATGAACATGATCACTGAATATACTATGAGGCATATGGTGTGTGAAAGAAATCCTTTGATATCAGTCAGTCACATCCTTCCCTTGCTACTCCCAGACATTCTCCCCAAACAGGCTGTTCTTATTCCCAGCACACAGTGGGCTACAAGCATACAGGTGACAAAGCCATTTTATTCAGCTAACTTGGTGTTGTTTTTTATCCACATGGAGTAAGGGTTTTCTGCATTAAATAAGATGCAACTTACACTGACCACAGTAAACCTTTAAAAGGGTTTTTACTTTTAAAAATATGTATTTTTCTCACATGAAACCTTTTTCTTTTTTTTCCCCAATTGAATTCGCTCCTGAATCTTATTCAGACCAATTTTAGAAAAATATAAATCTTTCGACACTGCCATTATTGATCTAAAAGTTGTGCTCACTTTCATGTTTTTCACTTGCGCATACTACATATATTTGACAGTGGGGCGGATCATGCAGCACTAGAGCAAATATAGAGCCCTTTTTATTCGTTACTTTATCATCTGCAATTGAGAGTGTTATGTTATACTCTGTTCTTTAGAGTATAAGAGTATAAAATGCATTCAAACAAAATCAGAATCGCATTACAGCAAAAATGACAGTCCTTACATTTATTTTGACGGAAAAAAATGACCCTGTAGTGTAACGTAAAAACAGACTCCTCTTCGGAGAATCGCAACCCATATGCTGAAATGACAAATTCACACAAAGCCAGCTATCCGACCAGCTGGGCTACAGTTGTCTATTGTAGTTCAAGCCATTTACAACATGCGCTGAGTTTGTTTTATGTATTTTCTGGTGCCTAAAACACAACCATGCTCTCATGAGACCACACCAGAAGGGAGGGGGTTAAGTTCACCATCACAACGATACTCTCATAATGTACCAACATACTGGACAACCATATGCTGATCGTTGGAACCTGATTTAGTCTGAAGGAGGCCTAGACACATGAATTCAGAATCCAACTTAGATGACTGTCTTTAATAGCCATTATAATCGTATAATCATTGTAATCTTTGAAATGTACCACCTATTAGAATTCAAAAATGATATTTTTTTAAATTAGGTGTACAATACTGCAGCAAAAATATTTATCACACTCCAACATTCTTAAATTTATTCATAAAAAGTAGAGGCAGAGGTACAGTATGTCATCTTGCAAGATTACGACGATATCGTGGACAAGGCAGGAAAACTGTCTGAAAGAGTTCATCTCAAAGATTAATTGGTTTTAGAGAAAGGCACCATGTTTCTAAGTTCAAGGTGTGACATTATAGCCAACAAGGACATGAACTACATTATTAAGATTTAAGAAAATTATTCAGACAGAACATTCCATTTACCCTTTCTATTATTAATTTCATCTTAAAAAGCCAGTTGAATTAAGTGATGTATTGTTCGGACTAATTATGGTGTCTATATTAGTTCATTTTGAAATAGTGACTGATGCTGAATTAAAGTGATGCCGAACATAAAGCACAGTGACCTGACCAAATGGAAAATGAATCAGCTTTGTACTGGCAACTCTTTGTAGTTTGAGTAATACCATATAATGGAGGAAGGAAGCTTAGACTATACTTGTCTTTCTCAGCACTCTTCGTGGCTTCTTTAAGCCAGCTTTGACCATTAGTACACAGGGGAGATGAGGAGTTATTGAACCATTATTGACTGCAGACTAGGAAAGTCTTGCAATTTATATATAGTCCTTTTTCAAGGTAAGCTTCCATGAGTATCAGAGTGGCGGAGTTATATCAATTTGTTTTTGTAATAATGACGATTACTCATTTGTTACCTCCAATGTGTTACACATGCACTGTAATGATGGGAGTGCCACAGTGCACATGTATTGCAAATGCACAGTGATGCGCATTACTATATAATGTCCCTCGGTTTAATGTTATGACACTAATTGACAGTGTTGGAGACACAATGTAAATGACATAGAATTGCAAACTGCAAAGACATGGTCCACCTGATCTTCAAATTACTCATTAGTATGGCATAATGTAGTTTATAATAAAGAAAAAAATATTTTTTTATATCAACAACAGTGTGAATGATAGTGATGGCAATTAAAGCCAGGTAACCCTCTTTCCTTGAGTTGGCCTATGAATGGTATGTTTCAGAATGACAAAAGCCAAAGCAAGAATTAGTTTCTGTCAAACCCTGTTCAGTGAAAGAAGCCAAAATTCACTTACACTCATTTTGAGCCATATTTCCCTTAATTTGCCATCTGTGCTTGCTTAGAAGGGTGCCTCTGGATTTAGATGCGAGGATCTACAAATCTTCTTCAAAGTCCGGTTTTCAAGGTGCTGGAAGGCCCAGAAAGGACAGACATGTGGAGGGGTTGATAGGCAAGCAATTTCCATTCACACAAAAGTCGGCAGATATTCTGGTAAATTGCTTTCCCTGTCTGACTCAACTGTTTAATTTGAGTAAGTTATATCTATAAGCATAAATTTATTTTCCATCCATATTCTCACCAGCAACACTTTGTAAGAATTGCCTTGTAATCAGCATCTAAAATGTTAATGTTTTAAAGTTGAATTAAAAAAAAAAAAATCTTGGTTTAACACATTATTACATTCACCTCCAACATTCACAAGGGGAAAGCACCGACAAAAGGCCTGAACTGAAAAGTTGACCGGTTTCTACTTTTTAATTTCAAGGTGAGCACTGTTGTGAGACATCAGGTTTCTTATTACTTGACTTAACCAGCTCCCTTATTAAGGATTCTGGTTGGATGCATCTTCATGAAGAATCCTAATTAGTGTGACTTTTACAAAAGGAAGAGGATTGTGCCATCTGCCTCACATAACGAGGATTTCTCACTAATTAAAAACACCTAGGAGAGCAGTTAGGAAGTAATACCTGGTTAGGTGTGTAAGGGTTAGGGAGATCTAATGAACATGAAAATGAGCAATGCTGTGGTAAGTCTCTCATTTATAATTGCTACCATTGTGTCTGTGGAGAGCAACATCTGTGCACAACAAATATTGTTCCTCCTCCTGTTGGGTTATTATGCACCTTAAATAAATGATAGAATACTTGTGACCTGATGAGTGTACTAAGTACATACGATTAGGATTGCACAGTATGATTTTTTTTTTTTAACAGCCAATACAAATAAGGCCAGGACCAATAATGACCTGCTTCTTGTGGCTGATACAGAAAACAAACTACCCTCAGGGGTAGTTTTCTACCCCTGAGGGTAAGAAAAACACTGATACAGTGATGAAGCGATGAAGTGAGCATGTTTTACAGTAGTGCACACAGTGTCCAGCACAGCTAGATACTAGACATTATTAATGTCATGAACAACATTGTATAGACTAAGATTTTTCTCATCGTTCTACTTGGTAAGGCTGCTTAGTTAAAAAATGTTTGCCTGCAGTGTGTTGATCTCAGGCTTTCCTATACATTTAATTTCAAAATGATGTATAATAGCCCTCATTCATTTTTTTCTGCTATGGAGGACTCCATCATTGTTTTAGGTGTATGACTTAGGAGACATTGACATTGAACCCCCCTCCTAACCCCGGAGGGGAGAGGAGAGTTGGGTACCCGGAGGGTGCGCGGTGCGGTGTGTCACCAGCAAGTGCATTGCTAAATATGTGACATAAGGAATGATATAAAATCATTAGCTTGTTTGGGGAAACAACCATATGAAAATCTTGCTTTATTTCTTGAATAAAAAACAGTCTCATTTGCCTAATTATAGTTACCGCTTCTATAATGATGGGTGCATTTATAAAGGTCTTATTATGTAACAAACTGAAAGTGATTGTACTTGGTGAGAAGCAAAAACTTTAATTGATAGTTTAAAATGGACAGTTGCAACTCATTCCAAATGGATTCGTCACTGTGTTTAGTTTTCCATGCATGTCGAGATAAGAAAAAAATGGCATTCGATTTCATGCCACTTCGATGGCATTATGTCAAATACGAAACAGTTGTATGCAAAAATTTGACCACCCCTTGACAAATAGCATATTTTAATGACTTTTAATTGAAAAGATGCAAAAGAAGTCTTTGTACGATGCAGAAAAACAACAATAACAGCAAACATTAATGCATCGTTAGTTACTTTTCATTTCATAGATAGACATAAATAAATAAATAAAACACAGCTGTTTCATGTGCAAAAGTTTGGGACCCTACACACTCAATACTTAGTAAGAACCCCCTTGGTAGATTTTACACCTTGCAGACACTTTTCGTAGACAGCTAAAAAGTCTTTCAGTTCTTTTATTTGGGATTTTCTCCAATTCTTCCTTACAAATGAGCTGTAGTTAACCTCATTTAAGATCTAGCCACAGATTTTCGATAATGTTTAAATCTGGGGAATGTTAGTGCCATTCCAAAACCTTCAGCTTGTGTCTCTTGAGATAATAACTGTTGGATTTTGAAGTATGTTTTGGATCATTATCCTGTTGTTAATTTTTTATAGACGGTTTTGCCTATTTACCTATTTTACAGAATTTGCTGGTATTTAGTGGAATTCATTCTTCCCTCTACCTGTGCAATGTTTCCTGTGTCACTGGCTGCAACACAACCCCAAAGCACAACAGATCCACCCCCACGTTTAACAGTTGACAAGGTGTTCTTTTCATCATATGCTGAGCCTTTTTTTCCAAACATCTTTGCTGACTGTGACCACTCTTCCATGAATGTCTTTGTGTGTATCACTGCACAGTTGAATGGTGCATTACCACTCCTGACTTGGGTAAATCTTCCTGCAGGTTTTTTTCAGTCAAATGGGGTTTTTCATTTGCCATTCTGGCCAGCTTATGAGCAATCGTCTCCCAAAGTTTTCTGTGTCTTCCAGATCTCATCTTGACCCCCACATTTCCTCTCAACTGCCATCCAATAATTACATTTCGCACCGTGAAAACTTCAAATCTTGTTGTAGCCTTCTCTTGCATGGTGGGCATCAACAACTTTCATTTTCAGAGTCTTACACAGCTGCTTAGAGAAACCCATGGTTGCTGAGTGTTTGCACAAGGTTTGAAGAGTTAGAGAACTTAAAATCTTTGAAATTGGCACCAGCTGCAACTTCCAAATGACACCTGTTTACATGCCCAATGAGCTGATTAATATCTGAGCACCAAGGTATTTCTAGGAGTCGCAACAGCGAATCATCCTCCTCCTCAATCTCTCTCCATCCTCTCCATCTTCTTCTCTCCCACCAATTATCTGCATGTCCTCTCTCACCACATCCATGAATCTCCTCTTTGCCTCCTGCCTGGTAACTCCATCTTAAGTATCCTTATACCAATATATTCACTGTCCCTCCTCTGCACATGTCCAAACCATCAAAGCAAACATGTCATCTGAAATGCGCTTTCTTGACATAACACCGTACTGCTGCTCACAAATCAGCCTCGCTTCCACTGTTCTTTCCCAAATCTTCATTGTGTGGCTAATCAGATTTGTCCCTCTGTAGTTGCTACAACTCTGCACATCAACCTTGCTCTTAATGATCGGCACAAGTACACTTTTCTTCCATTCTTCAGGCATCTTCTCACTGTTGAATACCATATTGAACTGTTTTGTCAGGTCTCCCCTAGACACTTCCATACCTCTACCAGTATGTCATGAGGACCAGCTGCCTTTCCATTTTTCATCCTTTTCAAAGCTTTTCTCACTTCATCTTTACTAATCTTTCCAACTTCCTGTTCGACAGTTTACACCTCCTCCACCTTTCTTTACCTCTCATTTTCTTCAAAGTACTCCTTTCATCTTCCTAGCACACTCTCCTCACTTGTTAGTACATTTCTATCCCTGTCCTTAATCACCCTGACCTGCTGCACATCCTTCCCAGCTCGATCCCTCTGCCTCGCCAGACGATACAGATCGTTTTCTCCTTCCTTAATGTCCAACCTCTCATACAGTTCATTATATGCTTTCTGTTTAGCCTTTGCCACCTCCCTCTTCCCCTTATGTTGCATCTCCTTGCATTCCTGTTGACTCTCTTCCCTTCTCTGATTATTCTCCTATACTTCATCATTCAACCACCAAGTCTCCTTATCATCCGTCCTCTGTCCAGATGACACAACAAACGTCTCCCTACCTGTCTCCCTGATCACTGCTGCTGTAGTTACCCAGTCATCTGGCAGTTCTTCATGACCACCCAGAGCCTGTCTCAACCTCTCCCTGAAGTCCTCACAGCAGGCTTACTTTTTCAGCTTCCACCTTTTGATCGCCTGCTCCGCCGTTGCTCTCTACCCCTTCCTCACCACCACAGTTATCTCCTGTCACCACCTTGCAGTCTCCAATCTCTTTCAGATTGCATCATCTTCACAAAATATAGTCTACATATGTGTTACTGCTTCTGCTCTATGTGTTACGTGTTCTTTCCTCTTTTGGAAGTAGGGAATCACCACGGCCATTTCCATTGTTTTTGCAAAATCTTCTATCATCTGTCCTCCCAGGTTTCTTTCCTTGACACCAAACCTGCCCATCACCTCTTCATCACTTCTGTTCCCTTCACCAATGTGCCCGTTGAAATCTGGTCCAATCACCACTCCCTCCTCTCTGGGAATACTCTCTACCACTTCATCTAATTCGCTCCAGAATTTCTCTTCCTCTTGCATCTTACAGCCAACTTGTGGGGCATAACTACTGACAACATTCATCATCACGCCTTCAATTTCCAGCTTCACATTCATGACCCTGTCTGACACTCTTCACCTCGACAACATTCACTGAATACTCCTGCTTCAAGGATAACACCTACTCCATTTCTCTTCCTATCCACACCAAGATAGTACAGCTTGAACCTTGCTTCCTATCCTTGCTGCCCTTCCACCTGGTCTCTTGCACACACAAAACATCTACCTTTCTTCTCCGGATCATGTCAGACAGCTCTCTACCTCTGCCTGTCATGGTGCCAACATTTAGAGTTCCTACAAGCAATCCACTCTTAGTTTTCCCCTTCTCTCTTTGTCACCTAATGCATTTCCCTCTTTTTGTTTTTCGACTAACAGTAGCCCAATTTCCGCCTGTACCCTGTTTGTCAACAGCACTGGTGGCGGTCGTTGTTGACCTCAATTCATTTTCGTGATTCGCATGTGTGATTTAGCTCAGTTTTTATTTCGGATGACCTTCCTAACGTAATCCTCACCATCTATCCAGACTTTGGGCCAGCACTAGAAATACGCTGGTGTAGTTTGCATGTTTTCAATTAAAAAAATCATTAAAATATGTTATGTGACAAGTGGTGGCCAAATTTTTGCATACAGCTGTAAATAGAGGGGGAGAGATTTTGTTTTCATTCTTTCTTTTTTTTTTTTTTTTTTTTTTTTTAAACAAAATGAAGGTACACAGGAGCATGCTACATGGTAAAAACATTTAAACCGTGAAATAACGTCTAATGCCATAATAGCTGTCATGTTTAAAGGTACTTAGCTTAAAGCAACATAAACGGCTGTGTCCAACATGCACACACATTACCTTTTAATTGCTTCTAAATTGCTATGTGCCCCTTCATATCAATAACACTATCTTGTGACAAGAGAAATTAAACTCATAAGGGTTACATTTTAAATGTATGCATATTTTGTGATAATTCATGCACATTATGTTTGCAGTTTCTAACGTGGATTTCATATGGAGAAGTTTTATGTCTTAAATTAAAAAGAGAGAAAACTGTAGTGTTTGCAAGACGCAAAGAGTAGCTGATACCTCATGGCCTTTAGCAAAGGTAGTCAGCATGCACTGAAAGAAGCAGATATCACCTCGAAAAAGGTGAATCAAAATGTGTTTCAATTTAATCCCCTCTGATTACAGTGCTGAATCCTATTTAAGTTTGCCAGCGATACTAATTTGGACATCCTCCCCCGACCTTCAGTCTGTACACAGGTAGCAACCTAGATTGAACCTTTTTTACAAAAAAAATTGAAAAAGGCATTACTGATCATCAGTTATTTGCCAATATTCTACTCTATATATACAATGTAGACTACCAGAGAATGTTATATAGTGAACCCAGAGAAGCTCTGAGTAGAGTCATAGTCTTGAAAATAAACAAACAGGTCCCTCTGGGAGGTGGAACCAAGCTACACTGGAGGATGTTAATTCCACATAAGCAGATTTCTGATATTTATGTTAACCTGTATGTGAACTCTTTATGAACAAACAACTAAGACTTCAAATTTAACCTTGTTGATGTTAAATAAGAAGTATGGACCGTTACTACCAATATATTACAAATATTGTGGGTAACACTGCTACGTATGTTATAACAACTGCTAATTAGAGCTGCAGCAATTAATTGATCAATTGTTAGAACTCAAAATGCCAAGTTTTTGATACTTGATTAATCATTTGCCATTTTTCAAGTAAATTGTCAAACATTTGCTAATTCCAGCTTCTGAAATCTAAAGACTGGCTGCTTTCTTTAATTTAGTTAGTTATATTTATGAATTAATAATAGTAAATGTTGAATCCTTACATTCAATCTTATAGATTGATCAATATGCTAGTGAAAATAGCCCTTAATTGTATCCCCTTTAATACTCTTAGTTAGGCTGGTTTAGATTACCTAGATCCATTGCTCTCCTAACTGTACTGCTGCTGCGACTATCTTGCTTGTTGACTATGTTGAGAACAGGAATTTGGGTTAAACACATTTTCAATATTCACATTTACTTCCCAAAATGTTCAACAATGACAATGAGTGATGATTTACACTTGACTTTGTATTTAGGAGTTATGACTGGCTGTTATGACGGGTTTTGCACATGCATACAATACTATATTTCTGTTAGGAGGTGAAGGAACACACTTCCACAAAAAAAAAAAAAAAAAAAAAAAAAAAATCCTTATTTACATGCTTTAAACTACCCAGACAAAATGCCTTAGACAGAAAATTCTAGCATGATCAACAATATCACTACTGATGGTATTAATCATTATTCATTTAATGCTCAAATTACTGTCAATCAGAACTTGACCAAATAAAAATGTATTAAATGATGATGTACATATGCTTCGAAAATATTTTCTACAGTAGCCACGTCTAACTTATTAAAATCACAGGAGGGGTACCTTACCATTGGAGCGCAGAGAAACTATTGGTGCAACAAAGGAAGAAATGGCAGAGAACCAATCTTAGAAGCATTACATTTTAAAACTGAATGGTGCTCAGTGTAAATTTGATCTCCCTAGTTAAAGGACTAGATGATGCTCCAGTGATGACACTTGCGTCCACTGACTTGAACATAAAAAAAAGGTGGCCAAACTGAGCACAGTCAATCCCAGGATGAAACTGACCAAGCCCATCGAAAGAACTACTTGCAGAGGTCAACACATCAACATAGCCCATTAGCCTCTGCTAATGGGCTATTTTTAATTTAAAAATAAATAAACAACTACCATCACAGAAACCAATGAACTTGAGATACTTGGGTTAAAATCAAGTATAAAGGAAGAAGGGGACTCAAGAAAGACCTGGGAGACATTTGTCGTCTGACGGTGAGGTGCCATTACAGATCAAGATCAGATTAAGGTTGGAAACGAAGTACAACACTCACTGAAGTCTCACTGAAGACCTTACCATTGCTTCAGCAAAGCATGTTCTCTCACTCTCAGTCATTTAGCCCCCTGCCCTTTGCTGTGCTCACTCTGACACACTCCTAAGAGAGGTGGACAGACCTAAAAATTCACTACAGCCCCTTCCTCCTCTTATCAAAGTGTGTCAGTGGCTACATTTACAGACACAGCAATACTCCAACATCAATCCAAATGAGATATTATCTAGAAATAAGAAATTACCACATAAACAGCGGTTTCTGATCCCTTTAATTGGAATAAAATCATTCAATCTCAGATGTGTTATTTGATGCATTTAGTTTTTAGCATTTTAGCATGCAACTTAATCACACTACACAATATTCCTACTGGAGTTTTTGCAGCATTCTTTAGCAGTTGACCTCAAAGCTTCTTAATGAGGTTCTCAAAGTGCATCAGATTGAGGCACTCAATATTAGAAATAAATGGAGATGTAACCATGACTAGTAGAGGTCAATCTATTCGATTCTGATTTTTGACAGTGCAATCCAATTCAAAATTGATTTCCGATTCATAACTGATAACTGAATTGATAATTGAAATAATTCAATGAAAAAAGTGGAAATATTTTTTGTCTTTTTATTGAAATAAAAAACTCTTAATAAAACCGAGAATATAATTCACAATTTCAAGTATAATCTGTGATAGTTAGTACCAGATTGTTTCGTTCCTGGGGTGTCCTGATGCGCCTCACATATAGAATCTTCAATGGGTTCTTGCATCTAGACATCCACTCTGAACAGTGGTCATGAAAATCATTACAGCACTGTAATTCTGTGATAGCTGCATGCCTGTTTTACCAAATTCTTTTTTCAAGCTTCAGAATTCACAAAATCTAACAGCTTTGACAATATAATGTGGTGGCGTGATTTATTAACAGCAAATTGAGACCAGAACCCCTTCCTGGATTTGAGAAAATGAGTTTAAACTGTAAGGGGAAGTCAGCATGCATATCCCCAAGTTTGACAAAGTAGTGACAGGAACAAGTTCGGATTGGATTTTCTTAGCGATTAATTCTGTTTAAGGATGCTTCACCTCTACAATGTTGGTTTAAATAATTTATTGCTTTAATTATTCTACTTTCAGTGCTGTAGTGTTCATAAAGTTCTGCTGCTAAACCCTGATCCTGGCATTCATCTGGATGCCACTTGACCCAAACCATCTACCCCAAACACCCTAGAAGACCAAACCTTAATGGTACTTGCACACCCCAATGATATTGGGTCCCCCACCAAACAATGCATGCTGTGACAACACAAAAACTGCTCAGGGATTGACAAAAGAATATGACAAAGAGCTTAAAGAATCAACGTGGCCTGAAAATCCCTCAGATCCAAATCTGATTGAGCATCCATGGGAGGTGTGTGAATAATTAGGATCCTTGGAGGTTCCATTTTGTGACAGACTTGGCTTTTACCTTTATTTGTCTCCTGACTGCTCAATGTGATGCAGCATTTATCACTCTCCAGCAGTTTAGTCAGCAAGCCCTGCATATAGCATTAGCAGACTGTCAAATTCACTGGCACTTGACATAAAAACATCTGACTATGGTTTGGCGCATTGGAATGGTGATATCTATCTGATAGCCTATGGGTCAATTTTATCTGGATCAGATCTCTGATATTGGATCAGTCTAATTTCTCTCATTTAATAAGGCAGCAGGTAATTATCCAGTAAGTAGGAGGGATCTGTGTAAGTTCAAGCTCAGGATATAACAGTCATGACATAGTAGTGAGAATACAGATTCCTCAATATTTAAGATAAGTGCTGTTTAGCACTGAAATCAATTATTTGGGAAGACTTTAGTATGGAATTGAGATGTATTTCGAATTGTCTCAATTTTTATAAGATTTTGGGGAAAGTAAATAAATATTTGTAAGGATATGAAAAACTGATGGGAGGGTTACTAGGATTAACTGCAGCCAAATTGCCACAAGAAATGTCTTATTGAAAAATAACATTTAAGATTAAAAAAAAAAAAGTCCTTATGGGTTTACATAGCAAATATAATGAGCTCAATACTATGTCCTTAGCTCATATTTGAGAGACTTTTTAAAAAAAAAAATCATTTCAGGTTATTCAGGCCAGCAAAGTTAGATATTTTATTTAAAATAAATACACAAAAAATTACACACTTTTTTAAAGACACTTGTTTAAATCTACATTTAAACATCAAACATATCTTGTCCTCACGTGTCCTGTTACCAATCAAGCAACAACCAAGCATATGTTTGCGCATCATCTCTTTCATCTCTGCTTCCTGAGCCGGTACCCTGCAATTCCTCTCATCTCAGTTTAATAGTCCGTCCTGTTAGTACTTGAGAACATTTGATCTCTCAGTGTGCCACATACAGTATGAGGCAACAAAGGTAGATTTACCTAAAACTGCAAAATGGCAATTGTTTATGTTAATGGTATAGGTATTTTACTATGGAATTGAATGCTTTAGTCAATTTAAATATTCCAATTGTCTGGACTGTTGAGATTAAACAGCATAATGAGATTTAAAAATGCAGCTGACAGGTCTGTCCTTGTTGTTCAGTCCTGGTGGTGAACACTGGTCGCTCCTTTGCTCCTTGCAAAGTTAACAGTTGTGCTGAACTCTCCAGTATGTCCCCTTGGGTTGGCCTGCAGGCCTGGTTGCTGCTGCTGGCTAAATTTGAGCTTGTTGAGTCCTCAGCGGGAGCTCTGTGACTCCAGCTCCAAGGGCAGCAGAGACAGAAGAGAGAAAAGGGGGGCAGAAAGTCCGTCTTTGTATTACTGTGCCCTTCCCAGATGTCTGGTGATTAATAGCCACTCTTGGTTCCATCAGTGAGGTATTGAGCACCAAGTTGTAAAAGGATGTAAATAGTTGGGGGCTGGGAGGCTCACTCAGCTGTGGGGCCCAACAGTATCATATCTACAACTATGTTATTATTTTAGTAGCTATGCATCTTTGTGTCTGTATGTTACCTTCTTCCACGCATCCCCCTCTCTTTATCCCTCTTACTCTCACCCCAACCAGTAGGGGCAGATAGCCCATCAAGAACCTGGGTCTGCTCTGACATTTCTGCCTTCTTTAAAAGAAATTTTCCCTCGCCACTGTCACAGTGTGATCGCTCTGGAAAATATTGGATCTCTCTTATACATGTTAGGCACTGATATTTACACAAAAACAAGTTTGTTGCTTTTAAGAACTATAAGAATAAAATGTTTACAGGCTTACATACACAAGTTGGTGGCTTTGGTTACAATCATTCTTCAGTTAGACTGATATCCTGATGCACTGTTATATGTGATTGCCTTGCAATAAATCAATTATCACAGTATTACGGTATCATGATATGATATTATTGTTATCATCTTTTGTAAGTTACCCTGAGATTCCCACCCCTAATATGCAAGAAGTTGCACACACACAAACAATCAAATTAGCCATTATACTGTATGTCAGTCTGGGTGACAAATCTGGAAAAGATTGAAATCTGATAATCTGACATGTCAATGAAGATGATTTTTGTGCATCTTTCAATCAAAGAGCAGGCAAAAGTAAATGCAACAACGGACCAGCAAGATCAACTTAACATCAAAAAGCAGTCGAACAAGCAAAAGACAAGCTTACAGAAAAGTAGCATCTTCAGTCACACTACTATAATAACCTGCTGCCCCTCTTAATCCACACCTGGTTTGTTTTACACAGTCAAATTGAGCTCATTATGATTAAGTGCTGAAAGTGAAGTTGCATTATCCTCCACAGCTGAAGTGCAAATAAAGGTAAGACAAACCAGTTAAATGCAAGAGTTTTAGAAATTAAGACAGTTTGCACTAGAAATGGGTATGATTACTCGAGTACTCGCTGTTGACGCATACCTGTGTAATGCGCACAAAAATGCCTGAAATGGTTTCACTCAGTGGGCATTACATTCATTATGGCAGCTGTCACCAGGAAAAGTGGTATCTGGAAATGTTGACAAAAATGCAGCCATAATAACATGTGGTTCAAGCTATGCTGTGATAAATGTACATAGAAATACTTGTTAACTGCTTAAAGGTGCAGCTGGTGGTTTTATTTTATTTTTTTTTAAGTTTTCAAATGGAAACACATGCAGAACTAACATCATGGTATTTTGTAAATCATCAAGTACTTGTTCATCAGGTAATTTGAGTACTCGGATACTGAAATCACTGAAAAAACCCATCCCTACTCTGTACCAAAATCTGTCTGTAGCAACAGAGACAGGGAAAACATGAAATTATTTAAGGCCTGTGGTTTTGATGTTTGAGGGACAGGCACTATAGGTGAATATTTCCAGGCTCTGGGAATGGGAGTGTGTGTCTGGTGAGATTTGAAACTAGTGGCTGAAAACAAGACTAAGCTCTGATTTACATTCCAGCTACCTTTCTTTTAAATATAAAGGTTTGATGCACTTCCCCCATATAACCTCCTGGCAGAGCCCAGTTGTTGCCTAATAAAACTCCCCTCATTATTGTAATCTGATTTCTCAAATCTGATAAAGCATTAAACGTGTGTTCTGCATGACCACATTCAACTACTTTAAAGCCATTAACTACAAACTAAGATTTTCTCTCCATATCCTAATTAGTGCTCATTGATAGAAAGTAAGGAAGCCACGGTACCTAATTTACAATCTTTATATCTTTAGCTTTGTATGGGCCACATGATAAGTTGTTACAAACACAATGTTACCATAGTGGATTATTTTTATCTCTATTGCTTTACCTGTCCTCTGCATATTTTAACCGGGATACAACTCTTGTCAAGCTCTGAATTTAGATTTTAGTCTTTTTGCCTCTGTCTGAACTATGTTTATCTATAGTTGCCTTGTTATTTATAGTTACTTGCCAATAGCCATACTCCTTTCACACCACCATCATTATTAAGTAGGCAACTAAATATTTTATTCATCTGCAAATCTTCTCATTATTTAGGTCTGGGGGAAAAATGCATCACCAGAATCAGGGATTATTCATGATCCATGAAGAGGAGGCTATATATGGATAATGAATTACTATCCCAGGGAAAAACTGTTTTTTAATATTTAATAGGATAGACTTTCACTTCTCTGGTGAACAAAAAGAAGAATTTATACAGTATATACATATATTTTTTAATAGAAATTTCCTATATAGATCAGTTAATTACATTGTCATTCTTTAATCTTCTTCTATAGGCCAATTAGCTCAGAAGAGACATATATACAGTATAGTCTTCCTCCTGCTGTTTTATTACATTATTTTCTAAGTATCCCTGCATGTCAATTAAGTGGTAAGTCTTCATTTTGTGGATTGAAAAGGATGCAAGTTTGTGGCAAAACAACAACAAAGTGTTTCTAAACCTGCTGCCTCTTGGCTTTGAGCCTGATTTCCATAAAATGATACATTAACATTTTTACTGAATATTCAGACATTTTTTTTTACAAGCAACTGCCTAGTTGGTCTTGTTAGTCATTCAATTAAAATTATAAAAATGCAAATTGGTAGAGAGAGTGCAGTGTCCTACAGGTAGGCAGCATATGGTATTTTGAATATTACTCATTCAAGTGGTTGACTGATTGGTGTTCCATTGCCATCCGGCTGTCAATCACCTTTCCTCCATTGAAAGAGACCACGAGACGCTAAACAACTGCAAATTTTATTATTCATGACAGGCCTGTGTTTTTTCTTCTGTTTGTTTCATGTTGTGTCATGTGAGTGTCGCTATAACTTACAGTTTGACTTGTTGTACTGCAAGCAACTTCTCTGAAAGTTGCTCATTGTTAACAATGCCACTATAATCATCATTAATTCTCATTTGTAGTGGTACCACCCAATGTAATATGTACAAAACAGGATGACATTACAGCTCCCCAAAAGTGAAGCCAGAATATTTCGATCACGCCCTGGTGGACCACATTTAGTTCATAAATTCCTCTCCCGCATGATATCATGAGCCAAATTCAGAAGTCGACATGGCAAACAATTTCTTCCCAAATAACTTTTTTGTTTTTTCAGCAAGGTTTGTCTTGCCCCAACCCTATGACTTATAAGAATTTGGTGGCCAAAGGTAAAGGTAACTCAAAGGTCAAAAAGCGTGTTTTTTGGCCAGAAAAGTTTGAAAATAGAGTGTAATTTTGTACCGGGCTACAAATATTAACTTTTGGGGCTTTCCAGGTCAAAAATCAAGATCACTGAAAGGTCAAACTCATTATCTGGACATATCTCAAGAAGAAATTTACACAAGGGAGACAGGAAGGGAGGTGTTTAGTGTGTCATCTGGACAGAGGAAAGGTGATAAGGAAACATGAGAGTATACAGAGGAAGAAGTTGGTGAGGAAGAAATGGGATAGTGAGAGAATGGAAGAGAGTAGACAGGAATACAAGGAGAGGCATCGTAAGGCAAAGAGGGAGGTGGCAAAGCCTAAAGAGAATTGGTTGGGCACTAAGTAAGGAGAAAAGGATCAGTATCGACTGGCTAGACAGAGAGCTCAAGCTTGGAAGGATGTGCAGCTAACTAACCTTAATTTATAATTGTGGCTAATCCATTTAATAATAACCTGGCTACAGTCACAACAATACTGTTCAACAATGCAAGGCAAATACTTTCATCAATTATGAGTTTTGCCGTGCTGTGCTGAGCTGATGTGCCCAGGACCATTTTACATGTCCTTTAAAGGGGGGAGATGTTCTCCTGGTGAAATGATCCTTGTTGGACAGAGAGTCTGCCTTGAGACTCTTGCAAGGAATTCTCGTGGAGAATGCTGTTCTTGTTAATCAGTCATGGTGCTGGAGGAAACCAGTGGCTCCTTTGCTCCTTGCAGTTAGCAGTTGTTGTGAACTCTCCAGGAACTCCCTTTGGTTAGCCTGCAGGCCTGGTTGTCGCTGCTGGCGAAATTTGAGCTTGAGTCCTCAGCAAGAGCTCTGTGGCTCCAGCTCCGAGGAGAGCAGGACGAGGGAGCTCTGTGGCCTTAGCTCTGATGAGAGCGAGAGAGAGAGCGAGAGAGAGAGAGAGAGAGAAGTGGAGGCAGAGTTTCTTTTTATATGCCTGTGCCCTTCCCAGATGTCTGGTGACCAATAGCAGTTCTTGGTTCCATCAGTGAGGATATTAACACCAAGAAGTATAAAGTTTGGGGCTGGGAAGATCACTCAGTTGTTGGGCCCAACAGTATCATTGTATGAGGAAGTCTGGAGTGGCAGAAGTATGTTCGACTGGTGCAGGATATGTATGAGAGCAGTATGACAGTGGTGAGGTGAGCTGTAGGAGTGATAGGTGGTTTCAAGGTGGTGGTGAGACTGCATGAAGGATCGGCCTTGAGGCTCTTCTTGTTTGCTATGGTGATGGACAGACTGACAGATGAGGTCAGGCAGGAATCTCCGTGAACGATAATGTTTGCTGATGACATTGTGATCTGTAGTGGAAGCAGGGAGCAGGTGGAAGAAAACCTGGAGAGGTGGAGGTATGAAAGTTAGTTGTACCAAGACAGAATACATGTGTGTGAATGAAAGGATGGCAAGGGGAACAGTGAGGTTACAAAGAGTAGATGTGGAAAAGGTCATGAGTGTAAGTGCTTGGGGTCAACCGTTCAGAGCAACGGGGAGTGTGGTAAAGAGGTGATGACGTGAGTGCAGGCAGGGTGGAGTGGGTGGAGAAAAGTGTTGTGTGACCTCTGATAAAAGAGTAGCAGCAAAAGTGAAAGGAAAGGTTCACAAGAAGGTAGCAAGACCGTCAATGTTGTTTGGTTTGGAGATGGTGGCATTGACCAAAAGAAACAGGAGACAGAGCTGGAGGTGGCAGAGTTAAAGATGTTGAGATTCTCTTTGGGAGAGCAGCTTTTGGTGAGAGGATATGAAGAGGACAGGGAGGGATAGAGGAAGATGATTCACTTTGGCAATTAAAAAAATCTCTCTATATATATTCTCTTTTTCTGGGAGAAAGAGGCATCACATAATACCAGTGCTCAGTGGTTGGTAGACTTGAGGACCACAGCCATCTCCCAGAACCAGTAAACATCACAATTGCAGACATCCAAGAAAGAGACTCAAGGATGAAGTGCTGGACAGCACCAGATCCACAGATCTGATCCGCAGCTACTGGTTAAGGAAGCTTACTGCACTCACTCCATGAAGACCTAGCAGCTCAGATGAACCAGCTGCTTAAAGATGGGACCCACCCAAAGTGACCCAAGGTCGGATGGTCCTGATCATGAAGTCCTGGAAGGGAACAATTCCATCCAACTCCCGGCAAATAACCTGCCTCTGCACAACATGGAAGCTCCTGTCAAGCGTCAAAGACGCAGCAAAGATGAGTAGACATGTGGCTCGATACATGAGCAGGGCCCAGAAAAGGGTTGGTAGAGACACTAGAGGAGCCAAACACCACTGGTGGACAGGGCAGTTGCTTGAGACTGTAAGACCAGGAACACCAACCTGTGCACTGCCTGGATTGACCACAAAAAACCTAAGACTCAATGCCACATACATGGATACTAGAGTGCTTGGAGCTATATAAGATTAACAGGATATAAAGAGCATTCATCAAGAACTCGATGGGGCTGTGGAAGACTACTCTGGAAGCCAATTCAAAGCCAATTGCCCAAGTTATTAAGTGGGGCATGTACCAAGGAGATGCCCTATCTCCCCTGCTGTTCTGCATTGGGGTGAACCCCCTCAGCCAGATCATCACAAAGAGGCCTCAGATACTGGTTCAGAAATGGAACAACTATCAGACACCTCCTCCTCATGGATGACATCAAGTTGTATGTAAAGAGTGAGCAAGACATTGACTCATTGATCCACATCACCAGGATCTGCAGCAATGATATCGCACTATCATTCGGGCTGGACAAGTGTAGCTGAACGATATCGAAGAGAGGCAAGATGATCACAACAACATAGCTGTTGTTCTAATTTTCAACCGATGTTCAGGACAGCTACAAATACCTTAGGATCCCACAGGCAAATGGAAATCACGAAGAGGGCGCAAGGAAGTCAGCCACAGCCAAATACCTACATAGAGTAAGGCAAATCCTTAAAAGTCAGCTGAATGGTCAGAACAAGATCCGAGCCATCAACACCTATGAATTTGTGTGTCATCCTTGCGCAGATGCCATGCTAATCTTCTCTGTATCATTCCAATTTTAGTATATGTGCTACCGAATTAACACACACCAGTTACACAACACCTATGCCCTGCCCGTCATCAGATACCCTGCTGGTATAATAACCTGGCCAAAGGAGGAGATAAAGGCCACAAATATCAAGACAAGGAAGTGTCTCACCTTGCATGGAGGGTTTCACCCCAAGTCCAGCACCCTAAGGCTGTACACTAAGCAGAGCGAGGGAGGCCAGGAACTAGTGAGTGTCAGAGCCACAGTCCAAGATGAAACAGCAAAGATACAGGAATACACCGGGAAGATGGCCCCAGATGATGACCTGCTAAGTGAATGCCTCAGGCAGCAGAAACCCAGTGAGGAGAAGGGAGAAGCAGAGAGACCATCATGGAGGTACGAGCCCCTGCATGGAATGTACCACCAGAAGATACAGGAAGTGGCTGATATCTGTCTTTGTCATGTTTTATTAAACTTGCAAGGAGGAGACAAAATGCAACATGAGATATAGTCTCTGGTCTCTAATGTCTCTCTGCCAGTGCAGAGTTGGGTGGAGAAGTTATAGTGTAAGAAGACAGAGAGGGAAAAAAAAAAACATCTACTGGGCCTCTGCTGAAAATTGCCTTCACACAGGCTACGTCTTCACGTCTTCACGTCTGTGAAGAAAAAAAGGATTCACAAAGAAAAGGGGAGTTTAAGAACATAAGGCTATTATGAGCACACACACAAAGTCATATAAAACATGTTTCTGTAAATTTTCATTACATAATACATTAAAGATTTTGAGTAAAAAAGGTTTTTAAATTTGTCTTCATAAGGACAGATATCTGGCAATTGGGTTGTACAATCAATCCAAGTAAATTGGTCTTTTTATTCAATTGTGAACTAAAAACAGTACTTACTGCCCTTTTGAGTCATTGTTTCTACTTTATATATAGTATTTGTTTACCTTACAAAGTT
Organism: Mola mola; assembly: GCA_001698575.1. Taxonomy (NCBI): domain Eukaryota; kingdom Metazoa; phylum Chordata; class Actinopteri; order Tetraodontiformes; family Molidae; genus Mola; species Mola mola. The sequence continues at coordinate 4,924,814 of KV751334.1, read as the reverse complement.
TTATTGAGTATCCAGCCTAGTTTCAGGATGACACTCATATACAAAAGCGTATACTAATTCACACAATTCAAATTTAGGCTATTATAAGCAATCAGCAGTCACCAGAACAAACGGCTGCCCTAGGTCTAAAACACTGCAATAGTATTTAAGGGTGGTGAAATTAGTATGCAAAAATTCTGCACTGGTCAAATTAAACCTGGATCTAAAAATTTTCTCAAGTCCTACCTCTGTTATTATTGAATTATATAGCAGAGTCTCTATTATTCAACGTTGTGTTTACAACACACGAGTAAGCTCTGGCACACGTCCTGTGGTGTCATGTAATCAGCTGCTGCTAATTCATTTTATTCATATTCTTGGGAGGAGTTCAAAGCAAAGATTTCCTTTACATGATTAGTCTTCACTTGGTGTGCCAATTCTGCACTGGTATTCCAAAGGCACATCTTATCACCATCCAATCTCCATCTTAAAGTGCCCTCAGGTTATGTTCATATTGAATTAGCTCACATCAAAGCAAATCTGCACGTCAAGACTTTTAAGATTAAATACTCTTTTAATTCTCTGATTATAAACAATTTATTCTATTGGGACACTGTTAGCAAGATGAAATACGATAAAGATCCTATTCATCACTAAATGGATATGAAAACAACACATTAAAACAGAATGAAAGATAAGGATGGGAGCTGGGGAAGTGCACTATGAATACATGTTACTGAAATAATCTAAACCAGAATGTTAGTGAAGCAGGCAGAAGAACTCATGCAAATAACAGCACACGATATGTTATAGATTATAGGGCCAATGTAAATGATTTCATAAAATGGCTTTGTGACTGGAGTAATATATAGAAATAATCTTCTGTGAGGTTTATAACAGCAGCAGGTATTTAAAATATCTCTCTGTCAAAGTAAACAAAAAGAAGGGTCAGCATCAAAGGATACCAAAGCTTAAAACCAATGGGTCTTTATAGAAAATCATGGTCCATTTACCCTTCTTAAAAAGCTAATAGTATTAAATGCCCATGAGAAACAAATACAGATGGATGCTAGCATGACTGCCAGTACTATCTTCAGAAGATGGATCACTTGAGTGTCCAATCAGTGGTTCAGTATGAGCCTTGAATATATGTCAGTGTTGGTTATAACATAAACCACTTCACAGAAAGCATCCGTTGTTGTAGGCATACAGTGAGATTGATTCATTTTAAATGAGAACTTGGCTCAGACAGTCACCTAATCTTGAAGAATGTGACTTTTTTGGGAAAACTGAAGAGCCCAGACAGATTATTATGGATAATTATATTTATGATTCTACGTTTACTGCAGGCCAACAAATAAGGCACTTATACATTGGAAGAACAAAAACTTGCTTTGGATTAGATAACTACCATTAAATGCCCCATCTCTTTTTCCCCTTTGTCGTTAAGCTGCCAATCAAAGGTAAGGAGTGACTTGGGTTCCAATCAATCAAGCTGATTGGGAGTGTCAGGAAGTAGCTGCTTTAAGCAGCCAAAGGTTGTGCTTGTTGTCCACCATTTAACAGACACAGCATGTTTAGTCAGCATTATAATTATAGTAAAGCCCTTGCTCATCTCCTCTCTTCTTTAGACTCAGTGTAATTCAATGGCACGGACAGTTGCGCTACTAACATGGGTTTCACTGACACAGTGCTTTAACATTTTCATTACAGTTTGCTTTAATGTAATGAAAATGACAAGGTTAATAGCTCACTGCTGTCACTGTTTTTCAGGTGGACATCACATGACAATATTTCCAAGTAATGTGTACAGTCACTTTATCAGCATGCTAACAAAATTTTAAAATATATGAACCTCCATGTGTGCCACAATGCACATAGGAAAAAAAGCTAGTGCATTAGTTTAATCTTATAAAATATTTTTCTTTAACCCGACACAGCTAAGTTAATGAGTTGCTAATTAGCTAATTGGTTGGAAATTGATGAGGTCAGAGTGTATATGACAATCAGTCAAACACAGTGTTTTACACATAGACATAAGTCACATCTAAACATCCAAACACCAAGACAAAGTGTGAGCTTTGAAAATGCACATACAACGGTTTAACAGTGTAGCTTTATCAGCCATATTAAGAATTACCTAACACCGCCCCTATCCATGCAAGGAGCAAGAACTGAGCAGGTGCTATACAGGGACTGATGACTGATGTGCTCATATGATTGTACGACCCAAATACAACATTTCCAAGTTTTTAAGTTTTAAAGGTAATGCATCACTTGTAAACGATTCAATTTGAAGTCACTGATTTTGAGCTGAAAATGAATATATCTGAAGGGAAGCCAATACACTCTCACTTGTGCTGATAAAATAATGTGGACCGTTGCAAAGATGATGAGGCGTACTCCGGCAGACACTGAGATTCCGCACCTAAGACTAAATATTAACAAACAGATGTCCAGATGTCCAAATTAATCATGTTGCAAACGTTACTCATATTCTTGGTTCAAATTCTTTGCTTGACTATTATCTATACGTAAATTGAGGCGAAAGATGCTCTGTGTCACAGCTTTGGCAGAAATAGAAAGAGCAGAGAGTCCTCACGCACCTCGCTAAAGTTCATCAGCAATGGAACAAATCAATAGAGAACACCGCTGAGGGAACACAGCCTGTATTTGAGCTTTTTTGCTAAACAGGCGTCACCTCTTAGTCAAACAACAAAGTGTGTTCCACACTTGTCCTTTCAAGTGCCTGCCAGCCAGTGCATTCAATCAGTGATAGAGGTACACACAGCATTTTTCCCCACTCTGCCACCTGACAATAATAAAAATCCTAATTTACAAAGAAGTCAACTTTAATTGAAGGGCATTATTCTTTTTACCCGGTAATGGATTCACCTTGAAATGCAGTGAAGTGCAGTACTTGTTTTAAAAGAGTACTTCAAAAGTATAATTACTGATTTGGAAAAATAATTTTTAAATTTTATTCAAAAACAAACTTAACTTGAAAAACTGCATTTCCTAGTCAAATTGTGCATGGATGCTGTAAGTGTATGTATTATTACCAAGTTGGCATTGTATCTCATGGCTTTATGACGCTATCATTTGTTTTTACTACAGTACTTCACTGTGGTCTTGACTGATGATGATTTATGACTTTCTTCTTTGATGGCTTCAACATCTTAAGTTATATTAAACACATTCCAATGGGCGCATGGATTTGCACAAGACGTAATATTTTTTTCTCTTGCAAGGCACATTCCTTGCAGTGGCCTTGCTATTGTTATTGTATTGTTCATTCACACTACCTAGGTTAAAGGGTGTAAATACTTAATATTGATGAAAATGTTTCCAATCATTCAGCTGAAGCTGCACTTAGTGAGTTTGCCTTATTTTATTTTTTTTATTTTTTTTTATCCACAGTGGCTCCACAAATGAAAACAATGTCTATCATTTTTAAGATGTTGGTCCCTTCTCATATGCGATAAGGGTGTAGATAGTTTCTCCACTGTATTGTAAGATCTTTCTAATATGTATAGGTTATCAATATATATTTTCATAGCCAGAGGCAGTGTAGGTTTGCAATGATGACTAGAGGGGCCAGCTTGAGGGAGTATAACCCAAGCCCCACTCCTTCCTCCTCTCTCAGCTAAACCAATGCTGCCGGTCTCCCTCAGCAGTATTGCTCAATAGACCCTGATGGGCCTTTTAGACACTTATCAATATTTAACCAGCCGAGCCCATTGACTCAGCAATTACTGCCTAATTGATTCGAGATTGATTATCATCAGCACCATAATGGCGGTGTCGGTCAGTGGCAAGCACTGATGAAAATCCTTGATGTAAATTAAATGTTCTTTTAATGCACCGTGTGGGTGTGAAAAGGTATGTGTGTAAGGAATAAAAAACTGACAGTACCATGCATGGGTAGAAACTGCTCTTCCTCCAGACCTCATGTGTAGTCCCTTTAAGCTGTTTCCACGTATTGGCAAGACTGAAATAAAGAAAAAAAATTAGCATCATGACAAAATGAGACATTCACTATCATACAGGGCAAGTGGTGTACATTTTATGGTCGAGCAACAAATTTCTTAATCCAAGGACGCAAACCTACAGTCGCTTATGATTTATCTCCTCAAAAGTTAAGAGTTGGCAAAGTAGACTCTTGGAAACAAATCATGCCATGCTAGCGAGCTAGCCACTGTAAACTGGGCTTTACAGGGGCTACACCTTACATCTAGATGTAAGCTAAGCAGATTGAATTTGGGCTTTTTGACACAGATTGCTGTAGTCAAGGGCTAACATGAACCCCACTTCACGGGATAAGGAATGGCTCGAGGAAATCTCCAGTCCATTGACATTAGCTTTGTCCGAAATCACTCCCTGCTCTCTATATTGTGCAATATACAAGGTGTTCCCTATTCTGAAGTTCTGGCCGAATGTATAGTGTGAATTGTTAATAACCTATGTAGTGCACTCAAAGTATCCCACAATACATTGTGAAAAGTAGTGTACAGAAGATGGTCACCGACCCAAAAGTACAGATCCTCATACATTGCATGGAACAAAAAAACTGGATACGCAAAGGATGTCTGATCTACTTCCAGATTAAATGTACAAAGAAGTGCATTTCAAAAAAAAATTATAAAGAAAAAATATCTCAAAATATTAGAATGTTTTACTGCAACCGTGTAAGCCATAATCATCATAATAAAAACAAAATAAGGCTAGAAAGAAGTTCACTTAACATCCAATGAATTTAGAATATTTTAAAATTTTACTTTTTGAATTGAGTAAAAAAGATAACAACCTCTTCATTCTATTCATACACTAGTATCTTTTCTCACGGATCTGACTCTTTAACTGTGAATAAAACACATGAAAGTTTGTGTGTGTTTATGTACAATCTCAAATGATGTACAAATACTAGTATACTACCATAGCATTTGATTTTCTGAATAGGCAAGTGATGGAGCCATTGTAACCGACATATATCGGCCATTTCCTTCATCAACGCACAATCGTATGATTGTATGATGCCACAACTGTATTATCTTTCATTTCAGCATGAAACAGGCCTAAAAGTACACTATCGGCATGAAAGGTGTACCAAAAAAGTGAAATAGCTCATTATGCAAAATGTTCTGTTCTGTATTGCAGGGGACCCAATTAAACTGTATTAATCTGCAAGGCAGTGATACATTTATAAAATAAATGTGGCTGAGTAAAATGTAGTAGCTTACATGTACAAATATATTCTGTAAAGGCTACCATTATCTGTTGTCTCCTTATAAAAACATATTTCGATTCATACATCTATGCCATTTCAAAATGATTTAGTGAAGACTGAAGAAACACAGTATAAGAACACCTTAGATAAAAGAAGTGAAGCGTAGTTTTTGGTGATTTAGAAGTACCATTTTGATCAGTTTTTTGTGTGAAACATGCCCTTTTGGTTTGAGACTATTTTTACAGGGGTGTACAGAGATCTGACAACAAGCATCATCAGAAAGGAATCAAAAACTGGTGCTGGACTGCTGCTGTACTATAGTGGGAAGACCAAATTTCGGTGGACAAACAAATGTGCTGTGAGCAAATCTTGCAAATCTTTCTTGCCTTGGGCCCTGTGTCCAAGGCCACGTTAAAGTACCACAGGCCCCACGGCTACACTTTTTCAAGGCTTTCCTCAATTGCACCATGCGCTGTCACAGCTCAACATTTTATCCGTCCAACTTGCACACATATAACCCATCCTTAATTTGTATACAATAACGCAAAACTATTCGCATGGGACTGCACTTTAATTTCAAGAGTTCCAAGGCACTAAATAAAAGTCATCCAATCATTATAAACACATAATGACCTAATCTTAAATAACAGTGACACTGTGTCACCAGAAAGGTAGAGGGAAGCTCATTATAGGCCAATATTCATCAGTCTCACACAATTCTTAATACGAGAACTTTTTGTACACACAAACATAAGACAGCAAGATCTTTGCATAATTGAGTTCAAGTTTACATGGCACACAATCACATGCAAGTGAAGCATATTATACCTTCATCCTCCTCTCCACTGTCAAGGGTTACAGGCATTACAACAATCCTAAATGGATCCAATCAGTCAATAACAGCAGCAGGTAAGTCTGTTCCTATAAAGTCCTCCTGGCTAAGCGTGGCTTAATCCTCAAGAGAGATACAGTATGATATTCTAATGTTTTGAGCTGCATAGACAAATCACAATGCTCACCAGCAGCTCTTTTTCAAGGTCCAAAAGCATGATGAATAATATCAAAATGTAAGTAAGTAAAAACATATTTTGTAAGAATGTCCCTGCTTGATTAAAAAAGAAAAGAAAAAAACAGGCAGAAAACAGAATTTGTTTTATAAGACTTGACAATGCTGTCTCGAGTGCCACAGAAAATTATACAGTTTGTACAGCTAGTAACTGGATTTGACAATAAATCACTTTTTCTGGTTAAAAGTAATGTGTTTCAGAAAAAGAAAATCAGAAACTAAAAGATTCAACATTAGTGAGAGCCTTTTGGAAATAAATGCATAGTTTAAGACAAATAATTTGTTGCATTGTGCACGGCCACAAGCGCGACCAAATGAACGGATTCTCACAAAACACAGAACGAGCTGAAAAGCAGTTGTGCGTGTCAGTAGCTGAAGTAAAAATGAGGGTTGAAGATGGAATGTACCCCGCTCTGATGTGACTGCATAACACATCACTCAAACAGATGATTCGTTTGTGGAGGGACCCCAGCTTCAGCCAAATTCAAATGATCTTGAACACAAAAAAGGCTCTTCTCTCAAAGCTGCGTCATTTTCTTGTTTACTGGCAACAGCTATGAAAGAGCGCTCCCCTTTCAGGCAAAAAGACTTTATGCTATAGAAATATCCGATTAATCAGAGTGTTTTGTATGATGTGACAGTGAGAGAACAAAAACTCATTCAGCTCTTGCCATAGCCATGTCTCTGATGGTCTCCCTAAGATCATCCTGGACATCATGATTACTGATATTCATCATTTCAGTGTAAAAGTCTTTTGCATCCAGTTCTTTATGAAATGCTGTGGAAGCAACTGCAGAATGGTTTTAATAGGTTCTGGTGCTTTTTCCAGAAGCAAGGGATAGTGTGATTAGTGTATTCGCTTTCTTCTTCTGAATCACACCACAGAATGACTCTTTAACTGTAGCAGGTCAAATTACATTCCACACTATTCACTTCATTTTAATGGTATGAGTGTTACATATGATTACAGAGTACTATTACCGTACCGTACCTTATACCACTTATACATAGTATGTTTCATCATTCCAAATTAGGTAAGGAGTTCCGTTATTTTTTTCCATTTTCCTCTTTTTTTTAACATTTGCTGACAAACTAAATAGAGCTGAAACAGTTCGTCACCCATTTCATTCAGGATCTAAATTTGTCACCTTTACCTCTGGAGAGCATGCAATGATCAGTTGTGTTTATTTATTTATTTATTAACTGAAGTAATTAAAATGATTATATCTGCAGTATAACACCCATCAGCTAATTTATACCGATTTCAAAGGCAAATACTGTGCTTTTATTTTGCTGCTTTTATTGCACTGCAACTGCTTAATTAGGCTTACATGTCACATTCTTAGTGACGGAATACGTAACCAAGTGCATTTTTCAATTACTGTTCAGAAGTACAAATTTGAGAACTTTGTACTGGAGTGTTTTCATTTTCTGCTACTTTAAACTTCCAAGATGATACCATTCAATCTGTAGTACATAATATGTAACATTTAAGGTCATGTAAATTTACTTTTACTTGGACTCTTGATACAACTTACCTTTTACGTTTAATTTTGGGAGTACAATTGATTTCAGATACTCAAAAGTAGCACGCCAGTAGTATGGACTTTCACTTTTCAAGTGAATTTGCACCATGATAGCTTTTCTTTTACGCACGTATGACTTTTTTTGGGCTACTTTTTACGACATCGCAGATTCCGATTTTAATGCATGCATGAAAATGCTGTTTACCTGCTTACGCGTAAATAGTATTTCATTAACCTAATTTATCTTCAATAGACACGGTCTTCCTTTTCCTTTGATAGTTTCGTATGAATGGGTTCTAAAAAATATGCAGTTTACAGGTTACATGAATATGTTTCTTGAGAGAGAACTGTGTGGTAATCTTATTAACTGGCCGTTCAATGACGAAAGGCATATGTATCTAATGCGGTCTTTAAAAATCCCCAGGATGAAAATTAAAATAACCCCAAATTCAAAACAGTAAATTAGCAGGCATTAACCAAAGAACTTCAATGAAAAGCAATTTTACCGCACAAATTAGGCATTTAACAAAAATAGCAGGCATTTCAAGTGAGCAAGTGAGCACGAACACGTGCTGTTTGTTGAACTGCGTTCTTTGTGCAGACACAGATAGAGGGACGACATAATATTTACCAATGGAGCCGAAGGTTAGGAACGAAGTAAGTGCTATTCAGTGCTTCCCTTTGAACGCGACAGCTTTGCAGGAGAGGTTGTCTCTGAGGACCAAGGCAGGTCATTATCCCACCGAAATACCTTCATCTTAATTTATTTCTGAAGTGATTATGACTGTGCGATAAACTAATTAGGGGCTCTGCTCGTCCTTTTACAGGGACTGTTTGTAAAGCATTACCTTCCACTGATTAAATACGGAATGCTTGATGAGCGTTTGACTGTGTGTTTCACAGAGGACCTTTTCTTAACTGCCCGCAAATACAAAGGCTGCATTTAAGCATTTTATAGAATGATGAGTAGTGAGGCGTTTATGTCTCAACCACAGCAATGAGATCATTGCATTTGGAGGACTAATAAGAGTGCGCATGCAGGTTATAGCCCCTGATTCTTTTTCCAGACAAAGAAATGGGCTGTCAAATCAAAATCTGAATGCTTCCCTCTCACCGTGCCAAAAACGAAAAGGGTTTTTTTTTTTGTCATGTCATGCAATTTTTTTGGTTTCAGATTTTGTCTCTAACCTTTTCTGCTTAACCTATCTGCTTACACTGATTTGATTTTGTCCATTCTGCCGTTCCCTGCCATCCTCCCCTGTTCACTTATCCATTCTTTAAAAGTCATTTCAGGTTACCTGGAATGTCACATCGTTCAAGTGTGCCCTCTGGGGCAGCTCCTGTTATTTTAAAGGGTCATGTACATTTATCCAAGCAATGAATAAAGAACCACCCGAAGGCTAGAAAAAGAGGCTTGAGCCAAGTCACGGATGAAAGGACAAAAAAAAAAAAAACAAACAAACAAAAAAAAAATTCACTCTAGAGAAGTGGGTTTTGACAAGGAACCTTTTTAAAGGCCGTGGGTCAAGGATGGCCGCCACCTGTCATAGCTGACTTTTGGTCTGTAACAATGGACCCAGAATTCGTGGCCATCCACCCAAGAGACCACATCCCTTCACTTCACTTCACTCAAATCAGTAACCTTCAGTAACCTTTATCATGAAATGCACTCTTAATGTGTGGACACATCAAAAAAAAAAGAACAACCCCAAGGGCGATTCCTTCAGGGTCAGCAGGTCTTTAAGGCCATGTGATACCTATTCAATCAGAGGGCAAACTATGCAGAGACAGACTTAATAGTCGGCGCACGCACCACTGGAATGTTTGTTTGTACCTGTCAATTGTTTTGACAGAAGCCAATTACATACAGTTGCTTCATTTACAGCATGTAAATATTTAATTAGCGCAAATGTGCATTCATGCACACACAGAAACAAAAGCATGTGGAAGAAAGTATAGCTTTTTGGCCATTAGCTGCCGCCAGAAATGCTTGCAATGGGAGTAGTGCTCATTAAGCAGTGATATAAGGCGCAATCTCATAATGACTCAAGAAGTGTTGTCTGGTAAGCACTAACAAAACGATTGATTCGTGAGCAGAGAGAGGATGCCAACAGACATGGGAGAAAATTATAATGAGCGTGCGAGAGAGGAAGGAAAGGAGGAAATGAGGGAGGGAGAGGGGGAGAGGCATTTAGTTGGCAGACAGTTTCCTGATTCAGCCAGGCTGGAGAGCAGGAGTAGCTGTCTTCTTCCATGTACCTCATCTATCACTGCCTATTTCTGGGAGACTAACCCGTTTCCCCCACCACACACACAGATGGAAGGCAGAGAAAATTCAATCTTTCCTTGCCTCACAGTCATCTGCAGAAATGCATTCGCTCACCCTTTGCTCCCGAGCCCCAAAACCTGCCAATAATCGTCCACAGGGGTGAGAAAGAATCGCCGCAGGTACAGAGCTTTCCTCATGTGATCTATTTCCAATCTAGAAAGTCCCACAGGTAGATTAAGGACAAGTGGAAACAGGCCTTAAGGAGTAGCAGGTCATATTAAACAGCTGGGATCCTGTGTCACATGTGGAAACCTCACATACAGGATACAATGCAAGAGCTCAGGGCCTTACTCGTCACAGGGGAATTCTATTTTTACTTTTGAGAAAGAAAGATAATGACAAAGCCTCACTTGTTAAAGATAAATTCTTATTATTCTTTGAAGCAGTGAGTTTTGAGTGGGCATTTCGAGGAGGAGGAACATGATAAAAGAAAAGATGGTGAAGACAAATGAGAAATACAGGAGGATCCACCAGCTGAACTGCCAGGACGAAAATTCTAACTAAAGCTCAAAGTCATGTTTTTCATTCACACAGCACAACACCTGACCTCACAACCTTTGCAACTTAAGTCAAACTGTGATCACGCTGAGCTGCACGGGGAGGTGCCGCAGGAATTAGATTCTGATTGAGACAACTTTATTGATCCTGAGGAGGGCAAGTCAGCAGCTCCATGCATAGAATTAGGAGAATTGCTGCGACTTTACACATGAAAAATACATGATGGCCTGTCAGCAGAACAGCCTGGATGGGAATAATAATTTCAAACTTATTAAATGACAAAGTCTGCCTCTGATCCAGTGTTCTTCGCTTCTGGTCCTCAAGGTGCTCTGCTCTGCTTGTATTACATGTGTCCCTGCTCAAACACACACCTGATGTGAATGATGAGCTTGTCATCGAAGCCTGATAATGAGCCATTCATTTGAATGCATCCTGCATTACTGGGGGCTTGAACTCAACCCTTAGACACCAAGGACAGGTCATGATCTTAATAAGCTTCCTGCAACCTGACAAAACAGCTGGCTTCACACTCTGACTACCTAATAAACTAGTGAAAAAAAATTACAATTTTTAAAATATCATCTACAACATAGAAATGTCTGTAAATTCTATTTTACAAAGAGTGATTGGTCCGTATGCATGTATGAAATTGGTGTTTAAAGATTAATTAATTCCCAATGACTGTGAAGGTCACGAGGAAGGAATCAAAAACACTATTAAAAAAAAAACATTTTGGGGATAAGATTCTGAAAAAAACAGCAATTCTATTACCAAGGTGTTTTTGTTTTGTTTGTTTTTGTTTTTTCGATGATTGTAGAAATAATTAGTGAGGATTTGCAGTGTCTTTTGACAGTGCAAGTGATTGATGCACATAGTAGTTTCCGTTATTTCAAGAATGTGGCTGGATCATTTGTGAAGGACAGTCAAAAGATGATTTGTACCAAGTTTGTTGTCAAATTGTATGAGGAGACACGTTTGACAAGTTGTACAGTTTTGTGTGATGACAAGATGTGAGTGATGATTTTGTAATTCCCGTCAGCACAATAATATGACGTTTTTATGCTCACTTGAGCCTCCATTGATGTAAATGCTGTGAAATTGTTGCATGCATAGATGTGACGATGTGATGAAAGTTTGAGATTTAAGATGACTGTATCAGGACTTCCCTATTAGACTTGGGAAGTTTGTGGTAAGACTAAACCTATGTGCAAAGTTTGGTAAAATAGAAATGTAATTCTATTAATAAGGTGTATTTATATTGTATCATACAGAATGGGTAACCATGACGTCAAACATTATGTGCTGAAGCAGTACAAACAACAACTGTGAAAAAAATGTGACAATTATTATCACCTTTTCAGCTGATTTGGTAATCTTGTAAGCAAACGGTTGCTTGTTTACACATTTAGTGTATTTTCAGCGACAGTCGCAGCTATTTTAAATGATGTCTCTGTCCAGTTGTTCAACTGCTAACTGCGGGGGCTCATCTTGCCAGGGTCCTGCAGTAAGTTCCCCTGTTCTATAGTCTGTCCACACACATCAAACCTGCAGTTGTGGCTCGGCCAGATTCTCTAACCTTAGAGCTGAAGGACATAGGGCCTGTAGGTCTAGATCAAACCTTTACTATCATTTACTTTAGTTGAAAATATTCAATTCTTTAGCCCTTAAATGCTTGACCCTGTTAAGTAGCTAGATGCTATCTTTGTCTCTCTGCTCTTTGGTGCAGCGACGTACAACAGGTTTTTAGAGCATTTTCACTTAAATCAGAGCAATGAGAGTAAACCCAAAAGATTCAAGTTATGGGGTGGCAAACCAAAATTAAAATCGGAGAAGAGGAAGAAGAATATCACAGGATTTATATTCGCTTACTACTTTAGTTTCCACAGCTGTTTAGTAATACTTTCTATTATAAAACTGTCCTACTGAATGTTTGCTTGGATTGCTAATTATTTATTTGTCTCCGTGCTTTAAATTGCCCCTTGGATATTTCAGAAATGAGGAAATTTGTAGAAAATTGCACATTTCCTCCAGTGATTTGCATCTGTGAAAAGTTAACTATTTGCATCAAGATTTCATCTCCTGTTTCCTGTTTTGTTTCTCTACTGTGACTTTTATGTTTATATAGTTTCATAATGTTAGCGCAAGCTGTTGGTTTCGACATATTCTGCACATCCGAACTTTTGGCTGAGCTATTCAAGGAGGAAATCGATATTAACACGTCGTCTTGCTCTGCCCTGTGAAACAACAGCCTCATCTTTACTATGACAGGCGTGGACTTATTGTGTGCTGAGTGTCTCCTTATGTAAAGGTGACCTTTTCACCAGGACATCTCAATCAGGCCACAACAAGTGGACAATGATCACAGCCGCAATCCAGGCCTTTCAGACAAAACTATCTCGTTCTGGTGAATGCCAACACAAGTTTGCTGACACCCAGACTCTCCTCTTTCCCCTCTGTCTCTCGCCACTCTTTCTTATTCATTTGCATAATCCCTGTGACACCGCGATTAATAACTCCAGGGTGATTTGCATATCTATGCCTGGAATTGAGGACAGACATGCACACAGTAAATACAGTCCAGCAAGAAACAAACTGCTGCATGTGATTCTGAAAAGATGAGCGATCTCCAGGGAGAGGGATAAACGTAGAATATTCTTAGGTTAAATCACACTCTATAACACTCTATCAGACACACACACACACACACACACACACACATACACAATGCTTACAGGGTACTTTCTAATTCACCATCTCCAATCCTTTTCTTAAGCCCTTGGCCCCAGCCAAACACAAAAGTGCTGGGAAAATAGAGACCTTACTTTTCCAGCTGTTCCCGCTACAAACAGCAGTTTAAGGAGATACAAACTCCAAAAAATTGACAAAGGCAGGGGTCTGGTTTAGCCATTTGAAGGGAGATTAGGAGTTGAAGGGTTGTATTTGCTCCAACAGTGCCCCCCAGTGGGAGAAAAGATGGGCTCTGCATGATTTCTGCCCAATTTACCATCAGATCACTCTGCAAATATAATCAACAGGTTAAATGTCCAGTAACAACCTCAATGGTAGCTGTATTAATAGCTATGACTTTAAAAAAAATTATAATAATAATTGTTACAGAGCATTTGAACTCTCTTACAAAGATACAGGCTAACAAAGATGTGCTCTCATATAAAATGGCATACAAAAACACAAAAAAAACCTGACATCTGATATGATGGATGAAAGTCAATTTTGATTACATATCACAGGCAGAGCTGAACTTCAAACTTTAACTATAAATATAATGGTATATTTCATGGCAATGTATTTCTAAAGGGATAGTTTTAATGTAGATCTTGGGTTTTATTTCTTGGAGGATTCTTCACCCCAACAAGAAGTCAATACTTGTGGTAGATTTTTCATACAACTTTTTGAGATTCAAATGCATTAGTCTCACCACCCAAAACCCAAAAGCGCATCCCCCTCATGCATCTGTGTTCTGTGACTAGGTTACTCATATACACACCCTTTGCACACATACAAGTCCTCGCTGCCCCTGGGAGAGCAAGGGCTGGAAATGACAAGTCTGCGATGAGTTAATGACATTTCCTCCTGCGTAATGTGGCCAAAGGCATCTAACTTTCTCAGACAACGACGAGATAGAGATATCTGGCCGGCCCCGGTGACAAGTCCCACACTCATCACTCAACCACAGAGTAGCAGCTTAAATAATTGAAGAGGTGCAATATGTTGAGGCAGGATGTGGAAGGTTCAGCGCTGGGTGAGAGGAAAAATGGGTGGAGAAGAAGTGGACTCACCCAAAATGTGCGCAAAGTTCTCTTCTAGGGGTAAAAGTCATCAAACCGTTCGGTGAAATGTCAAAGTACTTGCCTCACATTTTGTGCTTCAAAAACATGCCCCCTTACACTCGTTTTCCCAAATGGCACCAGCTGTCAGCAGTTGTGCTTTTGTTACTTTCTTTCATTTCTCAAATTCGTCACCACGCAGCCCCTTCATTTCACATGATTTATTGAAATACTTTTTTCTTTTTTTTTCTTTTTCTTTTGGAGCTTGTATTTTTGCGTCCAGGTTTGCCTTGTGGTTGCCATGACAACAAATTGGAATGTAATACTGGCATTTCAACAACGTCACGGCCATACCCATTCCTGATTTCACGGCAAAGGTTGTTAGTGGTGGGAAGTGAGAAGAATAGGAGAATAGGAGAGTGTGTGTGTGTGTGTGTGTGTGTGTGTGTGTGTGTGTGTGTGTGTGTGTGTGTGTGTGTGAGTGTGAGAGTGACAATGACTGACCTTGGAGCCTTGGAGTCTGCAGGTTCTAGGGAGAGATGGCGAGACAGCAGGTAGTCTCCAAGTCACACATGGCGAGTGCCATAGCTGCAGTCAGCTGAAACCGATGTGGTCTCTTTGTGAACGTGAGCCGCCCACCCACCGGACACAAACAACACTCTAGTGTGCAGCTACAGGTATGTTTGTGGACAGAATATTGCTTGAAAGGCTCCAAAACGAAAAGCCCGGGACACTGAAAACAAGCAAACAAAAAAATTAAATTGAAATAATGAATCCCAGGATCAAGAATAATTAGAAAGTTTGACATAATATTATAAACACAAGGAAAATGCTTTGGGTGCTGGTGAATTTTATCTCTCATTTGCTTCCAAATGAGTTACATACTGACAGAATCTCATGCAGTTTTGAATATGATAAAGTGTCAGTTGAAATGTTTGAATATTATCAAAATTAAACTAGTTTTTCAAGCCTTGCGGTGAATCATTTTGATTCCATTAAATTTCCTAAACCTAGAATAAATTCAGTAAACTTGGTGGAGGTACTGGCTCCTACTAGAGATTGAGCAAGTAATTAATTTTAAATTTTGGGGAAGGATAATAGGTGTCAGATGATTAATAAGCTATCTGCCTTTAAAATGATGCTCCATAGTAAGAGTGTGGAAATGGATTAAATAATGGTAAAATAAAAGTTTATTGAGAGAGCATAGTTTTACTATTAGCCTAAACTATTACAAATCCAGTATTTACATATCATCGCTGGGATATCCTACAAAATTAATAGGTCTGTGCCAGAGTCTTCTCACATAAAACAGAAAAGTTTGACTGTGCCAATCAATCAAGTAAGGCTTTTAGGCAGAATAATGCGTGTTTTTCTCTCAAGAATGGCCGTCAAAGGAGGCACCATGCTGGAGTCCTCCTCTGGACCCGCAAAGGTGTCACAGTAAGCAGCGGTTGTCAGAGGCTTGTCACTGCTGGGTGGTTTGAAAGCATGAAAAATACCTTCCCTGGGGACGGAGGGAGGGCAAGCAGTGAGGAGAGTGGCAGTATTTCAATGTGTGTGTGTGTGTGTGTATAAGAAGGCCTTAGCTCACTTTAGCCTGTTGCATTTCCCCTTGTCAGTCCTCCAGACAATAGGTCTCCATCCACGCAGCGGACGGTTTTCGACTTCTGGGGTGATGGCTACATTATTCAGCCTGACAAGCTGTGCCATGGGGAGACGAAAATCATTGCCTTATTGAATGCTGACAGTTTAGGTTCACTCACACTCTAAGCTAGATGGAGACTGATTATTTGACCGAATACGATTATTATGGGTTGAAGATTCCATCAAAAACTAATTTTGGCAGACTGGGGCTTCAGATTCAGCGTCACTTACATCTGACAAGAGAGCACCTTTGACACAGCTGACAGCGATCTCTTAAAGGCAATATCCACCTCGCAGGACAGTTAGCAGGGTGCTCCTCCATTTTCTAGGACATCTTTAAAGCAGCCTGACATTCAGACCTTCCTCTTTCCTCTCTGACTCTCACCTCGGCATGGCAGTGACTCAATTTCTGGTTTTGAACATTTGAAAGACACCCAGAAATCATGGCACTATACAAAATAAGCACCAATGGACCACAACATTAAAACCACCTGCTTGAGATTGATGTATTGGTGTGACCAGTCAGGAAATGGACAGGGGATTTCTGAGTGTGTCCTGTGGTACCTGGGATTGGGACATTGCCAGTAAATCTTTTGGGGCCTGTGGAGTGGTGGGGTGGTGGGGTGGGGCATCTGCTATGGCCACAGTTCTGTGAAGAAACCACTTCATATTTTACTCAATAGTTTAAAACCATACTATCAGGTGTAACTTAATACGCGTTTTCAACTTTACAGTAAGGCTCACAGAGAGCATAACTTATATGTTATTTCAGTTTAACAAAAGCTGTATTGGTTAGGTGCCAATATTTCTAGGATTGCTTCGGTGTCTATGTCATGATATTATCTTACTGTTAGTTAATGGGCATTACTGTGTTAACTAATGTTAATATTATGATTAGAAAGTATTGATAAATACCTTAGCTTATATCAGGACCGTTAGTAAGTGATTGATGAAATATTCATTAACTGTTAGTAAATGCTTATTACTGCATTAAATAATTTCAATTAATATACCCTTATTGTAAAGTGTTACCCAATAATTAGTGTATTTTTAAATCTTGGCCAGTTTAACCATTTTGCCAGAACTACTCTTATCTAAATCTCAACAGCAAAGCAAAGTACACATGTTGAATTTTCAGACACAGCCAAGATGAATTTATACTTGTTTATGTTTCACAGCTGACTTTGCCAATTTCATTACTGTACAATCTTCCAATTCCATTAAACACACTAACGTTTACTGCTTGGGGTTTTACAATTCCAGAGTACCTCCAACCGTAAATTTAACTGGTAAGTGCAGCTAAAAGGTGGATGTCAACAAGTTTTCCTCTTTGGCATTTGACCTATTTAAGAGTACAACTGAATCCAGGCACCACAACAAGCTCAGAGAGTCGGAATCTTGATGGAGTTTCCGGTTCAGTTTGATTGTAATTCTAATAATAGAACTTGTTGGATTCAAATGTCTGAACATATCAGCCCGCTGAGTGTGTGTGTACTGTTCCAGGGGCTGGTGAAGCGAGGGACTCAATTTAGAAAACAATCAACAACAGCAAGTAAGCAAAGCAAGAAAGTGAAATAGGTTCTCCTGGAAGATGTTAATTAAAGTTAACTCCAGTAAAAGACATCTGTGTCCCGCTTAGTCAGGGTGTTGTGCATCTTTAACATTAATCAATTATTTGTCGTCTCAAACAGCCTCTTTATATCTACAACCAGAGGACTAGCGTTTTGGGTCCATATAAAACCTTCTTTCATACATAGCACAATTAAAGCATAAAACTGACTAACTTTGAGCAAAATGATGCCAATGTGCAACCATGGTATTTCACCAGGCCTCAAAGAGCTGTCATCAGAACAGAATACCCTTTCAAAATCTTGCAAAAGGCTGAAAACAATGTAAAGAAGCATAACAAGCGAAAAAGAAATGATTGTAACATATAGAAAAGAATAATTATCCCCCTACATGACAGCACCACCTACACTGGAAATCATTCTCCTTCAGTCAAGTATGTTCTATTTTGGTGTGCTTCTTTTTTTTTTTTTTAAACTTATCCCAGTGGACCGGTGGAATAGATTATGCTGTTCAAGGGTCTAAGGGGGCTTGCTTTGGCTCCTGATAGAATTCATTTAGTCAGACTGCCTCTGTGGATTATCCCTATTTTCAGAGGAATGCCTTTCTGACAGGTAATTATTGCACACCTCACTGGGACCTACTGCAGAGGGGACCACATAGCGAGCCCCACCATGCAGCCCCAGCTCCGCACAGCAGGGTCCGTGTATGCACATACACTATCAAACATGCCAAGCATGCCTGCTCATCTGATGTGCCCATAGTTCATTGGTGGACCTGCTAGATCTTTCACCTTGACTCTCCATGATCAAAGCTGCTGCTTTACAGACGCAGGGCCATGCAGAGGACTGACATATTCAAGTTGGGAGCGATGACAAGGAGGTGTGTTGGATGAACCCAACGCCTCCTTTTAACTAATAACAACCGCTATCAAAGGAGAAAGGATGTGGGGGCTGAGGTTCTTTCATACTGTATACTCTCACAAACACATACCTTTAGTAGAATCAGAGAAACATGCAGGTAGCATACATCACCTCGATGCAGCTTTGAAGCTTACCGTAAATACTGAGCATAACACGTGTTTACACTATATAAAGCTCACGTACTTCAAGTACAACATTTCTTTTGCAAATTGCAATGTTCAACTGAGAAGTGAGACTATATTGCATCTATTTTGACACTGCATTAATACCTTTTTGAAGAGCCCTTGTTTCTGGCACAAGTGCAGATAAAGCTTTGAAAATGCTGAAAATATAGTCTCTGGCTGAGAGTTTCCCTTTGCTTTGTTTAACCGTCATTAAGAAAAAGGCTTTATTAACAAACCTATTTCTAACATGTTTGGTGCTACAGGCTGAATATCATACTCTATAGCCTACGAACAGTTAAAGAAGAAGCGATTTACCTTCTTTCTTAAGGTCAAACAGCATTGGCTATTGTCTGTCACTTCTCTACACTATTCAACATGAAAACTGTACTTTCAAGTTTGTATTATAATCAGTGTTGAGCATGAACACACTGCATGAGCACCGTTCTCCCAACTTGATTGATCAATGATTTTGGTAAGCAGTGAACTGAAGCCTAACTTGCTGAAAACAGGAACAAACAAGGAACCTACAAAGTCATCAGCAAATTTCACACACTTGTTGTGTTTTGTTTGATTTTATAAACTATTGTTAGTGACCACACAGCAAATCCTACAGGTTTCTCCACTAGTGGCACAGGTTAATAAGTAATTTTTATCATTTAGGTACACCGGCACATACTTTGGTTGCATCCAATAATAAATTCCAGGTGTTGCCCTTTTATAGTCAGCACCATTGCATATACACAGAGTAATTTCCCATTACGTAATCCAATGGTTGTGAACAGTATTAAAGGTGGTGACAATTTTTGTTTTTATGTAAATCACAGTGCACTCAACAGGAAATTGTTTAAAAGGTTAAAAAGTGTGGATATGGATCCATCAGAGGTCATGCCTGAATCTCTATAAAGGTACTTAAAAACACATTTTCAAATAAAATAAATGTAATGAATAAATGACAAATCAGTTCAGAAAACCATACTACGTTTGAGCAAGACAAAGAATAAAACTAGAGATTAGCGTTTTCTTGAAACGGTGCCTCTGTTTGTTTGTTTGTTGTTGTTTTTTTCAGCATTGCAAAAATGAATGGCAACCACACTTGGAGAAGCAGACAAGCGGGGCCGGCAGTGCAGCCAACTCTTCCAGGCTTCTCATAAAAAGACTGGAACTCCGTCAAAGACCTGACCTACTGTAGCTGTCTGACAGTTAACTTGGCAGGCAGACTTTTGCTGGGGAGCATGTCTTATCCCTCCAAGCTGAGGCGGGCTCAGGAACAACAACAGACGGCTCATGGCAGCCCTGAAGTAACATGTGCAACTGGCCCTCACCACAGTGAGTCCTGCCTTGCTGGCTATATATCCTCATTTATGAAACAGCACATACGCCTGATTTATGGGAAATTTCAGTGGGGGTTGATACATGTAAGGCCACTCTGTCCTGGCAGTACTCAAGGAGAATTCTGGTAAACTTAGCCCAGATTTTCAGAAATTCATGAAGTAAATTTCTTCCAATTCGAATGTGTTTGTCTTTTGCAAACACCTGAAAGCAGCAGAAAACAGTGCCCCTTTGATCTGATCATGTGTGCAGAGCTCTGCTAGTGACAGGAAGTAGAAACATTCATTTTAATCAGTATCTTTATAGTGTTTCGCTGTAGGCATCTGCTTCATGTTACCGGCCACTTGCAATAACATTTTGAGTGCAGTTAATGATTTATTTCTGACGTTTTGCTGTGCCCCATGCCATTGCATTGTATAACCTTGTCAAGCTAATCAGTTCTAGTTTTAGACCTTAAAAATTTAGGTCTTAGGTTGAAAAACACCAGAACTCTCCTTTAACAAATCACCTGCCTCCCATTAAGGGGCATTAGAGGAGAATTTCAAGGGCCCAGGCAGCTACAATATTGGCTGTGATTGAATACTGTGAGTGTTGGCCAGCTGTCTATCAAATCTGTGACAATAGAGCAGAATACAAAGAGCTGGGAATAAGTAGATATCTAGATAGGATTACAGCAAACAAAAGATAACGTGTGGAGGATGTAGTGTGAAGAAGTACGCAGGGGGGACTTGTATTGTCCAACTGAATATGGTGTGACTGAGTAAATATCTGCGACAGAGACGCCTGCTGAATGCTATAAATGAGTCCAGACTGACAGTCTGAGAGGCTCACTCTGCATGGTCAATGTTTCTGAACCTTGCAGGTATTTATCCGTGATACAAGGATTAATATCAAATTCAAGGCGTAGGCCTGGATGATTCCATTGTTATGAACTTTGCAACCGTGGGTTTCCAGTGATTATATTGGCCAAGCTGCTGATTGCAAACTCACCACATTGATTTCTTTGCCAATAGTGAGGGTAAGAGTCCCAAGACATATGACCCTGCTCTCTCCTATACTCTCTCTAAATCTTATTAGAGCTGGAGGATGACGGAAGCTCTGTCCCTGCACGACTCTGAGAAGAGCACAAGGTTAAAAGAGACAAGTTTGACTAGGTTTGCAAAGATGTGGAGAGACACAAACAGACGCATGAGATGATTAAACGGATCATTTCAACCATTAATTGTTATTTGACTTTTGGTTCGCTTCAACATACAATTTCAGGGTATATTATCGAAATACGTCTCTTATATTTCATTATTATTCCCTTTTCATAAAAAGATAATACACAAAAAACTGGTTACTGTGTCTGCTAATGTAAGTGGGTTATTCCTGAGACAGCGTTTGTTCCCTCTCAGTTCTGTGTTTACTTTTAACTACTTTGTTTACTGCTTAATATTCACAGGCACACAGCCACAGGAGCCCGTCAGAGTGCACTTAGTGACAGGTGAGTAAACAACATGGATGGATTTCCAGTGTACAAGTGCTCATACGCAGACACTGACAAAACTATCCTCAATGACAATGACATGTCTTATATGAAACAGAAAAGCTAAAGAAAATCCACATAACTCTCCAGTTCAGCTTAGCTGATATCAGTCAAAGAGCCTTTCATCTAGCTACCTTCTAGGTTAGTCTCTTTGCTATAAGTTAGCTAGTTAGTTATGCAAGTCTTATATCTTGTTTGCCAGCAAATATGGATCTATTCAAGAGAATTTTACACAATATGTTGCTGTGCTAAAGTTTTGGTTGCGATACAGCAGCGTTTTCTAACCTTTATCTAATCACGCATCCTTTCAAAATGTTCGAATGAAAGAATGACATTGAAAAATTCTTTTTTCAGGGCAAGACCTACCCCGAAAAAATCTGTGCACAACGTTTTGAGTTATTCTGTTCACATACAGACAGAGAGACAAACACTTTTGAAAACATAACCGCCTTGGCGAAGGTAAAACAAAGCGATAGGGCGTCCTGTCTTGGCAGAAGTTTGCGTCATTAAACTGGGGTGACATCATATCTTGAACCTTCCTAAAATGTGCCATAGCTGAAAAAGAAACTCTGACTTAAAAAGACGAAGCCAGAGAATTATGATCTTACTCTGTCCTGCTTCCTTTTTAGCCTCGTTTAAGTAAATGTTTTCTTTCAAGTATAGATTCTTAACTATACTCTCCTAAAGACAGAAGCCCATACTTCCAGTAAAACAAATGACACACCTGCAGAATGGGATTTGTCCGTTACTAAAATGATAAAGGTACAGAAAAAATACCTGGTAACCGAAGCTCCCTACAATTAGATGAATAGTTCACCTAAAAACGTAAACTCAGTCATAGTTTACACCCCCAGTGCTTATGTAAAGACAGGGGAAGTTTCTTCATCCACAAAACACGTCTGGAGCTTCTCAGCAAACTAGCACTGAGACTATATACAGTAGATTTACAAAGAAAAAACAAATAAAAACTGGGGAGCTAGAAAGATGGCACCCCTTCTCTTCCATGACAAGTGTTCAACACCTAAGCCAAAAATGTGTCTCAGCTTCCAGGTTAAGTCTGCTTCCTGGTTATCCTTGTTACAGACGTTCTACACATGGACTCATGGATTTTTTGTTTCTGCGTGGCTACTATGCTGCAACGAGCCACAGGATCTTCCAAGCAGACTCCATAAAGTAAAAATGCCTTGATTTTGGATGGTTAATCAGGCAAAGAGCAAATATAGGATAAGTTTGTTTTCTTTCAAATTTCATCAGCACTCTAAGCCCCAACTTGAACTGTACAATCCCCAAAACGAGCCAAGGACAGGGTACAAAATGCAGCGCACACACCATGTGCTGAGTCACATCCCGACTGGGTGTTGAGCTAATGATACTAGCTCATGGTAGATGGATTGCCAGGCGGCATCACGCTCCAGAGGCGAAGGCCAGCCTGGTCATATTACAGGCACAGCAGCGTCGCCATAGTGCTGTTTGGCATGCTGCTCGGCGTCAGTGCGTTAGTCACTTAGAGTCACCAGGGGAATACTTTCTAGCTCTACTGATCACCAGCCTGCACCTCCTGGCCCTGAGAAATCAACAGCCAGGATTTATAGATTTACCTTAGATTGGCTGTCCCGCATTTGTACCCCCATAAATACTTTTACAGCTTTGCTAATGTCACTGTTGGGAATAAACAAGGTTACGGCGGACAAGATGAGACTGAGATTTAGTTGGTGACGCAGACAGCGCAGAGCAATGAGAACGGAGCTGTAATATCAGAAAGAGAGCGAAGGGACTGGCATTGCAAATGAGCACTTCATAGCAAACAAGGTATATTTTTACATACTGGTGTCGGCTTGTAAAGCCATAAGCGACAAAGATCTTGAGCTCATACCATTACCGATGCAAAACAATGAAAAGAACTAGTGAAAAGGCTCAGCTATTAAGAGCTCATTTGGGACAGCCACGCTATATGCTAAACACATTCCATTCATAGGGGGTCCACACATAAACAAGCTAAATATTAAGATTAAGATAAATAATAAACCTCCTGGCTTAAATAAAACTGATGACCTTGGTCATAATTCTCATCAAAGACATTATAGATTAATTATTCAAGCACATTACTTCACTTAAGTTTTAAATGCATCTCATTCGGACAACTTCATGAAACTTGCAGGGTTTAAGAGTATAAAAGATGCATGAGCAAGCCATCAGTCTCTTCATAATGGATAAGCATACCTTAGAATTGACACATTATGCACCCAGAAAGGCTTGTTGGACTGAAGACCGGACTTACACTCTGGAGTTGACCAAGCACTGTGTGTCCTCCCACTATTTGCTCCCCCAAAGTCAGCAAAATCTCACAGTGAAGTCGAGCCAAGCGGGAGGAAAAAATTCAATAAGAGACATCAGCTGTTTATATTGTTTTTTTTAGTTCAAAACAAGGTCAAAGTGGGAGGGGAGAAGGACACAGTGACTGTTTCATAAAGAGCTCGTGTTGATGCCGTGGTCTAATTTGTCTCGACAGACAGCATGCTCTGTCTGTCTGGATTGAATCTGGTCTCTCTGAGATGAAAACCTGATGAACTGCATAAATAACTGCATTAACAAAACAGCAGTCAGTGTCTTCCTAGGCCACCGGCGTGGTTTGAATGGACATTTTATTCTGATTCTGGCGCCGGGTGAGCTTATGGCATGCGGTGAATACAATCATACCTCTCACTCGGCCACCTCTGTGGCGGTGACCATTAATAATCTGCAGGAAGCCCTCTCTTATTAAGTATTAATCATTGGAAGAAGACCATTGGCAGTGGTTTTCTTTTTATTGATGTCTGTGCATTGCTTAAAGACCCACAGGGTCAAAGGGACTTTAAGCATTTCAAAATAATGCAAAGTGATCAGTTGACAGACTGTGACTCTTGCAGCTGTAATTTTGTCATCTGACTGCGCAATTTGAGAGCTCGGTGCTCACGTCGTATTCAGACTAAGAAGTCCAGTTCAAGTCATTCAATAGTTGGTGAGAAAGAAAAAAAAAATATCAAAAGACATTTTAAAAGAAAAGTTTGCTTGAGAAAAGTGTGGTTTGCTTTCGTGTTGAGAGGATTTATTGAACTCTTGAGTCTGCACGCTACATACGAATTTGTGAGATGTTATTCTGTGAAGTCTGAAGGAGTAGTTAGCAAGAGCATGTTACCTTCTTTCTTTCTTCTGGCGATTTCTTTAACATTCCATGTAAAGGATTTCTTACACTCTCTATTTACTTAATTCTTTGTCTTAACCCACATCTATTACTAATTTCTGTTAATAGGGATTGTTGATTGTATTTATATTTCTATCCCTGTGAGGTTGAGGTTATTTGAAATGTGCTATAAGACATAAAGTTTGACCTGACACTCTAATTGAAGATTTTACCATGCTGTAGTACTTCAAACATTAACAATGAGTTCATTCCATGTAGATTTCACTGTCACCGTCCCAGTGGGCGACAGCAGAAAGGGGAACGCTAAAGTGATCAGCAAACATCTAAATTGAAGTTTCCTGAAAAAGCTAAACTGCAAACATTCACTGCAGGTTGGTGATGTTCATTATTTACTGCATACACCATCAGGGGTACATGAACAGAACAGTGATGGCTTTGGGGGGAGCAACAGATGGAATACTGAGTGTTATTACATCGTGTGCTTTAGAAGAATGATGCAGAGAAAAGTCGGAATGTGCACCACCAATAAGCAGTCAAGATGTAATGCTTACAGCTATAGGAAAATTTAAATTTCTTACTAAATGCTGTAGGTATGGTCGGTGCCTTGCCATCAGCTGCATAAAACACATATAACAACTACCTTCCTGAATAAAGTTTAAAATGGACACTTAGTTCCAGGGTGCAATTTAATCTTTTAGCATATATTTGTCAGTGAATTGGCAGTTTACAGCACATGCTGAACACGAGCCAGGTGTTTGGGAACAAAAGCAAGAAGTAATACTAAAATGAAGAAAGCCATGTGATTGGAGTCATGTATGTCAAGTTAAATCGTGCAAGATTTGAGACTTAATGACATAAACAAAGATGGACGTAGATGTGTACATTTCGTTATACTATACAAAAATAAAAAATCTACATATCTTGTATAGGAGCACCACCATCTTGTGCTTCTGATGTCATTTGCAGCCAGAGTCTGTGCAATAGTGATCTGGTTGTGGAGCCATCAGACCACGGTATTGACCTCTTGCCCTCAGCTGTCAGTGACGATGTTGCAACCCGTTCTTATCCCAGCTCGCAGCGCAGAAGGTAGTCTAACCTTTGGCATTGCTGGCCTGAGATGGTAAGCCTTCTTTCACTCACAACAGGGCCTTTTGTTGTCTGTGGTTGACATGCTAAGCCCTTCTTTTTGTGTCACGGGCCAATGTGCAAAGGCCTGTGCCCCGTGAGCTATCCACAGACACACAAGTTTAGGTACAGAAACAACATGGTAAGGTTTAGGATATGTTTGTTGATGCCTGGTTTCCAATGGAGTGTGGACCAACACAAAGTCGTGTGCGGCAGAGGGCCATGACAAAACACGAACTGGCTCCCTTTTCATAGAATCAAATAATTAATGAAATCATTGAGATCAGACAAAGGAACATGTGAACATACACGAGCATGTGGGAACGACTTTAAATTAGAGTCTCCATTAGAGTGCACCATTCATCATTTTATTGGTCAAAAACAACATTTATTGCTAATAAACAAAACTGAGACAAACCTCTTCCCTCCAGTACTTGTTTAGATATCATGCAAATCAAACTGAGGACCAGAAGAGGGCTGTGCTCCTTTACAGTTCCAGTCTATCACTCACCACCAATGACCTCCACTTGCTGCAGTAATCAGTAACATTGAGTCGCTTGGGCCAGGAAACCCCAGCAAACGTAGGCTCGCTGTCAGTTTTAATGTCATCCAACAGCTTGGGCTCCCACAACAATATGCTGACATTCAGTGTGTATTCTCTCTTTACCAAATGCCTTCAAAGATGTTTCCATTAAAGTGTCAGCACAGATTTGCAACCCTGTTGTTTTAGTTTCCCATCTTTAGTTCAGGATTAAAAGTTGGGACGTTTTGGTTTTGCCTGTGTTGGGGCTTGTTACCAACTGTGCATTTTGACCGCAGGAACTTTCCCCAGGAACTAGGAACCTTTGAGGAACTGTGTATTTCAATCAGAGTCTAAACTTACTGCAGTTTCAGGGTAATTAATTTACACCCACAGCAGTTCCAGCTCAGGCGGTAAGTGCTCTCGAAAGATTCAGGAACGTTGGGGGCAGGGCCTGCAGTGTTGACTATTTTTGATTGTTCAAGTTTTGTACACCCACTGTTTTAAAAAGGTCTGCAGCTGCAGGCTCACTTTTTGTTTCGTCATCATGCTTTGAGGCTGTTTTTCATCCCATTGTGCCCAAGATGGACTGGACTGAAGAGAGCGTACACCATATCGACCAATAACGAAGTGCAGTCCTTGCTGAGCATTTATGAAGAAGTTATTATCAAGCGGGAATCAGAAACGGTGAACCGTAACATGAAGGTCTATGCTAAGACATCTGGCAAGATTGACTGAGCAGTTAATTTTACTGCTTTACATCATGTGTTAATTTTGGGTTAATTTTCCCAGGCCACAGTGGAACCTCACAACAATGGGCCATACGAACGTTTTTATGCCTCGAAGCGTATTTTTGGTCGAAATACAAATTTAAGTAGTGCAGATTCAAAGCACCTTTTGTCAATTTCTCAAAAAAAATTGAGCTAGAACTCAAAACTGAGTTGGTTTAAAAGATTGTCTACCTGTCATTAACAGTGCATGCAACATGGGAGTCGTTTTAACTGCTGCTCTAACGACAGGCTTGAGAGCCAGGTTGTTTTTTGGTTTTTTTTTCATGTTTGTGTCAATCCAGTGTACTGATGGTATTGTCAGAGGTGTGCTTGTTAATGTGTGATTAGTTTTGCCAGCAGCTCAGATTCTGCACAGAATCTTTTGCCACCAATTTGTGGAATAAAAACGTATAAATTGCTACAGTGTGAATGATCACTTCCCTGATGTGATTGAATTGTCTGTGGCAGCTTTGCTAAATTACTTTGGGTTTATCCGTGTACTCAAACACTACAGCAGCACTGACTGAATGACCTAAAGCCTTATTGCCGTGAGTGTTCATAGTATTTGTTTCGAAAAAATTGAGTAAATTTTGCACTCAATTTGTACAAGTGATATGCAGTGTAAAGATTGAGTGACCAGAGGCAAGGCACCGTGTGCTTATGGACATCCAACCTACAGCCTACAACACTTTATGTCCAACTGTGTATGAGCCTGGCAATCCATGAGCTCCATGCAGCAAATGGACTGCACACCTGGCTGAACCCCTAACAGGAGACATAATATCATAATAATACTTGAGGGTAGCTGCAATATTAACCAGAGATGGAGCCTGTGCAGGGGAAAGGCAGAACATACATCTTTATCTGTGTCCACTTACAAAAGGTTATCTTTCATATTGCTCAAATGTTACCTGATAAATGTCCTGGTAACTCTCAATATTTCCACTGCGGGTGGCACATTTGTCATCCTTGAGATGGCGGGCAGAGTAGGGCACAGATGGGAACTCCTCCCTTGTACTGGCGTTGACATATGAGCTGCAGGTTGAACCAGATGAGCACACGTGATTGATAACCCCCGTGGATCTTAAGCAGAAGAGAGGCTCAAATCATGAGCATCACTGTAACCCTTAATGAAGTTTTTGGGAGAAAAAGTGAAATCAGGAGGAATGGAACACACTTGCCAAATGTGCACCATGATGTGAGAGATCTTATCCCAAACCTAAATCTGAGCGTTTCTGAAAACATTACGGCGCTGCAATGGCTTAATGTTGTATCAAAATGACTTGAAAAATCCCACTATAAGAGGCACATGGTATGCTTTTGACTCTTACACAATGATTAAAGGAGGCACAGATAATTCTTTAATTATGGCAATTTCCCCTCTGGAGAATATGGCAATCATACCCTATTAACCAACCATTGTTGCTGTCTGCTGATTATAACCCTGTTAAATCATCTAGTAGTTACACTGTGCTGCTGGTACATATATCACCTCAGATTATGTTCTTGATTCAATGCTGCTTAATGACAGCACTCTGTGCGCCGAGTTCTGCAGTGCCTGATCTGTATTAGAGATCACTTTTCCCCTACTGTCAAATCTAGCTGAGAACATGTGTAGCAGCCAGGGCCACATGACAAGAGCAGTGAATCCTGGCTCCCACCTGTGTGATGGTAGTCACTTTCTGAATGATTTCAGCACACGGATATCGTTCACATATTCTGAAGAGTCCAAAATGAAACATTGGAGAATCTTCTAGAATCCTGGTCTGTCATCCCTGAGCTGAACCACGAAAATGCCTCACTCAGAGGAGCTAGAGACATGAAGAAGCACAAACTAATCCATTACCCATTACATTTGTGAAATTCATAGCTTTAAATTGTCTTTGTAATTGCCTCAAATCAAAAACCTGTCTACAGAAACATGGGAGATTCAAGATTAGTTACAGATATTATGCTGCTTATTAAAAATAATAAATTGAGGATTGTTTTTAAATCTGTTATCAAACCATCAAATTGCAGAAAACTGAAACACACCAGACTCCATTTAGACAGCAGAACAATTTGTTTTTCCCTCTTGAACTGGCCTTTATACAACATAAACTTTAGTTTGACCATGATTGACATGCGCCTTCCCAATATTGCTCGCACTAAGAGGGGACACAAAGC
Organism: Mola mola; assembly: GCA_001698575.1. Lineage (NCBI taxonomy): Eukaryota > Metazoa > Chordata > Actinopteri > Tetraodontiformes > Molidae > Mola > Mola mola. Next base: position 4,895,488 of record KV751334.1, on the reverse strand, counting down.
CATTTTGATTTCAGAATCTTCCACAATGATGTCTGCTGAGGAGAGCAATTCCCCCTCCAAGGTTTGTTCTCTATAATGACACAGACAAGGCCAGCCAGGCATTGAAAAGGTAAGCTAACCAAGTCCTCGCAATTTCCCACAGTCTAAAGTCTGTTTGGTTTGTTTGCTGTCTCTTCAGGAGAGTAGTTTTTTCTGCTGTATTGACAGCCACTATCTGCTGCAGGGACAATACAGATCTCATAAACATACCTTTCCCAGTCTGTATTTAATTAAAGTGCACCCTAAAATGGTGAAATACAGTATGTTTCAATGTGTGATAGTAAGAAAAAAGTGACAAAGCAATTTTAATTTAAAAAAATTTTTATTTTTAATTAAAGGAAGATGACATTTGATGACCATCACCTGAAAATCAATCAAACAAGGAAAAGGACATTGTAAAGATTAAAGTTTAAGAGCAATAGTTTACAGAGTAAATAGAATTATGCATTTCAGTTTAGAATACAAAACAGGTCCGTCCCCCACAGAAACTATAGATATACACCCATTTTATTTATTTATCTATTTATTTTTCAAAGGATATTCCAGAATAAGGATACAAATGGTTCTGCTGGGCCACAAAAATCAAGCCTTGGCATCTTGAATGAATAGTTTAAACACAAATGTAAAAGAAAAACACCATTACAAGGATAATGCGGATTGTTCTATTTTTACAGTACAAGTAGACTATGAAATGATGAGAAATCCGTATTTATTGCATATAGTCCTACTGCAGGTCACTAAACACTTTAGTGCCTCACTCACCTGTCGACTTCATCGTTGTTTAGGTCCTTTCTTTGCTTCTGCACCATCTTGTTTTGGTCTTGCCGATCTGGCAAACTGCTGTGAAATTTTAGTTAAGGTGCGAACTGTTATATAAGTACCACAGGAAATATACAGCAAAAGAGCAACCTCGCTGAAAAGCCAATTTCAGCTTTGTACATACTCATACTGTTATGTTTTACACCCAGAGTCGTATGCAGCAACTTCCATCCTAAACACACGCACCTCTTCATAAGATAATTTAAGTGAAGGCTATAGCTACCTTTTCAGAAATGCAAAAATCTATTAGTCACTATAAAAGCTGGGTTGTCTCGCTTTCTGAATAACAGCTACTGTCATTCATATAGACTGAGAAGTTGTTTGTTAATTAGACAGCTTTTTAAAAAATTAGGAGGAGCCAAACATGTGGAAGATGTGACTAAAGTGTCAATAAGCCTTTAACTTTAGAGTAGCTGCATTTTCAAGCTGGCTTTGTGTTCCAGGCCACTAGTTAAAACAGCAGGCTGTTTGTGGAGTGTCGAGCAAAAGATATACAGTGGTCTCAGGTGGCCCAAAAAAAAAAAAAAAAGGATAAAAACAAAAAAATCATAACAAACTATTATAGCAAAGACTGGCTGTCTTCTGTCCGACTGCTGAAGACATCTGTAACAGAGAAACGTTTGCTTTTTATGCTCCATATTGGAAAAAAGCCTAAATAAGTCCTTGTTCATCTTGTAACACAAATAAACATTGTGTATTTAGCGCAGCCGCAATGCAGGGATAAAAACTTATTAAGCAGCTGCATTTTACCATTTACTTAAAGTCATCATTCAGTTTTTGACACTTTGATTTTTTCTGAAAGAGTTAATCTAAGTATTGTGTTTCTTAATTATCTTTCTATATTCTGGCTACTGATTGTTTTATATACCTAAAAATGGAACCGTCACATTTAAGCTTCCAAACCACCTCTTAAATGGCTGAAGGGTGACTGACATTTGTATACAGGTTTTTCATTGATTTTCGGTTGAACTCCAGTCCAGCACTGTCACCTCACCTTGACTACACCTACATGCAGGGCAGCATCTTCAAGTAAATCAAACTGCAGACTTCACGGGTCATTTCTTGATTTCAAAAACTAATAGATAGTTATGGGGTGCAAATTAACACAGCATCAGAAATTAATGGACTACATTTTTTTAGAAAAGTTGAAAAGGTGATGAATTATCGCTTTTGAGCTGATGGAGAGCAGGTGGTGGTTTAGGGCTGCCAGAAATTAGTCCTCACCTTTGTGACAGCACGGAAGACCAAAGCCAACAACACATCTATGATGGGAGGTGTCCGCTTAACAAACCTCTCATGCCCCTTCCTTTGATTTTAAAGTTAATTTAATTCACCCCTATATAGACATTGGCCCACATGTGGTGGGCAAAACCAGAATTGGATATTACACCATCAATCACTTTGCTTTATGTTTTAGGAAAACTGTTTGCTTTGGTAGTTTAAGTTTACAGATGGAATCCATCTCCACTGACAGCTACACCTCTTTTCTCACTAATGTGTCATTCAAAAACACTGTCCAAATGAGCAGAAATTTTATATAACCATTAAATAACCATACTGGATCATCTTGGTAGTAAGCTGGGTTATATGGGTAGTGGGTAATGAACATACCTGAGGTTCAGCTTCTTATAAAATCTTTGCTCTGTTTTATCTCATGATAGGGGATAAAAGGATACTACAATGAGGGGTTTGTCATAGAGAACGTATCCGTTGGTTTCCCGCCGGGCTTTCTCTGCACTCTGCTCACTAGGGAGTCCCACAAAGGCCTGCCCTTTCATCCGCCCCTCTTTCATTAACACAATGTCAAACCTGAGGGGGAAAAAAGAGCAGCAAAGACGGGACATCATTATCACTCTAAGACCGTGGTCGAGCTGAGTCAACATCAGTCCGACAGAGGTTATCTGCTTCTGTAACCACATAAAACTATGACTCCTAATCAAATGTCACTGAGGCTCAAGAGTCTGCAGGTTTTGATTTGTATTTACACCGCTTCATTTTTTCAATTTCCAAATTAAACCTAAGAAGAGCAACTGAGGTATGAGTGCATTTATCATTTAATACTGGAGTGCAGTTTGGTACTTGGTGATAATCAGTCTAAATTCATACTATTCAGTCATATTTTGACTGTGTGTTGGCTGTTGTCGGGTCAACTAAACCACTTTAAAACCCATTTTTTGTGGTAAAAAAAAAAAAAAAAAAAATTGTCTTCATCCCTGCTCACAGAATTGCAGACAAAAAAAATCCATCTTCATCCTCAGAATCCTCTTGCCCTGAAAAGCTTTGAGTGAATAGAATGACTGGTAGTCATCCAGGAATTCACAGAACCATGGTTACATTCACAATTTCCATTTGGTTTCATTCTTTCCTGACTGCCAGTGGCAATAAACAGTGGTGTCACTAGGAACCAACACCCATTTAATGGTCGATCTGTAAAAACCTAGGGCAGAATGGCTGATGCCAAAGTGGAACCAGAGGCTACATTAAGCTGAAAAAATCTTGAAAACATGCATGCCGAACCCCTGATACAATGGCCGACAACATTTGAGGGGGCAGGTTTGCCTACTATCTCCTTAGCCGATTTGATTGTTTCCATAACCCATCAGGAGAGCGTTTGTTTAGAAAGAGTAAGCCCCTGTTCTTCCACTGTAGCATAGAAATAGCTACTATGTAAGCTCAACACTGCACCGCTTCAATGCACAGCCTTAGTGCTTGAACTGAAAATAACAGATTGGCCCTCTTCTCCTCCTCCAATTGGAATGGGGGTGGATGGTATGCTTCCAGTTCTATAGCCTGATTAATATGGCTGGGAGATAAAGTCTTCAGGAAGAAAGAAAGATATGGTAACAGTGTCACTACTGATGTATGGAGGACATGGGCGGTACGCAGTATCCAAAAAGGAAGGATTTTTAAGTGCTTGTTTAACCTCCTTAGGTCCAGTATAGAGGCCTGAGAGAGTAGTCTTTCTTTGGTGTCAGAAATTTGTTGAGTAAAACCCGTAGTGCTTTGTATGAGGGTCTACTGCTACGATGGCTTGTTTCTCCAGAAGAGTGGCTATCTCCTGAGACAAAAAAGGGCCTTCACAAGGTCTGACCCCTGAAGACGGTGGAGCGCGGTGGGACCATGTTTTCAAAACCCATTGATCTTTGGAATGGGCTGTCCAGTAGTCCAAGTGCTGCTGTGTAAATGTGCACACTGCTGGCCTGAGTCTTATTTGGGGGCTTGGTGGGCACCAGTTGTGGCCTTGTGCCTGCCAGGATCAGCGTGGTGGAAGATGCTCACGTTTGGGCTGATGCAAACTGCCTATGTCAGCCTTGCTGTGCTACCAGGATTGTGGTGGTGGATTTATACTGTGCAGGCGTTGCGGGCATCACCTTTCCTGGAATGTTGAGTTTGGGGTCCCGGGCCTCTACTCAGATGACGCCTCTGAAACATGGCTTAGCTGCTTACTATGCTCTGCCTCTGGCCCAAACTGACCGGGCACAACAGGAAGTTTCCTCAGTGTCTCCATACAATCAGACATAGGTGCCTGTGCAAGCCACACCTGACTCTGTGTTGCAACAAGGTTGAACATCGAACAGCCAAGTTCCCTAGATATTATTCCAAAGGCATTAAGTGCCGCCTCATTCATGTCTAATAGTTAACTCCCTTAATACTCTGACTTAAACATTTGGGACTGGATG
>KV751334.1:4835908-4890891 GCA_001698575.1 Mola mola | reverse complement strand
ATTATACGTCAGTGACGGTGCATTGTGGCCGGGACAGCGGGCCTTATCTTTTAGTGCCTTGTCCGGTGAGAGGACCTGCAAAGCAATACACTGGTCCATAGAAGGCATGTGAACCAGACCAAACACTCCTGCACTGGCATGGAGGCCAGGGTCCTTGCTTGACTTAATTAGTCATGCTAATTAAATCTGCTACTAACGTTTTCCACAGCTTCACGCTTACCTGTCATTTTCAATTCTATTTTAATCCTAAATAGAGAAACAAATAGCTAGCTAAACAGGTTATACATACTGACTGCTAGTGACTACTACTTAAACCAACTATTAGCCAGGTGATCTGAAAGGGGACAGTACCTGCCTACAAGACGCAAAACCAACTTCCACCAGACTTATATTTCAGTACAACTATAAAAAATACAAACAAACCTTGCCAGCCAGGCTGATTTAACCTGCTGCTAGTTGTTTGAGCTGTGTGTGGCACTTACAAAGCTAGGCTAGGAAACCCAAATAGGAGTTTAGGATTGACCACTGACCATGATGGGACATCCGGTGTTTCTTTGGAGGAATCAGCTAAAGCGACAAACCATTTAAGACAGTCTGTCTGGCTGGTAAGCGAACCAGCAAAAGACAAGGACACTCGAAAACCTCCAGATAGGAAAAGGGGAGAGGTAGGATAGCTTGTCAAGCACAGCCTTAGAGAGGAACAAACACAGGCAGGCTGACAAACATCGAACACTGAATGTGCTTACCTCTCCTGGACCTGCAGAGGACAAAACTTAAGAACCAATCTACGGGGCAATTAACCTACGAAGAATGCATGATCAATGGTCAGAGGGGACCACATGTAAACTACCTTGTGGTATATTTAGCGGGGAAACGCAGGTAGCCTGTATGTCACATCCATGACTATGTTTACACTATGACCTTGACCTTTGTGGAGCACGACAGGACATATCAACTATGTTTACTGGAACTGGCCGTCTTGAGGGAATGAAACAACTGCATCAGAACTGCATAACAGCCAACGTATTCAAATCAGCATACGTAAAGGTTAATGAAAACAGTTGTGCTCTATGATCAGCTCTACTGACATTTTTATGAGTGGAAAGCCAAATTTATTAACAAGTTTTTTTTAATATCACTTTTCTTTTTCTGTTGTCTAACAGAAAAATAAATAATTTGATTGTGACTCCTGATTTCTACATGTTAACTAACACTTCTAACACAGCCTTTGTAATTCATTCAAACATTTAGGTCAAGATAAGACATTTCATTTAACATAAACTTGAGTGATATGCATGACATGTTTAATCATAAGCAGCTCACTCACATAAACAGGTTACCAGAGAGCACAAATGCTTCCGTGGAAAAGATGCATCTCCCTGTTTATCACCTACAAGTCGAGTCTCTGCTCAACATAATCTTGGTTTGATGACTCAGGTTGAATGTTCATTTGAAGTGCTGCTGATGCACTAACATAAATGTCCCTCATGATCTCTACATCAGGTTAGATGCTTATTAATAACACAACACACAGTCAGCATGAATTACTAAAAACCCTCAAGGGGAAAGTGACAAATTGCCAGTCAAAAATAGCTTGTGGAGATAGGACAGACTGGACTGACACACAAGCCATGTGAATTGAATGTATAAGAAATAAAGTCAAAATCATCAGGATGGCAGTTTACATACATGTTTCTCTCTTCCTCTGATGAAGGGTTGATGTATCTTCCATAGATGTACTTCAGGTCCTGGAGCACAGTGATACCGTTCATTTAAAGAGTCAATATATAAATCACATTGCTGATTCTATTGTTGCTTTTTGGAGAGTAGATGAGGACTTTAAACTTAACATTAAATTAACACATAATGGTTGCAAACATTAAACAAAAGATTAACATCAAATCCTGAGAAGGGAACAAGCACAAATAAGTGGGTCAAGTGCTAAAAATGCACTTACTTTTTCATCCACTTGCTTTGCGATATTCTTCAAGTACAGTCTGCAGGTTGGCTCACCGGGTTCATAATTTTTAAACACAGACATCCTTTTTATCTCTGTTTTGAAAGAGAAAAAGAATTATTTTTTTCCTGGTATATTACAAAAACAGGTACAAACTATCAACAGGGCTGTATATACTGTACCTACACTAGATACATTTTTAACACCGACTCCATGTTTTATTAAAGATAGAGTAAACTGAAGAACATTCAGCAGAGACTGTATTTTGATCCCAACACTGATCAGATGGACATTTTAGATATGAGTTTAGATGATGGTGGGTTTTGTATTGAAATGGAAAACATGTCTACACAAAAAGCACTTGTAATAGGGATGGGTATTCTTATATGAGTACTTGTTGATGACATTATTTGAAAAATGTTAATGTGTATGTGTGATGTTTTTGTCTATAGTAGTTCAAATCATACTCATTCTTTGACAAATGATAATGATAACAACGTGCAGTGAAGATACAGTATGTGCCGTTAAACTTGCTGGTTTGCTTGCTGGAGCTCAGTGTAGCTGCAACTAGTGTTTTTTGCAATTACCTATTTGCATGAAGTGTCCACATCTTTGACCATCAACACTTATATATTGTTCAAAAAGTCTCCTCATATTCTGACGCAATACCCTACTTCTACTTGCTGCAGCATCAAAAGCACATTGCAAGAGCGCAGTATGGTATGCCAACTGGTCTGTTTTGAAGAGGGTGCGGGAAACTGCCCAAAATCTCAACAATTCTCCACTAGCCACCACTGAGGCTTTGCAGTTCAAGTATGTGAAAGGCGGCATCTGACAACTCACAACCCAATCACAGACCATGTACCCTTCAGACTGCAGGAGTCACCATTCCAGATGTAGCTAGGGCTTTCTGTTGGAAAACATGTATTATTAAGAGCCATGAAGTCTTAGACTTCTTCCATGGATGAATGGGTCATATGCAAGGGTATCACGATCGAGAGTGAGGCTTTTAATTATTATTTTAAATTTCCATGACAGTTTTCACTAGGTACAGTTACCAAAAATAATTTATAATAACACAACCTAACATGGATTCTTGGACACTGTTAAACATGTGCTAGCTCTCTGAAAGGAACTCTTATTCCTCATGTGTATACTTAGGTAAACTAGGATGATCAACTTGTAGTTGTATACCTCTGCAACAACAAACATCCATAACTCATTATCAATAAAATTAAATGTATCTTCAAGCAGGCAGCACAATAAGATACATGAATTCTTCAGTTATGAATTAAAAATTGTTTGATGGGTCACAGTGACCTTGAGCTTTGACCACCAAAATTTAACCAGTTTACTTATGTCCTATTGAGTATTGCATGATCTGAAATTCAGAATGGGATGTATGGACCATTAATATTACTGGCTGAGGCATAAAAACACTTACCACTGCCAAACTACAGCTCATACATTTACCTGCACTTTTTATGCTCTCACTTAGTAATAGATCATTACAATATACCACTGTGCATACTGTACATATTTATTTGCTCTGCAGCGAATACCTATTATAGTCCATATTCAAGCTATTCATTCTGTATAACGTCTCTGTATAATATTTCCTTTTTATACTGTATATATCTTTGTCTATTCATACCCCTATTATTAAAATTCTAAACTGCACTTCAATGTCGTTTCAATGACACAGTTGAAACTAATGGGAAAAAACATGGTAGTGAAGGCAAACCGATGTGCATGAGAAACAATTTTCAGTATCATATACATATGCATATATATCTATATCAATATAACACCGAGAAGAAATGATGGGCTGGGGAATATTTCTTTGTGCAGTAACCCCTACATTAGTCATTTGAGCCATGGGTAATAGCCAAAATATTGATCAGACCACCCTGATAAAATCAGAACTGTAGCAGAACTGTAATCAGGCATTCTTCAGAGAATCCTTTGATTTACATTTAGACAGGGGACTGACCTGCCATAATAAGACACTACACACAGAAACTAATTACCAACAGCAAAATGTTCCTTTCCAAAAATAAAACATCTACTCTACATTTTTCCTCAGTCCTGATCATCCCAGAGTGATTTTATTATTAGCAGCAGTGCTGGTGCTGATTTTTTTTGACACAAGCTCCTTGTCCTCTCAGAGATCCATCAGCTTCATTGTCAAGTTTAATTATCTGCAGATGGCAGTTTCCTTTTTTATTCAAACATAATGGCTCTTGCAGCTCACACTGACTGTCAGATTTTTCTAATATGCAATTCCATTCTTCTTGCAACATAGAAGGATTTGTGAGAGGGGCTGTTAGGACTGTTTAAAATGAAAATTGAAAACGTTTTTCACATACTGTATACTCTATAGTATCCAAGTATCACTTTACTGATACTAGTATTCATGTCTTAAAGATGGGATTAAATGGAAGCAGAATAAACACACTGAAAAATGGGAAAAACATGCAAGCTTCACACAGAAATGACCCTTGCAGCTTTCACCTTCCTTGCTGTGAAGGGACCATGCCACTGGTGAGCCACCTTCCTAGTTTAAAAGACTATGTTTACCATCTCCTGACAGTCGTCCTTTCTCCAGCTCCTTTTGAGAGATGATGTCTGAGGTGAGATCGTGCTCATTGTTGCTGTCCTGTTCTTGCTGCTGAGACGGGTTGGCGCTGGGGTAAAGCTTTCCAAAACCCTCAGCCTGTCCCAACTTCTCACTGCAGCTGGAGGCTAGGGGGTTAAGAGAACTATAATCAGCACATTAAAAAAAAAATCCATCAACTTATCAAGATGTTATATTATGTCTATTAAGTTTATTCTGCTTTATTGCCATCCTGATGCAGAACAACATGACACAGATAGAAGTTTTCTGATAGTCTTAAAACAGCAGATATTAGGATATTAACTTCCACAATTTTTTTTAATCAAAAAAACAAAACAAGCTCACGGTTTCTAACTGTGGTAACATTAAAAATTGAATGATTTGAAATTTGAAACCATTTTCTTTTTCAATGATTCAGGACAAATAGGAAGGACAACACAAGAGTAAAAAAAACGTCCCTATTGTTTATAATGCAGTTAGGTAGCTGCTAACTTCAACTGAGTGTATAGTCGGGCAGTAGAAGGAATACTTTTAAGATCACCTCAATTCCACCAACACGCATTCCGTGGAGGCAGCAGAATCAGAAGACTTTGAGATGTTTTTTTTATCTCTGGAGTCAAGGTCACAGAGGCTGTTAAACAACTCTGCAGTGGCTGCGCCACATGGGTGGATGTGAATTGCCGTAAGTTCCTCAAGGCTCTGGATGTTGAAAGGGTATCCTGGCTGACAAACCCCTGCAATATTGCAAGCACATCATGGACAGTGCCTATTGAGTGGCAGACAGGGGTGGTGTTCACGATTTTTAGAAGGGGGACCAGAGTGTGTGTTCCAACTACAGGGGGATCATGCTCCTCAGCCTCCCTGGGAAGGCCTACTCCAGGGTGCTGGAGAGGAGAGTCTGGCTGTTAATCAAACCTCAGATATGAGAGGATCAATGTGTTTTTTGTCATGGCTGTGGTATGCTGGACCACCTCTATACCCTTGCAAGGGTATTGGAAGGGGCATGGGAATTTGCCCAACCAGTCTACATTTGTTTTGTGGATTGGGAGAAGGCTTATGACCATGTCCCCCGAAGTGTCCTGTGGGGGGTATTCCAGGAGTATGGGGTAGATGACCCGTTGTTACAGGCCATTTGATATCTGTATTGTCAGATCCAGAGTTTGGTTCGCATTGCCAGCAGTAAGACAGACTCGTTCCCAGTCAAGGTTGGACTCCACCAGGACTGCCCTATGTCACCATTTCTGTTCATGATTTTTATGGACTGAATTTCTAAGTGCAGCCAAGTGGCAGACAGAATCAGGATTGGTAGTCTCCGGATTCAGTCTCTGCTTTGTGTAGATGACGTGGTCCTGTTGGCAGGACAGCGGACTTTACATTGTCACAATGTCAGATATTTTAATGTTGCTTTTCTTCGCCTCAAAATATTTTTTTACATATATTAAAACTCCATTGAGGATTAGAAAGTCAGAAAGGATTTTGTTTGTAGTCTGAAGTGTCCCGACAACCTTTTTTTCAGGTAATCTGTGAAGATTTTTTTCTTGACATAATAATGTGAGTGGCTACTGGGAAACAAAGCTGCAAAGATTAATTGATTAGTCAGTCAAAAAAAGTTTTTGTTTTGTTTCAAACAAAATTATTAAACATTTGTTAGTTACAGTTACTTTTTATCATTTCTGGCAGTAAATGAAGAGTTTTTGGCTTAAACTATTGGTTGGGGTAAAGAAGCAATCTGAATATGTCAGTTTGGGTTATGAAAAATGTGATGAGCATTTTTCAGTTTTTTTGATAATTTTTAGCATAAATGATTAATCAATCAATCATGAAAATAATGTCAGATTAATTAATGATTAATATCATCTTAGTTGCAGGTCTTCTAAGCAACGGTGGAGGGAAGACAGAATACTGTATATTCATGGCACACAAAAATTAAAAAATTAAAAATTATATCACATTATCCAGTACCTCAGGCCCGACATATTGGGATATTTTGGTTTAACTTTAATTGTCGGACGGCAATGCAAGCTACATTAGCTAATAATTGAGGGTAGAGACTCTTTACAATAAACCCAAACACCCTGTTTGCAATAAGAACTGTGATGAAATCAAAATTTGATTACATTCTGAAAGGAGGTCTGAAGGATAACTTCTGAGGAGAGCATGCATGCATGCACACACACGCTATAGATGGATTTACTAGGAGCAGTGAGCCTGTACAAATCCGACAAAGGAAAAAAAAAAGTGTGTCATCCACATAAAGTGTTTGTGTGCGTGCCCCAGAGCAAGAAGTATTGGGGAGCTTTTCTGATACATTCTCAGCAGAAAACTAAATCACTGCTTTCTGTCCCCCACCCCCCTCTTTTCATTTAAATAGCTTGTTTATCGGCTCCCGACCCCCACCACTCAAAACAAGACTAATCCAAAAAGCCACCTGTCATAGTTTATCTCCCCCCTGCCTTTAGGACATCTTTTGTGTTTGACTTTGAGATCTATTTTACTTCTCAGGGGCTTGCCAGAGAGTGAAGCTCTAGCTAGAGAGAAGGGAGATAAGGCAAACAGGGAATTGCACAGATGACAAGCAGACTGCCCCTGATGACATTTTCTCATACAGATAATGGTACAACCTTTTTTCGGTGGGAGTGCCTGCTGTGATATAGTGCTGTGTAACTCTTGGCTCCAAATTCACCCATGGTAAGAGCTTTAACGTATGTCAATAGGAGTATCAAATTGTTTCCCGCTTCAATGTGATAATAAACATGATGTGTATAACAATCAAATCCGTGCTTTTCTCAAAAGACAGTAGGCAGTTCACTTTTTATACTGGTTCCTCAAATGTATGACTGTACTATTGTTAAATAGTAGTTTATAACACAGGCATTTTTGTTTGACAACTTAGTTTAATTTGCCAGAGCCTAATTTGCAGTAGGACCAAGTTCAGCCTCGAGTGTATACAGTCAATACTAGATAAGTGAGGGAAAACAGTTTTTATTAATCTCATTCAAGCAGAAATGATTGGTGGAAAAACGATTAGTGGATAACAGGAAAATTAAACCAAGCTATTATGTCCATAAAATAAAAATTCAAATCCATTTTCAAGCATAAATTCTAATTATTTGCTAAACTGTTTATTTGCCAGTAAAATGTTTTGATTTTAACTCCTTTTCACTGTATGATGTTGTTGTAAATATATATAATAAAGCAAATGAAAAGACCACACCACTATACGTGAATGCGCTACCTTGGACGTACATTTCATGTAAGAGACCAAATTAATGAGTTTACTAGGATAATAATCCCAGAGTTGATTGTTGAAAGCCTATTTTAAGGGAGTATTAACTGATTAAAAAAGAGACCACGGACGTCATGATAACAATAATTCAAATGTGAGCAGCTTCTCTCTTTCTGTTTTAATATTATTTTAAATGGAATATTTCTTGGTTTGATATCACATTGGGCTCCTGAAAAAAAAAAAAATCAAAAGTCGAATGAAAGAGGTAACTCTCAGGCAGAGCCCTTACCTTGGACTTCATCATCACGCTGGCTCAGCCCGCTTCCTTCCACTGTGGCTGCCACCTCTGGAGCCGAAATGTGGAATTCAATTTTCCTTTGTCCAGTGGGAAGGTGCTGCTCAAACACATCAGACGGCTGCAGCACTGGACCACTAAAGACAGCAGAAACAATCACCATTGTCTTCTCAACAGCAGCCTTTAAAAAGTACCCACAATAAAACCTGGCTCCTGAGCCGCTTAAGGTTTGGGATTTTTCACTCTGGTCAACCACAGATTACTTCCAGTCCACAAACAAGCAGCCCGGGGACACTGATGTGTGTGTGTGTGTGTGTGTGTATATTTATAGTTTAGAAACATGAGTTTGTCATCTGTCGTTAAGGGACTGTCTGTGTGTGTGATTCTCAAACAACAAGCCACACTGGGCTGTCTTTATGAGGAAGACTTATTGTCTGGGGGGTTTGTACTCCTTTTTAGATGCCTATGAATGCTGTCTTGAGATGAGCCATGCCTAGAGGCTGTGACATACATGAGTGCCTTTGGTATACCTCTGAGAGTCTGGTTTGGGAGCATAGAGCAGATCCTTGATCTTGGGCTTCTTTCTCTTTGAGGCTGTTTTTGGTCTCAGGGGTCTCTTGCATGCTTGGTTGACCAGGCCCATCAGACGAACAATCCTGAAATAAAGTAAGCATAGGGAATAGGGGAAAAATGGTGACACATTGAAATTTAAAGACACTTCCCTACAAGCCATGTATGTTTCTAGAAACATCCTGACTGATTCATAAACACCCTGGCTCAAGTGGTGGTGGCATTATGATGCAAAAAAAGTGAAAGTCCATTCCTGTGTCTTCAGGAAAAGGCCTTCGGGAATAGATGCCATGGTTTCCTCACCTCTCCTTGTCTTCATCATCCCCACTCTCATACTCTGATTCTTCTTCACTGGACAACTCCATCTCTTCCTCTGGTAGAGGCGGGTAGTCTGGGGGGAAGGGTGGAGGCATGGGGATGGGTGGCGCAGTAGGCAGAGGGTAAAACTGCAAGAAACACAACAACTGAATGTAGCTTACAATTGTCTCCAAGTTCAGCTGACGAAATTGATTAGCATTGTACTTGCTAATGCAGCTGGTATGCGATGCTTAAAATTACAGTCATCACTTTGCAGATAATACAAGTAATCATTTTTATGCAGTAAAATATGACAGGATACTTGTACATGAAAAAAAATCAAACAATTAGTCTATAGCCAAAGTATCTATTTCCTCAGGATTTCAATTTTGATACATTATGCAAGAAAACAAACCTGTCCACCGTCTGCCAGGAGCACTCAGGATGCTTTCAATGTCTCAGCTTTAAACTGCAGATAAGTATCTGCACTCTTTGATCGTTTCAGTTAAGAAAATAAAAGGTAGCTCAAGTTTTTCAGGCAGGAGTGTTTCTAAATCCATATGCTGCTGTTTGTCAAAGGCCCAAGTGGGAGACTGCAGATTTTCCTAATGAACATAATTCATCTTACATATATCATACAAACACTTAGAACCATTAGCCTGTCTTACTCTATCCAACAAATACAAATACAAGCTTACCATGGGGGGTCTGGCAGTGACAGGACCAAAGGGACATGGTAAATTCATCTTGTTCATCAGATGTAGTACCTGTATAATTGGAGGTAATGAGTAAAATAACAGTGACGGTTGCACCTGAGGATTCAAACCACGAGAAGGCTGGAGGCTGGTAGTATAAATAAACTGCTGCTCTAAAACAGGCAGCCTGTAACTCAAGCCCCATATGTAAAACAGACTGGATTTTGCATTTTCATTTAAAATACAGGGATCAAGGTGATATTGAGACTGAAGTAAGATACCAGTGGTACAGCTGAGCATGGAGGCGGCTTCTCTGCAACACACTAGTACCACCAAGATGCCAAAGCTGGAAGTAGTAGAAGTGAAAATCCAGGAGGCGTGGCTCCCAGGGAAATGTTAAACCCATAACTCATGCCTCCTACTTACAGTTTATTATTAATACCTGCTCCCCAAATTGAAATTTAAAAGGGAAACGTTTGCCGTTTGATCTTCAAGAGGTTGGATGCAGCTTATAAAAAACCTTTGGGGCACTTATTCTAGAATCTTATATCCGTTTTACAATAAAAATCTTGAGAGGTTGTCACATTTGCATTTTTATGGGTACAAATTCACATTAAATAAACCAAAGAAAGAATTCAGGGACAGTCTGAAAATATACTACAATAGAAATAGGCACACACAGATGAACACAGAGGAACAATGCCTGCAATCAAGTTGCATGGATTAGATGATAATGATATAAAAGAAGCCATATTCACTCACCTGAACATAAAACTTTGGCACACTCATGAGGGCATGAGTTATGTTTGTCAGAATGCCATTAGAAGGTGGTGGATATAAATATCTCAACGTGGGATTTGGTTGAAATTTCAACCTGTACGAGACAGAGAAAGACAGCACTTGAAAGAAGTTGTGTAGCTTCAACATCCTCATTCAATGACTCCCATCTTACCTCAAAATAATTGATGCAGGTAAATATGTGGCGCAGCCACTGAGCTTTGTAGCTTTATTCTTTAGATGACAAGCACTCAGTCAGCGAAATGAGCAATACAGCCATCAAGGTACATTGGGACCAGCACTCCATTTCAGCACCAAGGCTTGTCGTCATGCAATAATAACTTTAATAAGCCAAGACTCAGCATGGCAGGAGAGAGCAAATCTTAATAAGCTCAGGCCAGTAAATGCAGACTAAAGGTGGGGATACAGTGCATAATATTCAATATGTCAGTCATCTGCATAGTGAAGAAATCTACTCACACAATCTGATCAGTTCAATTTGACAACCGCGTTATAATAAATGACTTTCCCTAAAGGTGATGATAAATAACGCAACAATCTTAAAAAGGATTTAATTGAACACATGAATTTTAATGTGTAGTTTAGAACATTTTAACTCTAGTGATATTATTATTGCACGCGTATTTTTTTTTAACACCCTGGTTTAGACAATTGGACTTTGGACCAAATCAAACATTTGGCTTTGGTGAGTGTTCAGTCAGTCCAGTAGCTCGTTCATTTTATTCACCCAATTCTTACGGTGTTTATCTAGTGTTCTATTAATGCATCACAAAAAAGTAGAATATTGTGGAAAAAGTCAATTTTTCTGTGTTTTAATTCAAAGACTGAAACTTCTATATATATTCTATATTTATTACACGTGAAGTGTAACCTTTAAAACCTTTTTATGTTTTAATTTTGATGAATGTGGCTTATATAGTAACAGTTTTTAGTTTTATTTAAATATTTAGATTTTTTTTTTTAACGATAAGCCTTAACATAAAAAACGAAATAGCATAGCATAAAATAAATATTTTACTTTTTGTGTCATGAGTCGAATAGCATTTGTGCTTCAAATGCCCAGTCCTAAATGCTACCAAAGCCCACAAAACTCACCCGAGGCTAGGTGCAATGCCTGTCTCTATGATGGAAATATTGGGCTGTTTGGTCTCTTGCTTCTTCCGCTCTTTTGTACCATTTTTACCACTGTAAAAGAAATAAACAAGTAACTTGTGATCATTTGCCCTTAACTTATCGATGAAAATATTTTCTGGTCTGTGGGACATGATATTTAAACACAAAAGTCTGGCTTAATTTCAGACTGAGGTTAACAGCCCATATATTTAGGTACAGAATCTACTTGTGTGTAGATTCTGTAGATCAACAGTGTTTTTCAATTAACACTAATATTCAAGCAACTTACCTGTCTGAACCTGGTGGGTCTTTTAATACTGTCACATGGTCTTGGCCTTTTGCAAATTCCACAACAAGCGTACGACCAAGAATTTCTAACTGGTGGAGTCTTTTCAGAGCCTACAACACACATGATGGGGGATTTAATTTCATACAGACAGAGAAATGGGATTAAGTGTTGGATTTCATAATGACAAAGAACTCACGTTTGCTGCTGACCTTTCACTCCTAAATGTTGCAAAGGCTGCATGTTTCTGTGGATATTAAGGAAGGCTTTTAAGAATGAACAGCCAGGATTTTAAGGTAAATACTTACTTAGTAACAGTGAGGCACAACTCACCATATGACCTGCGTTTGAGAAGAGCCTGACTGACTCGGCTCCAAAATACTTTAAAATGTCCTCTTTTTCATCGTGGCTGAGCTCAGCTGGTAGGCGTCGGATAAGTAGTGTTTTACAGCCATTATTTTGGACCCGATCCTCGTTCTTGTCCATCTTCCTGTTGGAGACATGCCACAGTTGCAAAACCAACCTTCGGACTTCCTATTCTATTCATTGTCATCATTTTGATTATCAAATCAAAAAAGAAAGGAGTGACCTTACAGTTTATTTATTGGTGAAACTGTCATGTGGTCTATGTTATAAATGAGACAGAATATAATATTATTATATAAACTATTGCTAAACATACAAATCACGTATATATGTCAATTTACTGTAAAACACAATCTGCAGAAACAAAACTGCTTAATGACTCAAGACAAGGATCATAAATGAAAGCTGAATTTCAAAAGCCTATATACGCCTGTACTACGAACAGATGTGTGTTTCAGTACATGGAATAAAACCGTAGAATTATCTGGAAAATGACTTCAAATGATGCTCAAATATCAAAATATTCAATCTAAAAAGTGCATTGTAGGTTTCTGTCTAGGTAATGTTAGACTCAAATTAGCAGATAAACAAAATATGAACGAATCAATACTGTACTCTTAAATAATGTAAAGCCACAATTTATCAGATATACATGTATGTTTTTAAATCAGTATCGCTAAATCATAATTGTAGGTTAACTAACTATTTCTTTGAATAAAGAACCATTTAAGAAGCTAGCTGAATGATGCTAACGCGCACCACATTCTCCAGCTGTCTTCGCCTTTCTACGTTTCTATCACAAGTTCTAAACTGTCTGCTGACTTTAAGACGTAAAAACACACTACTTTATGTTACTAATGTAACATAAGGTTTGAGCACTTCGTTTATCTGACCTCCAGTGATGTTTTTAACAGCTGACCTGCTCGCAGCGGCAGCCGGTAAACTTATCCACTTCCGGTCGCTCTTTTTCTTCTTCTACAATTTCAAGCGAGTCACACAAAACCATGCGCATTACTGCCGCTGGCTGGACTGGAGTATGGCTCGGAATTCACACACAATAGTTTGCTCTGCGGTATGGAGGACCACAAGAGTCCTTTACAAGGGCTTTTTTTCGTCTGCATTTGTATTTGCATTTTCTGTCTGCTTTTTTTTTTTTTTTTTATCATATTTGGCAATTCTATTTATTAAGTCATTTAGCTTCTCCATTTATCCTTTAGGTGACACTTGGGAGCAGTTGGTAAAATTTGTAAAAGAATGCAAATTGGCCATGTGACAATCTCTCAGACACCTGGTATCTGATTTGAAAACGTTGCCTGTCCTTGTCTAACTATACCGTGGGCGTGTTTTTCGGATACCCTGGCCAATGACCAGGAAATGAAGCGGGAATATTTCTCTCATATAAGTAATGTGCAGTCATGTAAAGCCATCAAAGCGTAAACAGTTACCAAGGTTTAGCAGTGTCAAACCTGTAGGCAGTAATAATCAAAATGTAAAAAGTAAAACGCTTGAAACTTGTTAGTTTATGTATATTGAATCTAGGGTAGAGTATTAAAAGTTAACTGTTTTTTTTAAAAAAAAAAAAAACACTCAACAATCATTATATTCTATTTTGAGATGTTCTAGTAGAGTAAATGCATGTGGTACGTTGCAAATGTTTGAGGAGAGTTGTGCGGATATCAGTGGCTATACGGCCTTAGTGCCACCAGGTGGCGATATAGCCCCCAGTGTATTGTTGCATGGCCAGGACCAAGCTATATTTTCAGCTATCAGAGGCTGCAACTAAAATAAACAAACAAATAGAATATCGTGGAAAAGAACGGAAGGACATCGCATTCACTTGAAAAAAAAAAAAGAATTGGCGTCTGTTTAGTTTCATCCAGTTTTATTTAGTGTCTTAGTCAATGTCTTAGTTTTAAGACATTGGGAGATACTGCTGGGAGAGCAGTAGTATCACCAGTGGAGGTGATCTGCTCAGGTGGTCAGATCAGCTCGGGGTGGCTCTTTTCTCCTGAATTTCTGAAATTCAGAAAAACAGAGCCATTTTTTTTTTTTCAAGTGAATGCAATACGTTTCCGTAGAAAAGTTGCCTTTTATGTAACGTAATTAAAAAGGTTAAAATGTCTTGTATTCTATATTTATTACATGTAAAGTGAAATATGTCATGCCTTTTTTGTTTAAATTTTGATTCTAAGGGCTTAAAGCTCACAAAAATCAGAAATCTAGTACCTAAATTATTTGAATAATTCCCAAAAATCACTCCAAAAAGGACTTAGAATACAGAAATACCCAGCATTCTGAAAAGTTTGTTCATTTATACGCTCTCAAGTTGGTTGGGGTTTCTTTTTCAATGAATTACTAGATAATGGCAGTGTGATCAGGCTGTGAGAGCGCTGAGGTGTTACTGAAGCCCAGGTTATTCTGATGTTGGCGTTCAGCTCATCTGTGTTTCAGGTCATTCTCTTAACAATATCCCATATTCTTTATGGGTTGTAGGTCAGGTTGCTGGCAAATCAAGCACAATCATATCAAAGTCAGGACACTATTTGGTGGTTCTGCACGGTGGGCAGGTACTAAGTCCTAAAATCTTCTGGTAGATGGTTGTGTGGACTTTGGACTTAGTTAAACACAGGGGACCAAGTCCAGCAGATCACATGGCTCTACCAATCGCACACATTTCATTCATTGCCTCTCCACACTTCCTCCACACTCTAGGGCCTTGATTTCCGAATGAAATACGTTTGGAAATTGGATTTGCTAATTTTGATGTGTTAATACTGGGGTGATATGGTCCCTACATTTAGCGACTGTTAAAATTGTAGCTGCAGCATTCAGATAAAGGTGACTGAGGAAGGTAGTATTAAGTAGTCAAAAGTAGATGAAAAAAAATACATGTTATCAGTCAGAATAGCATGAAGAAGAAGGAAGAAATTCATTTTTTTCTATTTTTTTTATGATTAAGTTTTTCTTTAAAATCCATGACATATTTGTTCTCACACAAAAGTAATGATTTCTAATGAATCACAGACACAAGAAGTGGGGGCTCCAAGGACGAAAGGTTGGGAACATATTGGATTCAGTACATGCGTCATATTTAAAGTTCAGTTGTTGTTATCTTTTTTACCAGCAGGTGTCAGTCTCTACACGTGAAACAACAGTAATAATGGATGGGACGTTTCACACCTCTGTGTCAGCTAAAGATGACTTTTAGTTCCCCCTCTTCAACCACAGTATATTAATAAAACAGTCATAAGTAAACCACATTTAAGATAATTGTGTTTTCAGAGTAATTCAAATGTCTCCTGTAATTGGGTTAACTAGAAATGAGGAAGGTACGGTTGTTAATTGATTGACTGAGACTGAAAAGGGCGCATAAACTTGAACATTTTAGTCAAGTTCTGTAGTAATTTATTGTTGCATGAATTTTAGTCCATCAGAGAGTATTAATCTGTGTTGACCTGTTCCTGTTCCGTCCAATCTTGAATGCCTGCAGCTTCTTACTCTCAGCCCCGAGAAAATCGACCCTACACTTCTCGAGATTCCTCCAAATTCCTGGCCAAATGAAGCCTTTTCTTTGACGAGCAACGCAAGGGCATTCCTCATCAGGGGGACACAATACCCCCTTTCACCGTGGCCTGGCTCTGAAATTTCACAGGTGATGGGAGGAACTGTAGACACTCCATCGTCCTTCCACCCTCCAGCTCCAAAGTAACGCATCAGACTGGGTGAGAGAGAAAGAGAGATGCAGTGTAACATGTAAACCGAGTTGAGTCTGATTGAGCAGTGACTCAGTTTCTATTGACTGGGATGGATTATTTTAGCGAGTGGGGGCAAGTACATAAAGTAGATAAAGACTTTAAACATTAATGGCAAAAATAAATGATTTCATTGAGATCTCATTCTATGAAACGGTTTTAGCCTAAAAATAGAGTTTTTAAAAATGGCAAAACATTACGGCCCCAGCATGTAGAGTCAGAGAAGGGCCACTGATTCCATTTTAAAGACAGTATAAAAGTGTGACGCATTTTGATTTAGCTTATGTTCTCATGAATCTTATAAAACTCTGCAGACTCTTGATATTGTTATTATCAGAAACAAAGATAATGCACTGTAAAAATAGCACACAACATACTGCAGGGGCAGTCAGTGAGAATGTGAAATCCACCTCTTTTCATTTCATGGACATCTTTGAGAGCACAACACTCACATTCAAGCTGTGTGTTTTGCTGTAATCACCACTAATGCTAACACCTCCATGGCCTGTGGAGGAGCATCTGCATAACATATGTGATGTGATTTTTATTGGTCATTTTTACTGATCATTATTTTGGTGGTGAAACTGTCTCAGGGCTCCACCATACTTTGCTCTCACCTTAAGGCTGTATTGAGGTCTACTCTGTAAATATGGTTGATCCCTCCCCCTCCAATTTTGGAAAACCTGGTGAGCCAGAGCCAAAATTTCACCACCGACGCCGGTTTAAAAACTCTGTACTGCTAAATACAGAGCAGTGATGATGAAAAAAATTGGCAGCTTATCATGTCCAGTCCTGTTTAAGAGTTTGAGGAAATAAACAGCACTGCCTAAAGACTCATTTTGGAGCATTTACACTAAAACAGAATGTAAAAAAAATCAAATGACCATTCAGTAAACAATGTATATGCTTAATGATTTAAGATCATTACTGTTCTGAGCTGAGGCCTTACTTGGAAACACAAAAACATACGCTGAATAATACTAAATAGAATATTCTGAGTTGGGTTTTTTTTTTAAAGAGGCGTCAACAGAATCCTACAGTCTTCAGTACGCTGAATAATACTAAATAGAATATTCTGAGTTGTTTTTTTTTTTTTTAAAGAGGCGTCAACAGAATCCTACAGTCTTCATGGCCTGGGTATCCCCTGACTGTGCTCAGTGGGAAGGTTAATACACCCGAGACAGTAAACTCAGGTCATGTCCAGCCTCCGAGGCTGTAAATGGACTCTTTCATGGTTGGGGGTTGTGGGGGCCTCTGTAGCAGGATAGCATGTATTCCAGCAGCCTGCATGGAAACTACGTTTAGGAAAAAAAAAAAAAAAAAGGTTCTGAGCATATCATACCTCCATTGTGTCTTTACAAAAAAATGTCTTGGAGAAGTTTATATCAGGAGAAATAAGATCTTTCAGCTGTTACTTCTAGAATTGTATCTTAAATACCCCATACCCCCCATTTATCTCACATTTTAATAACTGCAAGTGAAACTCAACCTAGAATTATCCACACACATAAATCCATGTTGCTGCTTTTACACCCTGGTTCTTATTTTGTGCTTTAGAAGTGCTAGTAGGTGGTAGGGCCTTTGGTGAAAGCCAGGCCAGCAGATTCCTCCCGTTTTCAGTCTGTATGTTATGCTAACACACTTCTTTTTCCAGCTTCATATTGGCAGGAGAATCTTCTAATCTTAGTCTTAGCAAGTCGAGAATACTACTTCATCAACATTAATATTGTGGAGCAACAGTGTTAGGGAATGCGAGGCGCATCCCTTCCTCTCTGTTAAACTGCGGTCATGTGTGTGTTTGACAAAGCCCATTTCTCGTATTGGTGTGGAATGCAAGAACATATTGACAAGTCCGCACTTCCCACACTTTTGGAGCCAGTGATCATTCAATCTCAGCATTTGTGATTACAGAAGCATAAAAGCTGCCCTAATTGTCTGAATTGAGCCACTGGGCTTTATAACTTTCAATGTTGCGATACTGTTGTTGTGTTTGATGGTCACAATCTGTCAAAACTTATCAACCCTTACAGACTAAAACTGAAACATCTTCCAAAAAATAGATATGCTCTAGCACCATTCACATACCTCTAAAGAGTTCTGTTTTCCATGTTCACCACCTTTGGTCTGGTAATGTGCTAACATCTGTCAATTAGCTCTAAACACACAGTACGGCTAAGTGATGGGAAGGCGTTTTGTATTGAGAGTATTTGGTCTTAACCGCTGTAACAAATTACATGCAATCTTTCCAGCAGTTATCAACACTGTCACTCTGAATCACAAATGTCGATCCCATGGTGGTGCTTCACAGAAAATTAAGTAATTCACTAGGATGCATATAGGTTATGACAATTCATCTGATACTTGCAACAATGCTGTCCTGCATTCTAAATGACGATATATTCCAGTGTATTCTGCAGATACAGTGAATAGCGTAGTCAGTCAAATTCATTTGAGGTGACAAACACACATATCCAGTGCTAGTACCATTAAAATCAACTAATATGTGACCACTGAAACCACAAATGTGCTTCTTGTTAATAAAAGTGGTCTGGTTACACTAATCTTCAAAGAAAATGTAATGATGACC
This sequence comes from Mola mola, assembly GCA_001698575.1. Lineage (NCBI taxonomy): Eukaryota > Metazoa > Chordata > Actinopteri > Tetraodontiformes > Molidae > Mola > Mola mola. Next base: position 4,872,332 of record KV751334.1, on the reverse strand, counting down.
TCTGTGCATCCTGAAACACATTCCATATAACCCAAGCTGATTGCTCATATGCATTATGCTTCATTGAATAACAACAGACAGTTCATATAGTCTATTACAGGCTTCCATGTTTAATTCATGTCAGAATGCATGAAAAAGCAGTCCTGTGGACAGATGTACTACAGGAAGCCCATCTGATCATTGAAGACCCATGTGGCCTACAGATGTGCCATGCTGAAGGTATTACGATGATTATTTCAGTGTTGTTTGAATTTATGCAATGGCTGTTAATGTATGACTCTGTAGAAAAGAAAAGTTTCTCATTCATATTTTGAAAGACCTCATTTACTTTTAAAATTTCATTTTTTGGTAAATTAAACAATGTCTGGGAGGGAATAAAAAGTAATTTCTGTTTTGCCCTTAGACCTAAATAGTGCTTACAAAACGGAGGTGTAGAGCGAAACAGCGTAGAGGTGGATAATGATGGCACATTGTGGATCTCAGATACTGAACCTCTAATTCTCTGGAGTCCTACACAGCTGATGAGTCTTTATTTGTGCCTTTATGTCCTGTCTGGGAGTCCATGCAAACTCACAAATAATATGAGTTGTGTGTAATCTCTGTTTAGCCAGCACTTCCCAACAGACATTTGATGGATGGTGATGTAAGGGAATATGGCCCAGCCTGTCAGGGTTACATGATAAGTAGGTTCAGCATCAATTCAAACATGCACACAATCTAAGTATAAATATGTTTTATCAAACTAGGATTAAAGCACCTCTTGTTAACTGGATCTCACATCAGACATCCCAAATTGATACCAGCAGTGCAGACAGTCACAGCAGTCATTCTTTCTGACAGTCATTTTCTTGCGTGAGGAAATTCCTTCAAGTCATATCTTGAATCACGAAGTCAAGCTGCAGCACTCAAATCAATCTTATATTCTCTTTTTAAACTCTGTGTCTGAGTGAGAATCTTGCAATGCCTGTGATTCGAGAGAATTTGTCCTCCGTCCATGTAAACAGACGTTCAACTGGAGAGATAATTTACTTTAGTGCACACACCTCTCCCCTTAAGTGATTATCCCTCTGTGATTAAGGGTAACTAGGGCCCTTCTATTAGAGCAAGCTGCACACCCATTGACAGCCTTGAACCAGTTCACATGTTTTCTTATTTGCTGTCTTACTGGTCAAGTAGGAAAGACCTTGTCTGAGAAAGCTAACAAGTGTGCGGGGATTAAACAAGATCTCATCCATTCTGGAAAGACATTGCTGTAGGTTAAGGAAGGTCAGGGAAGATGGGTTAAGGCAGAATGTGAGGAATGTTGCCCACAGCCCTGAAAACTGAAAACCAGCAACCACAGTGAGATACCATCTAAGGATTTGCAGAGTAATGGCTTAGGGTCAATGTTACGGGATGATTGATATTCGCAATAGTCTGAGTACAAATGTGAAATCTCAAATTCTGAAAGTAGTCCCATTCACAAAGTTTTGAAGTGGATCTGCTCTTTATTTGCAATGCCTCGCTCGAGGCATAAGCATTATCCACACCTACAGGCTAAGGAAACTAACTGCACTCCATGAATGCCTGGTAGCACAAATGAAGCAGCTACTAATAGAAGTGGACTCACCTAGGTTAACCCAAGGCTGGACAGTTCTGATCATGAAAGACCCCCAGAGGGGAACAACTCCATCCACCTACCAGTCAACAACCCCCCTCTGTACAACATAGAAGCTACTGTCAAGCATCATAGCTGCCAAGATTAGTAGACACATGGCTCAATACATGAGCAGGGCCCAGAAAGTGATTGGTAGTGACACCAGAGGAACCAAACACCAACTACTGGTTGACAGAGCAGTCAATAGAGACTGGAAGACCAGGAAGACCAGTCTGTTCAAATAAATGCCAAACATATGGATACTGGGGTCCTTGGAGCTATATAACATCAACATGACATTAATAGCCATCATCAAGAACTCAATGGGACTGTGAAAATTCACCCTAGAGGCCAACTCAAAGACTGTTGCCCAGCATGTACCAAGTACATACCCTATCCCCTCTGCTGTTCTGCATCGGGTTGGACCCTCTTGGCCAGATAATCACAAAGAATGGTTTTAAATACAAGTTTTGACACTAAACAATCATCAGCCTCCTCTTCTATATGGATGACATCAAGCTGAGCGAGACATCGACTCACTGATCCACATCACTAGGATCTACAGAAATGACATCAGAATGTCATTTAGGCTAGTTAAGTGTAGCCGGACGATATCAAAGAGAGGCAAGATTATTACAACTGAAGGTATTAAACTAAAAGAAGGAAAACAAAGTCAATATTCAGGAGAGCTACAAATACCTTAGGGTCACACAGGCAAAATTAAATAATGGTGAGGCCACAAGGAAGTCAGCCACAGCCTATATAACTATGTAGAGTCAGGCAGGTCCTAAAAAGTCAGCTGAATGGTCAGAAAAAGATCCACCCCCCCGAAAAAAAAAAAAAATTACCTGGCCACGGGAGGAGAAAGACATATATCAAGACAAGGAAGCTGCTCACCATGCATGGAGGGTTACACCCCAATTCCAGCACCCTGAGGCTGTACACTAAGTGGAAAGTGTGAGGCAGTGAGTACTAGTGGTACTCACCAGACTAGTGAGTGCCACTGACAGATAGAGGAAGTGGCTGATATCGAGAAAACATACCAGTGGCCGGAGAAGGCTGGTCTGAACGACAACACAGAGGCACTAATCATGGCATTACAAAAACAGGCCTTGAACGCAAGATCGATAGAGGCAAGGGTCTACTGTGCAAAGATGCCGCTGAGACAATAGAGCACATTACAGCGGGGTTCAAGATGCGGGCAGGTACGGCATATTTGGCCATAATCAAGTGGTTGTCAGAGTACACAGGAACATGCTGAGTATGGGCTGGAGGTCCCAGGATCAAAGTGGACAACGTCTCTGAAGGTGACTGAGAACGACTGAGCCTAAGATCCTGTGGGACTTCAAGATCCAGACCAATAAGATGTTTGTGGCTAATCAACCGGACATCCTGGGGGGAAAAAAACCAGGAGAAGGAAGCACTAGTGGTAAATTTCACAATCCCAAGTGATAGCAACAACAGGAAAAATGAATATGGGAAGCTCAAAAAAAAATACCCAGGGTTAAAAGATGAGCTGAGAAGGATGTGGGGAGTAAAGGCATCTGTGGTGCCCGTGGTGATAGGAAGACTCGAGGCTGTGACACCCAGAGTGGCTCCAACAAATCCCAGGAACAAGATCTGAGATCTCTGCACAGAAGAGCGCAATCCTAGGGAAAGCTACGATACGGCCCAGGACCCTCAGATTCCCCGGCCTCTGGTAGAGGACCCAAGCTTGATAACCATGTACGATCAGCTGATATCTAGTGTACTTTTGCTTCTTGCTAGGGGACATAAGGAATATATCCATTCTTGAAACTGCAGCACCTCTCATCCTGTAAATTTAGCAAGTAAGAACTCCCCTGCATTTCCATTTGAACACATGACAATTTTACCCTGTGTTGTACCTTGTACACTTTGTTCTGCTTTGCCATCCTGTTTGATGGTTCATTGCTAATTCAACCCAATCCACCAGTTTAGACAGACTGCCCTATCCAGACTCTTAATTATCTCTCTGACATATGGGCACCTCCCTGAGCTTGACTGGAACACATGATGAGTAGAGGCATAAAGCAGAACAGCATCCCACTTACATTTTTTTCTTCAAATTTGTTTTCTGGAACACTGTGAATCCTTTGAAGATGGTGTGACTAATAGATGGCTCATTACAGTTTTGGCCTTTGGTAAGGTAGCTTCAACCGTTTTGGGTGAGAACTTTCCATGTAAGGCAGCAATTAAGTATAATCTTGTTTAACTTCAGTACATTCTGACATACCACAAATGTCTCCCTTATGCAAGTTTTCAACCATGAAAGACAGTCAAAATTCTAGTGTTATATTCCCATCAATTTGAATGGATTCCACAATTGGATCTTTGTGTGAAGTTGAAGTTAAAGAAAAGTCAAAGCATAAAATAATGCATCGAATGACACTGAGGGGCACTTCAGGGATGACCTTTTGTCTTTAAAGCTTCAGACAATTCCATGGGGTCTTTTAGCCTCACTATCAAGCCTTATAAACCTATTTGCAGTTTTCACTAGTAGTTTTCGGTAGCCATGGGTGCATGTTAGTAAAGTGAGTAGCACTGTTGCTTCAAAACAAAATGGTCCTGGGTTCAATTCGGGGCCTTTCTGTGTGGAGTTTACATGTTCTTGCCATGTCCACGTGGGTTCCCTACCCACATTGCAATTCTCAAATACTTCAGATGTCCTGATTGCTAGTCGCCACCACTCCACAGATTCTTACCACAGCAGCCAAATTGCAGGTTGAAACAGGTATTATTAATAAAATTTGTTAATGTTCTGCTCCATTTAGTATGACTTTGTGTGAGTTTTACCATGCACAAAACGTGCGCAAAAGAAGAACCGTGACTCCTGAATGGGACGGAACCCTAATCAGTATCTTTAGGAACACCTGTGTTTACATTACTATATCTTGCCAAAATGACTAGGATGAAAACGGCCTACAGTGAATCCACAAGAGCAGCACCTTGACTCCATCCGACTTGAATTAAACAGAACCTTAAATAGTACCATTGAGAACATCTGTGTTTACTCTCCTGGTACTTGCCAAAATCGCTGCTGTGAAGACAAGCTAGGCCAGACTATATCTATTTATATCAAATTGGGTATATCATTTTCTATTAGCCTACCTCTTGTAGGAATGTTACGCATCTATTTCGTTGTAAATTAAACTCATTTCCGTTATGTCTATCGTAAAATCTCAAATTAAAGAAAATAGCCTTATTGTTTAAACAATTTTCATGGATAGGCTATAGTAAACAATGATGGGTCCTACTTTATGTGAAGTGCAATTTCAAGTCATCCTGATAGCATCAAAACAGAGCATCTACTCCCAGTTTATTTCATTACCATATGACCATGGCAAGGTTTATGTAAAATATAGTATTATAGAAAGAGCAAGATACATTCCTTTATTGTTGACAAGTATAATTTGGGTGTCACAAATGATGGGACAAAGATGCAAAAAATCAATTGTGTTCTGGGTTCAATTTGTTAAATTTAACTTAGTTAAAAAATGGACATAAAAAGTTAACCTTATTTTTTATACTGGCATTGTATTTGTAGTGGTACAGTAAGTTATATCCACCTTTTATTCAGCAGCTTACTCAAGACTCAGTGTTACTTTAGTGCAGCTGTATACATGACAAGGGGGATTAATGTGGACTCTCTTTCAGAGATAAACCAATAAACACCACAGGCAAGAGAGAAAAGTTAAACATGAGTAAGTTTTCTGTATAGAAATGTAATTTAATATTTTTCTTAATATGTATATATCTTTCTTAATGTTAATTAAGTTAGCAAGTAGGCATACTGACTTTCCTCTTTTTAGTGACATATTTGATTAAATAGCAAGATAATACAAAAACAAAAAAAAGGGCTTTGACTTATTTTGACTTGTCACGCACAGTCACTAATACAGTTAATTAATGGCTCCAATACATTTAGGTGAGCTAATAACCTCTACAGGTAAGCTAATATGCTCTGCAGACCTTAGCAATGGATCGATCTTCAACTTGTTAAATGCAGGTGTAACCAATAACATTGATGATGGCTGTATTCTGTGTGTGTTCCTGGCCCGAGGCATGCTGGGCATGCACAGCCTTACTTCACGTGTCTGTTTTTGAAAATGGTCCATACCAGCACCCTGCAGGCATGGCTCAAAAAAATGCAGTCATAATTACGATTGAAAATATATTCTTGAATATTCTCAAATGTGGTCCTTTTTATTCATATATACAAAATAATGGAGATGCTAAAGTGTTGAGGAGACAGCTAAATTAAGAAGTAGTAAAATAATGTTTCTGATTAATAATAATGATTAAATACTGGATTAGCAGATTAACTAATGATGAGTAAAGTAAAAACATAGCTAAAACATTTTGTCTAATCACAGAAAAATTGAATCCTTGGTTCTCTCATGTCTTCTGACATGCTTGAACACCAAAGGTCTGTGGTGGAAGCTTGCCTTTCGGGCTGTGTTGGATGACTTACTGCAGCCTGACAGGGTAAAGGAAGGCACTAGCAGCATGGGGCAGCTCTAGGTGGTACATGACTCATCTTGAGCTATGTTACAACCTCTTGACCAAACTCCCTTAGTGGTCAAAGGTCAAACAGGGCAGCTGTGTACAACTCTATCCTTTTTTTCAGCTAGTCCTCTGACAGGAAGTTAATGAGTTTGCTGGCCAGAACCTTGACTGATTACAAAAGCAAGAATGAAGACATTAAATGAGCTTTTCTGTTTCTATGTAATTAGCACAGTCTGCTAGACAAAGACTTGAATAAGTTTAGTGGAGTGTGGCCTGATTTCTAAATATGCTGGTGACAATTAAAAGATTATGTAATTATAAACATTACAATAGCAGCAAATCAATATATAATGTGTAAAGTATCATCTAGTGGTTTAATATCTTGGGCAGAAGTGATGTCATACTGCTTATTTGTAGATTCTATGTAAACTCTCTTTGTTATTATGTTGCTGCATTAGATGTGCATTCATGCGCATGTGAGCTACAAGCTGCTAAAGGGTTCTAACTAACAGAGTTGGGTTCTCATCTCCTTGGTGTCTGATTTTATCATTCACTAATGAAAGTATTAGAGTGATCGCTGGCTAGATTTCGATCCCAATTCCGTCAAAGTACGTTTCTCTCACTTGATGTTTTAAGCCCAATCCTCTGACGCATTGCAGGAAGTGATGTTTCTTTTGACAGTGGCAGTTTATTGCAGCTAGACAAGTTATTAGTCAGCTTTAACAGCTGTAGATACTTTTAATTTTTGAGGAAATTCCAGTTCTGAATTGAGCTCTACCCTACCTAATATTTGATTTGATTGGTTTGAATGATTTTTTTTAATTTTTTTTTTGGCAAATGTTGCTGAAGGTTTTGCCGTTTTTATTTATTTATATTAGTATCCATGCCAGCACTATGGCACAGGAAGTGGCATTGACCCAGCACTTCTACTGAATTGTAATAACACCGTTGATCTCTTGACTTTTTTGACTGTGCTATGAGCAGGTCATTTTAAGTTGTCCATTTTGTTTTTTGAGTAGATATTCATAAAAAAATTGCATTCCCATCAGCCTCAGTGTCGCTGGCAAAGCACTTTATCTATTTGCTAATTCCAAATGTTAGTTGTCATTTTGAGCATATGAAATCAGTTAGCCTGCAGGGTGGCACTACGTATTTCCCTACTAAAATAAAGTATATACAATGCACTCTTTTTAGGTTGGACATAATCTTTTAAAAAGAGTAATGAAATGGTTCAAATGTTTCAAAGATATAATACATAGGCTGAAACAGCAAACATGACTGCAGGGGTCATGTCAAGGTACAGGAGCAAAGATCTTACTGAAAATGACTTGGTAGTACGCACTCCTTCCTTACAATTAGTTATGACTGCCACATAGCTTAAAAATCTATGTGGCAGTCACAGACAGACAGGCTTGGATCAAATGTGCATCCAAATGGTACCACATCAAATGCTTACAGTAGCACACACACCCTGCTATTTTGTAATATGACTAGTGACACACGGTTTACCTCCTACAATCCAGCCTCGGCCAGTCTGAGAACCCTGCTTTAAACTTCCAGTTAGAGGGTGCGTTCTTTCAGTGCTGTGGGCACACACTGTTACTGGGCAGTTCTCAACAACGCTGTCCCAGGGCAGAAGGGAGACACAGATACATATGAAAAGGAGCTCTGTGAGTGAGGCCTGGCTCCCACTGCCCCCAAAGCAAACCAGGAAATGGAAGAAAGAAGATTTTAGTTGGTGCAGGCTAAAACCAAACCTTGCTCTATATTGGTAACATGTGTGCTACTTTGGCAATTTATGCGGCTTAAAACGGCATGCCTAATTTGTTCATTAGCCTTTCAATTAATGACAAGATTGAAATACTTTCAATGTATGTTTGATGTGATGTTTGATGTGTGCAACTACATATATTCAGTTTCCAGTTTCTAAAATGTACCCATCCAAAAGTAATATAACAGCCATGCAATAAATCATTCCTTTATGACAACAATGATTGCAGTTTTTATCAAAAAGAATTACATAGATGGAGATGCGAAGATTGCAAAGGTAGCTACAAAGGTAGCCTGTCATTTAACCTGACATAAATTAGGTAGACTTGATAATAGAAACGCACAGTATTACACATAGAGTTCAAAAGCAACATAAACTACATACAGTCGAAATATTACAGTATCTCACAAAAAATGTAACAACATAACCTTCATGTGGGTGTCTTGCAGCCATTATTGAAACAAACAATTTACGCTGTGTGACCGCAGAGTTTACTGCTGTTTCTCCTCAAATGTGAGTGATTTCCAGGACTATTCTGTGGTGCTGGTGTGAAAACATAAACCTAGTTTCTGGTGCAATAATCAAAATGCCTGTGAAAAAGTCATGATAGACAGCTCTTTTACTGACTTCTCAAGAGGTCTGTTACTTCTAAACGTCCAAAACCTCCAATACGCACACACACACACACACACACACACAAACACACATAGAAAGCTATTGGAGGCCACCTACCCTTACTTTACAGTGGCCCCTCTGTCACTCCATTCAGGGATGAGGGTCCTTTCTTCACCCCATTGCAATCAGCAGTCCACGATCTAGAGTATTCAAACAAATGATACCAACAAAATGTATTTCTGACCTGTTTTCTAATAGAAGCTTACCAGAGATTTTAATGCCAACCATTTTATCCCACGGCTCATACAGCATAAATACAACAGTAAATGTCATTACTCTGAAATTATACTTTAATCACCAGAAGACAATCTATGCCTCTCAGCTATAATGTATTAAGACATAATGACCTTCCTGATTTATATATATACTGTATACTGTATATATAAAAGCCTTGTTGCATGTCTCATTCTAGAAGGTAGATTCTTCCTTTCTGTCATATGCACTGAAATCAAGCTGTTTGCCTGCAGTCCAGGCTAGTGTGACATCACTTTACAACACAGACTTTTGCTGGTTAATATAGACCTCTGGGTTTAATCAGTGTGGAAAAATAGAAACATGCTTGAAACTATGTGTAAACCATACATTGAAAATGACTTGATCACACAAATCAGCTTATGCTCTACATTGACTGACCACAGTATAATAGGCTTTAAAACATGCGTCAGTATTGGTTTGAGTTACATATCAAAACACAATATCAGGCTTGCATCAGATGCACAGGCATATTTATGTCATTTTGTTTGCTAAGAAAATAAGCTACAAGCTCTTGACTGACAAATTTACCTTACAATTATATATCCCAAAATTGATTTAATTTTGATGTGTTGCATGGTATACCACATTTCACTGCCTGAGTACAACAAAAAGTCATTGCAGTGGCTAAACCTTGGCCTAGAAGCAAAATGTTTTAGCAATGTATTTACTTTATCCATCATTAGTTAATGTGCGGATCCAGTAGTTATTCATTATTATCAATCAAAAACATAAGATTTTACTACTTTTTAACTCAGCTGGCTCCTCGACACTTTAGCAGCTCCATTAAGCAAAGAGTCGTTAATATATTGTAGAAATGAAAAAGACTACATTTGAGAATATACACGAAAGAAGACCTGCCTTTCCACAGATTGCCTCAAATTAATTACCCAGAATCAGGTTAAACTGCTGATAAACGTGTGTCAGCACCATGATGACCCAGTCAATACAAAATTATAAAGTGTATCTGTTCTGGAGCTGTTCAAAAATAATGTTGGTGAAATGATTGAGCGTTTTCTAGTTAGTGTTTCACAGAAAGCTAGAGTGAGTGTCGAGAAAGAACTCTTTATACTCTTCTTTGCGCAGTGTGTAAACAGTGACAGACATTGGTTGGTTGGTAGGCTTGAGTATGCCTGCGAAAAATGTTTGTGTTTTGATACACCACGTATCCCTCTAATACAGTAGATGAAGAAACTGTAACAACAACAAAAAAAAGGAAACGATAAAGGACATCCAGCATTTACTGTTGTTTCTTGTCTGAATATGGATATTTATCAGACAAAGTAGACAGGCTCTGTTTGAGAAAAGGCTGCATGCCGTGAGGAGAAAGATAACCTAACCATTCCAAGGAAATAATAATTCTGTCGATCAGGTTTAGCTCTGGTTGGTACCCCAAGCCAAGTGTGACAAAACAGGCATTGTACAAATAGCTTTTTAAGGGTACCATTCACAACTTTTGGATAAGATAGTTCCATTATTCATCCCACAATCGGGAAATTTGACAATGGAAACACAAAAAAATGCAGTAGTACAAACACATTGTAATGAAGGCATGTATCATCTTTTCAAAATCCTGCATCGAGAGGACAGGCTTCACTTCGGCTAACAGACCCAAATGAAAAAAGCTTGACTTTAAGCTTAAAATCCCCGTCCGATTTCACATCTAGGTTAGAAAATGTGAACTTCACATATGGTTGTGGGGAACCTAGGACCACAGGGGAATTGCCACAGGTACCATTCAGTCCAAACAACAAAACATCAGTTTTGTCATCTTTGAAATTTCAAAAATGTAATGCAATGACTTTGTCATTTAGACACCGTAATAATGATTCGGCAGAGGACATATCTTTCAGCTTCAAAAGTCTGTAAATTTGACAGTCATCTGCATAGCAGTGAAACAAGATGCAATAATTCATAAAAATAGTGCCCAGAGAAAGCAGATAGAGGGAGAGCAGAAATCCTGTGGCACCCCAGAGAGGAGAGGCACTGAAGAAGACCCTATGTCACACAAAAACTTCTTTCAGCCAGATAGGATCTTAACCAGTCCAGGCCGGCACCCATTTGAGTACAGTTGTAATATGGGACTGTCTATTTGACTAAGTGAGTGTGTGGCAGTGTAAAATATGATTTATTTTAGTATGAATATTTTTGATATTTTATTTAAGTTTATTTCCTGGGTTTATTAAGAATCATAACTTTATTTATGGTTATATGCTTACTTTGTATTTTGTTCAGGAACTATACCTAATTTTATGCAATTTCACCTACATTGTGCTGTGATGTTTTATTGGCAGTGATATGGCAAAAGGGTGTGTATCATTACCTTGTTAGAGCAGACTTGTTAACACTTGTATAACACTTACAATTACAACCAGGGGTTCTCAACTAACCTGTACTTAAAAGCCAATTTCCGATTAAGGATGAAAAATGACAACCTAAAAAAAATGGCCATTCAAATGATACATTTTAATTCAATATTGAAGTATGGGAATTTTTGAGCACATTCAACTATATTTGTAAATTGCAGGAAATTAATACTAATAACAGCAACAGCAACAACAGTAATCTAATCATTTGGCAGTACCACTGCCTCTGTGGCCCACTATGATGCTCCGAGGCCCACCAGTGGGCCCTAGCCAAAGAGATTTATTGCTTTTAGAGCCACCTCATTTGTGGAGACTGTTTTTGACAAATGCGGATTTTCCTCACATTCACAGCTGATAGCTATTACAGACACATGCTGGTATAATCATAGGAGCATGTGAGACGCAGATTAGAGATTTACTCTACAACAATTTGGGAAGTCACACATAATGCGAATCATATCAAGCCAATCAAATGAACAATGTTCAGTTGCAACAGTTTAATAGTATTCTCAAACCTGTGCAGTATTATCCTTAATACGATCAGTAAAAAGGATGAACCTCTCTCCATTCTTCTTACAAGGATGTTTCTTTCATACCCAGTCATTATACCGTCACCTTTTGGCCAGTGAAACTGTTTTCCTGTGGAACGTTCCAATCCAGACTTTCCCAGTATTTTATTCATCCTGTCCCATCTTGTTTGATAGGTGTTGCTGACATAAAATTCAGATAAGCATACATTTACAAAACTGGGGTTAAAGATGACGATGGTGTGTGTGTGTGTGTGTGTGTGTGTGTCAAATGGGTATGTAAAAAAAAAAGGCAAATAGTCACATTTTGTCTTATTTATGTTTTAAACTTATTACAGCATTTTTCTAACTGTTTAATGATTACAACTAATTATTAATAATTTATTATAACCTGATTGATTTTCATAGAGAGCACACCAGAAAGCTCTTTTATAGTTTTTCTCTGCTCATCACAATAAACCTCCCTTGTGGTTTATTTGGTGGCAAGTACTTCATCCTATAAGTAACAGTATTTCCTAAATGAATGGGGAATATAGAGATGGGGAATTGTCCAGATTCCCCCATCTGACTAGAAATCAAACTGGCAAACCTCAAATCTCACAAACTGTTTATTATCCCTGTCTGCAATCTGTTGCTTTCAGTTTCAGACTTATCACAATTGCTAGCTCCTATGAAGTGCACCCCTGCTTGTCTAAAGTATATCATATATTTTTTTTTGAAATAGCGTATGGAAGATTGTTTATTGATTTTACCTGGTACTATGGAAGAAGAATATGAGGACATGGGAGAACAGTTTGCAACTGAGTGCTCCTGCTCACTGAACAATGAGAGGATGAGATGTAGCATGAAACCTGGTGGCTGGTGAGACAGACGAACTGGCTGACAGACAGAGCTTGGTTAACATCCATGCCTTTACTGGAGTGATCTTAAAGACACAAGGAGTGTCCTCTGGACAGACCCCTGCTATCGGTTTAAAACAAAGGACATGATGGAGATTATCCCTAGTTCATGAAGAACCTTGGATTCCTTAATGCTTTTGGAATCACTCTTTAGGATTGTCCAAACGTGTACCTCAGTCAGAGTTCTTTCGGGATTTTTTATATCTCCATTCAGTGAGCATTTATTTAATTTTATTACATGACAGGCTGATGCTGTGAAGTTCAGTGCGTCATCGTGTAAATTCTACAACTGTCTAAATGCCAAATAAGGTAGCAAACATTATTTCATTATTTAAGATATTTCCCACTTAATGTTTGATCTTACATTAATGTTTAATGTTCCAATTAATGCAAAATGTTCAACATCTGCAAGATTAAAATCTCCTTTATCCGTTCTCTCTCATTTCTGTGTGTTGAAGATGGGATTGGAACAGTGACATTTATAGTATATTCAACATTATAATCTTAAAACCCTTCTTAATGACGGACAATGATATATATCATGGGCTACTATCAATTTGTTAAGGTCAAAATGTTTGGCTAAAGAATTAAACCAAGTGCATTTTAATGGAAGTCCTTGGAGTTACGCTGTAGCAGGTCTTGAAATTATTTTGCTGACTAAATACTGTATTTATGAACTACTTTTTTATATTTCCACAGGCCAGTATTGTTGGAAAACCATGGACAGCTGTGCCCCTTTCTCTCATTCCAAGCTTACCTTCTTTGTCTTTGTGACATTTGTGCCTGTGTTCTTACCTCGGACGCACTCGGGAGCGACACGGTTGGTGGGGGGGCATTGCAAATCTAATGGGTGGACCCGAAGGAGAATTTCCAGCCCCGTGATTTGCTAATCGGGGTCTGGTTGCCTTGTCACTTCCCTGTAATCGTGGCTCCGGTTTGCGGAGCTCGGCCAGCCCTCCTGTTCGTGGACACACCAAGTGTACCGTCTGCACTGTGTGCGCTCCGGTTAAAGCCCGACTACCTTCACTGTGAAGGCTGGCCACTGGACAGAAGGGAGACCGGGGGGCCTCGTTGTGGCACAAAGAAGAGGCTCAAACTCCTCACTTATGGCTCTTTTCTAGGACAGATTCCATCATTATTTGGGAGTGTGGAAGGGCATTAAAAATCACTTGAAGTCGCCCAAAAGTTTTATTCACTTGTGGGCGCCCAACCATGGAGATGCAAAGGTGGTCATCAAGGTGGAAAACGAAAAGGTGGCTTATGGATTCCACTATCACAGCAGTCATCACTTTTACCCTGATTCTACAGGCTACCGGTGTCAGAGCAGGTAAGATTATCAGGGACGAAAGTGAACTTTAGAGACCACCTGGAAAATCTCGGTAATTGATGAATGCGATTGGGGGATTAGGAGATTTACCTGGACGTAGCGGCAGCACGTTTACGTTTTTTTTTTTTGGGGGGGGGGGCGCGGGGGTTTGTATCTTTTTTGTCGTTACCCGTTCAATAGTCAGATGTTTATACCACATTTATTCGTCCACCAAACATAAAGCCTGCAGTAAACTTGCTCTCAGGAATAGCTGATGGAGTTTAAACCCCGCAGGCATTAACACGCAGTTTACCGCGGGTTGCTTTTGCGCATGAATGGGAAACTTCCGCAACGAAGACGAAACACCTCCTAATTATATTAGACATAGACATAGCAGCGCGAGTGAGTGGGGTCGAAAAGAGGGCTTTTTGTTTGGACCATGGTCCGCGAGGTGGATGTGGACACGGTTAGCAGGGTGGACATCCTCACCCGGATGACCCTCGGCATGACGCTCGGCAGTCGCTGGACTGTTACTCCAAAATATTGAACTGCACAGAAACCATTGGTTGCACTCATTGATTTGTAGTCCTCTACTCTATATCGGACTGAAGGAATGGTTTATTGAGCCGTTGTGATGTTGCCCAAGTGTTTATGAATCCAGTGGATGTATTATTATAATTCAGTATGCGAATAGAATAGATTATCCAGGATAGATGTTTATTTGAAGTTAATGGGGCACACAGCACTTTTGTAGATTTAATGATGTGCTGTGGGTGCAGCATTAGTGTGTTAATATGAACTGATAAAGAACATTTCTGGAGGTCTTAGTGGATCTCAGACCTGTCAGTGCAGCATGCAAAGCCCCCTCATGGTCTGCAGGGGGCTGAGTGACCATGCAGCTTCACCCTATCCCCACAATGCCCTGCTCCGCACTGAAGCCCACAAGCTGGCTGATGTTTGGTCGGCTGCAGGACAAGGCTGTGTTGTGTGAGTGGTGGGAATGCTTCCCCTCTAAGTACCGAGCAGTTATTTGATGATGGGCCTTGTTGCAGTTCCCTATGATTTCAAAGCCTTCAAAGAGCATGCCTGCGTATGGGCCTAGCCTGCAGACATAATGGCCACAAGTCACAGGGTTCAGGATTATACAGGCCTCGCACCTTGACTCATCCTGGAGGATTAATTGTTATATACAGATACAAGTAGATAACATATTGGAAATTGTCTTGATATTAAATATAAATATGATATACATTATGCTTTGGTTTATAGAAGGGTCTACTTAACACGGGTGGTAAAGCTTTTAATGGAATAATTGTTTAAGATATGGAATGAAAAATCGGTAGATGCAGTATCATTGAAAATGTAATATATTCCTTACAAATCAATGTATACAGTACCTCTTTTTATTTTTAATCAATTTACTCACTTAAAATAACCTCCTTCAATAGCCTTTGATTTTCTAATTATACTTAGTAGTTCAGAAGGTGTTGGATTGGGATCACACTTAGTTAAGAAAATCTCATCATTTGAAATGCTAAGAACTCCGCTGCAGGCTGCGTATGCCGGACTCTCGGGCGATCGAAGCTGTTTCTTCAGGGTGTCCTCTCCATCTAGCAGTGTACAGACACGTTTTCTCAGCCCCCAGGGCGCAAGCTCAGATGTGCTCAGATTCCAGCACACAAAGCAAGCATTTTCAGAGTCTCTCCCTGATGTGCTCAATCAGCAATATCAGCTGATCAGTTTGTTGTTGGAAATGTGTCCTGTGTGTCAAATTATTGCTGGAAGAATTGGATACAGACTTTTTCCCCCAAGTGTCAAAACACTTGAGTCTGTGCTGTGCCTTTTTCAGATTCTCAAATCGATGATCACGTTGAGTATCCGGGTAGGTCTCTTTGGAGTGACACTAGCATAAAGCTGTCTTGTTTTAGCCGGCAGCGTGGTAGAAGTTAATGGAGGGAGGGAGGGAGAGTCTGGGGGGTGTACATAGAGAGAGACACTCTGACTGAAGATATTATTAGAGGCTCAGGGATCTGCAGGTGAAAAGGTCCTCCTCCTTTTACCAGCCAATTTCACCTTTCTGTAAAGATGTAAGGGCTGAAAAAGACACAACAGGTTGTCAATTCATGATATCAGCACATTCAACCTGAACACATCGTGCAGCACAAGATGGGTTAAAACAGAGTTTTGTGATCTCAGTCACAAAGATGGTTTCATGCTAACTCTTGGAACGCTCTCTTTACATCACCTGTGATCATAATGGAGAAGATATTAGTCATTCTATGTCTTATGGTAGTGTGGCATAATAAGCTTCCCTCCCCAGTATCTTCCCAAATTCTGTGTAATGATGTTCAGATGATCCAGTAATTGAGCCATAGAGGCTGCCTTCCTGATCTTAGGGTTGGCCAGAATATTTCTCTCTGCTCCAAGCTAAGGAAGGTCTATCTCTCTATGCCACCTGAGTTCTGCTGTAAGCTGTGTGACCTGTGTGCTCAACCCACGGGGTCAAACTAGCACCAGCTTTTCAGACGAACTCATTAAAAAAAAAACTGTGCACACTCATTTGACCACCTTAATGGACTGGTCAGTATTTACGTTTTCTCAGCACCCCTGCGTTAGGGTCGTAGCTTGGCCAATGTGCTACATCTGGAACATACGAGGCCTGGAGTTTGAACTGAAAGACACTCTGCAGGAACTCACAATGAGGTCCTCAGTTCACTGTCCAAAGTAAGTAACTGGTTCATCCACAAAAGCTACAATAAAGACCAAGTTGCCTTTGGCAGTAGTGGCATTCCTCTGCCGTATCTGCTCTGAGCTCCACATTTAAATTTAATTAATATGCTTTACCTTTCTTTACATCCTTTGTTGAAATGGGCATATAATACATTGCTTCAGAGAGAACGGAAGTGGATGATGGAGTTCAGCAGATTTCTTTAGTCATTAAAAGCGTTAAAAATACATTTTTACCTATACTCAGTTCAGATTTTGTATTATTTATTGAAGCTGACCAGTTATCTTTGCTGTCATTGTATCTGGTCTGTTACAGGTGTTGATAAGGGAAAGTGACCAAAATTTGGCCAAGCTCTTGAAAATAAATTCATCAACATACGTTAACAGAAACAAATATCCATTTGGTATTCTAGCCTTTATTAAAACTCACAGCAATGTTTTTTTCTTGTTCTGAATCTGATAACATTGTTTTCAGCACTTACTACCTAGTCATCCTATTGTACCATCCCTCAATATCAGTGCTCATAGCATCTTCATATTCAGCAGAAATAAAATCATATCAATAGAGGAATATGCTTTTCTGAACTTTCCTTGTAATTTGGTTTACCCTGCCACAACTAGAATGACCACCAGAGATTGTTGAGAGCAACACATTTTGTTTAGAGATCCCATTACATCAAAAAGTTAACAAAATTTTAGAAGTGACTAGACCTCTTCAGGCCAAATAAACAG
Source organism: Mola mola (assembly GCA_001698575.1). Taxonomy (NCBI): domain Eukaryota; kingdom Metazoa; phylum Chordata; class Actinopteri; order Tetraodontiformes; family Molidae; genus Mola; species Mola mola. The sequence continues at coordinate 4,854,914 of KV751334.1, read as the reverse complement.
TGGCTTTAGAGCTGCCAGAAAAGCTCGTTGATGCCTACAGGCCCCTTGGCATGCTTATCTACTCTACAAAAAAATGTATTAGCTGTTTAAATCACATATTGCTGTGCTCTGTGAGCAGATATGTTTATGTTAATGTATGCTCTCACTATAAATAGGGCTTACGTAAGAAATCATTTTACGTATAAAGCATGATTGTGTTGTTTCAAACACAGAGGTAGATGATATATACTGTATGTTCACAGTGTGAATCAATTTTACCTTTCAGTGGACCTTCCATAGTAAACCATCCCAGCTGCAAGCGGCCCACATAATCGAGGGTCAGAATACTTGGGCAATTTAGTCTCTCTCCTGTTATGTTTATAAACTAATATCTTACACTGTTTTATACTTTAGGCTATAAAAGACCCACTTTCCCATGGGTCTCTGTGAACACCACTGGCCCCACAGTGTTTCTTATGTAATGTGCATTAGATTGAAGAGACTGGAAAACCCAGATAGCTTCTGGTGACCCTTACCAGGTTAAACCTATTCAGTTGTTCAAGAGCTAGATCACTGTTGGCACATTGGTCATTATGCTCTTTGTCAGTGAGGTTTCCTCAGGAAAGCAGAATTTCCTAACTGAGCTGTGTAGATGGTGTTGTTCAATGAGGAGGTTTTTATTGAGTAAATGTTATGCTTCAGTTAAGGTCTTAATTAATGGGGAAAATGTGTCACATTGCCTTTCTGATGATGTTGGTAGTGCCATCAAAGTGTGTTTAACGGTATGGAACAATAATGATGAAGGTACTGTGAAGGGTTCACAGTCTAACACTGATGTGTGTATTAAAAATGTTGAAAAGCCATCCTGTAACCAGCTGAAAACAACATTTTCACCAAAGGTTTTCTACTAAAACTCTAACACTACTGACCTAACTGATGTTTCATTTGCTCCTCCAGCAGAACCGGTGGATGTGCTAAAAGTATTAGAATTTCAAAATTACCCCGAGGGAGTGAGAAAAACATCAGGATTTTGCACAAACCGAAGAGCATCAAAGCCGGACACAGCTTACAGAGTTGCCAAGCAGGTCCAGTTCAGTGTCCCCACCACTCAGTTATTCCCTGGTAAGTTACTCTTATGGACCTTCAGCCTCTTTCATCCTTCATATGTAAACTGCTGTTTAGAGTTTGTCAAGTTTGTCTTTACATTGATTGTTGGTTCTCTGCCTTGCCTTTCACATACAAATCTAGCCTAAAAACATGAAATTTACAGAAATTCTAAGCATGTAACTGATTTCTGTTGCTTTGAATTAGACTCATCATTTACTATAGATGATGCCTAATGCTCTTAATCTTAAGAAACAGTAAATAGAGTTACAAAGATGCCTGACACAAAAAACAACATTAACAGTCTTGAAATTTGATATAATACCTCTATTAAGTTTAAAATGACGACATACAAAAGACACTTGTTTGAGGTGGCTGTAGGTCCCAGTATTATAGTATTACATATATATATTCCAGTACGAAAAAGTAATGGGTTTCTGTTTTCAATGATAAAACTGAAGCTGAGGCCTTAAAGTAAATGTGTAATAACCAAATTTATAAACCAAATACAAACTAGTAGGTCTTCTGTTATAATAACTGCCTGTAACCCACTAACATGTCATCTTCACCTCTCCCCTTTTGGCCCTGCAGGTGGTGTTTTTCCTGAGGACTTCTCCATCCTGACCACAGTGCGCCCCAAGTCCGGTCTCCAGTCTTTCTTGCTGTCCATTTACAATGAGCAGGGAGTCCAGCAGCTGGGTGTGGAAGTAGGACGCTCGCCTGTCTTCCTGTATGAGGATCAGACTGGCAAGCCAGCCCCGGAGGACTACCCTCTGTTCAGTACTCTCAACCTTGCTGACGGGAAGTATGTATACAGTAATTTCAAATGATTTCACATAATATAACATAACTCAGACACACACATACCCTCAGATGGTTGAAGTTGGTCCATCAGTATTGCGGCACTCAGGAAGAGTAGTTAAGTCATTTTAAGTGACTTGTTTTAAGTTTAAAACTTCTAGATGGTGCAAAATTTTCATACCAGATAAACTGAACTAACAACTTGTCCATACATCCAGGACATGCTAATTTATAGCACTGGATAACTTCACATAAAGTTATCCATTGTCCATTAACATTTATATGTTGCTGCCAGTTCCTTCAGCTGACAGAAAAAGGGTAATTGCAAGACAAAAGTTCTAAAAAAAACAGCTTTTGTCTTGTGTATATATTTGTTGTCTATACAGATTATTTTATATTTTGATGAATTTGCAGGTGGAGGGATTTCAGGGATTTTATTCTAAACAATTTTTTTTTAGCAAATCAACTCTTAAACATGTCCTGATTTCCACCTGGTTGTTCTTCTTCTGATAAAAGCGAGCAACAACCCAGATCTTTCCGTTGTTGCACCACAGGTGCTCATGACTGGATTATCCATCTCATCAGGGGTCTGTGGGCACATAGACAGGTCAGAGACAGGGAGACACTGGATTATTGGGGCACAGCGGGGATTGCTATGGGCAACCTGACCTCATCCATGAACTCACTGCCTCTGTTATTTTAGTGGAGGGGGAAAAGAAGGAGGATAGGCGGCCTGTCCTAAACTTCCATTTAACCCCCTTGAATTACCACACCCAACCAGAAACAGCTCTCCTAACCTTTTCGAATAAACCTGATTATCTGCTCTCAGGTTCAGAATTCTCTCTTAGCGCTTCAGCTTAGCTGACATGAGCCTGTTTGCAGGGATGGGCCTGTGTAGGGTGTGTTTTGGGGGTTGGGGGTAAATAAACAAACATGTTGCTGGGAAATTCATCATTTGAAATAGCATTTTATAGTTTTTTTCCCTGTATTATTAAAATTTCCCCCATTTGTTTACCATGTTTAATGCAATTGTAATTTTTTTTTGGTCTCTCTCTTTTTTGAGCTTTTAAACGTGGTCACAATATTTCAGTGACCCAAACTCGCTAAAAATGGCGATATAGGCTGTACACTGTTATCATTAAACCAGGAAGTTTTGAAAATCCCTCAAGTCTCACGTCAGCAATAACTCTACTTTATATGCAGGTTGCAACAAAGCCTGCTTTGTGCTGCTCTTGTAGGGTTGTTTGTTGCAGTGGGTAGTTTTTATGAATAACTGTTTAAGAGCAATGCTGTCTGCAGAGGATTTTTAAGTGTTCTTGGTCTGGATGCATTCCAGGATCAGGCCTTGTCTAAATCTTCTGCAATCCCTGTGGCTATATTCATTGTTACTAAGAAGCGTACCTCAGGCTTGAAAAGAGCAGCACAATGATGATACTGATGAGGTGAAAAAGAGCATTATCCTCCTCTGTATAAGGAGCAGGAGGTGAATGGAAAGATTTCAAGAGAGCTGCTACACTGTGAACTCTCAATTGTAAATTGTTACGCTCTTAAAACATGTCTTTCAAAAGAGTATATTGAAATTTTAAATGTACCTTTCCATCTTGTAAAAACACAACAAAATTGTGGGACATGATTTAAACCTTTTAAAGTCAACATTTGCTTTTCTGCCATATAGGGTGACAAATAATCCTTCCGTCTATACAGCTGAGCCCAGAGAGTGTTGCATTTTTATTTCCCCCCTAATCTCCATGGCATGATGAAATGTGTTTGTGTGATCTAGAAGGTTTCAAGAGGAATTTTACTCTTATGTTGTAGCATATACAGCATACATATAAATGTGATAGTATAAGATGCACTTCTTAAATTGCCACCTTGACTACAGTATTGCAAGGTCTCATCTTCCACCTCACAAGAGTGTTTTGACTGTATGTCTCCTGCTCTGCCAAGGCAGGCCTTCCTGGATTCTGACACACACTTTCCACAATGTTCACGATGTCTGTCATGCCGAGTAACCCAGAAGGAGGATTAAGTTTTTAGTTTAATGAGTGTAATCCCGTGTTAAACAGGGCCAGAGTGTGGGGGCAAGAATGTGGTCCACGGCTGCCTGGTATGCAATAGCCCTTAAGTGCAGTGGCAAATGGTTCAGAGGCAAGGGATGTGTCAGACCCACGTGTGACCTGGGTTAACCCTTTACATTTGAGAGCGTTGAAGTGTAGTCCACATAACCGTCAAATACTGTATGTGTTTCTTGAAGCATTTGCTTTTGCGATGAATAACATCATAACCAGAGCAAAACTTTAAGATTGACTAAGCCTGCCACAACCTTTCGCAATGCTTTAAGAACTTTGAGACTATTATTTAGAATGATTGACCTTGACTTCTTTAATTTCTCACCTCTCCTTATTGTGTCATTGACTAGGTGGCACCGTGTGGCCATCAGCGTGGAGAAGAAGACTGTCACCATCATTGTAGACTGTAAGAAGAAGATCGCCAAACCTCTCCTCAGGAGTGACCAAGCCTCCGTTAGCACCAACGGCATCACCGTGTTTGGCACCAGGATCCTGGATGAGGAGGTTTTCCAGGTAAGGCGTGCTGTGTGGTGGGCTATATGAGCATGTGCATTTCGATTGGGTTGACGCACATGTTGGTGCCACTGCAAGGCTGAAGGCCCATTAAGTCAGTGCTGGACCTCTTTGATGCTGCCAAAAAGGAATGCGAACAGAAACCAGGGCAGATGTGGAGCTCTTCAATTCTTTTGATTTTATGTGAGCGATCAAACATATATCATACATATAGCTGAGATATATACATATAGACTGTTGCTATCCTGGAATTTGAGATCAGTGCCAAAGGGTCCTGCTTAACCAGATAACTAAGTTGGTGAAATGTATTGTTATATTATCTGATTATTGCTCTTTCTGTATTGTTCATATAAAACGAACCCTAAGCAAGCACACTAGTAATATTATATGGTGATTTGGATGACAGTGGAAACATTTCTCACCTGACGAGCTCACCAATACATTAGCAATCTGGATTAGGTGGCTACAAGTCGTCCTTACCTGGTGGCTATTTTTGTGATATTTTGTGAGAGTTGGACCACTGCCATGTCAAAGCGGTCGGACTTGACCACCCTCTGTGCATCATTATTGCTTATTTCAGCTTTTCTGCAACAAACATATGGGCTATATGGGTCTTACATCTTTTTGTAAAATTTCTCCTTACCTTGTAATTGAAGAAACATGGGAACTTCATGTGTAATAGGGCTACCAAAAATACTTCAATCTGTTAAATTGTTCTTTTAGATTGACTTTTAATCCGATGATTTGCACTGATATGAACTGAATTGGTTTCAGTGGCCCACCAGTTAATGGATTTCTAATTTCATTAGACTGTAGGCAAGTGCTGCAAGTGTTGCATTCCTTATTATTGAATATATATAATGTAATGTGAGCCTGTCATTTAAGTAAGCAGTTCTAGACAAGACAGACTAATGTTTTTAAGTAGGTCAGTTATTTAGTTTGTGATTCTATTGATTTGTGCAGTTATATACAAAAATCGACATTCCCCAATTTACATTGATTGTCACTCAAGGAGAATATGTGATTCTGATAGAAAGATCTTGTATCTCAAGAATACAACCAGAGTCATTTACCCATTAGCTCTTCTGAATCATATGTGGTGATCACTGGAGTGCATTTTAACTGCTTTAACAGAGTCAATGTTGTTGTGATTTGGAAATATCATTTATTGCATATTGGAAACTGAGAAGCAGGCCTGAAGCAATGCTTTTTGGAAACCACACTCCCACTTGTTTTGATATATATATATAGAGAGAGAAGCTCATTATACCTGCTCAAAAAAAATAATAAAAATGGCCTGTTAATTTTTAAAATTTCTCCCTAATTATGAATTACTGGAAATGTAAAATGATTGGATTTCAGTGGTGAAGGAAGTTTTGTTTTTTTTCGTCCTGCATACCCCATGTCTGGTTGGTCTTAATAGGTTTTCAGATACAGAGAGAGTTGTGCATGTTGACACAAAATGATTTCCGAATAAATAGAAATGCATTGATAGCCTTAGCACTAATGAGCACAAAAAAGCAGGCACAGTAAAACACATTCACCGAAACCAAAAGCCAAACTCTTTGCAATACAATATGTAAAATACAATTTTGGCATAGTTGACATTTTCTCAATAAGTAATTGTGGCCCAGTGAATTAGAAATATTACATTACAGACCCTTCTTGGAAAGGCATAGGGTCTGGTGGTAAGTAAGGTCATGGTAAGGCTGAGTACCAATTGTGTTTGCTGGTGAGAGATTGAAGGATTGTTTATGGGCACAAGGAATAATGTGGTATTATTGATAGCCATACGCCCCTTCGTATTTGACTTTCTCTGTGTTGCTTCTTATATCATACTTTGGGTTTTGGTCAGGTCTGATGTGCCCCGAGTGCAGTGCGGATGTTACTGATGTCTGAATGTACATTGACAGATTTTTTTTCTGCCATATTTCTCAACTAGGAAGAACGGGGGAGAATTTTTTAGGTGATAAGTTGTATGAACAGATTTGCTTTCAGCTTTGATAACATTTAGAGAGGTGCCAAAGCCAGTATTTTTTTATGAAACAGTGTGTCCACTCAGGTTGGCCAGTGGAAGGGCTGAAAATAGGAACCATAAGTCAGCTAACAGGGTCTTCTCTGTGTGGTTTTTGGAACAGCTCTCCTGTCTGTTCTGTGTTCCTGCTCTCCTAGAGAGCCACAGGGCCCTATGCATGCTGGGATACACAGGGGAAGGAAATACCTTAGCCTTTTGAATTTAGGCCAGTGGCTATAATGAAAAATAAATGAATTTAAATCAGTTTGCTGAAAGTTTTGTGAAGTCAGTGTTACAGACTTTATAACAGATTGGTTCTTACTTTATTTAGTCTCTTTATTGATCTGAACACAAACCCAAATTTGCCAATTTGGGTTTTGGAAAAGTAAAGGTACAGTATGTTAAAGCTGTACTGACCAGCATCTTAGCAGTGACTTTGTATTTACATTATTAAGCCACTCTGGTAGTTGAGTGTTTAAAGTTAAGTGGTGAATTTGATAATAAATTCTGTAATAATGAAACATTTTCTCTCTTACTCAAACTCGGAGATATGTTTTTGCGAGCTGACCAGCATTTTTCATAAACGTCTATTCATACCATACCTGCCCGGATTGGCGACCAACATCGCGATGGGATCTGGTTTGAATGAATGGGAGCCTTTCATTGCCCCATCAGGCCTTTCTCATTTCCTCATCTCCTCCCCTCTCTACATATTCTCCCCTGCCCACCCCCTCCTCCTCTTTCCTCTCCACCTTGAGGCCTCCCTACCACTCCAAATTCATGAGACCGTCTATTCATGTCTGGCTGGCATTACCTGTCTTAATCGAGCATCCTCACATACGCACCTGTCTATTCTGTCTCTGCACTCATCAGTGTCTCCCTGGATACGGACTAGATGGCGTTGAAGTGCGCTATGAGTTGATGCTAAATGATGAGCAAGACCAGCAACAAGATGTAAACATACTTGTTTTTGTTGGATATTAATTAATAGGTTAGCTAGCCTGGATACTTCATAGGAGTTGAGGCATCGGGAGGGAATCCTTTTGATGGTGTTTTGCAAATTTCAATGGAAATAGGAAGTTTCCAAAACAGGCAAATAACAGTTTTCAACCTGGCTACAGATAAATCTCTATCTGTTACCTCATATTAGATTTTGTTCTGTATCTAGCGTTGACATTCAGCTATCTACCTTGGAAACTTCTTTTACCTGTTCTTTATGTTTTAGTTTCCTCTTAAGGAAACTCCACTGTACTCTACTGCAGACTTTTGGGGGCTGACTAATTGCCGTCAGTTACAGTTAGCTATGGTTGGACTAAAGGTATGTTGCCCTGGGCAAAGGTATGTCAAAGGACCAGTGGTGATGACCTTTTGTGTTTTGATTTGGCCAGTGATGCCGTGCAGTCACCCTGTAATTACAGCATGCAGCATTTTGGTAGAGAGAAGACGAAAGAGCTATGGCAACAAAGCTAAATACTGTTGTTTACGGACCAAAACATGGAGGTTGTCTTTATGCAGCTCCTCTGTGGGGATCAAACTCTTTTACCATGCACTGCTCTTAACCTTTGACCCATTCCGTGTGTATTAATATCTCATGGTGCCTTTTGGTGAGGAGTGGTGGTTAGGAAAGGTAATATTACAGAGAAAAATGATCAGTGTCATCAGCTCTGTAGTGTAATCAAATTATTTTGTTTTCCTGCCTTAAATTCTCTGTTTTTTCTTGTTTGCACTGCAGCACAGTAATTACTCAGTTACTTGATCTAAAGAAAATTCAATTTATCACTGTGTTGATAATTTACTATTTTTTTCAAACATTAATTCCTTCCAGTTTCTTAAGTATCAAGATTTGCTTTCATCCTCTGGTTGTTAATATATCAAAATCTCAATCATGCATTTAAATCTTCCATAAGATACCTTTGAGGTGAAAAAAATGTGTAACGTAATAATGGATGTAGCAGGTAGAGAGATTTCTAGAAGAATTCACACATCTCAGCTGTTGATCTTGACCCCACATCTCTCCTTCTGCTTCTCTTGTTTTCTCATTGACCTCTGACCCTGCAGCCTCGCAGGCCTGTTTCTGTGCCGCGCTGTGCTCTGCTGTAGCCAGGAGGGGCTTATTTTGGAGCTCTGGCTTTGCTCCAAGTTGCCAGGGGCTTTTATCTCAGCAGTCCACAATGGCAGACAGTCCCAGAGCCTCGGCATAACTCTCCCCAGGTGTTTCCCAGCACAAAACATCTTTTACCATCTCAGCTGCTCTCTCTAAATCCCTGCCTGTCTGTCTCTGCATCCCTCTTGGTGTTGCCTTCCTGAGTTGATATCAGTTTCTTGCTTGCCTTCATTTGTGTGCTTCTTGCTGATAGGTGACAATCGGCTGCAATTTTTATTTTCCACTGGAAAGACAGGTTAATATACATTGAACAAAGAAACTTGTCCGAAGGAGTTTAATTTCTACAGGAAATATATTATAACTGTAAATACTACAACTCATGGCAAGTGCAAGGATGATTATCTAGTTCACATAAGTGTCCTTTGATTTCACCTCTCAAAATTACTTTCAAACATATCTCGTGCCTCACCAACACTGACAGCACGGTATTATTTTGACTCCTGTTTCCATGCGCATTTATTGTTGAATGTGACGTGTGCCGTTTCATGAAAGAGCCCAAAGTTTTGTAGCTGTGCTGATCAACTTGTCTAGGGGTTGAACACCATGCCTCCACAGCCTGTTTGTGTGCATACAGGTGGCTCTCAGACATGAACTAATTAGAGCTGACTGAAGGCAGGGTTCAAGCATTCAGTGTTGGTCTTAGGGTGACACATGAGGTAATACATGTCAACTTGACTCAGGCCGAGGCTTGATCTCTCTTTCTCCGTCAAAACTTCCTTAACTGACACATACACACACACTAAAGTGATATGTAAATGGATGGTGGATTAAAATAACCTCTCTATGCTTATTTTCATAGTCTGAAATTTTCTAAATCGCTTAAAAAAGAATACTTTAAAAGGAATGGAATTGCGCAAACAAACAACCAGACTTTCTGATTAGTGTGTTTTTTTTAATGTTTTCAAATCATTATGCTAAGCTAAACTAAACAACTGCTGGTTCTAGCTTCATATTTACCGTACGCGCACAAGAGCCATGGCAATCTGCCCATCTAGCTCCTAGCAACTACATGAACAGGCATTTCGCTGCAGCTCTTTTTAGTCTTAACATGACAGTTAAATAGTAGGCTTCTTGTCAGAACGCATGAATATGACAGCACATGTAAAATAATAGAAGTGAGATGTTGTAGCCATTAAAGATTTAATATCTACAGCACAATAGCATGGTATAAGCAGATGTTTCAAGCCCACTCAACCAGAAGACAGAAAGATAATGATTAACAGTAAGACAAGTTCAAGAATTTACCAATCTGCAGAATAGGCCATAGGGCCCTGACTGAAGAGGCTGAAGTAAGGTATAATGGGATGCTTGCATCCAGATACACATGTGTAACTTGTAACTGAATGATAATATTGAAACATTTATTATTTTGCATTCAAGAAGTGAGAGAAATCAAGTTAAAGCAGCATTCCACCCACTCTGAGGCACTCAGGGAGGAATCTCTGGACTGCCAAAGTGAGGCTGTCCAAGGAGATGTTGATGGATGGTTACACAGAGAAAGTTTTAAGGAGCGCTGCTCGTTTTCCCATGGGACAAGCCTTAGCACATGGCTGTTTATACTGAGGTACAGGTTAAGGGCCCATAGGTCTAGTTTTAGCACAGGAGGACAAACACACACACATTCTCTTGACAAGTTGCAGCCTGCCTCATTTCTCGTGTGCTTACCTGCCAGTCATCTTTTCTGCTCTGCAATTTATGGTGCCCCTGGTGTCAAGATTTTACCTCTGAGCTCCGACATCTATGTCTGCTTGCCTGCTAAACATTCTAACCAAAGGCGAGCCCCTCCATCCACCTCCCAATAACCTCTCTCAGCTGTCTTTGCAGTGTGTATAAGGGCTTAACAACTAGCCTGCAACTCGGTTCAATCAATTACAGACTCCAAAGAGGAATCCACATTCAGTGTGTTCGATGTCTTGCAGAACATCCTCGATCATCATTCATTTACCCTTTTCTGTGTGCTGTTTTAATAGATTTTAAAGCCAAACTATGCAGGACATGTTGGTCGCTTTTTGCAACTAGACTATTGAAAGTTGGTGCCTCCTCCCCTGCCCAAGGACAGGAACACACATTTGCACTTATTGTTTAGACGCACACCTTGGTATGTGTGCAAGGTATGCTGCAAGCTACACTATTGAAGGAACATTGCATTTGCTGTAATGAAACTAATTTAAAAGTCCTAGCCTAGTCCTCACTCCTCCTAGTCCTAAAATTAAAAGTCCTAGCCTCCGAACAGAGCACCGCGATGAAGAAAGGAAGAATAGATATGAGGACTAGAAAGGAATGAGAAAATACAGGCAGAGAACAGTGTCCCTGCAAATAAGCATACTATTCCTTTAATGTGAATGTTTTTATATTCTTCATTTTTAGAGATAGCTTTTTCACAAACTGTATGGCTGTTAAAGTATCAAGACAAATTTTACAGTTGAGCAAAAGGGCACAACATAAAAGATTGCAACGGGAGATATAGCAGTAAATGATAACTGATGATAACACTTTAATTAAATAATGTAATTAATGCATATAATGTGTTAATAATGTGAAACAAACTTGCAATTAATACCTTTGAAATATAGTATAGGTCATTTGTGTACTGTTCTTTATTGCAAATCTCTATGTCCTCATATTACTATTTTTTTTGTTATTGTCAATAGGAATTGAGCCTTTAAATGTACAAGACATGGCCATACCAGGTGTTTCTTCTGTCTTGATGATACATGTTTATGTGATTTCCTGAGGCACCGATAATAATAATTTCCCAAGTGTCTGGGGACCACATAAGCGGGGTCTTGGTGGGGTGTATATCAGGCTGTTTTAAGGGCAGGATTTACACTGCCAGACTATAAGTGTATGGGACCTTAGAGAGCACATCTGCAGTTTAAGAGTTACATTTCTGCCACTGCACCCAGTATGTGAGAGTGCGTGGGCAAGACAAGACATGACATTCTTGACAGTATGTCTGTGCTGCCTTGTCTTGTCAGGTGCGAGTGATCTTCTTTCATCACCTTTCATCGCCATTTGTAAAAGTATCCAATTCAAAATTTCTCTTATTGGCTGTGGGGAAATCTGTTCCTGTATGAAGAGAGTGAACTGATTCCAGTTTATTTTTCTGTTTTCAGGGTGACATTCAGCAGCTTCTGATTGTGCCTGATGCCAAAGCAGCGTATGACTACTGTGAACATTACAGCCCAGACTGTGACACTCCCCACGGTGATTCCCTGCAGGCCCAGGAGCCAGAGGAAGAGGTCAGTCAACCGGGGAGGATGAGGAGGGTTTTCAACTGCAGTTCGACATAGTTTATACTTTTCTAAGGCATTAAAGTGATTCATGTTAACATGTGTATGGTCCATTGCACATATTGAGTGTATGAAAAAGAAGTTTATACTCATGTTTAGTCTCAATTTGGAAACAGTTATTTTGCAGCCTAGCGACATTATTCTTGACTTTTTCAAAAGGGGTTTATTGTTTTAAGTATGGAGTGATAAAGGAATGGTTTTGACAATTTCAGCCTGTGACTAAGGAGGTTTAGAGCTTAGACAACTGCTCTATAGCAATTTAACATATGCAAAAATACAGACACAGAGTATTTGAACTATTATATCTGAATAAACTCAGTATTGCGACATAATTCCAATATGTGTAAAAAAACGAATACATCCAAAAACCTTCCTGTCATATGAGCCACCCAAATAACAGTATTTCATTATTTCCTCATATCGGGAGGCATGGTTTATAATCCACCTTAACAGTGCACTCTTAAAGGCAGAAATACACAATAAGTCAACAATTCATGGCGCCAGTTCAGATACCAATCTGTTCACACCCCAATTAGTGATAGAAAATAGCTGCTGTGATGGTGCTGAGTAGATGTGTCCACAATGTGCACTTTGTTTGAAAAATTTCATCCATGACATGTGGCCTAGCAGCTGTTGTCTGACGTGTCTGACTTTATGTATATTTAATATTTAAAGTATTAACATAATAATCATGGGGAAAATTTTAAGGTGTTAACTCATCCTTGTGTGACATTCATTGTAATACATTTATTTTAAAATGACTGAAGTAGCTGAATGGACTGCTAACTCTGTGATTCTTATTCTTTTTCTCTGGCATTCAATTGTCCTGTCTAAACTAAAGCAATATATTTATATATACCCCCTTTTATGTGCAGCTCTTTGGCAGTTATATATAGTATGTGCTGTATGCACATGTTAACTGTTTTAACTACTCACACACTTAAATCTTCATTAAATTTAAGCCTAAGGAATTAACCCACCTGTATTATTTATAGTATATAAATAATCATTAAGATGATTATGATGGCACTATAAACCAATCGTACTGGCCAGTTGCACATTTTCCACGTGAAGTCAATGTCACCATAACCCTACATATTCATCCACAGTATGTTTGATTAATCTGATAAATGGAAAAACACATGCTGACAGTTGTTGTCGCCATGTTTTGTCATGTTCAAATAACACTTCAACGTTGTAGAATGAGGCCTCATCGATGGAAGAGCTGTGCGTCAACTACATACATGCTTGTAGTGAGAAAGTTCCTTTACGATATCCCTGAAATGCAGCTGTTTTTTCGGTCTTTGACGATTCTCTGTTGATCTCCCTTTTTATGAGCATTAAAACAACCCATCTGCTTCCTGGATAGTCAGCAAAAAAAAAAGTCCACATGCCTAGTTTCAGCTGTTGTTACTGATTTGTTCACCAAGTTAAGATTTTTTAGTATTGGTGACATGACTAGTTTTGAAAACAAAGATGATGTGTTTAAATGAAAATGCAAAAAATGTTAATACATTATAGCACTATATCGTGTGTCTAAGCATTTTCACATGATGCTGTGTGTGTGCACTCATATTATTCTCAGTTGTACTAATGATAACAGCCCTCAAGTACATACAAAACTATATAGTGTCATTATTATAATTCTGTGTTATTATCTATTTTGTCATAAATAATCCTATAAAATAATTTTGCTTTGACTGAACATGTAGCATGTTCAGGATGATATGTACTAATATGTATCATCTTGATGCTAATGCTAAGACTAACCTGTCTTCATCTCGCTCTCCCTCTCCTCTCTCTCTCTCTCTCAAACTCTAGTATATTACTGATGATTTAGATTACTCTCAGTTCTATGATTACTCTGAGGGAGCCACTGACATCATTCCAACCGATGAGTACACGGAACCACAGGTAAATGAAAAAAGGAAAAGAAAAAAAATCCAGTGTTAGTCTTTCCTGTAATGTCTCGGTTTTTTTGTCAGTGATCCATCCCTCACCTTGTCTAGTGTGTTGTCTGTTTGTCTCAGTGTTATGTTTACATGCACACGAATATTCCAGTAAATGGCAGCAGTCTTTCTGAGTTTTAAATAAGAATGTTTTGCCAAAAATATCAGCCAAAATGTGTTGATTTTATCCATTTAATTAATAAATGAAGTCATTGTCTAGATCTGTCCTGTTCATACCACTGTGGTTATTAACTTCTAGAGAGGCAGCAGAGGTTTAATGTGCATGTAAACATAGTCATTGTGTCAGTGCTCCTTGTGTGTGTTTTATGTGGCTGCTGCCTTCTCTGTTTTTATCTGTTTATTTATTTGTTGTTGTTGTTGTTTTGCATTCCACCAGGTCTTTAAAACTATTGTTTACATTATGAGATAGCAGCATCAACTTTTCATTTTGGAAACAGTGACATCATTGTCATCGCTGTAATTTTTTTTTTTTTTTTAACTGCAATAGATCTAAAGATTTGCTCCTTGGTGTTTTGTTTTTGCGTCTGTCCCAATTAGATTCTCTTGTGTGTCATATGAAAGGCCCAGTCCTCAATTGTTGTACAGTGCCCTTTCTGCCCAACTGTCACATAATCTAAAGTTAGCAATAACATGATGTGTAGCGCTTGTAGTTGGTGTACATGGTTAAAGAAATCCGTGCGGACCCATGCCTGGGAATTGAGAGTATGGGGTTGGGCGTTGGGTTGTAAAAGAGTCTTTACAACAGTTGCAGATTTAGCCTTTGAATCGCTTCCATTTTTGAATGTTCAATGTTTGTCTTGGTGTTCTTTGTCGCCGCCACCTCTTCCAGAGAAAGAAACGTAGTGTCTCCATGAAAAAGAAGAAGACCAGAAAGTTCCTCAGTAAAACTAGGGCCAAGCCCTTAAACTTCTCGGCTTCCAAAAAATCACCAGCTAAAAAGTTTGCCGCTAAGAAGAAGCGACAGATGCCTGGCTACCAGGCCACGGCGCCAGCACGACCCAGAGGCAATTTTAGGGTAAACGCTCATGTTTAAACAAAAGACGAAATCCCATCAAGATCTTCCTGCCCTGAAGGGAAAATCTATGATGGAAAACCTCGAGCTCCCTAACCTCCTCCTCCTCTGTGTAGACGTAGCACAGTCTGTGCCCAGCTTGAAAGGACCCCTAGCAAATAACCTCTGGTTTGAGCCTTTGTATTAACCCTCGCTTTATATTTCTTTCCTTTTTTCAACATGACTCAGCCAAACATTGTAGAAGGAGATTACAATACAGACTTTGACTACGGAACTATAGATGGTACTCAAACTCAGTCTCCCTTTGCCACGAGTGGACCCGAAGAGGTAAATTTCATCTTCATTCGCACCTACTTACAAAAACCAGTGTTACAAATTTTTGGGAAACGTGAGCCAGCAAGATTTTACCCAAGGAAGCAACTGGTATGAAATGACAAAGACACAATCATTCAGATGAATCAGTGTGTCTTTTGATTTGGTGTGTGGCAGAACAAATGGATGGGAGAAGCTCTTTCAATGTTTAAAAGCTACAATCCAGCCAGTGAGCTCATAAGACCTAACTGTTTAAAAATGTGCGGCACATGGATGTAATTGTGGCTTTAAAGCGTGGGGCACTTGGCCGTTGTAAGCCATGCCCATTTTATGCATATTTGTGTGTTAATATTATGATGAGAAAGGGTATTTGTTCTGGAACAAAAACCCACTCAGATTTTCATTGACGCTGTTTTAACAAAAGACAGAAACATGTTTTCTGCTAGTGCTGCCTGCCTATGTCACACAGGTGAACCTGCTTTCATTGCTCACACAAAGAATGGAGAGCCGACAAGTCTGGAAGCTTCTTCCAGAATTAAAGGAAAGAAAAAAGTTAATGAAGACAGAGCTTCTCTCAGCCAGTGCCACGTAACACTTACAATAAAACTGGAGATTAACTTTTATAACTATATGCCCTGCCCATCACATCATAAGCTTGGTTTGGAACTATAATCTAAACTATGTTTTAAATTTCCTCAAAGCTATGAATGTGCATTGACTACCATAGTGTTTGACAAAGTGGGTGTAATTCTACAGGTAAATTTAAATCTGGAATTTGGTCAGAGTGAGTACTGCCAATAGAAAATGTGTACAGTAATTGCATCCACTCTGCTGCTGCCTAAAGCTCAATCCACAGTTTGGAATGAAAAGAAAAAGCCAAATGCTTGTGGTTGTAGTACTTGTGCCAAATTCAGAGCATCCCAACCTTATTCAGTTATAATGGATTTGTTCATCGGCAAATTAAAATTGTAGCTATTTTTATATTGACGTGCTCTGATTATCTGCACAGGTGCTAGAATCTGATGATTGAATAGATGTTTATGGGAATTGCTGCTCTACATTTATTCCAGCCATTCTTCAATTCCTTTATCAAGTTTACTGCATGATGACAGAAAAAGAAGGCTTGAATAGCATTAAGGCTGTCTTGACATATATGGTGACCAAAGCATTGATCATGAGTTAATGATTTTATTCACCCATTATGGTAACACTTTATTTATTTCTTTTTGTATTGAAACTGTTTTTGTTTACTGAAGTGTGGTGTAGAGATCGCCGCTGTATTTCTATTTTACATTATTATTGACATTATCTTTACGCCAGTTTTTTTTTTTTGGAGTTTTCATGCAAACGCTTAAACAGTAGTTAATGCTTAATTAGCAGTACAGTGTGTTATTTAGATTCTAGCTTGGTTTCGGACATGTCGTCTGTGATACATAAATTTATAAAAAGATACATTTTCTAATTCCTACAAGATAATTTAAGATCGTTATACGTGGAATAAATAAGGTGTTACCATTGCTATTTCAAATGTTGTCTTCTGCATATCACGCTGCATTTGTAGTAAACTATTTGCCTCAATTGTTTAACTAACATCCTAATTTCCTTGGTTACTCGCCATTACCCCCCCCCACCCCACTTGGGTAAGACCTTAAAGGCTTTGGAGGAGGATGTTGTTGATGATTATGTCACCGAGGCCACTCCCATTGCTCCGGAGCCCACCATTGTCCCTGAAACAGTGGACAAGTTGGACCCTGGTGCAGAAGCATATGACTTTAAGGAATATGACCTAAAGGAGTATGACTTGGGGACAGTCGACAACAGGTTATATGATTACGGGGCATATGATGAGTATGGCACGGCCCCTCCCAAATCCACGGCAACCTACGATGATGTGGTTGGGCCTGGGGTTGCTGCTGAAACGGACTATTCCGAGAACGCTGTAAGTATAACACCCTGAGCTGGCGACTGAGGGGTCTGAGCATGAACAGCACGTGTCCGGGATTCTGTTTGTTATGGACTCACTCCTCTTCCAGTGCACGCCTTCCTAGTTGGTTGCTTGGCAACACGTCATTGACATTTTCAATGTGGAATGCCGTGTGATTGGTGATTTAATGATTGACGGCTATGATAGAGGCAATGCTTGCTTCTGTATTTTCCCAGATGGGGTATAACTGACTACTTTTTGCTTCAATAAATGGGGTTCTAATTGTTGCGTACAAGCACAGAGTAATTCTCACTCACACAGTAATGTCTTTGTCATCCACTTTCATGTCTATCGGCCTTCAATCGGTCAGGCCAACCTGCACCCCACCCATCCTTATCCAACAAGCCATTCCGCCCACTCATCTCTCAGAAGTTTGATCTGATCCCTCCTCCTCCTCCATTTTAACAACTAGCCTGTCCACACACACACACACGCACACACACACACACACACTCACTCACACTCACACTATTTGAGATGTTATGGATTTCACTTCCTCTCAAATCCAAACTATATAACTCATAGTGTTATTCTGTCAGGATAAGTATCTAACATGTATCCTTCACTTTGTTCAGTCATTTTGGCCCAACTGCTGTTTAAATTGACCCACTCTTAGAACATCATTAAACACAGTTTTGTGTCTGTGTGCCTTTGGCGATTGTTAGGGTGGGGACTTTACTGTTCTTGCAAACCCTTTTTGTTCTGCTCTATGCATACACTCCCTGCCCACTCACAAGCACTCCCAAACACACAAACTCACAATGTAGCTGTACTACATGTGTTCAACTGTTAATTTAAATGTATTAATGGTGTTCCAAGATTAGAAAATAACTAGACTCTGAATCATCTCTCATATTGTTTCTCGATATGTATGTCTTTGTGGTATTTGGTGATGTTTGCATGACAACAATAACCTGTTGGTGATGGGAAATGTTTAGTGTTTGTCACCATCAGCCAAACTGCACAATGGCAATGCAAAGACAGCATTGCTCCATTTCAAGCACATAGATGTGCAGTCTTGCTCATTACCACTAACATGTTTGCCTGTTTTGTTCCGTAATGTCATTTCTTGATTCACTACCTGCCTTTCACATAGCAGTACAAGTAGTTGCAACTATGATGTAGCATACAATGTAGATATAGAATAGATTTTGTTCAAGCACTAACTCACATTCTTTTGAAAGGCTGAATCTACCAATTTTGCTCATCATGGCGATTTGTTCACTTTGGCAGCTGTGTGAAGAATGTCACTTGTATGCTTGCTTTGAACATACAGATTGCTGGTGTTGGAGGAGCCTTCGGCCAGAAGGGAGAGAAGGGCGAGCCAGCTGTCATTGAACCTGTAAGGCCCATAAAGTCAAAATTGGTGTACAATTGATGTCAATTTGAGGCAACGTCTGAAAGTCAAATTTCCTGTTTAACATATTTTAGGCCCCTCTGTAAAGCAATTTGACAAACCCATGTTGACTCATTCTGATTGTTTACAACTGTTGTACTACTATTAAAAGATGGTGGTATTTTTTTTAAAGGGTATGCTGATTGAAGGACCACCAGGACCTCCTGGCCCAGCTGTGAGTATGTTATTCACAAATAAATTTCCCACTGCGCGACCAATTTCTTTTAATCAGATTGACGGGTCTACTTACTTGATTTTTTTTTCTTTTTAGGGTCTTCCAGGCCCCTCAGGCCTACAAGGACCCCCAGGCCCTTCTGGAGATCCTGGGGACAGGGTGAGTATTCATCTATGTCCCCAAACCAAATCTTAGATTTATTTTTAAACCTGCCTATAAC